>CM017324.1:20142322-20198454 GCA_006937295.1 Carpinus fangiana
TTACAAACCCTAATATTCCTCCAAAACCCCCAATTTTTCAAAAAACCCTAAATTAGATGCTCAAAAATTTAACCTAAACCCTAAGAAACCCTAAAATTGCTAACCAATAGGCAAGAATTACAAACCCTAATATTCTCCCAAAACCCCCAATTTTTTCAACAAACCCTAAATTAGATGCTCACAAATTTAAAAGGGAATTGGAGCACACCTCGTATAGAAGCGAAATTTAGTCAGAAAGTAGTTTGCTGTCCCTTTCTCCGCGCAATACGACCACAAAGAAGGGGACCACGAACAAATTCACCGAAACATTGTCGGCTTCCTCACTGACTGTCGTGTCGGCTTGTGGGTGGGGTACAAAAGGAAAAAAACCACGAACTTGCCTCACTATGGGTACTCGCGATTGGCTGATTCAATACAATAGGGGACCACGGGACCACGATCTGCACCTTTGTTCTTCTCGTGGGTATTGGAGAGGGAGAGAGAGTGTTGTCGTGTTTCTCGTGTTTTTGTCTGACTTTAAGACTTGAGGGAAAAAAAAAAAGCGTGGGTGAGAGAGCAAGGGACACTGAGGAGAGGGGCAAAATTGGAAACTTTTGGGTTAAACACGCACGTGAGGCGCACGTGTGAGATATTCCGTCCAAGTTGACGGGTAAGGTTGACAGAAGGTCATTTTTGTAAGTTTTTGAAACTTTGGGGGGGTAAACTGCCACTTTTTAAACTTTGGGGTTTAAATTGAAAAACCCCTGAAACATCAGGGGGATAAAGTGAATTTTGCCCTATATATATATATAAAGGGTTTTAGTGACGCCTTGGATAGTGTCGGTTTAAGAAACCGACACTACAAGGTGTCGGTTAAAGGGAACCTACACCAAATTAAAAATTGTGTCGGTTGAACAGTAAATCAACACTAATTAATAAAGGTGTCGGTTTACTGTTCAACCGACACCCTCTTTCTACACTTAATGAAGATAAATCTCTCACAGCTCCCTTAGTCTCCCTCGTTCTCTCCCAAATTTGAATTTCAATCAGTAAAATCCCACTCTGCAATATTGTCAAATCCCTCTCTATAAAATCCCTCTATGCAATCAGTAAAATCCCTCTCACAATTACAAATCATCTCTGTAAATCCCTGTGCAATATTTATGTTGAGACTCCATCAAAACTGTTCAAAATAAAGAATAGAAAAAAAATTGTGCAAGTTTAAGTTTAACTATTTTTTTTTTCTTTTAGGTTTAATTTTTTTTTTAGTTTATAATTTTTGTATTTTTTATTTGAAGGTGTTTTGTCATTTTACATCTAAAACAAATACATATTCTGTCTGATTTAACAATCTTTACTAATGGAATGAATTTATTTTTTGCTAAGAACTGGTAGTTTAAGGTGGTTTTCATGGGACAAATCAATATATAGATTAGTTGTAGTTTGAAGGGAAAAAGGTAATTAAGACTTTTTGTTTTTGTTTTTTTGTTTTTTTTTGACATGTCCACACAAGAGGGTGGAGGGGGGATTTGAACTAATGACCTCCGCTTCATTAAGCGTGATCCCAGCCGATTAATCTACCTCTTGGAGACTTTGTTTTTGTTTTGGTGCAAGCTTCTAAGAAGGTTTTTGGTGGAATGTGCCAAGAATATATTCCCATGTTTATATATTTCCAAGGTACTAGCTAATAGTTTCTCATTTTTCATAACACTACGGGTGTGTTTGTTAATGGTTTTTGGTCTGTAGCAAAAATTCATTGATGTAAAAAAAGGTAAGAAGTCTTTTTTTTAAGTGAGAAAGTAAGAATGTTTGGTATGATTTTTTTCAGTGATTTTTATTTGAATAATAATAAAAAGTAATTGATATAATGTAAAAAGTAAGAGAATGTTTAAAAAATAAAAAAATGAGATGAATACTATCAGACCAAAAGCGTTCAGCAAACGCACCATACGTAGCAACTTTTTCCCTTTCGATCTAATTTATCTATGCTTGTATTATTGTTTGTGTAACATCTCAAGTACCCTAGATTATCTTTCAAAAAGGCCTGGAATTTTTTACCCTAACCGCATAATGCATGGCTTTTGCATGAAACTTATTTCAAGTGTCTTAATTTCATTCAAGCCCTATTTTAGCAAAATAATTATATATAATAGAAAATATTTCTTTAGAACATTAAACCCTAGCCGCATCCTTTCAGGCAATTTTGCTAAGTTTTATTTTTATTATTATTTTTTTTTCAAAAAATCAAATCCTAGACTGATTAATTAGGACTATAAACCCAAATTCTATTTGGAAAAGAAAACAAAACCCATGTAATACCCCGATAAAAATAACATTTTTATTTAAGGAGATCATTTCCACTAGAACGTTTAACAAGACCCTTTGATAAAACTACTTAGACAAGGCCTAAGACCCTTAGTGTTAACCTAAACATACTTTGAGCCTTTAAGAAATAGAAGCCAAACACTAATCCTCAGGAGGCGGACGTACGCTAGGTCTGGCGGACGTACACTGCTGTCTGTAGTGCGGACGTACGAGGGGGGACCACCGGACGTACGCTCTGCAAACCGTACCAGTGGACGTACGTGGGACCACTGGACATACACTACTTTTTGAATACCCTTTGAATAATACACGGACGTACGAGACACTCTTTGGACCACTGTTCAAGAACCACCGGACGTACACTAGTGTTGCCGGACGTCCGCAGGTCCGACAGGGAGTTGGTGGCGGATTTTCCCTATAACTACTCACCCCCACCTCTCATTCCTCACGCCCGTGCCCCTAGGCTACCAAAACCCCCTTCCACATTTTAAGAGAGACTTTGGTGAGGAAGAGTGCTTCCAAGAGGAGATTCCAAGGAGGAAAGGCCATATCTATGCTCAGCTTTGGGGTAATCCTTATTTCCCTTGTATTTAACACTGTTATAGCCCTTGTTTTATGCTTCGTTGAGTTTTCAAAGTGTTCATCTAGTTTCTTCTTGAAAATGATAATGTTTGCAAAGAACTCTTTCAAATCCCGTTGTGTTGTGATTTCTTACATTGCATGTGCTCTTTTATTTGCTTAGAGGAGGTTTAGAGGTCTATGAG
This sequence comes from Carpinus fangiana, assembly GCA_006937295.1. Classification (NCBI taxonomy): domain Eukaryota; kingdom Viridiplantae; phylum Streptophyta; class Magnoliopsida; order Fagales; family Betulaceae; genus Carpinus; species Carpinus fangiana. The sequence goes on from CM017324.1 coordinate 20,145,391, forward strand.
TGAAGTAGGAATCATGCACTGTCCGAATCTTGAAATGGTGTGCTTAACACACTGAGCGGACGTACGCCATCGGGATCGGACGTACGGTCAGTGGGCAGAGCACTAGTTTTGGGTTTCACATGTGTATGCTTTGGCCTTGTTGCATTTTTAGGTTAAGTAGGGCCTAGAATGACGGTATCTTGTAACCGTTATGACAGGACTTAGCTTCGTCGGAGGATTCGCTCGAATGTGCGAGGTAAGTAGACACTTACACCCATTTTTCGTAAAACGTGAGATATGTCAATTGACTAACCACACGTATGATATGAGTATGTCTATTTTTTGTAATTACTCAATAATTGTGTTATTAAATAAACTATTAAGATGCATCGTAAGACATGGTACGCCGATACGTGCGATATGAACGGCCATGAGCTTACTATATAAACTGCGTATTATGGTCAAATGTGTGTGTTATACGGGGCTTTGGATCCATTGGTTTTGTGACCTTGATGCAACCATTCTCAATGGTTCGGTCACTATAGGACGGACGTCATTAGTTGGTGTGGGCCACTCGGGGTCGGACTCGATCGTACCACTAATGTTACGTACGGTATGTTATGCAATGGCCGGGGCACTGACATTGTATTATAGGTCCCTTGGGACAGCATCAACCCTGCTGAAAATGGGTAATATTTCGGGTAGACCATGTATAGGAGTTATGACTTATAATGCATTAACTCTTTCTGCATTAAAATGCTTGGGTAATTATCGCCGGTTCTATACTATAAGCTTTGAAAACCCTAAAACTATTAAATGATGTATTAGCGGAGGTAATGCCCTCTTTTTAGTTATTACTCAAATTGCATGTTTACTTTTATTAATTGGGCTCATGTTATACCTAAGTGTAAGGTTTACTTATTAAGTCGTTAGACTTATGCGGTTATTATTCTTCAGGTAACCTGATACACTGCTATGGAAGTAGCAAGAGTTGCTACTACCTGATTGGTTATGCTTTACTTATAATTACAGGTTTGTCTTTATTATTTGGTAGCTCCACGTTCTTACTTGATGGTTTATAGTAAATCTCAGATTTATTCACGTTCTTTTGCATTTACTCTGACAGTTTTATAAGGGTGATTTTCCGTTTGGTCACAAGTTGGCTTAAATGGGTAAATTGCCAGTGACTCCACCGGATTAGCCGAGGCTAATTTTGGGGGCGTTACAACCCAATAGATTATAAAGGCTAGCCATGTGCTCCGTATAACCTCATTCTCTCACTTTTCTAAAAATATTTCAAGAGAGATGAAAACCCCAAAACTTTACCAAAAAAATCGCCTACCCAATAGTTTTCGTAGAAAATTTCTGAATTTTCTTCAAGTTTCTATACATGAAATATTAAATAAATACAAAAAAATAATAATAATAATAATAATGGTTTATCAGTGATTTAAATCATACATACAAATAAGTTTATATATATTGTTACGTGTTATTTATGCATAAGCTGTAATTTGTTTTGTAGAATCATAGAAAAGTGTGATTAAATGTGATTATTTAATTTATTTTTCAACTTTATTTCATGAATATAATTATGAAACATCGTGTGACTCAGCAAGAGTTATAGACATAGGGATAGGATTCTCTCCGATTTATTAGAACTAGATAATATCTAGGTAGTTATATATATTGGAGGGGTATGTTTGTTTGTTCACATTTTGAATAGACAAAAATATCCCTCAAATATAACGAACTGTATATTATCCGGCTTAAATTAACTAGAGAGGATGTGACGGCTAGTATTTTTGCATTAAATCGATTATAGTTAATGATTGTCATTGAAAAACCTTTTTCAAAACTGATTTCGTCAACAAATTTCAGAGAGTTGAATGAGGATTGGAGAAATTGTTGTGTTCCTGTATTTCAGTTTTAGGATGGGAAAAATTGTCTTGTGTTTTTGTGTGTCTGTGGCAAATCTTCAGTTTCTTCTGCCAAAGTTTTGTGGCACCTATTTGTTTGCTCTTGTTTATTTCTCTGTTCCTCCTCTCCTCTTCGTATATATATGTTATATGCATGGGGTTTGCCCTTTCTCTTGTCAATATAAATTATACTTTTCATAAAAAAATAACAAAAATATCACAATAAATGGGAAAGAAAGTGTTTCGCAGAGTGCTCATGGGTTCGTATACCATGGCTAGAAAAATAACAGTTATATTTAGTAAAGAACAAGATTTTGTGATTTGCGCGCAGAGGAAATGGAAAAAGCAGTTTTGTTATTTAAGATGATTTTTATCATGCTGTAATTTGATACAACATTTCAAAAATATTGAAAACCATTCTATAAAACAAATTGGGATAGATTTGGGATTTGATATGATGTTTGGACATGGATTATTTACAGAATCGTTTTTGAGTTTTTTTCCCTTGTCATTATGGAGTTGAGGTTTATTTATTTTCCACCCTTCTTAATTAGCACCGAGTGATTTGCCTCACTTGACTTTTCTTAATTTGATCTATTTAAGCAAATGCAATTTATGAAGAAATGGTTGATTAAATTAGCTGGCATGAGCTGTATTAGATTAGCTGGAAGTTTGTTATTAGTTGTATAGCAAAGTTTTTTTATATAAATTCTTTTCTGTAAATCTTTTATGTTGGTTAATACGAAAGCCTGGTGTTTTAACCAAAGAATACTCTCTGTTCTACGTTTCCTTTGTTCTTCTTTCATTCACAGCATATTCAATCTTGCTTTTGATATGGTATCAGATCATTTTTAGCTCAATTTTCTTTCACGTTCATTCCTTTCTATTCAGATTTCTTCTTGATTTTTTTTGCAATCATGGCTTCATCTTGTTCTATGGAGTCAAATCTTACGAATTCTTCAATTTCTTCCACTTCCGTTAACTCTGCAATGGATTCAAATCCATTGTTTCTTCACCATAGTGACAATCTTGGTTCAGTGATTGTTTCCTCTCCGCTCAATGGAGAAAACTACTACACATGGGCTAGATCCATGTCCATGGCCTTGACGGCGAAAAACAAGCTTCAGTTCATCAATGGTAAACTGCCAAAGCCACTGCCTTCTGATCTAGATTACTTCGCATGGACACGTTGCAATAATATGGTTCTTTCTTGGATCATCAATTCTGTGACCAAGGAAATTGCAACCAGTATCATTTCTGTTGATTCAGCAGAAACTATGTGGAATGATCTTCGTGATCGTTTTTCTCAGCAGAATGGCCCGAGGATCTTCCAAATTCAGAAGGCAATTTCTGTAATTACTTAGGAGAATCAATCAGTAAGCACTTACTACATAGCTCTCAAAGGATTGTGGGATGAATTATTCATGTATTGTCCAATACCAATCTGTTTGTGTGGCAAATGTACTTGTGGTGGTGTGAAAACTCTCTCTGAGTATCATCACCAGGAGTATATTCTTCAGTTCCTCATGGGACTGAATGACTCTTTTTCTCATGTGAGAGGCCAAATACTGTTAATGGATCCACTTCCACCTATTAACAAGGTGTTCTCCTTGGTTGTTCAAGATGAACGCCAGAGGATGATTTCTGGTTCGATTGATTCCATGTTTCATAATACTACTGCCATGATGGTTAATAATGTCAAGGCTGCTTCCTCATCTTCCAATTCTTATGCGAGTACTCGATTTGGTAAATCGAATGTCATCCGCAAGGATAGACCTACATGCACTCATTGTGGTGCATATGGACACACTGTTGAAAAATGTTACAAACTACATGGTTTCCCACCTGGTTTCAAATTCACCAAAGGGAGACCTGCTGCCAATCATTATGTTCATCAAGTTTCTAATCTTGAGTCATCTAGCAACTTGTCAACCAATCTGCCTACAAGTTTGCCAATCATCCAAGAGCAAATTCAGCAATTGCTTGCTTTACTGCAGCCGAAGTCTGATATGGTTCCACCAGTCAATCAAGCAGGTGAACATCAGAGTCACCTAGTGTCTCAGATGTCAAGTAACTTCTTTCCAATTCAATCTTCGCACTCTGTTTTCTCATCCATTTCATCTTTTCAGGTTGCCTCCCAACTTGAAAATAATCCATGGATTATAGATACAGGTGCTACTGACCATATGGTCTGTTCACTTTCTTTTCTTACTACAATTACATCAACTATTTCTAAATCTATAAAACTACCTAATGGTCAATTTGCTTCAGTTACACATGTTGGTACTGTTCAAATTTCTGCTTCATTCATTTTAACCAATGTACTTTGTGTTCCCTCTTTCACTTTTAATCTCATTTCAGCAAGTAAACTAACAAAAAATCCCGTCTACTTCCAACTAACTATGCAGCCTTGTTTGAAGAGAAAGATTTCGCAGAGGCTTCCCTGCTATCCGTGTAGGTCAGAGTTCACCTGCTGGTTGAAAGCCAGTCTCCTCGTCAGTTCGAGAACCATATTCCTTCCCTGTTCTTGCTTGATCCATCACTATTAGTAGCAGCACTAATCAGAAGGTCTAGCTAAGACCAGGCTCGCAGTACGAGATTGATACCCAGCCCTTTCACCGTTTACACCTTCCTTTGGTTGGGGTATTGCCTCCCCTTGCATGCACGGCACGTCTTTAATCCTCGAGTGAGCTAGTCACTGGCTACAGGGTGACCTACCTCTACTCTAAACAAAAGCCTCTCCTGTTGTCTCATTTTTCTTGCTGATTTCTGTTTTATTCAGCACCTGTTGACTTGGAGAATGATTGGAGTGGGTAAGGAACATGAAGGCTTGTTCTATTTGGTCAATAAACCAGTAAATCCTGCATCAAGTATTTCAATTCATGTTGTTAGTCTTTTTGTTAAGAGTGTTTCTTCAGATGTATGGCATTACCGTTTAGGTCATTTGTCTACTGCACGTCTTAAGATTCTAAGTCAATTAGATTCTAGCATATCTGTTGACTCCAATAAGTGTTGTACTATCTGCTCTTTGGCTAAGCAACATAGATTGTCTTTTCCTGTAAGTCATTCTATTTCTAATAAAGCTTTTGACTTGCTGCATTGTGACATTTGAGGTCCCTTTTCTACTGATTCTTTCAATGCTGTTAAATATTTTCTCACCATAGTAGATGATTATTCTAGATTCACTTGGGTTCATCTAATGGTTGCTAAGTCTCAAACCAGAAATTTGATTAAATCTTTCATTCATATGATTGAAACTCAATTTGAATCTAAAGTCAAATGCATTCGAAGTGACAATGGTTTTGAATTCCAGCTATCTGATTTTTATCAATCCAAAGGCATCATTCATCAATTGAGTTGTGTTGAGACACCTCAACAAAACTCAATAGTTGAAAGAAAACATCAACACTTGTTAAATGTAGCACGAGCTCTAAGATTTCAAGCTAATCTACCACTCATTTTTTGGGGTGAATGTTTTCTTTCTGCTGTTCATGTAATCAACAGAATTTCTACTCCTATTTTGTCTAACAAAACACCCTATGAGTGTCTGATTTCAACTCCTCCAAATTATTCTCATCTTCGAATATTTGGTTGTTTGTGTTTTGCTTCCACTTTCACTAGAAATCGATCTAAGTTTGATTCAAGAGCAAAACCATGTGTTTTCATTGGATATCCATATAACATCAAAGGATATAAATTGTTTGATTTGTCCACTAAAACAATTTTTATTTCTCGTGATGTTATATTCCATGAAAGTGTTTTTCCTTATCATCCAAACTTTAAACTCTCTCATATTATACATCATAACATTGTTCTTCCAAATCCTATTCCAGATTATGATGATAATTCTGTTTCTATTCCAAATCATGTTACTGATATTGTTAATAATCTTGTTCTTTCTATTTCTAATGATGTTTCTGATCCTAATAATCATGAAACACATTTGGATTCTGTTCGCAGTACTCATGTTCCTACTATTCCCATTAGAAAATCATCTAGGATTAAACAAAAGCCTAGTTACTTACAAAATTTTCATTGTCAAATGGCAACTACTTCATCCTTATCATCTCCAAGCATTCATCCAATGGATTCAGGTATTCTTTATAATCTGTCCTCTATCATTTCATATGATAAATTGTCCCTTTCTTATAAACATTATCTTCTTTCGGTTTCAACACATGTTGAGCCACAATATTATCACCAAGTTGTTCAACATGCATGTTGGCGTGAAGCAATGCAAGCTGAAATCAAAGCTCTTGAAGATAATAATACATGGACTCTTGTGTCTTTACCTCATAAAAAAGTTGCTATTGGCTGTAAATGGGTTTACAAGGTGAAGCACAAAGCAGATGGGTCAATTGAAAGGTATAATGCCAGACTTGTAGCCAAAGGATTCAATCAATGTAAAGGCTTGGACTACTTTGAAACCTTTTCTCCAGTGGCTAAACTCACCACAGTCAGGTGTCTACTTGCATTGGCAGCAATCAATAATTGGGAGCTTCACCAACTGGATGTAAAAAATGCATTTTTTCATGGAGATCTAGATGAAGAAGTGTTCATGAAACCAACTCTTGGCTTTGGCACCAAGGGAGACAATAGGGTTTGTTGTTTGAACAAGTCTTTATATGGTCTAAAATAGGCCTCTAGACAATGGTTCAGCAAATTTTCTTCAACCTTGCTTGCTCACGGGTTCATTCAATCCAAAGCAGGCTATTCATTGTTTACTAAGTCCAAAGGTTCTTCTTTTATGGCCCTCTTAGTTTATGTTGATGACATAGTTCTAGCTAGCAATGATGGTCAAGCTATTGCAGATTTGATTGTGTTTTTGAACACCCAGTTTAAGTTAAAAGACTTGGGTCCTTTGAAGTTTTTTCTTGGGTTGGAGATTGCTAGAAATTCTTAAGGGATTTCACTTTGTCAAAGAAAATTTGCTTTAGATATTCTCAGTGATGCTAGTCATTTAGCTCCAAAGCCTTCCAAATTCCCTATGGAATCTAATACCAAGTTTTCTGCTATGGATGGAGCTTTACTTGATGATCCAACAATGTATCAAAGGTTGATTGGAAGGTTGTTGTATCTGACAATCACTAGGCCTGATTTAACATATTCAGTCCACACTTTGAGTCAGTTTATGCAAGCTCCTCGGCAGCCTCATCTTGATGCTGCATATAGAATTCTCAGATACATCAAAGCAGCCCCTGGCCAAGGGATTTTCTTTCCAGCCTCTTTAGCTCTTCATTTGAAGGCCTTTTGTGACTCTGATTGGGCTGGTTGTCCAAACACTAGAAGATCAATATCTGGTTTTTATGTTTTCTTAGGAGATTCATTAATCTCTTGGAAGTCTAAGAAGCAAACCACGATTTCCAGATCATCAGCTGAAGCCGAATATCATTCTGTGGCAACTGCTTGTTGTGAGTTAACTTGGTTGCTTCATTTGCTTAAGGATTTTCAGATTCCACATCCTCAAGCTTCTCTTTTATTCTGTGACAGTTAAGCAACTCTTCATATAGTTGCTAATCTTGTTTACCATGAGCGGACTAAACATATTGAAATCGACTGCCATGTTGTGTGAGAAAAGATCCAACTTGGCTTAGTTCGCACACTTCATGTTTCTTCTACTAATCAACTAGCTGATTTGTTCACTAAGGCTCTTGGTTCTGATGTTTTTCATACACTTCTATCCAAGATGAACATTCTTAATATACATTGTCCATCTTGAGGGGGGGTATTAGAATACACATGTAACATGTGTTAAATTAGCTGGCATGAGCTGTATTAGATCCGCTAGCATGAGCTGTATTATATTAGCTGGAAGTTTGTTATTAGTTGTATAGCAAAGTTTTTTTTATATAAATTCTTTTCTGTAAATCTTTTACGTTGGTTAATACGAAAGCCTAGTGTTTCAACCAAAGAATACTCTCTGCTCTACGTTTCCTCTGTTCTTCTTTCATTCACAGCATATTCAATCTTACTTTTGATAGGATACAAACAGTGGATCACTAAGTCATACTCTTTATGGTTGCCTTGGCTCTGTTCTTGATTTTACTATTACCCATGAATCCATGATAGTAGATCTGTAGTTACAGCTAGCAGCTCCAACAACTTGTATGTATGGGACGTCAATTCTGGTCTCCTTTGCTCTATGTGCTTAGCTGTTGTCCCACCTCTCCTAGTCCACTTTGTCGTAGTCCACCTCTACGTTTCTGTTTAGCTTTGTTGGTTGCATCACCTCTTCTAGATTTGGCGTCCACTGTCAACCCTCTCCTTCGACACACCTCACCACTGCGTTCCCTGGCCTCTTTGCTACCTCTTCTCTGTTTGGCCATCACTCGCCTGCGCATGGTTTGTGTCTTCCTCTCTTTGGTACGTGATTCCTCTTGTCCACTCTTTGGCTACCGAAAATTAATTCTTTTCTTCGTCATATTTGTTTTGGAACTCATCGGTGCTTATCATTCATCAACATCAGCTTGGTTGTCGTTGTTGCTTGCTAATGCCTAATGGGTCCAATGCCTCTTGGCTTTGTTAATTACCACTTTGTGTAGCCCTTCAAAGAAGACCAGATCTTTTTTTTTTTTTTTTTTTAACCTATTCCTTAAGACCCAATTTATAAAAAAATTATGAATGTCCATATAACAATGTGTCAGGTAATTCGTTTGATTATATTTGCAAAGAAACCATTTGCAAGGAACAAAATGCAAAAAATAAAATAATTTATGAAAATAACACTAAAAGAATGCTCAGATCAGGTGGATGGATGGATATATGCTAAAGAAATTAAGGGGAGAGAGAGAGCCTGGGCTGGTGGGCTTTGCATCGTAGCAACACATGCAAATGGGCTTAGATGAGAACAAGGGCATTTAACCCAAAAACAATCGAATTTCAAAATAAACAAGACCCTCACATTCACATTTCCCGCGGTTGCCCCCATCTCCGCCATTTTATTATCTCTCTCCCAAATAAATGAAATTCCCGAATACGAAGAAGTAATTTCCCTTTTCTTCAAAAAAAACAAAAACAAAAACAAAAACAAAGAAAGAAAGAAGTAATTCCCAACTCCCCCATCTCTGCCACCAAATCCGCCCATTTTGAAACTCCCGACAAAGCTAATCGAGGATATACTTCTCCGATTACCCCTCAAACCCCTCGTACATTTCCAGTGCGTTTCAAAGCGATGGCATGCCCTAATCAACTCCCCAAATTTCATTAGGGAGCATCTCGAGCGCTCCATCGAAAACACTACGGAAGGCACTGTCATTGTCAAGGAACTGGAACCAAATGAAATACAGGAATACTTCTCGGTGCGTTTTGATGACGACAATGAGATCGACAGGGACGTGAAGATCCCCAAGCCACTGCATGGTCACACCAAAATTGTGAACAATTGTAATGGCCTGGTTTGTATCTGGAAGGAGGAGAGGAAATAGGTCATAATTTGGAATTTGTTTATCAGAAAATACAAGAAATTACCCATTGAGCCTATAGGAATCCTTTCTGGACCTCGTTTTTCTGGACATAGTGGTTCCAAGTTAGCATTTGGATACGACCCGGTTAATGACGACTACAAGGTTATAAGGGTTGTGAAATTCTATACAAATCGAAAAATAAGTGCGTTTGACAGGTTTGAAGTCAAAGTATATAGTCTGAGAGCGCATTCTTGGACAAAGGTCGAGGACGAATGGCCTCTAAAGAACTTGGCTATAAATATTTGTAGGCGTCCAGGGGTTGTGAGCTCGGCGTCTTTAAATGGTGCCGTGCACTGGTTGGTTACTATTGGAGTTGCCAGGGTCTCTCGCTCGCAGATGAAACTTGTCGTTGTCACTTTCAATCTTGCAACCGAGAAGTTCCAAGTGTATGAGCTACCAGCTCAAACGATGATCTCTTCTAAATCAAACCATTTGGACGTGCTGGGAGGACGCATCATCCTCTGTGTTTGTTTGCAAGAGTCGCCCAGTCCAACGCAGATGGTATGGTCCTAATGAGTTCTGGGTGATGATGGAGTATGGGGTGGAGAGCTCCTGGACTCGGCTTTATAGCATTGTTGATGGTGAAATGCCTTGAAAGTTTAATTATTGCAACCTTTGTTGATTTCCGAGGATGGAAACAGGCTTCTGGTAAAGCTAAATTTCAGGAATCTTATTTGGTATGACATTACAAAGAAGAATGGCAGTAAGAGTGAAAAGACTCTGACGTATCCCTGTTCGTTTCAGATGGCCACTTGCATGGGAAGCCTTGTTCTACTTCATGGTTATGACTGTGATTCAATTTGAATTGTTAAGTTTCTTTCCAGGCCCCTCTTCGCCTCTTAGGTCCTCTCTCACTATTTGCCTTTCAAAAGTTATGATTCTTTTGGTTTTTTATTTTGTTTTGCTTGTGAACTTGCAAGTTATTTGAAAACACACTCCTTAATGTCTGTTAAAATATAAATTGATTGAAAACTAGTAATATATATGACTTGTTAAATAATATTAGGAGATGTAAAGTTGAATTCCTTTTAGATGAAGAGTCTTAATGTTTGTGCCCCATATGATGTTCAGTTTTGATGATTTTGAATATTGTGATTGAGATTTATTTTCCTGTGTGTGTCCACCATGGGATCAGAATTATGAGTTGCTAAGGCTTGTAATTCTATGTTTCTAGCAGCAAATATGAGTTGCTAGGGCTCCATTTGTTCAACGAAAAACCTTTTCTTTTCCTTATTTTTCAGAGCCAAAGTTATTAAAAGGAAAAAAAGAAAAGAAATAGAAGTTTGAAAAAAGAAATGAAAATGAGAATACTTGTGGAACTAAAAGCAACATGGTATTATTAGGAATTAACTGAGTTTTTAGTTTGAATAAATGCAATAGCAAATAAGTGTATATTTCTCTGATGCTTTACAAAGAGATGGCTAAGCCATTATATACAGGTTTGTATGAATAAGAAAAGGGAATAGCTGCTAATTACAATGCATAAATCTGGGAACTTCCATATGAGAGACATTTCCTATTATTGTGATGGTAGAGATTCCTTATGAAGAATAAAATCCCTCTATGTTTGCTCTTTTCTTGTGTGACTTGGTGCTGTACAGGAGTCAAATATTGCCTTGCTTATTTGGTTTAAAGCTTTCCTAACATGGTAGAGCTTCTTAGCCATATCTGTCGAGACTTTATGGTCTGATACGTGATCTTCATGATTTGTAGCATGATGTGCTGCATAATTGACTTGACATCCATTTTTAGTTGATGCTGCTGATATGGAAATCATACCGTTAACATCCCTCCTCAAGTTGATAGGGAGAGAAGCAATCATCAACTTGCTGCGAAGAAGAAGGAACCGAGCCTTGGATAGTCCTTTAGTAAAAATATAGAAGGGTTGATCATGAGTAGAGATATAGCGGGCAATAATGTCTTTGTTAAAAACCTTCTCTCGAATGAAGTGATAATCAACTTCAATGTGTTTCGTGCGAGCATGAAACACAGGATTAGAGGATAAGGAGAGAGCTCCAATATTGTCAACCCATAAACAAGGAGTATGCAAAAGAGGAATGCGTAATTCTTTGAACAACATACGAAGTCAATACATTTCAGCAACAGCAAGAGCCATGGACCGATACTTGGCTTCGGTGCTAGATTTTGCTACCACAGCCTATTTCTTTGCAGCCCAAGAGATGAGACACGGTCCAATATAAATCCCATAACCAGTTGTAGATTTTCGGTCATCGGGACTCCCTGCCCAATCCGAGTCGCAATAACCATTGAGCTGTAATGAACCACGAGTATAATGTAACCCAAACTTAGGTGTGCCCTTCAAGTATTGTAAGACACGTTTAGCAGCAACCATGTGGATAATAGTAGGGGAATGAAGAAATTGGCAAAGTTGGTTGACGCTGTAAGCGATGTCGGGACGTGTAAGTGTACAATATTGTAAGGCACCCATGATGTGGCGATACTCGAATGGATCAGCTAGAGGATCTCCGTTAAACCTGGAGAGTTTTCCGACAGTAGTACATGGTGTGGAGGCAGGTTTAGCACCATCCATTTTGGTCCTGATGAGTAGGTCTGTGACATATTTGCTTTGAGTGAGGAATAAAGCTCCATCATGACGTGTTGCCTGAATGCCTAGAAAATAGGATAAAGCCCCCAAATCTTTGACTGCAAAGTCACGTTGTAAGTGCTCAATCAAACCTAAAACAGCAGAAGGAGAATTGCTGGAAACATGAATATTATCAACATAAATAAGGACAAAAACATGAACTGAATTCTGATGAAACAGGAAAAGAGAGGTGTCCACAACAGAGCTGGAGAACCCAAGGTCTAGTAGAGCTTGGGACAAGAGCATAATCTAGCCCGAGGCGCTTATTTCAAGCCATAAATCGACTTATGAAGCCGACAAACATGATTAGGCAAATTAGGATCTTCAAACCCTTTTGGTTGTTCCATAAAGACCTCTTCCTCAAGGTAGCCATGTATAAAGGCATTCGAGATATCAAGTTGATGGATAACCCAATTGAAGTGGGTAGCTAAAGCCAGAACCAACCGAATAGTGGCTGGCTTAATAACTGGACTAAAGGTCTCATGAAAGTCAACCCCTTCTTCTTGATCAAACCCCTTTGCGACAAGTGTGGCTTTGTACCTATCAATGGTACCATCAGCCTTTTGTTTTAGTTTAAACACCCATTTGTTGCGTACAACTTTCTTATGGGAAGGCCGAGGACATAATGACCATGTGCGATTAGAGAGTAAGGCAGCAAATTCAGCTTTCATAGCATCTAGCCAGCACTGGTTCTTCACAACTTGGTGATCGATAGGTCTTAGGCTCAGCAGGGTGGGTGACTGTCATGAATGCTCGAAGTGGATATGCAGTGCATGAATATAACTTGAAATCAGGAAAGAGTTTAGGGTGCAGAGAGTTTGTTTGAGACCTAGTGAGCATGCGTGGAGGGGGCTGTGGGTGAGGATCAGGCAAGACAAGTAAATCAGAATTAGGAGTAGTTGGAGCGGAAGTGTCTGCCAGGGGGCTGGTGAGATAAAAGACAAGTTGGGGTGAGGAGAAGGGCTCAAATTGGGAGAGGAGAGGGAGTCACTTATGGCAGGTTCTGAAACAGGTTCAGAGGATGTTGGAGAGGCAGAAAAATCTAAATCAACAGATGTATTAAAAGGAGAAACATGGGAAGTAGAAATACTTGGAGGAAGAGGAATTGCAACACTAGGAGGAGGGTCCACTGCAGAAGGCGTGAGAGCAGGTCTTTCTTTGGCTGGAAATTGCATCTCATCAAAGATCACATGGCAAGAGATGTACACACGATTGTCTTTAGGATCAAGGCATCGGTAACCTTTCTAAGCACTACTATACCCAATGAACAAACACTTTTTACTGCGAAATGACAACTTGTGGGGTGTGTAAGGTCGAAGCAAAGATAGTGTTAGAATATATTATTCTCTAGGTTTGTTGTCTTTCCTATTAGAGTTTATTTCCTACCTTAATTAGTCTAGGGTTTCTTGTCCATCACTCTTAACCTCTCTATATAATGAGATCTATGTAATCATCTTAATATATCAAATATAAGAAATGTAGTCCTTACATTTGCTTTCGCTCTCTCTTCTCCCTCTCATTCTTTCACTTTTATATTCCGGCATTTTTATTATTTCAACATGGTATCAGAGCCACTTTCTTGTGGCCTTCAATGTCCTTGTGTTTTCTCGCATTCCGTCTAACAATCTCAATGCTCAAGTCACCGCCATGCTCCGCCCAAAGCTCTTTTCCAGTTCAACATCATGCGCGTAACGCGCAGGTTAGGTTCGGTGCACCGATCTGATAATCGCCCAAATTGGCTCATTTTTCTTTTTATGTTTTGGCCCTAGTCGGCCTAGGCCCGTTGTTGGCCCTTTTGAAGAAGAAGAAGAAGTCTGAGAGTCCACATCACGCGCACCATGCGCTGGTCAGGTTCGGTGCGCCAATCTGATAATTGCCCAAGTGGGCTCATTTTCTTTTTATTTTTATGTTTTGGCCCTAGTCGACCCAGGCCTGTTGTCGACCCTTTTGAATTTTGGCTCCTTGTCAGCCCTGGCCCGTTGTCGGCCCTTTTGAATTTGTATTCACCAGCCACCTGCTGCCGTCGTTGGCCACTTGCCAGCCTTTATCTTCTCCGACAGTCTCCACCATCTATGGACCATTCCCCGCCTCCGCCACCGCCATCATCATAATTTCATATTTCAAACTTGAGGTTGCAGAATATTCCACCTTGAGTTTGAGAGGAGATGTTAGAATATATTATTCTCTAGGTTTATTGTCTTTCCTATTAGAGTTTATTTCCTACCTTAATTAGTCTAGGGTTTCTTGTCCATCACTCTTAACCTCTCTATATAATGAGGTCTATGTAATCATCTTAATATATCAAATATAAGAAATGTAATCCTTACATTTGCTTCCGCTCTCTCTTCTCCCTCTCATTCTTCCGCTTTTATATTCCGCATTTTTATTATTTCAACAGATAACATGCACACCCAAAATTTTTGAGAAGAGAATAGTCAGGGTGTGTATGAAAAAGTTTAAAATAAGGTGATTGATGATTCAAAACAGGGGTGGGTAGCCGATTAATCAAATACACAGCAGTTAAAAATGCCTCAACCCAATAATGAGGGTCAAGATGAGATTGTGCAAGAAAGGTCAAACCAGTTTCTGTAATGTGTCTATGTTTCGCTCGGAAATTCCGTTTTGTTCTGAAGTATATGGACAAGTGAACCTATGGAAGATCCCATGTGTATCGGTAAAAAGTTTAAAAGCCGTAGAGACATACTCTCCTCCGTTGTTAGTTTGTATTTGTTTGATTTTGTAGGAAAAGAGATTCTCAACAAGGTTTTTAAACTTAACAAAACACGAAAGAACTTCAGATTTATGCCTTAAAGGGTATAGCCAGGAAAATCAAGAGTGATCATCAATAAAGAGAACATAAAATTTGCATCCACCAAGAGACATAATAGGGGAAGTCCACACATCGAAATGAATTAACTCAAGGGGATGTGTGGAGATCCGGTGAGAATCAAGAAAGGGCAATTTCTTGCTTTTGGCTATTTGACAAGAGTCACATAATTTATTGATTTTTGCATAACCAATACATGGAAGCAAAGATTTCTATAAGAGTCTATGAATCACAAATTATGCTGGATGCCCAAGGTGAGAGTGCCAAATATCAATGGGTGCCTTGACTCCTAGGAAAACAGTAAAACGAGAAAGAAATGCAGCGGAAGAGAGAAACTCAGCTTTGGACTTGACTTTATTGGATTGGAGCTGTTTGAAGTAGATCGGATAAAAACCTGCTTCACTCGGTCCTTGCAGGAGGATTTCCTTGGTCCGCATATCCTTGATGAGAAAATAAGTAGAGGTAAGAATAAAATAACAATGATTATCCCTACAAAATTTTTGTAGGGAAAGCAAATTAGAGGAAGCTTATGGGCAGTGTAAGATATTGTGAAGGTAAAGATTAGATTTGGGAGTATAGAAGAGTGAAGAACCAGTGTTTGCTATTTGCAGACCACCTCCATTTCCTATTGTCACACTATCATTGCCATTATATGGTTTTTGCAGTGTGAGATTCTCACGTTCTGAGGTAACATGATGATTTGCACCGCTATCGAGATACCATGGCTGTTCAATCTCAGTGGTGTCCTGAGTGTGAGCTGCCATAGCTGCTAACTGAGCAGGTGGGTGGCGACCTTGAAATGAAAAATCCATTCGGTGATAGCAATCCAGCGCTTGGTGGCTAATCTTTCCACAAATCTGACAAGGGATCCGATTGTTAGGAACAAATGGAGTAGTGGTATGTGGAGTTTTACTAGATTGTGGAGCTGCAAGAAACTTGGACCCTTGAGATGAAGTATGTTGCTGGATCGTGGTTGGATGTGACTGATACTGGTGCTGAGATTGTCGAGAAGGCTGCCTTTCATACTGTTGAGGCCTTTGTTTCTTTGGGAATTGCTGAAATTTAGGCTTTTGTGCAAAGAAAGCAAATTGGCCTCCATCGGGCTAAACAGACTTCTGTTGGGCATCCAAAGGTTGTTCATAATTCAACAACTCTATTTGGAAATCATCAAATAAGATGGATGAATTTCTAGTTGCAAAGCTGAGTGTCGTGATAAATGGATGGTAAGAGGGATTAAGGCCTCCAACCACAAAGGAAATCAAATCTTCATCATCCACTCCTTTGAGTAATGTTAGAAGCCACTCAAAAAATGATGTATCTTTTTAAAATTACTACTAAGTTTGTAATTGATTATTATTAAATTTTAATCAAACAANACTGTTGAGGCCTTTGTTTCTTTGGGAATTGCTGAAATTTAGGCTTTTGTGCAAAGAAAGCAAATTGGCCTCCATCGGGCTAAACAGACTTCTGTTGGGCATCCAAAGGTTGTTCATAATTCAACAACTCTATTTGGAAATCATCAAATAAGATGGATGAATTTCTAGTTGCAAAGCTGAGTGTCGTGATAAATGGATGGTAAGAGGGATTAAGGCCTCCAACCACAAAGGAAATCAAATCTTCATCATCCACTCCTTTGCCAATAGCAGCAAGCTGGTCAGCATAGCCTTTGGCGGTGAGAAGATAATCATAGCAATTTTTAGAGCCTTGACAAAGTGTTTGGAGTTGGCATTTGAGATGGGAAATTGTGGAACAAGAATTGGGTGTAAATCGGCTGGCTAGTAGGTGAGCCCAAACCTGTTTTGCAATAGTAAGCCCATATATTGTGGACAAAACTTTCTCAATAAGGGTGGCATTAAGCCAGGCCAACACAAGCTGGTCTTTTTTTCTGCCATACCAAAAAATCAGGATTAATAGTAGTGGTGGGTTTGCCCTCTACATCAGCAACAAATTTCGAGTGACAAACTTCTGAGCCATCAACGATGCCCAGTAGATCAAAGGTGCATAAAGCAGGAGTAAATTGAGTGGCCCAACTCATGTAATTAGGACCCTCAAGTTTGATAGTCACCAGAGAAGTGACATTGGGGACAACAAATGTTGCTGCAGTGGAACTTGTGGAAGCCATTGAGAAAAGAGAATTGGATCAAAGGGTGGGGTTAGCCAAAAAATGGCTTTGATACCAAGTTTGAATAAATGCAGCAGCAAATAAGTGTATATTTCTCTGATGATTTACAAAGAGATGGCTAAGCCATTATATACAGGTTTGTATGAATAAGAAAAGGGAATAGTTGCTAATTACAATGCATAAATCTGGGAACTTCCATATGAGAGACATTTCCTATTAATATGATGGTAGAGATTCCTTATGAAGAATAAAATCCCTCTCTGTTTGCTCTTTCCTTGTGTGACTTGGTGCTGTACAAGAGTCAAATATTGCCTTGCTTATTTGGTTTAAAGCTTTCCTAACATGGTAGAGCTTCTTAGCCATATCTGTCGAGACTTTATGGTCTGATACGTGATCTTCATGATCTGCAGCAAGATGTGCTACATAATTGACTTGACATCCATTTTTAGTTGATGCTGCTGATGTGGAAATCATACCGTTAACATTTTTATGTCCTGATTAGCTGCACATGATCAATTTTTTATTGCTATTCTTTCCCTCCCCCTTTTCATCAAGCATTTCTACTTGTTTATGGCTATTATTTTCATATTTTTTTCTTAGTTTTCCACTTCTTTTTTTCTTTTTCTTTTCTCTCTCTCTCTCTCTCTCTCTTTTATAAGCGACTTCTATATCAACTGAGAATAAAGGGACAGATTTAACTATTATTTTGTCTTGTAACTTAAAATTTTGACTAGTGATCCTTGGTTGAAAATAGCACTTAATTGCATATAGTATGTTAGGATGTTAGTAGACATTAAATAAAGTTTAATAGGAACTTAAAATATGGGGTTCAAATTACAGTTTTCTTGAATGATGTGTTTTTCCAGCATGGGAACTATTTAGGTATTAATGGATTGATTAAAAAGGCAATATTGATTACCACCAATTATTATTTTTTTTTTGGCCCATGTTTTTCTTTTAGATTAATATTCAGTTTTCTTTAGGCTTTAAGAGTAGAGGATAGGCTTTAAGAGTAGAGGGTAGTCACATGCATGCTTGTCCTTGATTAATTTATTCTTCTGGATAGGAGCTTTTCTGAGGTTGTTTTATGGTTGTATACATAGATTTAAGGCTGGTCTAAGTTTCTATCTACTAAATTTCCAAATACCTTTTCAACCAGGTTGTCAAGGTTGCTGATTTTGGTATTGCTAGAATGCAAGCACAATCTGGTGTCATGACTGTAGAAACTGGAACATATCGCTGGATGGCTCCAGAGGTCTAATTTTATAGACACGTATATTCATAGCTTTTGAAAATTATTACTTGATAGCAACGGATACTAAGTTTTTAGCATAAATTTCTAGTTCTTGTAACTTTCAATTAAGTTTCCAAGTAAGGCAATTGTACTATGTAAATACCTTTTCGCTTCTGCAATTCCTGCAATACAAATATGAATATGGTTTGCAGTAAAATATCATCTTTTTATCGCATAAAACCCCCAAAAGATCGAGAGATAAGGAAGGGAGAGAGGGAGAGAGAGAGAGGAACCAATTATTGATACTACTAGAGATAAGGGTGCACCATGGAAGGCATGAGCAAGGTTTTAGAAATAGGACCATTGAGGGGATGGAAAAAGTGAAACATTCGAGGTTCATAGGTCAGGGTTGGACCATGACATTCTATAATTTAATTATTAATTAATTGAAAATTTCCATAGGAGCTTACTCATTTGTCCATCCAAATTACACAACAAAGACTTTGTCCTTCAATGAGTAAATCAAAAGCTTTGTTGATGTGTCAATCAAACCTTATCTCATGCGTAACAAATTTATCCAGCTACAGTTCCTGATTTGGAATAATAATTTTTTATATATATATATATATATATATATATGAGTGATGACATTTGGAGAAATGTATTTTTATGAGTAATGACATTTTTACAAATTTACTTTGTGTTAGATGTTGTTTGAAATTGCGTTTAACAAATAAAACTTGTAAGTCAAAAAGCAATATTTTTTTCCAAAAGCTTCATTTTTAAACTTTTGCTACAAGTGAGTTTTGGTCATTTTTAAGCTTTTTGGACCCTTAAAAGTATTTTTAATTTTTTTATCAAACAAGTATTTTTTTTCTTTAAACAGACTTTTTAAGTGTTAAAAGCATTTTTAGGCAAAATATTACAATGTCTTTGCCAAATTAAGTATTCTTTATTTCTTTGTTTTAATTAAAAAAAAATAATACAAATTTATATATATATTGATATCATATACATACAAATTTTCACATTATTTAAAATTTTTAAAAGACATGTCAATATGATATCATATACACGATTAAATATGCCAACTCTAAATTTTGACTATGAAATTGATAATCTCCATTTCATTTGACTGACAAAAAAAAAAATTACAACTCACAATATATATATATATTACATAATTTGCATTCAATTTCTATGGCTAGCACGCTAAGAAGACCCTAAAATTTACTGACTTAACAGCCCACCATTCGCCATTGGCCTAATGTCTTGGGTTTTTTGTGTTTTATGTGGAAGCCACTTTATTATTATTATTATTTTAACTGTATTAACTACGTACTAAATACTGAACTACTCATTACCCTTTTTTTTTTCTTATGTTATGAATTCTTTTATTTTGTACTACTTGGTAGCTTAAGTGTTTTAAATTATAATGAAATTGAAATTAATGTTATTTTTAGAGTAATTCTAGAAGCCACTATTTAAATATATGCAATACAAAAATTTTGGAATATTTATGGAAGATGCTTAATTTATTGGGTTAAACAAAATAGCTTAAAGATTATTTTGGCTAACTCTGGAGCAAAACATTCTCAAAACAGTTATAGATCTGACTAGTCAAAATAACTAAAAATTTGTTGAGCAACTTGAGCAGTTGCTTTAGAGAAGTGGCTTAACTATATTTTTATTTAAAATGGCTAATCAAAAATTGCTTTATCTATTTTAGATAATAACTTTTAAAATACACCTTACATCTAATAATATATTTTCTCTGGTGCTTGTTGTGTGTTTCATTTACTATCTCTTATTCTCATAGTCTTAGTAAAGTCTTCCGCTGTTGCTTTCTCATTACGACGAGAAAGGTGAAATCCCTAAGTCATGTTCTGCGAGGGACAAGGCTGTGAGGTCATGAGCCATGGAATCAATTACTAGATAATTGATTTGCCCATGCAAGTCGTCACACTAATAGATACTCATTTTTATATATTAGTCCTTTTTATATATGCTTGAATCTTAACTTTGAGAAGTATACCATATTATTTGCATATTAAGGTATATACAAGTTTTGAAAAAAGTAGAATATGTTGGGATTAATTTTGAGACTGCACCATCCTTCATGATAAGTAATATGAAAATAAATTGCAACTTGAAAATATTTACAAAATTAAGGCACCTAGTTGGAGCTTTGGCCATCTGCTACAAGCTTAGAGACACTTTTTTTTTTTGTTGGAGGATTTAGATGTTGTATGTTGTGTGGACATGTGTTATGGGAAACTGCCATCCCCTCCGTCCTTTCTCTCTCTCTGTCTCCCCTGGTTTGGCAGATATTGAAATAACTAATCTTGCTTTTGGTTATAATCTGGCTGAAGACAACAATGTAACTAGAACTGACATCTCAATCTTTCTACATACATTCTATTTTTTTTTTTTTTTCTTGTCAATCAGCCTATCTCCAAGTGCCAAGCTATCCACCCCTAGTCATTTTATTCATTTAATTTGTTAATTTTCTTTAAAACAAGGTCGTTTTAGTTGAAAATAGGGGTACCGTAGTCTACCTGCAATCTCAGTATCGTAGTTTTTTTTTCCCATTTTGTGTTTCCTTTTCAATTGTTTCTCCTTTTCCTTTTACACTTTTCTTCATTGTTTTTTTATTCCGTAAAGGTATTGCTTTTGTATTTGCTCAGGGAAAATTAAATTGTTTGATATATATATATATATATATATATTCATGATTAACCTACTAATTAATCAAAAATCATGTAGTTTTTTTGGTAATTTTACTTCAATTTCAATTATGACATGAATTTGTTAGTCACCAAAAATAAGAATTAAGTGGTTTTTTTTTTTTTTTTTTTTTTTTTCCATCACTCTTAGTAATAACTTTTCATTTTCATTCCCAGTAACATATCAAACTACGTCTACTAATTTCACTTCAAATCCATTGAAGTGAGGAGACATTTACGTCTATATCTCAAGTTTCTTCCGGGAACAGTCTCATATTAGGCCAGCAAAGAGGAGACGTTTGCGAAACAACACCTGAGTTCCATAGCAAGTCGTCCATGAGATTTCGTCTTCTTCATCTTGTGGGGACGTTCCGGCTGACAGTTCCTTGGAAACTCCTATTGACGAGCAAGGAGGCTCTTCTGCTGATGACTCACATCTTGCAGGCGGACCCCAAGGTTCGTTTGTAGATGGGGGACCAGGAGGTTCGCCTCCTGTACCAAAAATAATACTCGCAAATGTACGAATCGTGTGCAGTAAAGTGCGCGTAAAAATGCGAGGTCGATCCACAGGGAATTGTGCTTTGTGTTAAAATCAACTTTTCTATTCAAACAAATCCTATTTTAACCTAGTTCCTAGAGTTCGAAGTTCGTTTTGCAATTTTGATAAAACTAAATTAAACAATAATTTAAACAACAAACAAAGTAAAAACACCAAGGTTTCCGAATCCACCTCGTCTCATCAAACAATTTATTCTCGCATTTTACATACACAATTGATAATTTAAAATGCTTTTGATCACTGTTCAACAGTCGTGAACATGCATATAAAATCATTCGGTGAATCTATCCGTTAAAGAATCACAACGAGTATTTAATTGAGATCAAATCATCCACCGTATCCGTAGATCACGATGGATATTAGTCTCAATCCAATCACTCAATGTATCCCCAGACAAAACACACCGAATATAAAATAATGCATGAAATCAAAAAGGGCGCTCAATTATACAAAATAAATCAAGCAATGGAGGGACTTTGAACAACTATATAAAACATCAAATTGTGTATATAAAATGACAAGAATACAATTGTTCATCAAAGACGAGGCTTCATCTTCAACCTCAGTTGAAGGTTTAGCCCCTCATGATCACAACAGATATGTCAAAATCAATTGAAAACATGAAGAAACGAAACTTACAATCAAAAAGCGTTCACAGAGGCTTAGACACGACAAAATTTGTGTTTTTGCTCTCTACGGCGCCTCCCAACGTAGGGTTTACAACTAAAAAAAACAAATTTATATTAAAAAAATTAGGTTTTCTCGCGTGCTGACAGGTCATTACGAGTGCGTTCGAACGCAACATGTGCATTCGAACACAATGCGCTCGATCGCAGCATATGCGATCGAACGCATATGAGGCTTCATGCTCCGTGCGGCGCGACCGTTCAACGTGAAATGCTAGGGTTTCAGCTGATGTGGACATGCGCTCGAGCGCGACTCCTGGGCTCGAACGTAGGTGCGTTCGAACGCACTGCTGGGGGATTCTTCCTTCATTATGCACATTTTTCACCCCTTTAACCGCATTCTTATGTCAGTAACCTGCAATGCACTTAGACACCAAAAACTAACAAAAGCATCAGAAAATAACACAGCTAAGAGCCTAACTAATATAAGTTAAGGGGCTCAAATATGCACTATTTGACTCTCATCACCTCCCAAAGATGATGCCTTTAGCCTTTCAATGACTTGGGTAACCCATTGTACACTTAGTTTTTTCTAGTTCATCCACTTCATCTGATCATCATAGTCCGCCGAGTGAATGCGACAATGCTTGTCCTTAGGGTTCCGTTGAGTAGAATATTTCTGAAGACGGGGGTATGCCCACGTAACAAGTCAACGAAGATTATTTGGGTTTGTACTCTTACTTGATGATGGTTTGACGACCAGTACATTTGGTGATTATCTATGCAATGGAATTGATGTTATTATATTTTCTCTAGTGCTTGTTGTGTGATGTTTCATTTACTATCTCTTATTCCCATAGTCTAAGTAAAGTCTTCCGCTATTGCTTTCTCGTTACTACGAGAATGATGAAATCCCTAAGTCTTGTTCTGCGAGGGAAAAGGCTGGGAGATCATAAGTCATGGGATCAATTACTAGATAATTAATTTGCCCATTCAGGTCGTCACACTAATAGAACTCATTTTTATATATTAGTCCTTTTTCTATATCCTTGAATCTTAATTTTGAGAAGCATATCCTATTATTTGCATATTAAGGTATATACAAGTTTTGAATAAAAGTAAAATATGTTGGGATTAATTTTGAGACTGCACCATCCTTCATGGTAAATAATATGAAAATAAATTGCAACTTGAAAATATTTACAAAATTAAGGCACCTAGTTGGTGCTTTGGCCATCTGCTACAAGCTTAGAGACATTTTTTTTTGGAGGATTTAGATGTTGTATGTTGTGTGGACATGTGTTATGGGAAACTGCCATCCCCTTCGTCCTTTCTCTCTCTCTCTCTCCCTTGATTTGGCAGATATTGTAATAACTAATCTTGCTTTTGGTTGTAATCTGGTTGAAGACAACAATGTAACTAGAACTAACATCTCAATCTTTCTACATACATTCTATGTTTTTTTTTAATACTTTTCTTGTCCATCAGCCTATCTCCAGGTGCCAAGCTATCTGCCCCTAGCATTTTATTCATTTAATTTGTTAATTTTCTTTAAAACTAGGTCGTTTTAGTTGAAAATAAGGGTACCGTAGTCTACCTGCAACCTCGGTACCGTAGTTTTTTTTTTCCCATTTTGTGTTTCCTTTTCAATTGTTTCTCCTTTTCCTTTTACACTTTCTTCATTGTTTTTTTATTCCATAAAGGTATTGTTTTTGTATTTGCTCGGGGAATTTTAAATTGTTTGATATACATATAGTCACTAAAAATAAGAATTAAGTTTTTTTTTTTTCATTCTCCTTCACTCTTAGTAATAACTTTTCATTTTCAATCCCAGTAACATATCAAACTACGTCTACTAATTTCACTTCAAATCCACTGAAGTGAGGAGACGTTTATGTCTATATATCCAGTTTCTTCCGGGAACAGTCTCATGTTAGGCTAGCAAAGAGGAGATGTTAGCGAAACAATACTTGAGTTCCACATCAAGTCGTCCATGAGATTTCGTCCTTTTCATCTTATGGGATGTTTCAGCCGACAGTTCCATGGAAACTTCTATTGACGAGCAGGGAGGCTCTTCTGCTGATGACTCACATCTTGCAGGCGAACCCCAAGGTTCGTTTGCAGATGGCAGACCAGGAGGTTCGCCTCCCAAAGATGATGCCTTTAGCAGTTCAACGACCTGGGCAACCCATTGTACACTTAGTTTTTTCCAATTCATCCTCTTCATCTGATCATCATAGTCCGCCGAGTGAATGCGACAATGCTCATCCTTAGGGTTCCGTTGAGTAGAATATTTCTGAAGACGGGGGTATGCCCACGCAACAAGTCAACGAATATTATTTGGGTTTGTACTCTTACTTGATGATGGTCTGATGACAAGTACATTTGGTGATTATCTATGCAACGGTATTGATGTTATTATATTTTCTCTAGTGCTTGTTGTGTGATGTTTCATTTACTATCTCTTATTTCCATAGTCTAAGTAAAGTCTTCCGCTATTGCTTTCTCGTTACGACGAGAATGATGAAATCCCTAAGTCTTGTTCTGCGAGGGAAAAGGCTGGGAGGTCATGAGACATGGGATCAATTACTAGATAATTAATTTGCTCATGCAGGTCGTCACACTAATAGAACTCATTTTTATATATTAGTCCTTTTTCTATATCGTTGAATCTTAATTTTGAGAAGTATATCCTATTATTTGCATATTAAGGTATATACAAGTTTTGAATAAAAGTAAAATATGTTGGGATTAATTTTGAGATTGCACCATCCTTCGTGGTAAGTAATATGAAAATAAATTGCAACTTGAAAATATTTACAAAATTAAGGCACCTAGTTGGAGCTTTGGCCATCTGCTACAAGCTTAGAGACACTTTTTTTTTTTTTTGGAGGATTTAGATGTTGTATGTTGTGTGGACATGCGTTATGGGAAACTGCCATCCCCTCCGTCCTTTCTCTCTCTCTCTCCCTTGGTTTGGCAAATATTGAAATAACTAATCTTGCTTTTGGTTGTAATCTGGCTGAAGACAACAATGTAACTAGAACTAACATCTCAATCTTTCTACATACATTCTATGTTTTTTTTTTTTTAATTTTCTTGTCCATCAGCCTATCTCTAGGTGCCAAGCTATCCGCCCCTAGTCATTTTATTCATTTAAGTTGTTAATTTTCTTTAAAACTAGGTCGTTTTAGTTGAAAACAGGGGTACCGTAGTTTTTTTTTTCCCATTTTGTGTTTCCTTTTCAATTGTTTCTCCTTTTCCTTTTACACTTTTCTTCATTGTTTTTTTATTCCATAAAGGTATTGTTTTTGTATTTGCTCAGGGAATTCCAAATTGTTTGATATATATATAGTCACCAAAAATAAGAATTAAGTGTTTTTTTTTTAATTTTTTTTTTCATTCTCCTTCACTCTTAGTAGTAACTTTTCATTTTCATTCCCAGTAACATATCAAACTACGTCTGCTAATTTCACTTCAAATCCATTGAAGTGAGGAGACGTTTACGTCTATATATCCAGTTTCTTCCGAGAACAGTCTCATGTTAGGCTAGCAAAGAGGCGACGTTTGCGAAACAACACCTGAGTTCCACATGAAGTCATCCATGAGATTTCGTCCTCTTCATGTTGTGGGGACGTTTCAGCTGACAGTTTCTTCGAAACTCCGATTGACGAGCAGGGAGGCTCTTCTGCTGATGAATCACATCTTGCAAGTGGACCCCAGTGTTTGTTTGCAGATGGCAGACCAGGAGGTTCGCCTCCCAAAGATGATTCCTTTAGCCGTTCATCGACCTGGGCAACCCATTGTACATTTAGTTTTTTCCAATTCATTCTCTTCATCTGATTATCATAGTCCGCCGAGTGAATGCGACAGTGCTCGTCCTTAGGGTTCCGTTAAGTAGAATATTTTTTAAGACGGGGGTATGCCCGCACAACAAGTCAACGAAGATTATTTGGGTCTGTACTCCTACTTGATGATGGTCTGACGACCAGTACATTTGGTGATTATCTATACGATGGTATTGATGTTATTATATTTTCTCTGATGCTTGTTGTGTGATGTTTCATTTACTATCGCTTATTCCCATAGTCTAAGTAAAGTCTTCCGCTGTTGTTTTCTCGTTACGACGAGAAATGTGAAATCCCTAAGTCTTGTTCTGCGAGGGACAAGGCTGGGAGGTCATGAGCCATGGGATCAATTACTAGATAATTAATTTGTCCATGTGGGTCGTCACACTAATAGATACTCATTTTTATATATTAGTCCTTTTTATATATGCTTGAATCTTAATTTTGAGAAGCATACCCTATTATTTGCATATTAAGGTATATACAAGTTTTGAATAAAAGTAGAATACATTGGGATTAATTTTGAGACTACACCATCCTTCATGGTGAGTAATATGAAAATAAATTGCAACTTGAAAATATTTTCAAAATTAAGGCACCTAGTTGGAACTTGGCCATCTGCTACAAGCTTAAAGATACTTTCTTTTTTCTTTTTTCTTTTTCTTTTTCTTTTTCTTTTTTTTTTTTGGAGGATTTAGATGTTGTATGTTGTGTGGACATGTGTTATGGGAAACTGCCATCCCCTCCGTCCTTGCTCTCTCTCTCTCCCCTGGTTTGGTAGATATTGAAATAACTAATCTTGCTTTTGGTTGTAATTTGGCTGAAGACAACAATGTAGCTAGAACTGACATCTCAATCTTTCTACATACATTCTATGTTTTTTTATTTTTTATTTATTTATTTAATTTTCTTGTCCATCAGCCTATCTCCAAGTGCCAAGCTAAACACCCCTAGTCATTTTATTCATTTAATTGTTAATTTTCTTTAAAACTAGGTCGTTTTAGTTGAAAATAGGTGTACCGTAGTCTACCTACAACCTCGGTACCATAGTTTTTTTTTTTTTTTTCCCAATTTTTGTTTCATTTTCAATTGTTTCTCCTTTTCCTTTTACACTTTTCTTCATTGTTTTTTTTATTCCGTAAAGGTTTTGTTTTTGAATTTGCTCAGGGAATTTTAAATTGTTTGATATATATATATATATATATATATTCATGATTAACCTACTAATTAATCAGAAATCATGTAGTTTTTTTGGTAATTTTACTTCAATTTCAATTAGACATGTATTTGTTAGTCACCAAAAATTAGAATTAAGTGTTTTTTTTTTTTCTTCTCCTTCAATCTTACTAATAACTTTTCATTTTCATTCCCAGTAACATATCAAACTACGTCTACTAGTTTCACTTCAAATCCATTGAAGTGAGGAGACGTTTACATCTATATATCCTATTTCTTCCGGGAACAGTCTTATGTTAGGCCAGCAAAAAGGAGACATTTGCTAAACAACACATGAGTTCCACAGCAAGTCGTCCATGAGATTTCGTCATCTTCATCTTGTGGGGACGTTCTTACTAACAGTTCCTTGGAAACTCCTATTGACGAGCAGGGAGGCTTTTCTGCTGATGACTCACATCCTGCAGGCAAACCCCAAGGTTCGTTTGCAGATGGTGAACCAGGAGGTTCGCCTCCCAAAGATGATGCCTTTAGCCGCTCAACGACCTGGCCAACCCATTGTACACTTAGTTTTTTCCAGTTCATCCTCTTCATCTGATCATCATAGTCCGCCGAGTGAATGCGACAATGCTCGTCCTCAAGGTTCGGTTGAGTAGAATATTTTTGAAGACGGGGGTATGCCCGCTCAACAAGTCAACGAAGATTATTTGGGTCTGTACTCCTACTTGATAATGGTCTGACGACTAGTACATTTAGTGATTATCTATGCGATGGTATTGGTGTTATTATATTTTCTCTGGTGCTTGTTGTGTGATGTTTCATTTACTATCTCTTATTCCCATAGTCTAAGTTAAGCCTTCCGCTATTGCTTTCTTGTTATGACGAGAAAGGTGAAATCCCTAATTCTTGTTCTGCAAGGGACAAGGCTGGGAGGTCATAAGCCATGGGATCAATTACTGGATAATTAATTTGCCCATGTGGGTCGTCACACTAATAGATACTCATTTTTATATATTAGTCCTTTTTATATGTGCTTGAATCTTAACTTTGAGAAGCATACCCTATTATTTGCATATTAAGGTATATACAAGTTTTGAATAAAAGTAGAATATGTTGGGATTAATTTTGAGACTGCACCATCCTTCATGGTAAGTAATTTGAAAATAAATTGCAACTTGAAAGTATTTACAAAATTAAGGCACCTAGTTGGAGCTTGGCCATTTGCTACGAGCTTAGAGATACTTTCTTTTCTTTTCTTTTCTTTTTGGAGGATTTAGATGTTGTATGTTGTGCGGACATGTGTTATGGGAAACTGCCATCCCCTCCGTCCTTTCTCTCTCTCTCCCCCCTGGTTTGGTAGATATTGAAATAACTAATCTTGCTTTTGGTTGTAATCCGGCTGAAGACAACAATGTAACTAGAACTAACATCTCAATCTTTCTACATACATCCTATTGTTTTTCTTTTTAAAAAAATTTTCTTGTCCATCAACTTCTCTCCAGGTGCCAAGCTAAACACCACTAGCCATTTTATTCATTTAATTTGTTAATTTTCTTTAAAACTAGGTCGTTTTAGTTGAAAATAGGGGTACCATAGTCTACCTGCAACCTTGGTACCATAGTTCTTTTTCTTTTTTTTCTTTTTTTTTTTTCCCATTTTGTGTTTCCTTTCAATTTTTTTCTCGTTTTCCTTTCACACTTTTCTTTTTTTTTTTTTTTTTAATTTCGTAAAGGTATTGTTTTTGTATTTGCTTAGGGAATTTTAAATAGTTTGATATATATATATATTCATGATTAACCTACTAATTAATCAGAAATCATGTAGTTTTTTTGGCAATTTTACTTCAATTTCAATTGTGACATGTTTTTGTTAGTCACAAAAATAAGAATTAAGTGTTTTTTTTTTTTCTTCTCCTTCACTCTTAGTAATAACTTTTCATTTTCATTCCCAATAGCATATCAAACTACGTCTACTAATTTCACTTCAAATCCATTGAAGTGAGGAGATGTTTACGTCTATATATCTAGTTTCTTTCGGGAACAGTCTCATGTTAGGCCAGCAAAGATGAGACGTTTGCGAAACAACACCTGAGTTCCACAGCAAGTCGTCCGTGAGATTTCGTCCTCTTCATCTTGTCGGGATGTTCCAGCTGACAGTTCCTTGGAAACTCCTATTAACAAGAAGATAGGCTCTTCTGTTGATGACTCACATCCTGCAGGCACCCTAGGGTTCGTTTACGGATGGCAGACCAGGAGGTTCGCCTTCCAAAGATGATGCCTTTAGCCGTTCAACGACTTGGGCAACCTATTGTACACTTAGTTTTTTCCAGTTCATCCTCTTCATCTGATCGTCCTAGTCCGCCGAGTGAATGCGACAATGCTCGTCCTCAGGGTTCCGTTGAGTAGAATATTTCTGAAGACGGAGGTATGCCCGCGCAACAAGTCAATGAGGATTATTTGGGTTTGCACTCCTACTTGATGATGGTCTGACGACCAGTAAATTTGGTGATTATCTATGTGATGGTATTAATGTTATTATATTTTCTCTGGTGCTTGTTGTGTGATGTTTCATTTACCATCTCTTATTCCCATAGTCTAAGTAAAGTCTTCCGCTCTTGCTTTCTCGCTACGACGAGAAAGGTGAAATCCCTAAGTCTTGTTCTGCGAGGGACAAGGTTGGGAGGTCATGAGCCATGGGATCAATTACTAGATAATTGATTTGCCCATGCGGGTCGTCACACTAATAGATACTCATTTTTATATGTTAGTCCTTTTTATATATGCTTGAATCTTAATTTTGAGAAGCATTCCCTATTATTTGCATATTAAGGTATATACAAGTTTTAAATAAAAGTAGAATATGTTGGGATTAATTTCAAGATTGCACCATCCTTCATGATAAGTAATATGAAAATAAATTCCAACTTGAAAATATTTACAAAAGTAAGGCACCTAGTTGCTTCTGCTAAAAGCTTAGAGACACTTTTTTTTTTTTTTTGGAGGATTTAGACGTTGTATGTTGTGTGGACATGTGTTACGGGAAACTGCCTTCCCCTCCTCCGTCCTTTCTCTCTCTCTCTCTCTCCCCTTTTTTGGTAGATATTTTTATTTTTTTTTTATTTTTTTATTTTTTATTTTTTATTTTGTTTACATGACCACACAAGAGGGGGGAGGGGGATTCAAACTAGTGACCTTCGCTTCATTAGGCGTTGTCCCAGCGGATTGAGCTACCTTTTATGGACTAGGTGCCTTAATTTTTATACCTCTTAGGGACTAGCCGATTGAGCTACCTCTTGGGGACTATGTTTGGCAAATATTGAAATAACTAATCTTGCTTTTGGTTGTAATCTGGATGAAGACAACAATGTAACTAGAACGGACATCTCAATCTTTCTACATACATTCTATGTTTTTTTTAAAAAAAAATTCCTATCCATCAGCCTATCTCCAGGTGCCAAGCTATCCACCCCTAGTCATTTTATTCATTTAATTTGTTAATTTTCCTTTAAAACTAGGTCATTTAAGTTGAAAATTGTGGTACTGTAGTCTACCTGCAACCTCGGTACCATAGTTTTTTTTTTTCCCATTTTGCGTTTCCATTTCAATTGTTTCTCATTTTCCTTTTACTCTTTTCTTCATTTTTTTTTTATTCCGTAAAGGTATTGTTTTTGTATTTTCTCAAGGAATTTTAAATTGTTTTATATATATATATATATATATATATAACTTACTAATTAATCAAAATTCATGTAGTTTTTCTGGTAATTTTACTTCAATTTCAATTATGACATATGAGTAATGATATAAGGAAGACTAGAGTCCTCCTAAAGTCATCCCAAATATGATGTGGCATTTAAAATCATCAATAAATTAAAATTCAAGAATGATCATCTCAAATTGAATGGTGATTTTAAATGCTGCATCATATTTGGAATGACTGTAGGAGGACTCCAGTCCTCCTTAGATCATTATTCATGACATATATATGTTAGGGATCAAGATCCCCAGCAATTTTGAAAAACTGCTAGCCAATTTTTTTGAAAATCTCAGTCATTGAAAAAATCTAATGGCTCAAAATTAAACACACATTTAATATAGGAGAGATAAACTTAAAATTTTGAATTTTGAAATTCAACCTCGAAATCTATGCTATCCACTAAAAAAATAGAGTGTTTTATTTTGAGCCATTAGATTACTTCAATGGTTGAGATTTTCAAAAAAACTGGCTGACAATTTTAAAAAAATTGTTGGGGATCTTGATCCATATGTTAGTCACCAAAAATAAGAATTAAGGGTTTTTTTTTTTTTCTCTTCTTCTTCACTCTTAATAATAACTTTTCGTTTTCATTCCCAGTAACATATCAAACTATGTCTAGTAATTTCACTTCAAATCCATTGACCATTGACATATATATATATATGGATATATATCCAGTTTGTTCTGGGAATAGTCTCATGTTAGGCCAGCAAAGAGGAGACGTTTGCAAAACAACACCTGAGTTCCACAGCAAGTCATCCATGAGATTTCGTCCTCTTCATCTTGTGGGGACGTTCCGGTTGACAGTTCCTTGGAGACTCCTAGGCTTTGTTTGACAAACGCCTTCAAGGCGTGACTTTTCACTGTGCATAATTTTTTACTGTTCAAGTCAAAATTGGGAGGATTGACTTGGAACTTGCAGGCTACTGTCCAGCAACTCACGCAGCAGGTTTCAAAAGGAGTGCCAAAAATCACGCCCAAATGCCAAAAATACCCTCCAAGGCAAAATTCATATTTCTTCTTCCCCTTTTTTCTTTGTTGTTCAGCTGGGTTGAGTGCAGGTCCAACGCTTATTTCCCATTTTTCCTTCACTGACCAGCTGCACACAGGGCCTCTTCTTCTTCCTCCTCCACCATGGCACCACTCACTGGAGCCCGGACTCAGATGATTTTTTTTTGCTCCGGACCACTGACATTTTAGATCCAGACCCATGAAATATATTTAATTTTTTCCCTTGCTTCTTTCTTCTTTAGTTGTGTCTTATCTTTGTTTGTTTGGCATTTGAAGGCTTGGTTTAGGGTCAATATTATATCATTGTGCTGCTTCTCCCTCTCTCTGTCTCTGTCTCGTCTCTTTGTTTTTCATGGGTTTCTGATATGCTGAGTAATAGCTTCATACAATTGACACATAAATATTATTTGTTGTCATATGTTGATGTTTGTTTGAAAATGGAGCTGTGTCGGTTGGTTTGGGTAGGGTGTTTTGAAGTACAAGTGATTAAGTGAATAGGTCTCGGGGAGACTAGTTGGTATAATGGTGGGTGGATTATCTCCAATGAATACAAACAAAATTTCTAGATCTAAGTTAGTGTGTCCAAAATTTATAAGGAAAATAGAAAAAAAAAAAAAANAAAAAAAAAAAAAAAAAAAAAAAAAAAAAAAAAAGTATTGTATGGACCATGGTAGAATTTTTTTTTTTTTTTTTTTTTTTTGGTGGATTGGACATTTGGATGATGAGAGTCTTCAATTAGGCAAATCGTTATATGCTACTAGGGACAAGTCAATACCTGAGAAGGGTGTGGGCAGGGGTTGAAAAGTTAAGTTGACAAATCAATTTAAGGGGTGGCTTGTTGTAGGCTTGAATCAATTCCATGTCTCTGGTTAGCTGACTAACAAAATTTACAAAGTTTTTGAGGGAGCTTTTTGCTTTTTATAGTAAAAACAACTTCAAACACAAGACACTTACACAATACTCAAAATTGCTTAACATTTATATCACATCAGAACATTTGTTCAACCAAAAAGGAAAAGCACCTTATATTGGCCCATGATTCTGAGTAAAATGTGTGAAAGGCTCCATTCACATAATGAAGTAACAAGGTTGGGGAGATGAATTTGGGAATCAAAGTGCCTCTGGCTCTTTAGAACAGGTACCACGTCTTGTCTTCATGGCTCTGGCTCTGATAGGTAATATATAGTCACTAATGTGATGATTGTATGGAGCGTAACACTAAGAACGCTCACAGTGTCCTCACTGTTGAATGTTGATTTGCCTCAGCTCCACCAATAGCTGTCAAATGCTTTTTTTATATTTACTTTTAGGAGTTGTCCCTCAATAGCCTGTCTTTGGACCCCCTGAGGCCTTGTTAATGTAAAGAAACTTTCTAAACACACAAAGCAGATTCTAAAAACTAAGAAAGTAGGAAGGACCATGGGGCCCCTTATTTATTGATCTAACCTTTTATCTTCCTTTTCTTCACCTTTTATGCTTTCTATTTTGGTGGTTAAACATGCTAGTTGGGGCATGAAGTTCGTTAAAATTTAATAATCCTATTTGAGTTGTCTGAACAACTTGGTGGCACATAGATCTTAGCATATGGTAGTATCAATGACTGGTCAAACAAGTTTATCACGTGCTCAACAGTCAATTTTAGATCTAGGTTTGTAAACAATAGTCAATGTTCACGTTCTAAATTAGATGCTTGCATTTTTTCCATATTAAATCTCCCGACTCCTGTAACTAAAAATTCTGCTAGAATTCTCAATCATTTTATGTAATTATGACCTTTAAAAGTATTTCTTCTACTTCTTCCTATTTCATTGTAACTTTAGACGACATTTAATTGTAAACCCATACTATTTTGTCATGCCCGTGGTTCTGTGGTTGCAGATGTCAGACCGTTCATCAATTGCCTCCGGCCATGGTCACCAGGAGTCACGTGAATGCTTCTGTGGACTGCCATGTCCCCTTCGTACCTCATCGAGTAAAGATAACCCGGGTCGGCGCTACGTTGGGTGCCCTAAATTTAAAGATGATACTGGAACACATTGCAAATTTTTTGATTGGATTGATGACCCTGTCAGTGATCGTACCCACGCTATGTTATCTGAGCTGAAGATAATGAATAAGTGGCTGGAGGACCAACTTTGCCATAAAGAAGTTGTTGAGAGTCGACTCTATTTTTTGCTTTTTGCACTATGTGGTCTATGCTTGGCTTTGTCTTCAATGCTCATGTATGTTATTTTTGGAGTACCTCAGGGTATCGATCGGTGTAAGGTACCATTTTAGGAAAATGTTTTGGCCATAAAAGTATCATGTGTGTTGTATTCATAAGACAATCCTATATATAACAACATAGTGTTACCTAAGAAAGTTGATTTTCATTGACTCACTGTATACAGTCAATGTTTGTACATACAAACTTTCAATGGTAATGTATTGTAATTGTTGTATTCAATGTGAGCATAGTTTTTATTGTTCTGTTTATTTTTATTTTTATCTAATCAATGCAACCCTATCTTTTATTTTAAGTACTTAAAAGAGTATTGCAGATGTTCGTGACTATTAAAAAGAAAAAAAAATTAAAATAATAGAGAAACACAATCTTCTATGTATATTGTTTTTTACAATCATCATTCGTATATATTAAATAAATAATAAAAAAAAACCTTTTTTTAAAACGATCACTCTTCATAGTAATAAACTATTAGAAGACTAAAGTTTCACAATCGACATGGAGGAAAAAAAAAAATCAAATATAAAGTAGCATATATAAAATGATCATTGCTAACAGAAGTGAACTTTGTATTGGAATATATATATATATAGGGTCAATCCACTTGAAATATGAATTGAAAATCATATACATTAAGTGTTAAAGGATACAATGCTTCAGTGCGAACGATCGCAGGATCGTTCGCACCATCGTTCGCTCCAACAGAATCTAGAGAAGAAACTAGAAGACTTCTGTGAACGATCGCATGATCGTTCGCACCAATGTTCGCTCAAACAGAATCGAGAGAAGAAACTAGAAGACTTCTTCGAACGATAGCAGGATCGTTCTCACCATCGTTCGCTCCAACAGAATCGAGAAAAGAAACTGGAAGACTTCTGCGCACATGCGTGCAAAGCCCACTCTCGTAGCTACAAAAAATCTGTAGATCATTATGGAAAG
Organism: Carpinus fangiana; assembly: GCA_006937295.1. Taxonomy (NCBI): domain Eukaryota; kingdom Viridiplantae; phylum Streptophyta; class Magnoliopsida; order Fagales; family Betulaceae; genus Carpinus; species Carpinus fangiana. Next base: position 20,180,402 of record CM017324.1, read on the forward strand.
ATTCCCTACATTACTAGACCTCCTCTTATGACATATAGAGAGGTTTTGCAGTCTCAGCTGGCTAAAATCAAATCCTCCGCAGAAGGAAAGAAGCTAAACAACAGGAAGACTTGGATTAAAGTCTTTGATATATTTCACTTTAAAAATTCATTGCAAGTTTTTTTGTACATACAAAGGACTTTGTAATATTACTTGAAAATTTTCAAGTCAAAAGGATAAGCATTACACTGCATACACCTAGTCAACCACCCTAATACACAAATGAGCCGCTAATTATCAGGAATTTACGGTTTCCCACATGTTATTTGTCATTGCGTCCCGGTATATGACCATGAATTCTTTACTTTGTGGAGATCGGTCCGGGGGTACATAACGTGTGACGTATGGAACAGTTGGCATGGTTGCTACCTGCGTCACATCAATCCATTCTTCCCCATATATCTTCTTTAGAGCATCAACAAATAACGAATTTGTGAGACCCCAGTCCTTCCGAATGAAGTTGTGGACGGTGCAACACGCTATCACAAAATATCGCTGATATCGCATGGAAAACGGAGGCATACACTTTAAGACTTTGAAATGCTTTTTCAGGATTCCGAACGTTCTTTCAACAACTGAACGTAGGGAAGAGTGCCTGTAATTGAAAAATTCCATAGCATTCTTGGGAGGTATCCGAGATTGACGAAATGTCTCCTGATGGTATCTTTGATTGCGATGCGGGGTAAGAAACCCCTTGTAGTAGCCAGAGCCTGAGTCAACCAGGTAAAAATACTCTACAAAAATTCATTTCATATTATCACATTAGACTCAGTATCAATATTAAATGAACTAACAAAAAACCTACGTTATGAACAAGTACCTTCAGTAGGGGTGGGGAAGCGGACTGTGCGATCGTTAATGCACTCCCAAAAAACCCGGGAGTCATGTGTACTACCCTCCCAACCAGCATAAACGTAGGTAAAACATAAGTCAAAGTCAACTATATACAACACATTCTGCGACGTCTTCGACTTGTAATCCCGATATGGCACCTTGTTCTCCCACCTCACGTTTACGTCAACATGGGTGCCATCAATGGCCCATATGCATTTCTGCGACAAAAAAAAAAGAAAAATCATTAAATCAAATAATTGATATTAATTAACGTAAATATTATATATTTCAGTAACAAACTTTTTCAACTAAACACTACATTGGTTAGTATATAGGACTTACACCAAACCACGGATAGTAGCGACTATCTTTCGTAACATACGGGTGAGGCATCTGCATCGCGGATGGTCGTATTATGGTTTTTCTAAGCCTGCAAAGTGCTTTGGAAACTAGGTGACAATATCGATTTACTGTTTCTGAAGATCGTTGTATTCTATCACACACATCCCTATGTGTGTGACTATGTGTGGCAATTAAGAGAAATGTTGCAACCTGCTCTGTAATCTTAACATAACGACTGCTCTTTAAGAAACCATTTTTTTTCAATGTATTACACAATTTCAAGAATGTACTCGGCCCCATTCGAAATCGCTCGTAGCATGTATTTTTGTTTTCATCAGTAAATACCCAATGTACCCACATAGGGCCGGTCAATATTGACGTCCTCTGAGGAATTGGAGTGCGCCTTATTGAATGGTGTCTTCCACTAACTCCAACATGCGCAAAAGAAGATACTCCAATTCATCTCTTAATAATGTATTCAAATTCTGCTCATCATCGTCATCATCGGATTCCTCATTATCGGAATCCGTCATATCATGACAGTTTGTGAAATCACTGTCGTCAGATGCATCCATGCCAGAACACCTACAGTTTCATGTTTAACGAAATGTCACAAAAAATATACATCATATTTACATATGTATCATCAAATATTAAGGCCACAAATACATAATATAGCTTTAAACTCCACATTCATGATAGATAAATAAGCATTCGTACAGTGCTAAATTTTAGTACTACCAGATAAGGAATAAGCATTCCTACAGTGCTAGAGTTTAGTCATACACACGATCATAAATAGATAATAAAAGATAATAATGTAGCACAACCAACACACAATCATTTTCTAAGTTTACATTACAGCTTTCTATCAAGCATCACCGGACGGCATGAAACTTGCGACCCACATACATTGTCCAGCATCAATCATGTTCTCAACAAGAGATGCCCAGTGTGGGTCCTTGAGGGCTCTAATCATATCTAAATATGCAGCAGTGGGCATTGACATCTCACCAGCAAGAGCATTAACTATGGTCATAAAAGGTTTGGTAGAACTCAACCCTGAACAGTGCGGGGCAGACTTGGCGTCTCCGACGGAGGGAGAATTGTCGGATATTTTCAACTGTCAGATGACTGCATCCTTAATGGATTTAAAGTCGCTTGTAATCCGAGTGTAAACCTCCTCACCCTTTGCGGAATGCTTGTTAGAATTCGATGACGGCCAATCTATGTCACATTTCCTTTTTCCCTTTGATTTGGATTTTGGCTTCTTGATGGGACAGCTAGGACCTTCAGTCAGGTCAACGATGGCCGGACCAAGATTGAGCTCAACTTGATTCTCACCACCACTATTGGAGTCCGAGGGCGATTGGGTGCTAGCATATTTGTAATTTCTAGTGGCAGTGGACCCTGTAAAACACGTAGCACATTTTGCCGAAGTTCCAGGGTGGGCTAGTATGAAATTTGTAAAACTTTTTCATTTTCGGATCCTGTTAAATGAAAAAATAAATGTAAAAAATAGCTAAGGACATAACAACTAATAAATACCATGAATAAAGGTTTTGGGTATACCGTCTTGATGTGGTCCCATTGCTCCGGAGTTGCATTAATTGTCCCAAGGTCATCATCCCATCCAAAACCTGTACCATTGTTGCCCGTTTTCATGTCCATGTAATGATTATGCGCATTTCTTAGCCGACGAATCTTATCACCAACTTCGTAATCTGTGTAGTGAGTGCCATCATTAAGTTGGTTGTTCGGCATTTGGGCAATGCGAGGAATTATATGTTTCCCGTATGGTGGTCGTGTACCGTCTTCAAGGAGGTCTCTCAAAATGTGAAGCAGGCGGTCCTCGTGTTCGTTTTCCCATTTCAGGCTGGCTCGGCTAATAGGTTGGGTGGGTTTGTGGGTGGAAACATGCTTGCAGGGAGACTTGCGTGGAGTGGAAAAAAACGACATCTATGAAATGGGAGGATCAAGTGTAACAAATTGATAATTGGCATATATATATATATATATATATATATGAAGCCTATAGATCCCAATAATAAAATATTTGTAACTATGAATACAGTTGATAGTTAATGCGAACAAAGAGATTAGACCACGAAAGATAACAATAAGAACACAGTAACACAATTATAAACACGAACAAATGTAATAAAATGATGAGTTTATTTGACTAGAATAGTAGATGAACCTTTTTATGCTGGACGTCACGTGCTCGTAAGGAGTATCCACCGTACTGAGAAATAAATGATAACCAAATTAGGTATAACACAAATAAGCACCTCACGACTCTATGCAACTAAAGCAAATCAGATTTAGATTATTATAAAGATATATCAGAAGTGACAATCACAACATGAAATATAAGGCATGTATCAAGAAAGTGGAAGAAATAAATAAAAGTAGAGAAATTCGTTTAAATCTAGTTTACACAACCTATTCATCGACAATGCCAATTAGGATTATCTGAATGCCAAACTCAAGAAGAAAAATATTGTCAAACACACTTTGAAGTTTAACCAACTGTCCTTCAAAATTGAAAATCCCACACAGGGCCAAATGGTTAAACTGCTGAGAAAAATTAGGAGCCTCCATAGCCACATTTCTAACCAAAAAATTAGGAGCCTCCATAGCCATATAAATGTTAAGCAATTTTGAGTATTGTGTAAGTGTCTTGTGTTTGAAGTTGTTTTTACTATAAAAAGCAAAAAGCTCCCTAAAAAAATTTGTAAATTTTGTTAGTCAGCTAACCAGAGACATGGAATTGATTCAAGCCTACAACAAGCCACCCCTTAAATTCATTTGTCAACTTACCTTTCCAACCCCTGCCCACACCCTTCTCAGGTATTGACTTGTCCCTAGTAGCATATAACGATTTGCCTAATTGAAGACTCTCATCATCCAAATGTTCAATCCACCAAAAAAAAAAAAAAAATTCTACCGTGGTCCACACAATATTTTTTATTTTTATTTTTATTTTATTTTTCTATTTTCCTTATAAATTTTGGACACACTAACTTAGATCTAGAAATTTTGTTTGTATTCATTGGAGATAATCCACCCACCATTATACCAACCAGTCTCCCCGAGACCTGTTCACTTAATCACTTGTACTTCAAAACACCCCACCCAAACCAACCGACACAGCTCCATTTTCATACAAACATCAACATATGACAACAAATAATATTTATGTGTCAATTGTATAAAGCTATTACTCAGCATATCAGAAACCCACGAAAAACAGAGAGATGAGACAGAGACAGAGAGAGGGAGAAGCAGCACAATGATATAATATTGACCTTAAACCAAGCCTTCAAATGCCAAACAAACAAAGATAAAACACAACTAAAGAAGAAAGAAGCAAGGGAAAAAAAATATATATTTCATGGGTCTGGATCTAAAATGTCAGTGGTCTGGAGCAAAAAAAAATCACCTGAGTCCGGGCTCTAGTGAGTGGCGTCGTGGTGGAGGGTCTTTACCGTCGATGGGCAAACCGGAGGAAGAAGAAGAGGCCCTATGTGCAGCTGGTCAGTGAAGGAAAAATGGGAAATAAGCATTGGACCTGCACTCAACCCAACCGAACAACAAAGAAAAAAGGGGATGATGAAATATGAATTTTGCCTTTGAGGGTATTTTTGGCATTTGGGCGTGATTTTTGGCGCTCCTTTTGAAACCACCCTGCGTGAGTTGCTGGACAGCAGCCTGCAGGTTCTAAGTCAATCCTCCCAATCTTGACTTGAACAGTAAAAAATCATGTACAGTGAAAAATCACGCCTTGAAGGCGTTTGTCAAACACAGCCCTATTGACGAGCAGGGAGGTTGTTCTGCTAATGACTCGCATCCTGCAAGCGGACCCCAAGGTTCGTTTGCAGATGGAAAACTAGGAGGTTCGCCTCCCAAAGATGATACCTTTAGCCGTTCAACGACCTGGGTAACCCATTGTACACTTAGTTTTTTCCAGTTCATCTGATCATCCTAGTCCGCCAAGTGAATGCGACAATGCTCGTCTACAGGGTTCCGTTAAGTAGAATATTACTGAAGACGGGGGTATGCCCACGTAACAAGTCGATGAAGACGTATCCAAGGCTGTTGTCGATCCAGCTGGAGCTACTGGGAAGGAAACACCTATTTCTGGCTTTGGGCGCAATTTCGGAGACTGATACTTCCACCAGGGTTGTCTAGTGATGTTCTCCCCAGGATTGCGTTATAAGCTGAAGGGCAACTTACTACTTACAAATGAGACCATCACTATAGTTTGGCGTGGTGGTGTACCTGCGGTGACCGGAAGGTCTGTGGTCCTTATGGGGTGTACCTTGTCTCCAACAAAACTGATCAAAGGGGATGTTGCTGGTTGGAGTTTTTCCCTGTCGAACTGCATCATGTTGTACATTGGGGCATATAATATGTATGTGGAGCTACCATTGTCGATCAATACTCGATGGATGGTGTAATTAGCTAAAGCTAGCGTAACGACAAGCGGATCATCGTGCATATGTTGTACCCCTTGAGCATCATCTTTGCTGAAGGTGATCTTTGACAATTGTGGACGAGGCTTTTGAGCTTTGTTTGGGCGGTCCGTGAGGTATACTTCCATTGCTCGGAGTCGTTGGGTGTAGGCCTTGCTCATTGCGTTTGTGGGGCTGCCTCCAGCAAATCCTCCCGAAATTGTCCTAATTTTGCCTCTGGCAACTATGGATCTTCTCGATGGTGCTCCCTAGGCGGTTGGTTCATTATTGCTAGGTCGGCTAGCTTTTTCCTTGCCTTGAAGATTTTGTTGATCAGAATTTTTAATTGAAATCATTCCTCTGTGTCGTGTCCTCTGTCTCGGTGGTACTCACAATACTTGTTCATATTCCTTCCTTTTGGAGGCGTACCACTGGAAGCCCAGATCATTGCGTACTTGCATAAGAAGGATAGATGCAGCTCCTAGAATAGCCGTCTGGTGTTGGAGATGTCGGGCAAGCGCCCGTATTAGATGTGCTTTGAATCGGTTCTCCGGCTTTCAAGGGCGCAGGCTATTTTCTGGCTGCCGACTTTCTTTCTTTATGTCAAAAGGTCGTTGGGATTGTTCTGTGAAGGCTCTTACAGTTTCTTCACCATTGATGAATTTTTCAGCTCTTGACATGAGCTCGTTTAGATCGCGTGGAGGGTCATGGCTTATGTCATCCGTGAAGGGACTATAAGGCCATATTCCGCCCATCGACGCGGGGTGAGCTATTCTTTCATTAGGATCGTCGACCGTGAGCTTTTTGCAGTTAAATTGAGCCATGTAACTCTTCAACGGCTCGTCTCGTTCCTGTTTTATGGTTAACAGGTATGCTGCTGGCTTACAGTGCCGACGATTTCCAGGAAATGAGAAAGGAAACTCTTACCTAATTCAGAGAAGGTTCCAATAGATTAAGGTTGGAGGCTGCTGAACCATCGTTTTGCGGCTCCCTTTAGGGTGAGAGGAAATGCCCGACAAAGCATTGCATCGGTGGACGCTTGCATGGTCATGTGTGCTTTGTAGGTTTCTAGGTGGCCCGCTAGATCTTGGCTTTCGCAATCTGTTTGGTAAAGGGCAATTCCGTCACTAGAAAGTCATGATTCGTTGAGCGGGAGCCATTCAATTGCCGGGCACGTTGTCAAGTGCAGTCTGGAGAGCATCTATGCATACGCTATTGGTGGCTCCTCCTTCCTTTGTTGATAGCGATTCATAAGGTCCGCCTACTGTTTCTTGGCGAGACCCTCCAGGGGTTTCTTGGCATAGTCCGCCATCAGTTGACTGTCCATTCAGGTTGGAGTTCTCGTAACTCCTTTGTAGCAATAGTTCTGATGAGTGTCAAATATTGCATATTTGGGCCCCCTTAATTTATATTTGTTAATCTTTTAGTTTTATTATAATCTAATGTTTTGTGTTAGTTTTGTGATTTTAGGTTTTTTTACAGGTTTCTAAGGAAAAATTGCAAATTTAATGTGAAAAAAAATACAAAAGCTGGAATCATTTTGAGAAATGAAAAGAGATAAAAAGAGAAAAGAAGAGCAATGTGCCATGTGGGACCAAAAAAAAAAAAAAACGAAAAACGTTGATGTTCAAGGGTGGAAGAAAGTTTAGTAAGGTTTGTTGCAAACAAATGAGAGAAAAGAATTGGGTTTTAGAAATGCTGAAACGTGGAGGATTTGAGGTTTTGTCGGGGCCCACATAGAAAAGAAGAATAAATCAAATAAATAAAAGAAATAGAAAGTAGTGAGCCCATCTGCTATTTGTGAGAAACCCAAATGAAAGAAATAAAAAGAAGAAAAGACTTGCAAAAGGCTGGACGAGGGCGTGGGCTGCAGAGTAAAAAAAAACAAAAGGGTTTCTTGACCCTCAATTATACCGAGTTGTAAAGCTCGTGAAGAAGATTGATGGTATAAAAGAGCCGCACAAGCAAGAAGCGGGGAGCGCCGCAAAGAGCAGAAAAAGAAGAATGAAAAAAAAAAAAAAAAAGGCGGCTTGGGAGCTTTTTTCGGGAGAAGAGAAGAAAAAGGCAAGGATTTTCTAGTTTGTGGTGGCTTTCACTTTGAATTTTCTCTTTGTAAGTTTATGCACTTTTATGGATTTCTATTTTATTGTATTTTCTTTTAATTCTATGAGAGGCTAAATTCCTAACTAAGGTTAAGAATAGAGCCTCACAGATGACGTGGCAGTCTTCTATTAGTCGGTGTTTGATAGTTGGATGTTTGGTGTATAGATTAGCTTCGCTGCAAAGCGGTCGGTAGTGTCCCGGCGAAGATAGCTCCGATGCCTAAGTCAGTAATATAAACTCCAAAGAGATTAAACAACTTAGAGAGATAATGAGAGAAATATTGGATACCTAAGAAATAGAGGTGGAGCTTTCTTTTTATAGGCACCTGGAGACGTATGCCTAGCTGGCAGTGGAATCCTCGGTGTGGCCGACGATTTGGTAATAAAGGTGTTGTTAGCAAAGCTGATCCTCGGATATTCCCAAGGATCGCAGCCCTTCAAAGAAGACCAGGACTTTTTTTTTTTTTTTTGACCTATTCCTTACGACCCAATTTATAAAAAAATTATGAATGTCCATATAACAATGTGTCAGATAATTCGTTTGATTATATTTTCAAAGAAACCATTTGCAAGGAACAAAATGCAAAAAGAACACTTCAAAAAAATGCAAAAAAAGAAAATGATTTATGAAAATAATACTAAAAGAATGCTCAGATCAGGTGGATGGATGGATACATGCTAAAGAAATTAAGGGGAGAGAGAGAGCCTGGGCTGGTGGGCTTTGCATCGTAGCAACACATGCAAATGGGCTTAGACGAGAACAAGGGCTTTTAACCCAAAAACAATCGAATTTCAAAATAAAAACCCTCACATTCCACATTTTGTAATATTAACTTGAGTAATATTCCCTTTTTCCGTTCTTATCGAGTAACTCAATCGATTGGAGATCACGTATCATGAAGCGAAGATCACTACTTCGAATTCCTATTTTATTTTTTTGTGTAAACATGTCAAAAGAAGAAATGTCCATCTTTTTCCTTTTATCTATTTGAATAAAAATAAATAAATAAATAAAACTTTGAGTAATGTTAGAAGCCACTCAAAAAATTATGTGCCTTTTTAAAATTACTACTAAGTTTGTAATTGATTATTATTAAATTTTAATTAAACAATAATTTTAAAAGCCACGTCATTTGTTTTTTGAGTGAAACTTCACTAATACTTAGCATTTCCAACAAGGGGTGGGGCAATAAATGAAAAAGTCTCCAATGACTCGAGTAACATTACAAATCCCTTTTATGTTCCTCAAATGATGATGTGGGTCTTGAAATTAGTATTGAGTTTATGATTGATGACTATTGAATTTTGATCGAATGATAATTTTAAAAGCTATCTCATTTTTAGAAGAATACAAAAGTAACACAAGAGACTTTCTAGAATTACTCCTAATGACTTAATTCTCCCTCCCAAACTCCTCCATTCAAATGATACACTTGAATCGGGGCCAACCATTCTTCAAAAGGCTACCAAAGATATGCTAACTGGAATAGGCCTCACAACATCAATCATCATAGACTTCGTCAAAACCATATACATCAAGTCCTCAGACTTGTTGTCTTCAACCTCCACAAGGACTAGCATCATATACTTGAGGGTTACCACGATCAGCTACCTATCTTGCCAAAACAATCCCTATTTCCCTGACTCTGTAGGTAAGCAAGCACTTTGCAGATCTCAAACTTACGTACAATGGAGAATACGTTGTTATTACAGAATTAGCTTTCTAACAATAAAGCACTCCTAGTTCATTTTAACACAAGTGTCCAAAAAATGTGTAGTAAGTTTAGAAGATCCAACCACTGAGCTAAAACTTAACATATAAAGGCAGTTCTGAGTTATAAAAGACAAATCAATTCGCTGAAAATTAATGTAAATAGTACAATAACGCCAGTAGGAAGATGGATAGTGACATTTACTATATATATATATATATATATATATACATTTCAAAATAGTTGCTCAGAATTTAATTTAAACACTCCCCAAGTGCTTGGAAGTGAAGCACGTGTACTACTAATTCATTTTCTTTCACAATGTCCTTTGTTTCTTTTGCATCCATCTTCCCATTTTCGTCAGTGTCATCTTCCTTTTCTTATTGGCACAATGCTTAGCAGCAATTCTCAACTTCCTCTTTGCATTGCGCATTGGATTGACAACAGCCATAAGCTTTTCTTCTTGTTTCCTCTTATCCCTTTTTGCCTTGAGATTCTTCCTAATCTCGCTGTAAACTTGTACAAAGTTCTGACCTAAAATATTCTTTATAGTTTCACAAACTTCTTGTGCCAATTGCTTCATATCATCTGCAGGAAAAGGTATCCATTATAGGCAAGTCATCAGATTGCACCAGAAAAGCAATAGGAACATGACTTGCGCTTCTAATTCTACTCAATATGGTCTGATACAGAAATCTTAATCTGCAATATTTTACTATAAATGAAAATTGTTGCAGCTCCAGTTCATATAAACTGACGATACAAATACAAACCATTATCTCACCAAAAAAAAAAAAAAAAAAAAAAAAAAAAAAAAAAAAAGAGGAAAGACAGAAAAAGTAAGATCAATTTTGACCGTAGAATAAACACTTCCAGCAGGCTTCCCCAATGATCACGGAGAAAAAGACAACCCTAGCCTGGAAGCTACGGCCTAGAATTCTGTAGGTATGGTACTATTCCTATCATCATTACTACTCTGCCGGCTCGTTAAGGTGACTTGAGATGGACAGTCTTTGGCATGTGAGGGTCAGGTTCGGAGTTTTGTCAATTCTTTGTTTTTGTAATTTAACAATGGGATATTTGGGATGTATTTGCGTGGAAACAAAGTCTTATGAGATTCGGTCTGATATTGGGAATGGTGGTGTTCGATTAGATGAGAGGAGTACAGGTATATTCTGAGCGGTGGTTCTGGGCAAGCTGAGCGTGATTTGGCTGATGCATACAATGGAGGCGTTGATTAAAGGAGATGAATTAAGATACTTTTGTAGGACATTAGGAAAGTGGAAATACAGCATATGTTGCATAGACGAGAACAATAACGAATGGTATACGGAGCTTTTAGAATACAATGGTGAAGGGCGGCATAGTTTTGTGTTCCGAATGGTCGAGACTGCAATGAATGGGGCAATTGCATCACTCAAATGAGGTGGCTAGTAAAGCACGTTGAGCAAAAAGGTGCTAGTGGAAATAGGAATGGGGAGGCACTTGTTTCTCATTTGGGGTTGCCTCTTCATTTTTTTCTCAGTTCGGGTTGCCGCAGACGACAGAGTACAGATGGCAGTCATATGTGGATGTGGTAGAAGGTAGTTTCACAAAAGAGAGTTGTCGAGCAGGGATACCTCAGGCATTTATGAAAGACAGACATTGAAGGCCACGAATGGTTTTGGAAGGTAGAAGACACGAACATTGCCTGGAGATCATGTTGTTCCAGCTGCAGAAGATGTTGAGAAGAAAACTGTGGCTGTTTTGGAAGGTGTAATGAATTTTCAGCCGTTAAGGATATTTTGCATTCTCTTAAAAAGGAAGTAGACAGATGCCTTTGGTTTTTAATCTTGTGGCTGTAATAGATGCCCAAGAGCTGCCAGCAATTATATCATCAGATTGGGTAGTGTTAGCAAAGTGAAAAAAATTTGTCATGTCGTGGGATTCCTGTGAGGGGTTTGAGAAGCTGATGTTGGCTTTGTTTACAACAATTGAAGTAGGAACCAGAAAAGCATGGTGTACAACCCTAACATTTTCTCTAAGATAGATAACAGGGGCAAAAGAGAACTAAAACCTAACCAGAATAGGGAAGGCAATCTAAAAGAGATAAAGGAAACGGGAGGGGCATAAGTATGCCTAATGAAGCCTAAGGTTCCCAAGGGGTAGCTCAATCGACTAGGGACCACACCTCATAATGCAGAAGTCACAAGTTCGAATCTCCCTCCTCATTTTTCCCTCCCCTTGTGCGGACACGCCACAAAAAAAATAAATAAATAATAAATAATAAATAAAATGAAGCCTAAGATACTATCTTGGAATGTGAGAGGGTTTAATGAGAATGATAAAATTATGAGGATTCAAGGACTTAATAGGGATTGGAAGGCAGATATTATATGCTTCCAAGAAACTAAATTTAAGTTCATTACCAGGGAACTGGTAAGGAGTTTGTGGGGGGCGTCTACAGGTAGATTTGAGTTTCCTAGGTTCAAGAGTTTGGAGGAATTTTGCTAATGTGGGATAGAAGGATGGTGGAAAAGTTGGAGGATTATCTGGGGAGATTTTCCATTGCGTGTTCTTTTAGGTGCATTGGGGATAATTTTGAGTGGGGGTTTGTGGGTGTGTATGGTCCTAGAAATGATAATGATAAGACATTGCTTTGGGACGAATTAGTTGGAATTTTATGACTTGGTGGGGGTAGCCATGGTGCATTAGGGGAGATTTTAATCAGCTGAGCTCTATGCCAAAAACCTACTAAATCAATATTATCACACTGTAAGCAACAGTACGGAAAAAAAAATGATACAAGCACACAAATTAGCTTACTTCAGATGCAGCCCCCCAAAAATCTTCTTTTAGATGTAGCCCCATATTTTAGAAAACAATTCTCAAAACATTACAAAACAAAAAACACTTTTAAAGTAATTCCCAAACATTACAAAGATGAGTTTTCTTTGATGATTCAAATTTTCCTACTTCGGTTTTGCCAAAATCTCTTATTATCCATGAAGCAGCATTATATTATGAACAAGGAGAAAAGCTCAACACCTGGAAAATAACAAATTGGATGCCTTCATCATCACATATTTTAACTAGTTTACGCTTCAAACAAAAAGAACTGCCCACACAATAATCCAGACAAAACAAAAAAGGAAAAAGATACGTATAATATGGATTAACTTCGTATATGAACTTAAATTTAGAATGAAGTATAATGGGGGAAAAACTCACCAGGGATCACTTTCCCAGCAAACCCTTCACAAACTTTATATAGCGGCTGCAACATTTGAGATGCATAATGGAGGCAATTGTCCTGGCTGATTTCTGATGAAATTTTTGAAAAAGTATTGAATACAATTTTCATCTGCAAGGTACATACGAAAAATCATCAGTGGCAGGTGCTTTAGTAGAGAAAAGCAATAAAGTATGTTTACTTCAAGAGTACAAATAGTTTTTGAAAAAGTTGAGTAATTGTTGAAATTTCCAACAATATCTTCGATGAGCCAAACAAGGAAACAAACCTGAATAGCCTCCATTTGAAGGGAAACCTTTCCCATTCTTTTAAGCAAATAAGAAATTATCAAGTATCGAATATCCTTGGACTGGGCTTGTTCTTTTTGATCAAATACACCAGATGAAAGAGACAAAAACATGCTTCTTCCTTTTCTTGAATCAAGCAATTCGAAAGCTTTAAGAAAATGGCCTTGCTCATGCTGTTCAAGGGTAGACCAGAACTTGGGAGAATCCACATACTCCATATATCCCATCAAAGAATGCACACCACATATTGCGAACACAAGATTTTGTGTTATCAGGTTGCTGGCATTGTCATCAGTTAGTTGCGTCTTCAATTGGCAGTAGAGGGAAGCAGCTATAAGAAAAAGTCTACTTGGCTTCATAAGAAAATAAGTTCCAAATGCTTTTTCTTCATTTTCTTTCCGAGCTTCTATTACACTGGCAAAGTAAAAGGCTATGAGGCGAGTTGATATATGGCGTAGCCACATATGTGGGTGCAAAAGCAACTTACAGATTGCCTCCCAGATTTCCTTGAAATAATGCAACAGAAAACAAAATTAAAAAACATAACAGAGGAAATCAAAACCAATGCAATCTAAAGTAATAGGAGCAAACCCTTCAATCATCATGTCCCCACACACTCATCATGCAATCTTATGGACCTGTTGAGAATGATATGACCTAGTTCATGGCCTATTAGAATTACAAAATAAAAATAAAAATTAAAAAATTAAAAAAAAAAACATATCAATACTTACAACCATAATGACCCAAGCTATATCTATAACATTAGAAAAATGATTCCCACCTATCTTTTCAAAAACTCCAGACCTTTTCATTACAAAATTAAAATAACATTATAAAAAATAACCAATAAATAAATAAAATAAGTTTATACAAGCCGCACTTAATTTCACTCATTTAACAAACAAGCCTAAATTTCTATTCAAACTCGGTGCATTTAATAAACAAACCAAACTCAAATCGAGTTGATAAAAGTTCAAGTTGTTTATAAGCAGTTTGGTTCATTTACAGCCCTATACACCAAGTTTCAACCAAAAAACAAATCTTGTTCACAATCATATCCAAATCCACTACATTACATGTATTAATTCCAACTAGAGCACCAAGAACCCGTGTCATCAAACAACAATGTAACTACACATTTTCCTAGCTATTACTAATTTGAAGCCTAATTTCTGCAGTCAGTGGTCCCTTGCCTAGCTGAGTAGGAAAGCACAAAGAAACTATTCACTCGACTAAATATATTATATGAATAGAATTATATTTAAACCTTATTTAAAGAGAGACATACCTCAAGATCACTTTCAAAGCACAAATAATTGAACTGACGCAGCATCTTCTCCAACATAACAAGTGAATAATATGCCTCTCTCCAGAAAGCAACAGCAATTTCCTCAGAAACATCTAGTTGCCTACTGGTGACAACACTGATGGCAGACAGTAAAATTTTTCTAGTCACTGGCAGTACCCTATTAACATGTCTTTGAAATCCTTTCTTCATGACCTCAACTAGTAATCCCAAGACCTGTACCAACATATTCAGAGACTCGACAATAAATATTATAAAACAAAAGAAAGCAGATTGAATGAGCAGCAATATTTATTAGGATTTCTTAATAAAGGCCATGTACTACTCAACATTGAGATTCAACCATAGCAGATCATTAAATCTGAAATACCAAGTTTGGCAGCAACCGTGTGAGAACACCAAAAGCGAGAGAAAGAGACCCAAATGCTCATGCATACGTTTATTTTTTGATTTGGCACCGAGTATCCGGAGCTTCACTCCAACTAATCCCAGGGGTGCATAGGCCATCGGCAAGGAGTTTCCCGCAAGTACACCTCGGTTAATTCAAGGGGCGAACCCCTAGTCCGATGGCCGGGTGAGTTTCGAACCTAAGACCTTGAAGAGCATACTAAACGTTCTAGGTTGTCCAAACACTGAGCCAACCCCTTGGGATTGCTCATGCATACGTTTATAATCCTGTAACACTCAACAGAACACCGTATTGAGTTTAGAATGCTGCAAGGTTACATACTCATTCAAACGTACCATGCAACTCCCATTGACAAGAGCAGATGCCCATTCAAGTAGAATGTTGATGTTAGGTAAGGACGCAGCCTGGACAAGTTAGCCCAGACCAACCTTAAGGCCAATCATCAAGCTTGGCCAAGCTTGAATTGGGAATTTTCAAGACCAGTTTGGGCTTGGGCTGAAAATCCCAGGCTAAATTTCATTTGGGCAGGGCTAGGGTAGAGGTTCCTAAAGGCCACAGCCAAACCCATAGCCCAACCATAAACCAGATCCGCAGCTGAACCAGTTGATGCGATACTTTTTTCATTTAATTATTTGTTACTGCTCGGATAAACCTTGCTTATTTGACTTTGGTTTACCTATATATTTCAAGTTAATTGGTTACTTAACCTTTTCCCGTAAATATGTCTCTCAAGTTTATAAGTAATGTTAACCATAAATATCTCACAGCCCATCAATATTGTTAAAATTTTGAATTGCTAATTATGATAAGGATAAAATAATCAAAATAAGTGATATAAGTTATTTTTCTGATGAGAAACTATCTACCAACGCAATTTAACCTAACCCGAAAATATGTTTATAGCCCAACTCAACTTACAAACTAGCTCAAGCCAATCCCACATGCAAGCTTGGTTTAGGTTAAGTTAAAAGGCTTGAAGTCAACTTGGACTGGATTAGGATTCAAGGTTGAAATACTTGGGTTAAGCTAGGGTTGGCCTGACCAAAATGGACAGCTCTCTAAGTGTTCAAACTTCAAAACCAATGCTTCTCTAACATGGTAAAAGAGCCAGGTCATCTCTGGTCTTTGGTTCACGTCTATCAACTCTCAGTATCCCACTCCATTTTTTTTTTTAATTCGTTTCTATCAACTCTCACCAATGCCTAATACACAATGCTCAATTACTTAATAGCCTAAGCTGTTGGCCATTAGGTACGCACTACGAAAAACAGTTGATTCAACAGTGGTTCTTGACATTTGCCCCTACATTGGTTAGTTTGAGCGGCCCAATAACTAAACCATAAATTATAAACAGTTCAAGCGCATGCACAACAATTGCAAGAGCTATTGGTGCAACAAAAAATGTTTTCAGGAACATTTTCAAAGTATCAACCAAACACTAGAAAATTAGTAGTTTTTGATGAAATTGTAGTTAGTTTCTTAACAATATGCAAAATTTCTTCAATTCTAGATATTAATATTAAGTAATTTATTGAGTATCCTGATACAAAAATAAATTTCCAGTTGATTCCTTCATAGAAGAGAAACACACTTTTGTTCATAAATCTTCACTAGCATTTAACTTATTGTATTAGTCAACTTACATATTTTCGTCTGTCTTGTTTTATCTACTACTATAAAAGAATTACATTCTACCATATTGACGAGAGAAAGAAAAAGCAAGAAACATATGTTTGATAGGAATTACAACTAAAGAAGTGACCGGACCTCCCAAATCAGAATTATCCACCTCATAGTGCAATTCAGAGATTATTACCTGTGCAGCAGCACTCCACAGCCGCTGTGTCTCTCCCGAATACCAAGATAATGTGTCCTCAAGAATGTAATCAAGTGAACGTGAGCTTACACACCCAAAGAGCTTCTTTATAGCTGCACCAGTCATGGAACGAACCCTACCATCTTCATCATTGGCTAAGCAAACCATCAACTGCACAAATAATGTCTCTGATTGCTCATCCACATTTTTACTTGGAAATTTGACAATGATTACATGAAGCATTTCAAGGACAGCTTCTCTTCCAGTTGAATGCTCATATCTGCAAGAGTAGTTAAGTCATTTCCGGACATATAAGAAGGAAAATTAAAAGAGTTTAAAAAAAAGTGGGGGAAATACCTTTTAACCCCCTAATATTTCACCCGTTTTACAATTATGTCTCCAAATGAAAAAAATTTGCAATGTGGCCTCACATAGTTTCTCAAATTTGTCAATTAGTAATTTCCGTCATCTCAGACAGAAAATGGGGGCATTTTGGACTTTTAACCTTTTTTTTTTAATTAAAAAAAAAAAAATTGGGCATGGCTGGCCGGCCAGCCCCATTTACCCATTTTTCTGTCATAGAGGACGAAAATTGCTGACGGATGGCAACAATGACAAATTCGAGAAACTTTGTCTGCGCACATTGCAAAAGAAATTTCTTTGGAAGCAAAATTGCAAAACAGGTGAAACGTGGGGGGTAAAAGGATTTTTCCCCCAAAAAAATGCCCAAAATAACTATTAGATACCTTACCTTAAATTTGAAAGCAGAAAATCTATATGTTGTTGCAAACGTCTTACTGAAAGCTGATAATCAAGTAAAAAGGGTAAAAAAATTTGACTGCATTTCTTGCGAATTGAGTCCATTTGACTTGTCACCATCAATTCCCCAACTTGAGTTACAAGATCATATATCTCAGGAACAAGCAGCTTGCGATTAACAATTGCCTTTAGCAATGAAAGGGCAAGATTAGAAGGTTCCCTCTCAAGATCTACAAACAGAGGAAGATGAATTAACTGATGTAACTGATCTGATGAAAGGGTGATTCTGGTGCTCCTCAGAAGTACAACCAACAATCTTAGACATGACTGCATTAGAGGACTGCTTGAAGTTACTGAACTCTGTGCAATATCCAAGACTGCCTCCTTTATTTTATCAGCTTGAGATTCAAGGGAAGGTAAAGGCAGCCTGACCAACGGAGTGAGGCATCTAAGGGACGCAGATAAAACATCTTCGTACTTGGAAGCCAAGCAGTTCCCTAGAAGTGTGACAAAAGGATCCAACATTGATAACACATGCTCAATTTTTCCCTGTTTCAAACTTCTTGTACGTTTATGCAACATCCTGAGAGCAAACACAATAAGAAGATGTGAAGATACGTTGACAAGTCGGCCTGAAGTTATTCTTTTCTCTCTCAAGTCCTTTCTATGATGTTTCTTTGCCTCTGCAACTAATGAATGTTCACGCTGACCATTTTCGTCTTTAATCCCATCTTCAATGAGGCCATATACAAAGA
>CM017324.1:20208385-20353861 GCA_006937295.1 Carpinus fangiana
CTTACGCATCTTTGAAGCCGCCTCTAGGAAGAAATAGTATTCCTGCTTTGTACTGTCTGTCATCGGGACAAGAATATCTCCCAGGCGAAGCGGCATGCAACCCGGGAGCTTTATGGGTTCTTTCTGATCGACGTACTCTCCTTCAATCTCCTTGTCAAGGATTGGAGAATATAACATCAACGCGAGAGGCCACCCACAGCCAACAAAGACATACTTTAACATGTGAAACTCATCTGCAACGACATCTAGCGCCGGAGTTCCAAAAGCATCGACGACGAGGACGCTGGGGCTTGGCTTCAAGGAAGAGATTGCAGACTGGAGAGTTGCCTTGATTTCTCGCATAATTGCAGTTAGGCGCGTGAAGACCGGAGCATTGGGTTCGAGTTGGCCGGAGAGGTCGACGGGTGGCAGTTCGACTATGTGTAGGAGTTTCTGAGCTTTTGCTGATTGGATGAGTTGGGATTCGCCGACTGTGATATGATGTTCAAGGACGACAAAGAAGGTAACTTTGAAGTTGTGATCGGCGACCAGGCGGTTGCCGAGCTCAAGGTCACCGACAAGGTGGCCAACGCCGGGGCTAGAAACCATTGCTATATGTGGCTTTGAGTTTTCCATGCAGAGGCTGATATTATTTTACGTAATAGAATTGGGATGAGTAAAAATAAGAGAAATTCTAGGAATATATAAAGAGGGATTGTTGGTCCCATACAAGTAATTATATGCTCACCGGCGTCAGCATGAGTAAGTCAAGCTTATGGTTGATGAATAATGCGGTTGGAGGGTTGCTTCGAGTAAGAGGTTCACGAGGTATAAGGTTTGAATCTCCTTAGATGCAAACAACTCTTTGGGACTAACTCGTTGGAGTATATTACCCGATTTATGTGGAGGTGACGGTTTATACGGGTCTGGAGTTTACCCGATATAAGTAGATTAATTATGTGACCCTGCCTTAAAGGGGTTCTGCAAAAATAATTAATTGACATGATATAAAGCATGAATAAGTTTTAAATTTTTGTAAGAGAAAACCCAAAAAAAAATAAAAAATAAAAAAGGAAAGGTATGATCTGGTGTCAAGTTGTGGGGGTGTGACCCCAATCCCATAGCCACAATCCATCACCTTCCATTAAAAGTAACAAAGCTTTCCGGGTTAAATATACTTGCGTGTTAGCCACACGGTTGTACCTGAAATACTATGGGACGCACAAATCCTACTATATGGAAAGATTAAGCGCATGGATAAGCCTTATCAAATATAATTATGACATGGATAATTCTATTACTAATGTTTTACACATCAACATAATTTTTTTGCCTTCCAACTGAAGCATATTCTCTCTGTGTAAAATATTCCCCAATTGATGTATTGTTTGACACCACATTTGAACTTCATTTATGCAAATGCTTATAGATCAAAATGCAACCCCGTACATATTTATAAACATGTTTTTTTTTTTTTTTTTTTTGTAACGTCTATCATTAATAATGGGCTCAGTGTAATGGTTGTCAACCGCTAACAATTTTACTTACTAAGTCGTAGTCTTAAATAGAGGCTTTGATCTAATATCTTGCTAGTGATGGATACTCCTTCTTCACTTCTTTAAAATTGGTATTTTCTGAGTCTAATTGACTTTTGTTAAGAATCAGAAATTAATTACATAAATAATCTTATGTTTTGGCGAAACCTTTTTTCTGTCGCCAAAACACATCACTTGAACCAACAACTTTTGTTAATAATCACAAATTAATTACATAAATAGCCAAAACATATCACTTGAACCAATATTAGTTGGTTAACTTGAATATTATATATTTCAAAAGCCATAATCCTTGAACAATATCTCTTATTAACCAACAGTTGGTTAATAAGAATATTTTCTTAAAGAAAATCTCAACTTCCGAACTGAAATACCATTTTTTAAATGATGTCATACCACTTACATATTGTTTCTTTCTCTTTTCAACTTCCAAATAAGAAAATTTTTAAAGTAGTACTAGGAAATCAATGGCCAAAAAATCTCTGAGAAAAGCTATGATTTCTGTGATGGAGTTGATTATCCTCATAATATTTAAAGCTAAGGCCAATTTCCTCACCCTCCCTCTTTTTATCCCACTCCACTCCCGATTCGTCTTCTTCTATCCTCTCAACCTGACAATGATGATAGACGTCATTGCGTGGAAAGCACATTTGAAAAATGTAAACATATAACAAAACCCTCTGGAAATGATGGAATGGTATTTTGTGTTAATTACTTCTAATTTTGTTAGCTGCATTTTTATCGATGTGGTTCGTACTCCTACCAAATTTAATCGAGCTATGGATCATTTTTTTGCCAAATTTCGTTGGGCTCAGGAAGAATGCTTAAGGTTTTACTTCTTTGATCAGAAAGTTGTCACTCCCCATCATGCATATTAATGTTATGTAGATTGTCTTGAAACACTCATTTGAGATGTCTACACAATGAATCTCAACCTTCATGGATATGAATGTACACACACCCATGAACAGGATATCTTATTTAATGTTCTCCAGAAGTTATATGGATATTTCTTTTAATAAGTTGGGCTTTCATTTTTTTTAAAAAAAATATATATATATATATATATGCACATGTGGTGCAATAATAAGTGACAAGTGCGGCCTTGGAAAAGGTGCCTGCCCTACAACAACCATTTAATAGTGGTTGTTGCCTTTACCGCAACAAACTCTTCATCGAGTTCTTTTGCATTTGTCACCGCCTTGTGCGGCCCTGAAAAAGGCCTGGTTTGTATGTCATTGCCTACTGTTTGATTCTTTTGGACCATATCCAGAATTTGTACAACATTTACCTGTTGGGCTTTGTTTGTTGTAGTGCTCACCCCTTTGATGATCAATTAGTCCTGTAACCCACTTTCCCTTATTTTATTAGAAAAAAAAAGGTGACAAGTGTCACCTCATAACTAGTTAACTTAATTTATAAAAGCTGTAAGCATTCAGAATAAAGAATAGTTATTCATCAATTTAAGAAAGTCATTCCCACATGGGTAATGAGAATGGCTATTATATATGGTTTCATTTGGTTCGCAGAATAAACTATAGAAATGGAATAGCCATTCCTATGAAGTGATTATTCCTATCATTTGGTAATTTTTTATTCCTAGGGAATAACTATTCCTTATGAAGAGGAATACATATTCCTCTCATTTTGAGAGGGAATACGGATAGACAACATTTTCCAAAAATAATAATAATAATAATATTTTTTTTTCAAAATTTTCTACTCTTAATTTTTTTTTTATTTAAAATATATAAAAGAAAAAAAAATGTTAAATAGCAGTGGGTGGCATGCTACCCCAATGGTAGTCGGCCACCCATTTCAAGACCTAGGTCTGGTCTCACTACCCTCGGGTGTATAACTAATTGAGAGAATCACCTATAAATAAGTTAGAGTAAATATAAGCGAAAGGTGAAAATATAAGACCTGAGATTTCTAAAACTATAAGTTCACAAGTGGCTATCATTAATCATAGGCTCAAAGTTTCCAACGAAAATAAAAACTATCAGGCAAACTTGGTATTGCTAAACATTCAATTGATATCCCGGATATTGTACTCTACCATCCATAACACTAACAACCAGACTGAATTCGACCTCGAGTAACCCACACAGTTAATAATGTATGTCTTGTAGTGACCCACCAATCAAACTTGGTGGAGCCGATCACGAACAACCATTGCACCCAATGCCCATATAAACACACATTTTGACCATAGAATCTAGCCCATATAGTAAGCATATAGCCATTATACTGCACGTACTAGTATACCATTTCATACAATGTATTTTATTAATCAATTATTAAGTCGTTTTCCCAGTTAAATAATAAATATAAAGCTCATAACATACGTATTACATGTTTTTATAGAAAGCAATTGTAAGTATTTTCTTACCTCATACACTTGCTCAAATTCTCCGATATCTTGAATTCTTGCTATAACGAAACACATTCTAGCGTTACTAAAGAGTCTATTAAAAACACATAGATTTCTAAGTAAGGGTCAAACTAGATAGAAGGTCACAAAATCATATTAATTGTCCATTATGGATATTGTTCAAACGTTCGGGCTCTTAGTCAAATGTTCGGACTCAAGGTCGAATGTTTGGTCAAAATGCCAGAATGTATGCAAGGTTCTTGTTTCTAAATCAGTACATAGTAACTCTCATCCTACGCTCCTAGCATGTACATAATAACATAATAAATCATAACAACATGAAAACCTAAGAAAAGAACATAATAAATCATAGCACATACTCATCGTGGCACTCTAAAACTTTATAAGAAGCAAGCAAATCATAAGAACAACATGAAAACCAACTTAGTACAGAGGGTTTTACCTTGAAGATGGCAAACAAGTTCAAAATCTCCTTATTCTCTATCTAAAATCAATTTCCCACTCAAGGATTAGGGTTTGCTAGAGTGTAGGATGTGGTCTATGGTTTAAGAGTCGAAGGAGGGGGGTCTTATTTATAGGGGGAAGCGTGCAAAAAGTTGAGAAGGTAGATGATTAAAATTGCTTTTCAGGCGGACATCAAATATTCGATACTATGCTTCAAACGTTCGGTGTACTATTACCCAACAATTCTAAAGGTTGCAAGTTGAACGTTCGATGTGGTCCATAGTCAAACGTTCATGTTAGGGTTAAGGTTGAACATTCAGCCATAAACTATAATTTGAAGTTTTTGTTGTTTTTCAAAAAGTTTTAAAACAATTGCAAGTAACAGTTGCATTATGAAAGTGGTTAATGCAAACGGTTGTTTTTCAAATGATTGTAGTTCTTTTAGGATTTTGAAATTTTTGGGCATCACACTAGGTCACCTTGAGGTGGATCCCTGAGATACTCCGAGGGTGGTGCGAGTCCGACCACCCTGAGGTCCTACAACAAGTGGTCGGCCACCGACTGCAATTCAAAGGTTTTCTTTTAAAAGACATTACTTTTAATTTGAGTTTAGGAAAAACAAAATATGTATCTTCTTGTAATTTTGGTTCAATTCCAATTAGATCGCATATTATTACCAAACTAAAAAAATATAAATAACTATTTCATTCCACACTCATCTATTCCTAGTAATAACAATTCTTTCTCCTAACACAATACCAATTCTGCAAACTGAATTTTCTTTGATTCTTAATAAATGCTATTCTTTTTATTCTAATGAAATACTCATTCCATATACTAATCATAATATACCATCAAGCTTGTAATATTTAAATGACCACTGCTTAACTTTCCTTCAACGCTTCATATCTTTGGTTTTCCAATATCTGATTGTAAGCCAAATCAACCACTAGAATTTAAAAATAAAAAAAGCATTAACTGAGTTCTTGTAAATTCATCTCAAGCAGAGAAAGTACTTATAAAATTATTCCAGTATTTTCAGTTCATATTTTTTATTACACTTGCAAGCAATGATTACGCAAATTTAGCAGAGGAATCACATTCATTTGTTGGCACCAAATATCGGCCTCCAAAAATTCTACAAAAATATTCATAAAAATAAATAAATAAATAAATAAAAAGAAAAAAGAAAAAGAGTTGAAAGAAACATTAGAGTACTTGAAACTGAAATAGCTCTTGTATGACAACCTAAATCTCAAATATATGTGGTTAAAATAAACACCTGGAAAACCACCACAACGCATCACACAGGCTTTTTTGTGAAAGAAGAAGATAGTCACCCTCTTTCGTTCATAATTTAACAAAACAAATGCAGGCAGTACAATCTGTACAAGGTTGTGTAGCACCATGGCTGCACTGTAAAAGGAACCTCTCCAGAACTGAACCACAACTATCCACAGAGGGAGGGAGACATATGTAGCAACACACCAAAGGCCAATGCCGTATCATCTTGATTATCACAGAGAGAGATTCAAATCTATCGTCTGGGTTCATTAAAGTTCTTTCCCTCAAAAAATTCACCCAACATTCGTTCGAGATCCTCCGCCGTGTACCGGATGTACTTCTGAGGGTTCTTTCCAGTCTCAACCATAGGCCTGTAACACATAAAAAACAACGTGAGGAAGAAAAGATGCCAATCTATTAAGGTTTAATTAGACACCAAACAAAATCCAATCCATACACATTTTGCCAATCTACGCATGCATGTATGTGTGTTTGTGTACATATATATCATAAGTTAGTTTAAAACTGAGAAAACACACCCAAATCGTTTTACAAAAGATCTGTAGGCAGGCAATAAGACTTCGGCAACCGCAAGCCTCAGAGATTCTCGCAACTCCGAGTCAGGAACCGTCCACTGAGATTGTTTTTGATGAAGTTCCTCAAATTGCATATTGAATGTCCTGAATCTGATAACATAACACACTTTTCCCACTAAGTCAAAACAATTATGCAAAAAATAATGTACTGAAAAAACTTCCATAAAATATAACTTCTCATCAACCTCTCTTTGATCAATGCTCTTGAAGCTCCGCTACTATTTCCTCCATCACCACCCATCGAACTCCCGCCAGATGAGGCTAGGCCTTGGATAGAGAGGCACTGAAGAATCTGCGAAAGAAAAATCACCCACAGTTAGCAATAAAAACCAGTTCCTTTCCAGATCAATATCTTAAAGGGGCACAAGTAATTTGAAGGCATTAAATATGGTTAACAGGTTATAGGACTATACAAGATACCAAAATTCAGAATAAAGAACTCGAATTAAATGTGATGAAAATACAAGAAAAAGGGCAGTTATAAACAGATTTTTGGTGCATATGATGAAACTAAATCAAAGAGTGTACCAGGCACTCTGTATAGCATTACAAGCATATGTGCACCTTAAGATATGCAATACTTTAACTTCTTTCCCCTCTCTCTTAAGCATCATTCTTTCCAAGATTTCCAGTTTGCCAGCAAGTTACTGGGGTATGCCAAATTAAAACATGTACTTCGAATTCACTTCTGGCAACTCCTACTAGGTATCTCCTGGATCATCCAAAGAAATTTTCCCAGAATCTCCCCCAGCAAGCCATAAATATTACGGTACTTAATAAAACTGGGCAAGAGATACAACCCTAACCTATGTTATGTGAACTTGGGTATGGGTTTGGCAACACTGATGCAAGGAGAGAGTTGGCTCTTATACCAACTGATGCAGGAAAACGTGTAGGAAAAATTAGATCTTGTAAAAGAAAAGATAAACAGTCTTGAATCTGTTAATTTAGGCACAAATACCGGGAGAAAAGTCCTCCTTCAGACCTGTTGATTCACTTAAATTACTAGGAATAAAGGAATCAACAATTGGTTGATTCAAAAGAATACCCAAAAGGTGAAACAACAAGAGAAACTGATACAAATTGCACCAACAGCATAGCCACAACGACAGTCATGACAGTCCTGTTACTTCAAAGCACATGCTTTTAACTAGTAATATGGATTCACACACTAATGTTGTCCAAGTATAACTGAAGAACTATATCGCTGTGTCAGGCATGGTCAAAGTTTTATTTGTGTCCAATCAGCAATGTCAAAGTTTGATTGGTGTCAAATCATCTAAAATCACAGCACAGATGATGTGCAAACCATTTAGAAATGTACAAGTAGAAAAGTTTCAAAGAAAATAAAAACGTGGAAAACTTTCTTCTCTGTCGAAGAATAGGTTCTCTCTGTATATGAGATCACAAGAGGAAAAGTGTCCATAATTTCTGCTATAGGTTGGACGCATCCCATAAATACACGTGCTGTGTCCTGTTGACACAGTTATGACAGAAAAATTAAGAGTGAGCAGCATAGCTTCACATCAAAATGTGAAAGGAGGTTAGTTGAATCTATGTTAAAGGATGAAATTGTAAAAAGCATTAGTTGTCAAATCTCTATCCCATACTTAAATTTATTGAAACCCAAAAATAGTTATAGATCTTCAAATTTTGACTTCAATCTTCTACCTCATTTATCAATAGCTACTAGATAGTCAACTTATACCTTAAATTACATATATACATGCATAACATATAAAAAATAAAGTTTTGAAGTATGATTTAGATCTCGATACTGGCATAAAATGAAGTTCTTACCATTTTCTCTTTTTGGTTTGATTATGACACCTAACTAAACTTGTTAATTTTAGTTATTTTAATTCAGTGACATTTGAAGAAAATTCCAGGTGTTTGACCGTCTTAAGTAATGTATGGATTCAGGGTTGCCCTTCATAATTGCTTTCACTTTTTTTCTTCAGTTTTGGCATTCTACAAATTAAACAGATTATTTAGAAGATATTATGACAGATACAATTAACCCCACTGCTATCTCCTTTCACTTTTTAGTCATCAATCTTGATTAATACAGGAATTAAAGTGTCTTGGTTAATTTAAGTGTTGAATATAGGAGCTAAATCTGATAACAGAATTACAGTTAATTTTCCATATGAGTGCTACTGTTAATTCAAACAATTAACCATAGGAATATGATAAAAGAATCATTAAATATATTTTTTTAAAAAGTAATCGAGACATCATTAAAAGAGTAAGGCAACCCCAGGTACACAAGAAGTATACATCAGAAGCACCAAGTTAGAAGAAGAAAATCATAATAACTAATCACTACAAGAGAAACAAAAGCAATTGTCCAAAGATACAAAGTCTAGAAAAATAAAGACTTAATCTCCTCCAAAGACCTCTCAGTCCTCGATACTTATGTCATTTCTTTCATTCCATAGACACCACAACTCACACAAAGGCACCTCTTCTACACAGCAATACTCGGAGCACTACCAGCAATCCACCAACACGAATATAAGTCGACTACTCATGTAGGCATAACCCAAGATAGCCCAAATCAACTGAAGAAACATCCCATAAAGTCTCAGCAACCTCACAATGGAGAAGAAGATAGTCCACATACTCTCCATTTATTTAACACTTGCAACATCTATCAACCATGATGAGATGCCATTTCTTCATATTATCCATGGTAAGGATCTTGCCTAGGGCAGCCAACCAAGCAAAAAGGCCACCCTCATTTCCCTAAATACTCTTCTAAGGGAAATGAGAGTCATTGATGTAAACAAAGACACTGTAAAAGGATCTAACAATGGACAAACCTCTTTTGGAAAGAACCCACCAAAGTTTGTCTTCACCTTCCCATCTCACTTTAACTGAATACAACACCCTGAAGAACAAATCAAAAACATCAACCTCCCAATCATGAGCCGCTTTAGCAAAGCTTACAGACCATTGATTGGAGCCACCCGAGATCTTCAGGTGAGGCACAACAAAAGCATTCTTTGCACGAGCAATGAAATATAAAAGTCTGAAAAGCCTTCCTTAAGGGTCATATCCTCACAACCACATATCATGCCAAAAACTAACTTTAGAACCATTTCCCACCTAAAATCTGATATGCCTAGAGAACGTCCCCAACCCCTCCTAATATTCTTCTATAATCCCACCCCATGCGTCCTAAGAGATTCATTAAAACACCACCCACCCCACAAACTATCTAAAGCCTCCATCACAATGGCAAATAGTAAAGGATACAGAAGGTCCCCTTGTCTCAAGCCACGGCAGCTATTAAAAAACACCAGTGGGAGTGTCGTTAACCAAAATAAAGAACTATACCGTGGGAATACAATGAGCTATCCAAGAACACTTCCCTCCCAAAACCACACATTCTCAACATTTACAACAGAAAATCCCAATTAACATGATCATAGACTTATTCTAAGTCCAGCTTGCAGAGTACACTTGGCTCCCCATATCTCATTCTACTATCCAGGCATTCATTGACAATAAGAATAAGATCTAGTATTTGCCTACCCGGGATGAAGGCATTTTGCGACTTTGAAACAATCTTCTCCAACATCTTCAGCCTATTTGCTAAAATCTTAGCAATGATTTTGTAAATCACAAGACTAATCGGGTGAAAGTCTATAGGATCAACAGTCCCTGTAATCTTCGAGATGAGTGAGATGAATGTAGCACTAAGGCTCCTTTCAAACTTACCTCTAGTATGGAAGTCACAAAAGACCTTCATAACATCTTTTAACACATGCCAACAAGCTTAGGAGAATGCCATAGAGTAACCGTCAGGGCCTGACACCTTATCACCATTCATTGCCTTCAATACCTCCAACACCTCCTTTCCTCAAAATTTCTCCCCAACCAAATAGCCTCAACCTAACCAATAGAATCAAAGGAAATGCCATCCAACAAAGGCTGCCAACTAAATTGCTCAGTATACAGCTTTCCATAAAACTAGACAATGTGCTCACTGATCTCCACCCGATTGGTAGAAAGTGTGCCATCAATCAACGAGTCGATGGAGTTCTTCCTCCTTTTGGAGCTAACCATTTTGTGAAGAAAACTTCGTTCATTTGTCACCCTCCCTTAACCACAAAGCCCTAGATTTCTGCCTCTAACTCACCTCCTCCAGAAGAGTGGATCTCTCTAACTCGCTTACTACTTGTACCTTCTTCATTCTCACATTGCTTATAAAAGCATTTATTTTGGAGTTTGTACCATATTGAGAAAATAGCCATAAAGTTCAGGTTGTCCGCATACAGCAAAGAAGGCAACAAAGATAAAAACCGTGATACCATGCTCACATATATAATGTATCCAAGACATCATTGATAAGAATAGATAGATTAACAAGTATCACAATGTGAGCTTGTGCGCATGTTACAGGCACACTCATGTGTATTCAAGAAAGAAGAAAAACAAAACTCTAAGCTATTGTTTAGAGTTCAGATGATTAATCAAGAAATATGACACTGAGTGTAAACCTGTAAATGATCACAAACCCCAACTAACACTGCATGTTTATGCATATGTATTATATAATTATGTTTCAAAAAACAAATCAAAGCAACATCAGCCAAAGCTACAAATCAATAAATGATTCAGATCATTCAATAGCGTGAGTGGAGCACTACCTTTGACCAAGCATTCCTTTTGTAACTATTTGCATTCTGCTGCACAATCCTCCTGTGTCTCTGCACCCAATCATCCCCTAACAAATCCTTGGCTTCTGACCTGGAAAAAAAAAATTATAGAAAAATAAACCACCAGTATTCACATACAAGAAGCTTGTAAAGCTCTAAAAGAACTATGACAAGATATAAATATATACATGATGTACCTGCGAACAGATCTGACCATGTAATGAATATTATTCATGAGAAATAAGTGGGTCAAAGCATGATCTTTATACTGCTTAGATTTTCCATCCAGATTGGTTTGAAGAGCCTGCATTATTCTCGTCGTTACAGAAGCCAATTGTGAACTTGTTCCGTCTTTGTTATCAAACTCTTGGAAAAGTTGCTTCAAGGTTGATTGGTAGCTGTAAAAATTTAGTGCAAAACCTTCAAGTCAATCATGTGAACAAAATGTTAAATCAGTCTTAAAAAGAAACCGCAAGGCATACTTACTAAAAGATAAACAAATCTCCAGAAGCTACAACATTTGTTTATATAGCTTAACATATACTCATATGCAATGAAAACTAATAATTGCAAAAGTTCAAATGAACATATGGTTTCAAGAGATGGGTACATAAGTCATACATGAATTTAGTTAATTCACTATGACATGCTTTTTTTCTAAAAGATTATCCGGAGTCAAAAACTTCCCTATTGCTAAAACTGTGCAAACAAAGAAAGCTACTCTCGAAGGGGCCTTGTTTCTCCAAATACTCTTCCAAGGGAAAGAAAAGGCAGCAGGGTGCTAAGCCCATGAAAAAACAAAATAATAATAATAATAATTTGACCTCGAACATGTGCCTTTTGGAAGGGACACAACAAATTCTATCGTCACCATATCCACCTCCCAATCATGCACTAATATGATAAAAGAGATATTCCACTGAAAAGTGTCATTAGAAAACAACATATGGTCTGTCACCGAGGCCTCCTTATAACGAGAAATATTAAACACTAGAAAAAATGCCTTCAAGGTCTAATCAGCACATCAGACATCATGCCAAAACCTAATTTTAGACCCATCTCTCACCTCAAATCTCACAAATCTAGAGAAATCCCACGCCCCTTCTAAAGTTTTTCCACACCCCAACCCCATAGATCCCAAAAGCTGCATTGTAACACCACCTTCTCCACGTCTTGTCATATTTAACTTCCGTCGATCCCCATAAAGCCTCCCTCTTAGTGTTGTAACGCCAAAACCATTTTCCCAAGAGAGCTTAGTTAAACAAAATCAGGCTTCTAATCCCCAAATCGTCCAAGTAAAAGAGAGTAAAAGTCTTTGAGCAACTGACTAGATGGAATTTAAACTCATTACCAACTCCACCACACTAGAAATCCTACTAAAGTTTCTCAATACAATTTAGCAACTTCAACTAGAATTGGATAAAAGGATAAAAAATAAGTAGGAAAATTGGAAATGGTTCTTTTAATCAAAGTGATCCTACCACCCTTTGACAGATAAAGCCATTCCAACCTGCCAATCGTCTTGTTCTACAACTAAATGATCTTTTCTAGTTTCTTAAAGTTTGTCTTTTTTTAATAAAAGTCTTGGTGTATTTTTCTCTCTTTTTCCTTCCCCCTTATTGTTACGGTTCACGACCCCCTAGATAGATTTCAAGTTTCAACTTTTTTCCTCACCTCTTTGCAACCCCAAATCAAATCCTTTCTCCTACCAAATTTAACCCTAAACACCATGTACTTTTCCTACCCACTAGCCACCAAACAGCCCTTCACAAAACATACCTTAGAACCCTTTTTAAACCATAATTTTCCATTACTTATCAAAAAAATATATATATTTGCACCTTTCATCATCCTACATTCTTTTGAACCCATTAACAGCCAGTGAACCTCAATCTTTTTCTTCTAAAACCCAAACCCTAAAACAAGCTTCAAACCCTAGAGCCCTTGAAAAAGCAATTATAAGAAGGTATCCGATTGTGTTCTACAACAGGCATGCAAATACTTTGTTTTAGGTTAGGACATCTCTTGTGATACTACAACTCTTTCCTATGTAAAAATGTTACTAGCAATCCAAGAGTTTTCCTCTCCACATATTTCTCAACGACTACCAGAACTTCCCTTCAGATCTCGTTTCTGAGATTTTCTAAAACTCTGCCTCACAAGGCTGTGCGTTAAGAAACAAGCTCTCAACCTTTTTTAGCTTAAGGTGAAAACTTTCTCTCGTTTGCAGCATGACCAAACAAAGTAGGACATGCAACGCATCCCTAATTACAGGCCATATTTGAGTGTTTGTAATTTTGTATAGAGCCTTAAAACTTTTTGTTAAAATAGTATATAATTGAATCTTTAAGTCAAATCATATCCACATAAATTTCAAGTAACATAATGCACCACAAATATCTTGAAGCAAAATGGCAGACTACTAAGAAACTAAAAAAAAAAAAAAAACCCGAAAGAAAAAAAGAACGAAAGATTTCAATATAGATATAGCCTTACAGGGTAAGTTACTATGGCTTTAATAGCTCAATCATCAACAACTATATAAAAGTAGTATGTATGGAACTATATTTTATCCTGCCCAAAGAATGGGACAATAAGAATAAAAAGCAATATTAGCTGAACTTACTCAAACAAAAACTTCACGTAATTAATGACATAGCTTGTCAAAGGATGGACAGTTCCATCAGATACAGCAGTTTTAGTTGCATCCTTCTCAACAGCTTCTTCAAAATCTCCAAAAGTCTCCTGAGCTGTCTGAGCAAGCCGTTTTGTCAAACCAAACGCAGATTCTCTTATTTCACTGCAAGCTTTACCTTTGAATTTCATTTCAATCTGCAAACAGATTCGGTTCTTTAGTTAATAAATGGATATGTAGCAACACAGAAATATGACCTTCAAAGGGTAAAGATTACAGATGTAAATACGAAATGAGAAAATCATATATTGCTGAAATGCCTTCATCAAATATTATCACAACAAACACAGAAACAGAGTAAAACATAATTTATGTTCTCATTCCCCTCAAAAACTGTCCAATTTATTTCTTCAATTGCAAAAAATCCATTTGCATATGTTCATCATATAGAAGATCAACAAGTTGGAGAAGAATTGGGGGGGGGGGGGGGGGCGCGGGTAACTCTTTAAGATTTGCCTAATTGATCAAATAAATTTAGCAACTACATGGACGAGTTTCCAACAAAAATAGCACACTTTAGCTTGGACATATGTATCAAGAGCAACCTAGTGACGCATGGAAACTATTTCTTCAAGAAGGGGAATAAAAAAGAACCATAAAGATCCTTTAATTTTCAGACCACCATCCACATTGAAATTAAAACTTTATGAAAGGTCCCACCTAGTTTTGCAATCTCAACGATGAGTTAATAAGCACAAAACTTAGTGCATGACTTTGTGGTATGCAATAATAACCATACCTCTGAGTGAAGCTCCCGCATTATCTCATACATGTCCAAAAGTACAAATAACTTCTCTGGTGATCTCTTGCTTTTGGCAATAGCATCCCCAAAACTAAGTAGCACTGAAACACTACTAGCAGTAACCTCAGAAAAGCACTGATCTGCGAGAGAATCGAAGCCTTCAAATATTTGATCACAAACTACCCGCTCTCCAGCAAAAAGCAGTTTGACCTGTTGAAGCATAACGTTATATTCAGGACAAGAGATGTGCAAAATTTGTTCAAATCCAGACAAATACTTACAGCAATACGCATGAAATGAATCCAATTCCCAATTTTGGCCTCTAAAACCTCCCATTGCATCTTCTGAACATCATCTTTGCTAAGTTTTTCAACTCCCAATTTTCGGAGGCTTTCTTCCAAAACTGAAGAACGAGTGTCCCTAAACCAAATAGAAGAGTTGCATACTGTGAAAATTGCAACATTTAGTATTAAAAGTTATGCACATGCACAAACATACACGTGTGTACATATATGTTGTTTATATACATATATAAACGTCTGCATAAACAGGTGAGTATGTTCGAATGCATATCTGATAATCGAGTAGATCAATGAGGGTGAATAGCAATGCATACATTTTCTTATTATATTAGAAAAAAATTGCAAATTGGGTCCAAAAAAGTTGGCTAGCTAGCTTTTGATGAATAATAATTTATTGAAGAGGAAAAGCCAATTACACGAGAAGTACACAAGAGCAGCGACCACCCTGTTAGCGTCGAAAATCTAAAAAGTTAACAAAATCTACAAGATTAGAGGAGGGGAAATTAAGAACAAAAGTAACAGCCCACTCTAAAAGGAAGCTCAAGAAAGAAGTTTTAATTGCACCACATTAGACTCGTAGTCCTCAAAAAGACATCAATTTCGTTCTCTCCAAATGCTCCACACAAGTAAGGATGACTTGCCAAATGGCCTCTGTGAATTGTCTCCACCCTTGCGTCTTCCAACATTTAAGTAACTCAAGAATATTGCCTAACATGGCCCACGAGACACCAAACAAAACGAGAACCAAGTGCCATATCTCACTAGTAACTCGCAATGGATGAGAAGGTGGTTTACAATCTCCTTGCTCTTCTTACAAAGACAACACCAACTGAGGTAAGCCCCTGCCTCCTAAGGTTGTCAATTGTGAGGATTTTACACAAAGCTGTCCAAATGAAGAAAGCAATATGAAGTAAAGCCTTCACCTTCCAAAACCTCTTCCAAGGAAAAGAGGAAGAATCGCCAGATTGAAATGTATTGTAATAGCTCTTCACTTCAAACTTGTGATTACATGCTAAGGACCATAACTTTTTATCTCTCTCTTGGAGAGGTTTTCGGAGTATAAAAGATCAAAAAATACAACCAGAGACTCAAGCTCCCAATCCTGGACCACCCTAAGAAAACTTGGGTTCCAACAAACATACAAGCCGGAAGAGTCCAAGTAATCTGAGTCATCTGACACTAAAGCCTCTTTGTCCCAAGCTATAGAAAAATGTTAGGGGAATAGGGACTTCAGAGTTACTTCTCCGCACCACATGTCCTACGAGAAATGAAGGCAAGATCCATCCCCCACTGTATAGGAGACCAAGTTTGAGAAACACCCCCAACCATTTCTAATATTTCTCCAAAGACCCACCCCATATAATACAATTATTTATCAAAAGATAACACTGATATAACTGACATAATTGTGATGCCTATGGAGGGCCAAATAAACAACATGGGAATTGCAAATTAGACCATTTTCAATAATCATAATAAAAACATGACCTTCTGGTGCTAACAAAATTGGATTTCTCAATACCGACTCAACTAAGCATGGTCTACAGCTCTCAAATAACTATCATGGGCCGTAGGTGTTTTTTTTGCATTCTTGGATTTCATTTTATTTGATTAGGTACCTTCTAAATTGGGAATCCTGGTAATCATAAAGAACCTATTAGGTAGTTTCTCGAGTAAGTTGATGGAATTTGACTTTTTTTGTTGGGGTGGGGGGGGGCTCTTTTCCTTTTTCTACTTTTTTATAGCTCTCGAGAAATTTCTGCTCATTTATACATAAACACAATTAAAAGTTCATACAGGATTGAACTTAAGACCCCATCCACCAGCCTTTGTTTATGGGAGAAGAAATGTCATCTGGCGCAAAAATCATTGCACTTTGGAAACATAGAACATGCACATTTTACCATTCGCAAATTACCATCGACAACCTGAAATTCAACCCTGTCTCACCCCTTTGCAACCCCAAAACTATTCCTCCTCTTACATCCTTTCGAAACCAAGAACCCAACGCATTACCTAATTTTTCTCCATCAATCAATCCTCAAGCCCTTATCTTTGCTGTCCAGATTACTGCAACTTGTACTTCACTAATTTTTACCTTTTTACCCCTGAAACCCCATTTTACTCCAACTACCTTCAAACTAGAAAGCCTAAGCCTTTCTTTCACAATCTCAAATAAATTATATGTTCTCTAATCCCTAAAACACCAAATAAACAGTCACAGCCAGATATCCAAAACTTCCCTACTAGATGATGGGAACAAAGTGGGCAGCAATCTCCAACAATTTTAAGAACGCATCCAAATGCTGGTTCCAGAGCCTAAGCCTTGACTTGAGATATCAACTTCATAATTAAATCTAGTCAACGTGAGATGGTGAATGCTGAGACTACTTATGCCGAAGAATCACCCAAGTTCAGATTGCACTTGGATACAGGTTCCAATGTCTGGTTTAATGACTTCCACAAACAATACCGTTCACTTGTGGCCAATGATGTCTTCTAAGACTAACAGGCATGTAATTGGCAGCACCCTTGGACTCTTCGAAGGCAAGGAAAGGCCTGTATTTTGGGATATGCCCGACAATGTAGGCTTACTTGGGAGAATCAAATCTAGGTTGAGTCAAGTTCTACTGACATTACAAATATGGATTTGTCACTCATTTGTATTATCTTCTAATTTCATTAATTTCATGGTATATTTTGTGGGGATCATATGCAATATCCAATTGAAGCAAGATTTACAAAGTTTTAAAGGCCAAACTTGTAAGTATTGTAGGTTTGAAACAGTTTTTTGTTGGTGCTAATTCTCTAGGAATTATTGCACCTTTGTACTTAGTGGCTGAATCATAATTTTCAGCAAATCCTGCATGCAAGTGCTCCAAGTTTGAGTCACTTTGGGGTATTTTCTTAGTCATGCTTTTTCTAGGTTATTCTCTTCCTCATCCCAATAGGATTAAGGACTCCAAATTTGACTTCTATAGCAAACTTCTTCATATCCATGGTTACTGTTCATAGACAAAGAGCACCTCTTTAATGACTCTTTCCTTCACTCCTTCGAACCCAAACCACAGCCCTTCTCTTTTATCCTTTGAACCCGTAAAACCAATAAGAGCTCCTCATCTGACAGCAGCTATAGTTTTCCAGCCTCAGTTTTTTTTTTTCTTTTTCAAGAAACAGCCCTTCTACTTTTACTTCTTATTTTTTCTAAACTTAATCACTTAACAAAAAAAATTTCTAACCTTAATCAATCTGCAAACCCTAAACCCTAAAAGCCAAAAGTTTCAAAATTTAACCCCATCAATAAGCAATTGTAGAAAGATATCCGAAACTGTCTTATGTCCCTACTTTATGGCCCTTAAGAATATGAAGTACGTGTCATGTGATAGTGAAATTTCACAAAGAGTGGCTTATTAAGCAAAACCAATAGGCCACTTGTCATCATATGAAACCTAAGCATCAAGAAAAAACTTGAAATAATATACATCACTTTGTTAAGAAAAAATGGTAGGATGGAGCTCTTTACCTGTAAATTTTGAGCAACTGCTGTTGGTGGCCAGCTTGAACCATTTGCTGGGCTAAATCATGGAGCAGTGGCAGAATCCTTGGTGGTATAAGAGCTGGAGGAGTGTAAACAGCATTTTCCAAATTACTTCTGTGCTGCTCAGAATGGTGATTGGTAGGACTCTTTCCGCTAGCGTCACCTTGGTGCCCGGGAGATCCTGAAGATGGTCGCAATGAGTTTGGAAGGCAGTCGAAGAGACGATCAGGCTCCACAGGTTTGCTGAAATTCCACATCCCACACACAAAAAAAAATAAATAAATAAATAAATAAATGATATAATTGGAGCTAGCAAGGCCAAATAATCTGCATCAGTAATTCATGCTGGAACCAAGATCTTATTCCAAGAAACTCAGCAGCATTACAAGATGCATAATGCATATAAAGAACACATAATCTCTCAAAAAGGCAAATCGCCTTTCAATCAAGAAACTTATCAAGAAGAACTCGATTCTTTTAACATTTAATGGAAATTAACAAACTACAAACTCAAATATAGCACCCCACAGTGCATAGCAGAGGGGAAGCAGGAGAAGTCAGTGCCAAGTAACAACCAGTAAATTAGCTACTACACTAGATGTACTCCAACTTAACTATTGATTACTGACCAAATAAATATTTGTATCCATAGTACAAACACAGGTGATAAACAACATTAATTAAAATAAAATAAAAAGTTCATGAGCAAAGCCTATTCAAAATATCTTTATAAGAGCCTGGAAATGATCACTAAAATGCCCTAAAGATGAGTTGTTTAGCTGCAAGAAGAAGCAGGAGCAGTCAATAGTGCGACAGGGTTCCTGATTACCAACAATCAAATAACTAGCTACTTATAAAAGCAAAAGAATTAACAGTACCTGGGCAGAAGAACATGCACAATTCAAGATCATCAATGAGTACGAAAATACAAACCTATAAGATAATAATAGCTGCTTGAACTCATCTTCTAGCTTTGAAATAGCTTTAGAAAGCAGAGTATTTGCATTGTTGAGCACCCCCTCACTACTTTTAAAGCCCTTTTTGCTGCTAAAAAATTTAATATTGCTTCTTAGCTGTGCAATTGCCTCTAGATAACTCTCCACGTCCTCATGCGGCCCTCTAAGTATTTTCGTCTCCGCCTTTTTACATAAATAATAATAATATCAACTACTATAAACATAAAAAAATTACATCAGAAGGAAACATATAACGACAAAATAGGTAACCATGCCTATACCACAAACGACAAAAGGTAAGCAACTAACCAAACTGTCATCCACACATTTTTCAATTAACATAAGTTATTGAAAAACAATTTTTTGTGCCTCTGATAATTCATTTTATTACCAGCCGTAGGTTGTCAGAATAGGAATTCTAGAGACAAATAGAAGGGTCAACAGGATCATGTGATAGGATCAACTTTATAATTGTGAGAGAATACTTAAGAGGGAAGCAGAGACAGAAATGGCATATTATTTCTTTCAAAAATAATAAATCAAGAGAAACAAGGGAAGAAACTAATGCTTTGTAACCTAGACATCCCCATCATATAGACTAGAATAAAAAATTTAACATTCCACAATAGAGGAATCATCATATTTAATAATGGGAAGGCATCATCAGCATAATAATGGGAAGACAAAATAGAACTGGATTGAGTTTGTGAAAACAGATCTGGCCCCAAAACTTTTTTTTTAAAATAAATAAATCATTTCATTGAAAGGCGTAGACGGTTGCCACCCTAGTACACAGGTTGTATAAAAAGAGAGACTCAACTAAAGGCAAAAAGAAGAACAAAATTCCACAAATTGAGGCCCCAGAACAATGGAGAGATAAAAAGAGAGAGTGAGCCCAACCTTGGAATGACACTTTCTTGAGTTCTTTTGCATAAAGTTTGCTCACAAAGCTTATCATTTGCTCAAAGTGCATATACATAGACCTGTCTAGTTTATTATTATTTACTTAACATCGTATTATTATTGATCTATTTAGCATAAATAAAACTCAAGAGAGACATTTTAATATGTACCAATAGAGAGAGAGAGAGAAAGAAAAAGCCACATCTTTGTTGCATCCACATAGGTGAAAATACCCCTCCAATAATCTCAAATACATATCTAATCTTCACAAAAGTCATCCAAATTTGAAAGATAAGTTCTTCAGAGACTTTTTTTTTGAAAAAGTCAATATATTAAGAA
The DNA here is from genome assembly GCA_006937295.1 of Carpinus fangiana. NCBI lineage: Eukaryota > Viridiplantae > Streptophyta > Magnoliopsida > Fagales > Betulaceae > Carpinus > Carpinus fangiana. Next base: position 20,228,782 of record CM017324.1, read on the forward strand.
AGCGCTAAGGGGCGCAACCCTTGGTACACTGGAGGTATACAAAGGGTTAGGGGGGAGTGGAAAAGAAAGAAAGAAAATCAAAGTTCTTCAGAGACTTTTCATATATATTTGACACTAGGACACATGAAGTACAGACCTTGGATAATAGGGATGCTTGCATAATTAAATCACTACATGTCACACCTATAGAATGTCAACAGTATAACAAAAAATCATGAATCAAAAAACTATATAATGTATCATGCCATACTATGTCTTACTTTAACAAAATTTGAACTCATATCCATGCTTCATCTACTAAAACGTTTTGGTTTCTGTGTGTGTGTGTGTGTCTGTGTGTGTATGTGTATGTGTGAAAAGATGCAAAGGCCTGTAAAAAAGGAAAAAGGTAAAATTAAGGTTGTCACTTAGCAAAACCATCAATGCCTTAAACAAATTCCCACTAATTCCCCCAAAGTATAGAAGCAACATAACATGGTACTTCTCATTCTTGCATTCTAAGCTATACTTTTCTGAACGGCTGAAAAAATCTGGAAACAAAAAAAAATATTTATATATTCCATCAAACATGCAGTAAAATGTTGAACACTTCACTGTTTTTGTTTTCAAAATTTGTTATTTTCCATGAGGCCTTTCTCAAATCAGAAATTTGATGGTAATTCCTTTACACACCCTTCAGTTAAGGGAAAATAAATATTATCCTTTCCACTCATGTTTGATATACATGGAAGAAACAGAATCAACATAAGAAACAAAATTGGTTCTTTTCAGCTGAAAAAAAAAAAGAAAGCTCAAACTCAAAACAAGCAAATGTAGTAAAATTCCTGAAAAATTGTATACTTTTGTCACAATACATTTCAAAAACGGCAAGCACATAAATTTCAATAAAGACAAAATAGGTCTAAAAAATATAAACTTTAATCAGTAAGATCTACGGCCACAATGTGAAAATGTTAAGAAACATCCCTAACCGGTTTTGGGCAACAACAATGATCACGAATTCCATATGCCCCATTTCCAATCACTAGAGTGGACTTAACACACAGAGAGGAGAGAGAAAGGGGAAAAAAATCTGGGTTATTGAAGATTAAGCAAACAAGCATGTAAAACATAGATGATATGAGAAACCAACCTGACGATAAAGATCGAATTGGGCCAGTAAAACCTCAGCAGCCTTCGAAGTTTTATCGATATTCTCGTGGGCTTTCCTAACAGAATGTGTTCTAATCTGCAATCACAAAAAAAAAAAAAAAAAAAAAAAAAAAAAATTCTCATGATCAAGCAGTCAGAACACAAATCCCCAAAAAAAAAAAAAAAAAAAGGCTCTAAAGCTAAAACCCAGATCGCTGTCTGGTAACCAAGAAAATCTAAGAAGGGAACACAAAACAAAATCATGGGTCATGCACATCCTTTGACTCATGTTTCCAAGTAAAAGGGAAGTCAAAATGGTCGGATCCAAGCTCAATTACAGCAGTGAACCAAACAGAAACATAGTAAGACGGTGCACCTGAGTGGGACGCATGGCGGTCTCGAGGACCGAGAGACGGTGGTCAAAGGATCCCAGGATGGAGACCACGCTGTCAGTGATGGTCTGGCTCTTTTGCAGCGACTCTCTCATCTTTGCCGCTCTCTCGCTCAGTGAATCCGTGCCCACCACTGCCACCCCCATCTTCCTCCTCCTACTCCTCCTCCTCCTCTTCTTCTTCTTCTTCTTCTTCTTCTTCTATGCAGAGAGAGGGAGAGAAGTCAAAAAATTTGAAATTTCTTCGTTTGACAGGGTGTTGTTGTAATGTTTTCCTGCTGGGTCTTCGAGGCTTGCGATTTGCGCTTAGTTTTGTTGTCCCGTGGCCCACTCTGAGCTGCGTAACGTAGACGACACCGCACAATCGCACTGCCTGAAGATTTACGGAACAGGATGGCCAGGTTTTACCAAGATTTCTGCTTCTTTTGCAAAAAAGGCCTCCCTCCCGTCGAATTCTCTACTACCTTTGAGAATTATAAAGCTGGTCGGCCTTTTGGCGTCCGAGCTTTTTCTTGTTTGGAGGCTTTTCTTTCTTTCTTTCTTTTTAAGTAAAAAATGTACAAGCAAATTAATTCAGGATTCACTTCCAAACAATGTCTAACGTTTCTTTCACTACCTTTCCTACGATGGATGATAATGGATTAAGATTTCAGTGAAAAAAAAAATGGTAAGAGCAGGGATTGAATTTTGAGAAATATAATTTTTAAGTCAAAAAGAGTTTTTGGGCAAAAATTTTATTTTTAAACTTTTATCAAAAATGTTTTTAACTATTTTTAAGTTTTTTGGACCCTTAAAAACACTTCTAATTTTTTTTACCAAACGACTATTTTTTTTTTAAAACGGATTTTTTAAGTATTAAAAGCATTTTTAGGTTTCCCAAACGAGTTCTAAATGAACATTTTCTTTTTTTTTTTAACTATCCACTTTTTTTAACATACTACAATTTCACTATTTTAATAATGCACTTTTACTTTTTTATTTAAATATTTTTTTTCAAATATTTATTTATTATTTCTTCAACTATAAAAGGATGAGAGAGAAAGGTTGAGAGATAAACTTTTTTTTTTATTTAATTGGTAAGTGAATAGTACTCACTATTTATTTTGGGTTAAAATGGTGAGGCAAAAAATGAAAGATTTTAGTTACTTATTTTAGGTTAAAAAGGTTGGGCCGAAAATAAAAGATTTTAGCTATTTTCACCTCACCGAAGTAAACAATTTATAAGCAAATTTATTTAGGATTTACTTCCAAACAATGTCTATAATGTTTCTTTCACTACCTTTCATAGAGACTAGAGACTAGAGACTAGAGACTAGAGTAGATGATAATGGATTAAGATTCCAGTGCAAGAGCACGACTAGCAACTTCACCAAAATTATATTTTAGTTAATTTAGTAAAAATGATTAAAAACTCTCATTTTTGGCCTCACCAATTTGATGAAAAAACAAAAACAAAAACTGTTAAGTGTACGTTACTCAATGTCAACTTTCAATATTCCATTTGAATATTATTTTTCAAATATTTATTTATTTTTTCTCTAACTATTAAAAGAGAAGAGAGAAACAAAAAGAAAATTGATGAGAGATAAACCATTTTTTATTCAATTGGTTAGTGAATAGTACTCCAACCAAGATCACCAAAATTTGGTGAGGTTACTTATAGAAAAACCCTAATTATACGCATATATTTTAAAGACTTATTTGTTAATTTTTGAATACCACAATGAGCTCTCATAACATTTTTATACCACAAAGAACTTATTGCAAATTAGTATAACTACAAAGACTGGTTTTGTATTTTTTTTAAATAAAAATTGCCATGTGACAAATGTTTTAAATATCTTGGTAATGATATGGGTAATGAATACATAAGTATTTCTATAGGTGGTGTTGATAGCACTTTTAAGATTTTTTTTTTTTTTGGGTGTTTTCGTCGAAAAAATGTGTTTTGATACGATATAAAACTGAAAAGAGTTTCGAATTTTTTGTAAGTGTTTTGTTGAGAAATGTTGTTTGTTAATGTTTTGATTTTTTGAGTAAAATAGCCATCCATTTTTGTTCTTACCTTATCTACACATGCCAATAAAATAGTGTAGAAAAATGAAGTCCCACAGTGGAAACAGACTTGCCCTTCTAGCCCATGCTTTAGTGTCCAACTTTCTTTGGGATTTTGCAATTGACTGCCCCTTATCATAGGTCAAGCACGTAGGGGCCGAATTAAGATCCTTTTTATTTCAAATGAATTAGATAATATCTAATTAGTTATAGTAGAAGAGTATTTTTAGCTCATCAAAAAGTGAAAAGATGAAAATATTCATCTATTATAACTAATTAGATATTATCAATTCATTTGAAACGAAGATGATCATGTTCCATAGGGGCCAAACTATATGGTAGTTTGAGGGTTTGTTTTTCTCAAAAAATTTTAAAAAATGTCTTTATAATTTTTTTTAAAAAAAATTAAAATTTTACCCCTCCCCCAATTTTTTATTTTTTTAGTTCTCCATCTAAACTTCAAATGCTACTTCCGTCCCTCTTAATCTTGATTTTGGCCATATTGCTACACCAAAGTCTAAGTTTTGAACTACTCATTGATAGTCCAAAACACAAGTTTTTTTTTTTTTTCAACCAATGTATAAATTACCTACCTTAACTTCCCATAAGTCAACCATCGTGCTAATAATTACCAATGATGTGTGGTTACTAGTCCCATCTCAAGCAGTTCCCTTCAAAACCAACCTCATCATACCAACCCATATTTCCAAATGAAGCCAATATCCAATCACCTCTATGTTTTCAAGTCTAGAACATATCATGCTCACTTGCTCCTAAAATTCTACCAAAAATCCAAAAAATTCTGAATTCAGCCACCAAAAAACCCTTTTTTTCCAAGCTTTTACCTAATCCACTTCTAACATAGAATGCCCTTGGGGATTGTTTGGCAAATGGTTTTGCCTTTGTTACTATAGTAAAAAAAAAATGATTAATGTGATATAAAATTTTGAATTTTTTATATGAAAAAGGTAAAAAAAAAATTATTTTTTTTGTGATTTTGTTTTATTTGAATAGTAATAAAAAGTTAAAAATGTTTTCATGTTGATTTTTTTTTTAAAAAAAAAAAAATTATGCATGAACATTAACAAAATGAAGAAAAGCTTTGCCAAACAATCCCTAACCCCAAAGTGGTGCTTAGTCATTACAAGCTCACGACCAGTTGATTTGTAGGGGTACTTCTAGGGTACATTTACTATAAGAAGTGCTTATATATATTTGGAAAAAGAAAGACAAGGTGCACAAAAATGGGAAAACTCAAGATAATTGGGGTACAAGAGAGTTTGAAAAGTTCCATGGAATCTGAATGTGCCCAATGCAGTGAATAATTTGTTGCCGACCGTTGAATGTTGGAATATTTAATATTTTCTAAATTAGATTTATTGATATTTTTCTCAAAAACTTATTCCCCTTTACGCTAGAATTTTTTTATTCTTTGTTATTATATTTCCTTGTATGGTTTATTCTTTTCCTTAATTAGTTTATGTATATTTTAAGATTTTTTTTTATCACTGATCATTGTCCCACTATAAATAAAGAGTTATGTAATCTTGTTTGATAAAGTGAATATCTCTCTCTCCTTCACTCTCTTTTTGTTCCCTTTTATATTTTAGGGAAAACTTCAACTTAGATCCCTAAACTCCCACAACCCTCATCGAACTTTAAAATCTCTTAATTTGGAATCCTAAACTTTCAATTGCAATAAATTTGAATCCCTCCATCAATTTTTGCCATTAAAACCCCTAAAATGACAAAATTACCCTTCAATTTTTTTTTTATTAAAAAATTGAAAAAAAAATGGAATTTTTTTTTTGAAAAAATAAGGGTCACAAGGTGGCCCAACCGTGGGTCACCTTGTGATTTTTTTTATAATAATATTTTTTTAAAAAAATAATAATTTGAAATTAAGGGTAGATTTGGAATTTTATAAAAAAAAAATTAGGGGTATAAATGTCATTGTATCACTTTTAATATTTAAAATTTGACTGAATGGTTCAAATTGATTGCAATTGAAAGTTCAAGGGTCCAAATTGAGAGATTTTAAAGTTCGAGGAGTTTGTCAAATCGCGTGGAAGTTCAGGAGTCTAAAGTAAAGTTTCATCTTTATTTTATATATATTTCAACACCGACAAAAGCAAACCATTTTAGGAGAGGAGTGGTATCGGGTGGTCTTTAGTCCCAATTGTGGATTGGTGGATTGGAAGAAGAGAATGTACAACACATCATTTGGAATTTTCTATAATCTCAAGATGTGTGGGGTGCATGCCATAAATAATTTCTAAAAAGTCTTAGTGAGAGCTTAGATGTTTTACAGTATTAGAGGACATGATAGATAGATTTAGTAAAGATTTGGGTTTGCAAAAAATAATATTAGAAGGAGACAAATAGTAAACACAATGAAGGTGAAGGAATTGACTAATTCTAAAAGTCCCTCTTGTGTCACCCTTGTGTCCCTCCAAAAATGATGGAACTATTAAAATTATCATTTGATCAAAATCCTATAATAATCAATCACAAGCCCAATAATGATTTCAGAGCCACATCATTCTTGGAGGGATACAAGAGTGACACAAGATGAACTTGTAGCATTACTCGAATGAATTAGGCCTGCAAATGAGCCGAGCAGCTCATGACCTCCCTCGATACCCGACCGATTAAGTTCGGATCGAAATCGAGCTTGACACTATTCAACCCAGCTCGTTACTGTACAAGCTCGCTTGATTAGTAGATGACACATACCCGGCTCACCCGACTAAACTCGACAAGGACTCATGAGCTCGACCCGATTAAGGCTTGATTCGCTCGTCAAGCCCGACTCGTTTGGGGCTTGTGAGCTCGACCCGTTTATGGATCGATTAACTCGGCTCACCTGACTCGATCAAGGCTCGTGAACCCGGCCCGCTCAACACTAAACCCGCCCGACTCATTTATGGCTCAACTCGACCCGTTGATGGCTTGTTAGATATATATTTATATCTATATTATAGGGTTTAGGATATGATTCATATTTGATACTTCATTACTTCTTATTTAGTTATTTATTTATTTGATAGATAATATCATATAAACTATATAATTATCATTTGATCTACGTATTAATGTATTATCATTAGATATATTACGAAGCGATTCATGTAATCTCAAATTAAGCTACTATTTTATAATCTCTTATATGATTCCATCTACAAATGTCCTATACTATTCCATCTACAAATCTCCTATACTATTCCATCTACAAATCTCATACATTATTCAATCTAGCAGTCTCTTATACTATTCTAATTTCCAACTACCAATCTCATATTCTCATGTACTATTTCATCTACCAATCTCCTTTAATATTTCATCTATCAATCTTCTTATGAATCTATGATTACTCCACCACTTAAATCACCAAATAATATTTAGAAGAGGTAATATCTTATAAAATCAATGCTTATGATATAATAAACTTAAATCAATATTCATGCTAATAATATTCATATAATCTCATGAATTCTTCGTGGATAAATATCATTACTTGATATAAATATTAAAATAATCTTAAATTTAGTAATTAGGCTCTAAGAATCTAAGCAATTAAAAAACATAAGTGGCAATTAGAAAGTTAGTCAACAATGTGCACTTAATCAATGTACGTTACTCTTTAGGGTGTGACAAATGACAATTGACATTATATACAATAATACAAACTTAAATATTATATTAATTAATTGTATAAAATTAAATTAGTTTAACTTAGTTTTATACTTATAAATTAATAAATTATAATATATATTTATATATGATATGTTAATTATCTACAATATATGATATACATCATATACTAATTTAACTTTAACAAATAACAACTAACAAGTAACAAGTATCAAGTAAAGTATAAAGATAAATTATATTACATAATAATTATACTATATAAATTATAAAATTAACAAGTAAAGTATATAAATTATCTTTTAAGTTTATAGTTAATATAAATTTATTTAAATTATAGGAAAAATATATCTAAACACTTTGGGAAAATATTTTCCCTAAATTATATAAATTATACATAATATCTTTGGACTTTGGTACTTGGTGGTTTTTAATTTAATATTTTTAAGTTTTAAATTTATTTAAATTATTTAAATTATCTTTTAAGTTAGAATCAATTAAATTAAAAATAATTTGAAAATACTATTTAAGTTTATGTGTGATCAAAATCAACAGTCAGAATTAAGTTAGAAATAATTCGAAAATATTGTAACCGTTGGATTTAATGATGGAGTACAGCTGTAAGGCATGACCGGCGTGTGTAATCTGTTGTTTCTTGTGTCTCCATGAACTCTTTAATCAAATGGCCTGAATTAAATAAAAAAAAGTTAGATCATAACATGGCATAGGTTCAACAAGTGTTGCATGCAGAGGATTTTTGTTCTTTTTTAAAATCTTTGCTTTTTCATCGGTTACCAGACTCACCACCAAGTCAGATACATTGGAGAAGGTGAGCGACTCAGGCGACTGGCGAGAATTGAATGCGGTAGGTGGAAAATTTATTGCTCTCGTTCACACAACTCTCGGCTCTCAACTAGCATTTTGTCTCTTGTTTCTTCCCCAACTGTTGATTCTCAACAAATGATCAAATCCAACGGTTTTATGGCCATGCGATTTGAGGAACAAACCATATCCTCTCTTTCAAACTAAGCCATCCCATCCCCTCCCACAGCAAAATCCTTAATTTCTCGTCATTCTTGCTTGATATCCTAAGCTTAGCTAGAGCATACCCATGACAGAGGTTACAGATTTGCTACTCGAGTACATGGCTTTGAGGGATTTGATTTCTTCGTTATTTCTTCTTTCTTGAATCCTCCCATATTGTGACGCCCCGCCCGATGGACAAATCAATTAACTAGTAATTGATCTCACAGCGCGTCATTCCAGCCATATCCCTTCAAGACACGACCTTTGGGAAAAGTATTTTCTTCGTCGTAACGAGAAAACTGCAGCGGAAGACTTTACCAAGACTATGGGATTAAGAGACAGTAATTGAAACATCACACAGTAATACCAGAGATAAAATACTACATCATTAATATCATAAATAATCACCAAATGTACTGGTCATCAGACCATCAGCAAGAAAACAGATACAACCCAAAATAACAACGTCAACATTGTTCACAAAAGATCAGTAGATCAAAGCCTAGAACTAAGCTTCAACGGAGCTAGTGAAATCAAAATCTCTATCATGTCTGCACGGGCAGATCCTCCAGCCTCCCACATTGGGCGCAATCAAATAGGGTCCATGTCCTCAAAAATCACATAGATCAAGTCCTGAACTAGCACCCAAGTCCGCTCCGACTGCATCCTCTTCTAAAGCGGCCAAACCGTATAATAATCGTAATAGGATAAGTCTAAGACTTAGTAATTTTTAATGCAGATAATACCCATGTCAATTTAATAATGAACTCAGATGTTTAATAAATAAAAGCAGTTCCATCATGACAGCTTATTTATGCGTGAAATATATATAGTAATGATATATGCATATGATGTAAATAACAATCATAGTTCAACAATATGGTCTACCCGAGATATTACCCATTCTCAGCAAGGTTGATGCTGTCCCGAGGGACCTATAATATAATGCTAGTGCCTCAACCATTGTTGTAACATCCCACCCCAATGACACACAATATTGTCCGCTTTTGGCTCCCCTGAATCAGACTTCCCAGTGGGTCACCCATCCTGGTACTACTCCAGCAGAAGCACGCTTAACTGCAGAGTTCTGATGGGATCATTACCATCACGACTTTAAAACGCGTTGTTGTCATTAAGGGTGTAAGTATACATATAAGCACATCCCCATCTCCATACCCAGGCGATGTGGGACGTCACAATTGTATAACATACCATACGTAACATTAGTGGCACGATCAAGTCCGACCCCGAGTGGCCCACACCAACTAATGATGTCCGTCCTATAGTGACCGAACCATTGAGAATGGTTGCATCATGGTCATAAAACCAATGGATCCAAAGCCCCGTATAACACACACATTTGACCATAAAGCTAACATGTATAGTAAGCTCATGGCTAATACTACCGCACGTACCGGTGTACCATGTCATACGATGCAATTATCTTGTCTGTATTTTACATACATGTCATTTTACAAGACTCACTTAGTTAACATGTTCAGCACAACATTTTTCTCAAAATGATAGAGTTCATGTGCAATAAGTATAAACTGTGAGAGTTGTAAAATATACATGTTTTCTCGATACACAAAATAGATGTGCAGTGTATGAAAAAATAGCAATGAGCATTATGTGAGTTAAAACTCGCCTGGATCGAAAAGCGTCTCCGAAAACTTCGAAAAATCCGTCAAATCTGTGGAAAACCTTCTATTAGTCATAATTCCACTAAAACAATTCTAAAGTAAGGAAAACATGAGCTATGGAACGGTTGGTAAAAATAGGGTTTCCCTGTCACATACTGACCGTACGTCCGGACTCGGGGCCATATGTCCATCGTGTCACGATGGGCCGTACGTCCGCTATGTGGGTTCTCAGGGAGAACCTCATTTTCTCTCCACTGTCCACTTATTCTCCGACTCCTAGGGCTACTAGGAACACCTTAAATCCTTCTAGTCTAGTTAATAGCCTCCATGTAACGTAACAACGCTAAGCTAACAAAAATGCTAACCCAAACGAGATTCAAAGCGTAACTAAGCTAGCAACTACAACTAAACATAAAACGAGAAGCATAACGACGTATTTAAAAGTTAAGGTTTGAACGTTACCTCTTTGAAACAAAATCGCAAGAGTTCCACCTCACAAACGTTCTGAAACACCCAAACGCCTCACACACGCTCACCAAACACTCACAACACTTTGGAAACTCACACCAGTAGCCTAGGGGCGTCTAAAAACAAGTGAAGAAACTAAAGGGGGTAAGGGTATTTATAGGAGAGGGCTGCCAACAACTCCCCTGGCAAAGTAGCGGATGTCCGGCCAAAAGGGCTTATGTCCAATGGTCTTCGCCCAGCGGTCCAAAGGCTGTCTCGTACGTCTAGGTATTAACCAGAGGGTATTGAAAAAGTAGCATATATCCGGTGGTCCCACGTACGTCCGCCTGTACAATTTGTAGAGCGTACATCCGGTGGTCCCTACTGTAAGTCCGTACTACAGACAACAGCATACGTCCACCAAACCTAGTGTACGTTCGTCATAAAGTCTAAATTGCCTCTCTAGTGTCCTTAGTGATCCAAAACCCAAATTAACTCCCCTAACTAAGCTATTTATGCCTAGTTAATAATTTGGGTCACTACACATATGATATGGCCATACCCATACAAATCAATTCAAGGAAAGGAATCATACTGCTCTTTCAAGTTTGTTCGCACTTCGCAAGTTCGCAGTAAGGTCTTTCTTTGTCGCTCTCTCTCCGTCACTCTTGCTCACACACTCTCTGTGTCACTGGTCGGCGTTCACTGCCTTACTACCTCCTTAAGAGGTCAGCCTCTTCAAGCTCATTGTTGTAATTTCCCATTCTCAATGCCGTCTATCTCTTCTCTATATTTTGCTAAATCTTCTTTATTGTTTATAATCACTTTCTCTTGCTTGTTCTTTTTTCCTGGAAACCCTATATTCTATTATAGAATGTGTAGCTTTGTTTCTAGCTTTATGGTTTTTATGCTCTGAATCTTAAGGGAACAAAAAGATAACAATATTGAGACTGTCTAGTTTTTGTGTTTTTGTTTTGGAGAAAATGAATGATTGAGTTAACTGGGTTTAATTCATGCTTTTATATGGGTTTGCCTGATTCTTCATTCAACGTGGAGGGAATAATTGGTTGTGGGATCGAAGATGGGTAAGAATTTATGCAATGATAACTGATTCCTGGGTAAATACCTAAATAAAAAAGAGTGAATTTATCACTAATAAGGGCAGTCTGGCAGTGGCAGACATCAAAACATTATACACGACTTTGAATTTCACTCTTTTTTTCTTAGTCTTTTGTTTTAGATTTGCTAAGGAATTGAAGGAAAAGATAATGAAGGAACTTAGTACCACTAGTAACTTCTAATTCTAATGTTGATTTTTGTTTTCCTATTTCAGGGGACAAATGTCAAATGGTTTATCAGTGATTCAATGACTACAATCTTTGTCTCCACTTGGTTTTTTGGTTTTCTGCAACCTGCAAAGTGCAAACCCTATTCACGACTGCTAGTAGCTAATGTTTATTTATTTATTTATTTTTAGATGTATTTATGACTAACTTTAACTTATGAATGCAATATGATTAGAAAATATGAAACCGTAGGCTAGATGTTTTAGATGCAATATGTATTTAGATTTTTTTTTTAATGATATAATATGATTAGAAAATATGGTCACTTGTAACTTACTGATTATCCAAGTGTTGTCTATTTGTTGTAAGTTTAGATGTTTCTTTTAATTATATGATTAGAAATATGAAATAGAATATGCAATGCTTTATTATTATTATTTTATTTTATGATTATATGATTTATATCATTTTTAATTGTTTATGTTGCTTTGTTTGTTGTTTGCCAAGTGCCAACTATAATTTGTAAGTTTAGATGTTTTTGAATTGATATGATTAGAAAATATGAAATAGAATATGCCATGCTCTTTATTATGTCATGATAGTTAACAACTCTAGAATGATAGAATCTGTTTGAATGTTTTATTAATATTTTAGAAGTTATAGCAGTGTATGAAAAATATTAGTTAACCGATGGATGTCAATGTAGTTGATTTGGGTGATGAAAGTAGTGTATCCCCTACCCTTGGAATTGGTGGCAGTGAAACTACAGGGGGAGTACTCCCCTGCCTACGGTTTCTCTTGTTAATGTTGACTTCGAGAGTGGTGCATATGAAAAAAAGCAACAGGTCAAGACTTCTAAAGTTTGGAATGATTTTGAATCTGTTGTAGTTGGGGGTATCAAAAAATCTCAATGTATGTAGTGTAAAAGGCTGTTTGCAGTTACGAAATCAAGTACCACATCAACTATTAGTAGGCATTTGAGTAAATGTGTGAAATATATGGAGTCCACCAACAAGAAGCAACAAACTTTGTCATTAGATCCAAGTGATACTGAGAGTTTAGGAACCTTGTCCAATTTTTCGTTTAATGAAAAGAAGGTCCGAGAGCTTACTTCCCACATGGTTCTCTTCCATGAGTATCCATTTAATTTCATGGAGCATGAAATTTTTAACAAGTTCATGAAGACATGCACTCCCCATTGAAAAAAGATTAGTCGTACAACTGTTAAGAATGATTGCATTAGCACATACAATATTGAAAAGAGGAAGTTGAAAGCATTGCTTTGTGGGCTTGATAAGGTGAACATAACTACAGATATGTGGATCTTTGCGCAGAGGGTGTCGTATATGGTGGTCACTTGTCACTTTATTGACTTTAATTGGGTCTTTTAAAAGAGAGTTGTAAGTTTTTGCAATATTCCTCCTCCCCATAGTGGTGTTATAATTGCTAATGCTTTAATGAGTTGTTTTGAAGATTAGGGTATTTTGGATAATGTGTTTTCAATCACATTTGATAATGCTTTAGCAAATAATGCTGCCATAAATATTTTGAGAGATGAATTTGAATTGAGATATGTCTTTCCTAGTGATTATGGGGGGCGTTTATTTCATGTGCGGTGTTGTGTACATGTTACTAACTTGCTAGTGCAAGTATGACTTTCTACAATTGGGGATATAGTTGATTATGTGCATCAAAGTATCAAGTACATCGTGGCTTCTGAGACCCATTTGAAACAATTTAGTGAAATAGCTAAAATGTTGAAATTGCCTTAAAAGAAAAAAAAAAAACTGATTTTAGATGTCCACACTAGATGGAACAGCACATACATGATGTTATCTATTGCCATAGGGTTCAAAGAAGTGTTCCATAGGTACTTTAATATTGAATCAACATTTCAGTGGGTTGTAAGTGCAGAAAAGTTGGAGAAGGTTGAGAATGTTAATTAATTTTTGGCAATCTTCAATGAGTTGACCAACATTGTATCCAAATCTGATTACCCTACTTCAAATTTGTTTCTACCAGAGGTATGGAGAATTAAAGAAATTCTAACCATAAAATATATGGATCGGAATTGATACATTAGAGAAATTGACAAGTGTAATGGAGGAAAACTTTCACAAGTATTGGGGGATTGCAATTTTTTAATGTCTTTGGCTGTTGTCTTGAACTCAAGATTCAAAATGAAGTTCATTAATTTTTTCTTTCCTATGATTTATGATAAGGATGTACATCCAAAGTGTGTTGGCTGCTTTAAAAGACTATAATGAATTTTATTTGGCTACTCATAATATGACTATTATGAAACAAGTTAATGAAGATTCTATTGATGCTGCTTCCTCAAATGTTTATAGTAGGGATATTGGCCTCAAAGTAGCAATCGATACATCAAGGTTTTTGGATCATGTTAGAAGTACTGAAATAATTAAGCATTTGAAAACTGATTTGGACATCTATCTTGAAGAGGATGTCTTCATATTGGAGAAGGATGATAATGAAATTGATATTGACCCAGAGTTTGAGGCTTCGGCATGGTGGAAAGCTAATAATTTGAAGTACCGCATCTTGTCCAAGATGGCGCGGGATATTTTAACTGTTCCTATGTCAAGTGTTGCTTCAGAATCTGTCTTTAGTGTTGGTGGTAGGGTGATTGAACCATATAGAGCCTCCCTGTTACCCGAAATAGTCCAAATGCTCTTATGTGGGTCGAATTGGGTGAGAGCACTTCATGGAATGAAGACAAAATGTGCTACTGTTGTAAGTGACACTTTTATTATTTGCATTTATTTTTTTTAGGTATAAACTCAATTTATTAACTTTGCTTGTGTTTGTTTTTGTAAAAATTGGTTGAAATTGACTTGCCAACAATACCATGATCATGGACTTTCAAGCTAAATGAAGTAATGACTACGGATAAATATTTTGCTTTTGATTGTGATTATGTGGTAATGTGTTTTGAACATTTAAGATAATCTATTATGTACTTATGTTTATAAGTTTATGTACTTACTTTTTTGAGAAAGTATCATGGTTCATGTGGACCATGTTACATGTATGTACTTAAATAACTAAAATCTTGACAATATGTTTAAGCTAGTAAGTAGTAACTAATGCATGGAGATGAAATTCAAGTAATATGTAATTTACTTTGTTCCTTACTTTAACTTATTGTTTGTTCCTTCGTTTATTTAACCTCCCTTATATGTTTATTAAGGTCAATTAATTTTGACAACATAAATGCAATAGAGTAAACTATCTAACTAACATTAAATTTTATTTTTTTGTATTTGAGTATGCAGACCTGAAGGGCATTATGGGCATACCCCTCAAAGAAGAGAGAACCTTAGTAATTTAGTATGGACTTTATGGTATTTTTGCACATGATGTATTGATTATGCTATGATGTATTTCTCTTGAACCTTAATTCCTAACTATTTAAGTTTTGACAAGTATTTTTTATTTATTGCATTATATTTTGGTTGTTCAAAAATTTGGTAAACTAATGTTGCTAATTTTCATCATTTCAGGGAGGAAGGTCTATCAAATTTGCAAGTTACAATCCCAATTGGCTTCTGGAAATTGCTTGAGCCTTAAAGTTTCTTAAAAAAACTTGATTAAAATTGTGATGTTAAAACTATGATTCTGATTATGTTAACATAAATTACTATGTTAGAACTATGATTTTGATTCTATTAACATGAATTGCTATGTTAGAACTATGATTCTGATTCTATTAACATAAATTGATTAAAATTATTTGCTATGTTATAACTCATGATTCTCTACCTCCTTGTGCTATGCTTATTTATGATTCTATTACTCAATAATTATTTATGTTAGTTAAAAAATTTCCATGTTAGAAGATAGAAAGCTAGAAGTTAATCATCAATTAAATTTTTTAATTAACAGTTATAGAAAATACGAGTCAGTCTATAGAATTGGAAGATATTGAAGTTTATGTAGATGATGATATACTTACTCTCATTCCTACACCTGAAACTATTGAGTCTGGTAACACTAAAAATACATCAAATCAACCTGTTAACACTGTTTCTCCTACTCTCCTATTGTTGGTGAGGCTGAGGCTGGGGTTGGAGATGGGGATGGGGCTGGGGATGGAAGTAGCCTGAATAAGAATGAACAATATCAAAAGAAGGAAAGGTAAAAGACTTTCAAAGTCTGTAATGACTTTGTTTCAGTTACAATAGGGGGAGTTAAAAAATCATAGTGCAATTGGTGTAAAAGATTGTTTACTGTTAGCAAATATAGTACTACCTCAATCCTAAATAGGCATTTGACTTCATGTGTTAGATTTGTAGAGTTTAATAGTATTAAAAAGCAAAAGACTTTGTCATTTGAGCCTAGCAGTGACCATGACGGTTTAGGCAGTCTGACAACTTTTAGTTACAAAGAGAGTAGGGTTAGGGAACTTGCTGCCCATATGGTGTTACTCCATGAATACCTTTTTAATATGGAGCACGGACTTTTTAATAAGTTCATGAAGGCCTGCACACCCCACTAAAAAAAAAATAAATCGTGCAACTATTAGAAATGACTACATTACCACTTACCAAAATGAAAAAAGGAAGCTGAGAACACTTTTGAAATTGGTTGACAAGGTAAACATCATCATCGATATGTGGACCTCTTGTAAAAAAGTGTCATATATGGTAGTGACTTGCCACTTTGTGGATTTAACTTGGTGCCTCCAAAAAAGAATTTTAAATTTTCACAATATACCTCATCCACATTCTGGTGTTGTGATTGCTTATGCATTAAGGGATTGTTTTTTTTTTTTTATTGAGGAATTGAGGATAAAATTCATACCATTACTGTTGATAATGCTTCAGGCTAATGATTTTCCAATTAGACTTATATAAGATGACTTTGAGTTGAAAAATGCAATGTTGGTTGGGGTAAGTTATTTCATGTTAGGTGTTGTGCACACATTACAAACTTGTTAATACAATCTGAGCTTGCAGAAATTAGGGATATTATAGATAATGTTAGGCATGTCATAATGTATAGAGTGGCTTCTAAAAGTAGGTTGAATGTCTTTAGTGAAATAGCAAAGAAATTGGATTTACCTTGTAAGAAGCTAATTTTAGATGTTCCTACACATTGAAACAACACCTATATGATGTTGGACACTGCAATTAAGTTCAAAGAAGTGTTCCCTAGGTACCGTAGAGTTGAGCAAGCATTTCAGTGGGTTGTAAGTCCATAACAGTGGGAAATTGTGGATAATGTGAAACATGTTTTGTCAATTTTCAATGATGTAACCAATGTTATATCTGGTAGTGAGTACCTACTGTAAATCTGTATTTACCTAAGGTTTGGAGGATGAAAGAAGTTTTGATGATTAAGTGTGAGGATATGAATGAGTACATGAGGTCAATGACAACTAAAATGACTGACAAATTTGATAAGTATTGGGGTGATAGCAATTTGTTGATGTCCATAGCTGCTGTCTTGAATCCCAGATACAAGATGAAGTTGGTCAATTTCTTTTTTCCTATCATGTATCCTTTGTCTGCAACTCGTAATCACATTGACAATGTGTTGGCAGTTTTGAAAGAGTTATTTGAGTCATATGTTTCTACCCATACGGCTTACATATTGCAAGAAATTGCCAAGTAAATGCGGTTTCTTCTTCTTCCTTAAGTGCAATTGTTAGAGATGTAGTCTTTAAAATAGGCCAAGGTCGATCAATGTATGCTAAATATGTAAGATTTGGATATTTATCTTGAAATGATGTCTACATTAGTGGTAAGAATAAGAATGGAGTAGAAATGGAAACATATTTTGATGCTTTGTGATGCAGATTGCATAGCTGTTAATTTGTTTTATTTTCTAAACCGACTTTATGTTGTTTTTTTATTAGGGTTAGGGTTTTGGAAGTTTTTATTTCGTTATTTTATTAGGTTTAGGGTTATGTGGGTATTTACATCATATTTTATTAATTTATGTTTTGGGCTATAAATATATGCTTATAGCCTCTAGAGAAAGACAATTGTTATTGATTATTGATTTTGTTGAATAAAAATTACTTATAGATGAGTTTTCTTTATATATTTCCTTGAAGTCGTAGATAGACTCTAGATTTTGAAAAAAATTATAGATCGTTGATAGACTCAAGATCTAGAATTACATATCCGCTTCATATTTGATGTTCTTCGCAACAACCCACTAAGTCGCTCTGCATCAGTTGATATCAGAGCTCAGTTACTTTCTATGAATGGAGAGGAGCAACCGCTTTGTAGACATGAACGAGATGTACGTGCACATGAAGGCAACATGTAAGGATCAACCAGCAATTCGTTTGTGGCACACGGGTGGTGAGCCAAACGGTTGTCGTCGCCAACCATTTGTGGAGGCGGAAAGCAAATTTATCACTGAAACTCGACAACACATGGAGGAGCAATTTGTGGCATTGGAGGATCAACTTGAAACCTCGCCTACCAAATATCCAACGTGTGTGGTCACAATGGGAATGGATCTAGAAACCCTTTTGCGGAGCGCCGAACGCACGGACGTTAGCACCATGCGCAAGCTCATGCCACTCGGTGGGTGGACGGGTTCAAACTCGATATTCCAAAATTCCAAGGGGATCTACAACTTGAAGAATTCATGGATCAGGTAGCGGTAGTTGGAGAGGTTCTCGACTTCAAGAAGGTGCCTGAAGATCGACTTCTTTGGTCGCAACCAAATTGATTGATGAAGATTTATCGGTAGATTAGGCATCTCCACCAATTTATGACATTTATCCTGACGAAGAGGGTCTATTGGAGGAGGTAAATTTAGTTCTTGATACCATAAATATTTTTGAAGGGAATGATGTTCACCTTGTGTTTGAAGAAAGTCCAAAGAGTGAAATATCTCAATGGGGTCTTGAGAAAATTAATTATGTTGATTTTCTTGGGATTGAGACTTTTCTATCAACTTTTCCTAAACAAAATCTTGACGTTGGTGTTGGCATGGTGGAAGAAATTGGTGCGAATAACTTCAAATATAATACTTGAAGTATGCCGATGATGAAGAGCGTCGCATTTATTAGGGGATGTTTTGTTTTGGTCTTGAGGATGGGCAAGTGGAATGAGTTGACTGGGCATCCGTAGGACCGTGGAAAGAATCGGCCGAATTCAAGGACAAATTCTCTTCAACAAGGGGAGAATGATGCAGATTGTGTAGTTGTCAATTTGTTTTATTTTCTAAACTGACTTTATGTTGTTATTTTAATAGGGTTAGGGTTTTGGGAGTCTTTATTTCGTTATTTTATTAGGTTTAGGGTTATGGGGGTAGTTACATCATATTTTATTAGGTTTATGTTTTGGGCTATAAATATATACTTATAGCTTCCAGAGAAAGACAATTATTATTGATTCTTAATTTTGTTGAATAAGAATTACTCATATATACGTTTTCTTTATATCTTTCCTTGAAATCGTCGATAGACTTTAGATTTTGAGAAGAATTCTAGATCGTTGATAGACTTAAGATCTAGAATTACATATCTGCTTCATATTTGTTGTTTTTCGCTATAGCCCACTAAGTCACGCTGCATCACTTTGCCATGGTGAAAATGCAATGCTTTGAAGTACCGTATCTTGTCTAAAATGGCAAGGGATATCTTGGTTGTTTTTATAAGTACAGTTACTTTGGAATCCTCCTTCAGTGCTGGTGGTAGGGTTATTAAACCCCATAGAGCATCATTATCCCCCGAAACTGTTCAGATGCTCTTATGTGGTTCAAATTGGGTGAGAGCACTTCATGGCATCAAGAGAAAATCTGCTAGTGAAGTAAGTTCTATTTATAATTTATTTATTTAGACTATTTAGTGTTTTACTAATTTTTATTTATGTATGAACTGGCCTTATTATTTTTGTAGAAATTGTGATGTAGCGTGATTTAGTGGGCTGTAGCGAAGAACAACAAATATGAAGCGGATATGTAATTCTAGATCTTGAGTCTATTAACGATTTAGAATTCTTCTCAAAATTTAGAGTCTATCTACGATTTCAAGGAAAGATATAAAGAAAACTCATCTATGAGTAACTCTTATTCAACAAAATCAATAATCAATAACAACTGTCTTTCTCTGGAAGCTATAAGAATATATTTATAGCCCAAAACATAAACCTAATAAAATATGACGTAAATACCCCCATAACCCTAAACCTAATAAAATAACGAAATAAAGACTCTCAAAACCCTAACCCTAATAAAATAACAACATAAAATCGGTTTAGAAAATAAAACAAATTGACAGCTACGCAATCTGCATCAAATTGGTTGAAGTGCAGTTGCCTACAACTACAAGTACACCAACTACTTGAATGTGATGCAGAATTTTAGAAAGGGAGTGTATTACAAACTGTTTTAGTCTTTTCCTTGTTTAAATCTGTAATTTGATTACTACATTTTTGGATTCAGTCTCCTTTTGCTTATTAAGTCTGTAATTTGATAACTATGTTTTATTTTGAACTGTTTAAGTGCTATATTATACTTTTGTTGGAAACTCTCTTGATCATTTGAGCTAGTTGAGGTATTAACTTTCTTCTTTGTTCATTTAATTGTTTTCATTTTGTAGCAAAAATTTGATTATTTGAACCTCCCTTGACTCGTTTATTAAAGGTCAAAGACCTTTTTAGTCTTTGACTAACTAAATGCATGGGAGTAAAAATTTGCTAACATTTTTTTTTTTTTTTTTTTTTGGTTTGTTGGTGTATTCAGTACATATTCATTCCTTGGGTCTTTGTCTCCGCTTTTAAGAAACTTCATTAAAAGCTGCCACATATTTTCACATGCTAGTTGCTAGTTTGATATTTTTAAGTTTCTGCATTTTATATTGCCTAAAAATATCTAAAAACTGTGCTTATAAATATCAAATTTATTTCTGTATGCTACTGATTTGATGTTACTTATGATACACTGATTGAAGATTATTTGTGATACACTGGTTTATGCAATTAGCCAATTATGCTTATGCTTCTGTGGCAGCTATCAGTTGAGATTAGTTGCGATACACTGGTTTATGTTGCTACTATCTGATTGTGGTTTGTGATTTAATTTCTAATTTGTTTTATGTTGTTGCTATCTGTCGAGATTACTTCTGTTTTTTTTTTTTTTACCTTACTCTTCTTNTGCTATATTATACTTTTGTTGGAAACTCTCTTGATCATTTGAGCTAGTTGAGGTATTAACTTTCTTCTTTGTTCATTTAATTGTTTTCATTTTGTAGCAAAAATTTGATTATTTGAACCTCCCTTGACTCGTTTATTAAAGGTCAAAGACCTTTTTAGTCTTTGACTAACTAAATGCATGGGAGTAAAAATTTGCTAACATTTTTTTTTTTTTTTTTTTTTGGTTTGTTGGTGTATTCAGTACATATTCATTCCTTGGGTCCTTGTCTCCGCTTTTAAGAAACTTCATTAAAAGCTGCCACATATTTTCACATGCTAGTTGCTAGTTTGATATTTTTAAGTTTCTGCATTTTATATTGTCTAAAAATATCTAAAAACTGTGCTTATAAATATCAAATTTATTTCTGTATGCTACTGATTTGATGTTACTTATGATACACTGATTTAAGATTATTTGTGATACACTGGTTTATGCAATTAGCCAATTATGCTTATGCTTCTGTGGCTGCTATCAGTTGAGATTAGTTGCGATACACTGGTTTATGTTGCTACTATCTGATTGTGGTTTGTGATTTAATTTCTAATTTGTTTTATGTTGTTGCTATCTGTTGAGATTACTTCTGTTTTTTTTTTTTACCTTACTGTTCTTGTTTATAATTTATAGGTTGTTTATAATTAGTAGTTTTGGTTGATTAACTTGATTCTATTATTTTTTGAGTTTTGCACATTTGACTATTTGCGTACATAATCTATTATTCTATTATACCATTTATTGCTTTCATGTACATCACACTTCACTTGATTGCATGTTTTACTAATTACTATAATTTGATGTACATGTTGATCTTTGTTATGTGTGGGTTTAGGTTGTTTGGCTATTGAAAGTTCTTACGAATTTTGTTTTATTTCTAAATCTTAACTCTTAAGTGATAAATCTCCATTGTCATCTTGCAAGGGAGTTAAAAACGGCTAATACCTTTTTTTTACATGGATTACAGTGTGGGTCACGATCAGACTGGTCAGTGTCAACTTGCAAGTGAAACACATTACACATATCCTGATATCCTTAACATTTTGCAATGTTTAATTTTACATGCATTTACTCATCTATTTTTTGAATAAATCTTAAGTGATAAAGCTCCATTGACATCTTGCAAGGGAGTTAAAAACATTTAACACCTTTATTTTTTCATTGAATGTAGTGTGGACAGTTGGTGGCTAGGTCGAAGAGTAGTCTCTTTAGAGGAATTTTGCCTTTTGGTTGTTTGACTCATTTAAGTCATTTATAATTTCTTCAATTTGATTTTTAATTCTTCTGTTTGTAAATTAATTTGTTTTTTTTCAATTTGAAGTTGCTTGTAATTTGTAAGGCCCTAATATACTTGTTGTGTAAGCATGTAATTTTTAGGTGTTTATAATTTTTGCAATTGTAATTTGTAAGTTATTGAGTTGAAGGTTTTCCCATGAAAAATTGGTCATGGCCCTGTTATATTTGTCTTGAATTTTACTTGATCTAGTGAATCTTACTTGTTTTGTAATTGGCATTTGGAATAAACTTGATTCATTGTTGAATTTTAAATGTTTTAGAATACTCTTCTTACCTATTAATGTTAACGAGCCTTAATCGGGTGAGCTACCCGTTTAAGGCTCGAAAGGCTTTCTAACTGGACTCAAGCTCAGGCTCAGGCTCAGGCTTGAATTCAAGCTTATGAAACTCTTGTTCCTAACTTCAGCTCGAGCCGAGTCGAGCCAATCAAGGGCTCGACTTGGCTCGAAAATGCCCTTTCGTGATCATGAGTGTGTCAAAATTGTCAACGAGTCAATCTTGAGCCAGGGGTTTCAAGCTCAGCTCGTTTAGCTGTCATTCTAAATGGGCTGATATGAGTTTACCAAAGCTCGGCTTGGCTCAGCTCATTTACGGGTCTATCTCCAGATCCATGCTCCTCCGCCATCCTTCGCCACTGTTGTTTTTTTATGGTGTTTTATTATCTTTTTGTTGTTTTTTTTTTGTGTTTTGTTGTCTTTGTTGATCTTTGTGGGTTATTGTCTCCCTGCTCCGACTTGGATTGATTTTGTGGAGGAGACTTTTGTGGCTGATGTTTAGCCTTCAACAACTCCCATCAAGTTTATTGCAATACCTCTCTTGTAACAATCACTTCACTGTGGTTGTTGCTTTTAGCGCCTGGGACTCTTAACTGAGTCCTTTTGCCATTTGTCATTGCCTTGTGCGACCCTTGGAAATGCTCGACTTGTTTATGGTTCCTCAGGGATCATGAATGCAACAATTGCCTATACTTTGTTACTGTTCTTGAATTTGTACTGTATTTTTCATTTGGGCTTTATTGTTAGGGTGCCCACCCTTATGTTGCTGTTCAATCTCATGTAACCCAGTTTCCCTTATTTTGAATAGAAAAAAAAAGACCCATTGAATTAAATAGGTCAGACACCTCAATTATAATCCATTAATTTTGTGTTGGGTTCGTGAGTTGTATCAAAAATTAAAACCTCAAATTTTGTATGTTGGATTTGGATTGTATACAAATATGAGTATAAAACTATATATATCAAACTTAACCTTACTCATTTAATTAAACAAGTAAGATTTATCAACCATTACCTGCTAATTACGTATAGATTTTGTATCGAGTTCATGCATCGTGTTAAAAATTGTCAGCCTAAATGCTAAACTTAAAGATGATAAAAGTAAATTAGTGACTGTGCTAGTAACAAATGATTTGGTATCATATACTAACATAGAGCATAAAAAAATTTAAACTAGGGTAGGTAACACAATAAACACCCAAAATAACCCATGAAGTGCAAATAGACTCTCTCTTTTTTTTTTTAATAGATTATAAAAGGGAAACTTCACTTTACACCATTAAACTAATACGCGATTTGATATACTCTCTCGAACTTTGAAACCTCTCAATTTTGACCCTTGAACTTTCACCTGCAGTTAATTTGAACCATTCCGTCAGATTTTAAACGTTAAAAGTGAAACAATGACGTTTATGCCTTGACTTTTTTATAAAATTTCAAATTTATCCTTAATTTCAAATAAAAAAATAAAAAAATGTGTATTATATATATCACAAGGTGACCCACGGTTGGGCCACCTTGTGACCCTTTTTTTTTTTTCAATTTTTTTAATAAAAAGAAAATTTAAGGGTAATTTTGTTTTTTTAGGGGTTTTAATGGCAAAAATTGACGGAGGGGGTAAATTTATTGCAATTGAAAGTTTAGAGGTCCAAATTGAGAGGTTTTAAAGTTCGAGGGAGTATGTCAAATCGTGTGGTAGTTCAGAGGTCTAACGTAAAGTTTTCCCATTATAAAACTATTGGGAATATGCCAAAAATTTGGCATGATCATTTTGAATCTTGACTCATTGGCCAAGAAAATGGCTGCCACTATCGGCAGTATGGGTGTGCAAACGGTTATAATTGTCGGTTATTGTTTATAACTACTAACTGCAACCGCCTTGGGCAATTATCGATTTTTAATAACCGTAACCACTTAGGCAGTTAGCGGTTAATGGTTATTTAATCCAATAATCGGCTATTTTATAACTTTTTTTTTATAATTTTAATTTATATGGGCTTTTGGGCTTTTTAAATGTTTTGGGCCTTTGATTGGCCTATTTTTTGAGCTTATTTAGAGGGTTTAATGTTAAAATGTTCCAAAACATATGAAAAAAGCCATGCTTTTTTTGGGCCAACCAATTTTTTGAGTAACGCTTGGCCCAAAACATCATATACCACATTATATATTTCACATACATAGTTATAAATAGCCCAAATCCATTAATCAAACTACAAATAAAAAAATTAAAAAGACAAATTCCAAATGGAGGCATAGCACGATCAAATGGCCCAAAACCAAAACAAATAATATTTTATATATTTGTTTTGGAGGGTTTATTATATATTTTATTACTATAAAATATTAATATTAATATATACAAAAGTAGGCAGTTAGCAGTTATTAACCGTCTTGCCCTACTCCTAAAATCACTAACTGCAATCGCCCTAGACGGTTAGCGGTTTTTAATAACTGCCTACCAAAGCGATTAATGATTTTACGTTAGCGGTTGGCGGGTCAATTATAACCGCACCATTTGCACACCCCAACCAACTACAACAAGAAGCAAGCTTGGAAGCCACAACGTGGGACAATGCACTAGTATCGGAATAGATCGAAAGTACATGGGTGGATCAACATTGTGACATCTCACGAGAAAGGTACTCAACAATGAAGCCATAGAGGACATGGCAACATGGTCTACAACAAGATCTAAGGACTCCCCATAAACAAAATGAGGATACCAACTATGAAGATTTAGAGGGGAATATAGAGAACGCTACATATCTAAACACAAGGCCAATAGTGGTGTTGTTGGAACGACGGCCTGGATGGTGCGTGAAATGCACACGCACCAGTGGAGAACAACGAATGATGCGTCCGACATTGGAGATGAAGGATGGTCGACGTGTAGGTGGAGAAAGTTGTGGAAATGTAACAAATATGGACATGGCAAACAAAACAATAAAAAACGATAAGAAAACCACCCAAAAAAAAAAAAAAAAAAAAAGAAGAAGAAGAAGAAGAGAAAAGTGGAGGAGGAAGAGGGAGGGAGGTCCTCCCTCCTCCCTAGTCGGCAAATGTATGGAGGGATCAAGGTGTCAAAGGTGAAGGGAAAATACATAAAGATAGAGATAGAGAAGCTCTCTAGAAAGGTGGACAGGTCGTGTCTATTATAATTTATAGAAACCAATTTAATAGAGTGACATGTATCTCATACTTATTAAAAACATATGTGCTTATCACGGAATAGGATCCAGTCCAGTTCAAAATGAATTGGACAGTATCTAGTTAATGGCCTAGATTATTTTAGAAAGATCCTAGGACTGTAAATAAAACACATGTCCATTTAATATAAATAATAATAAAATGTTATTTATTGTTTTAAAATAAATAAAAATTAAAATATTAAAAAATATTTTTAAAAAACCCAGGTGGCCGGCCAGCCCATAAGGGGTGGCCGAACCTCCCCTGCCAGCCTGGGTATGGCTTCAACCACCCCAGATCGGCCGATCTAGGGCGGCCGAAGCCACCCCATGGCCATTGGGGGTGGTCCGGCTACCCCAATGGCCAACTTTTTTTTTTTTTTTTTTTTTTAGTTTGGGCCGTTGGGGGTGGTCCTGCCACCTCCAACAGCCAACGAATTTTTTTTTTTTTTTTTTTAGTTTGGGCCATTGGGGGTAGTCCGGCCACCTCCAACAGCCAACGAATTTTTTTTTTTTTTTAGTTTGGGCCATTGGGGGTGGTCCGGCCACCCCTTATGGGTTGGTCGGCCACCCTGGGTTTTTTAAAAATATTTTTTAATTTTTTAATATTTTAATTTTTATTTATTTTTAAACACTAAATAATATTTTATTATTATTTATATTAAATGGGCATGTGTCTTATTTATAGCCCTAGGATCTTTCTAAGATAATCTAGGCCATTAACTGGATACTGTCCAGTTCATTTTGAACTGGACTGGATCCTATTCCGCTTATCACATGCTAAGAGATACTTGTTACTTTATTAGATTAGTTTATATGCCCGTTTGTAGCTAATTTGTGTCCTTTCCAACTACTACTCCATTGTTAATATCCTCCTAAACTACTAATTGTACAAATGTTTTTCCTAAATTATAAAAAAATGTCAATTTTCTTCTTAAAATTAGCAAAAAGACAAAAATGATTGTAAACAATTTTTAATAGGACAAAAATATTCTTATAAATTTGAAAAAAAGGCTAAAACAAAATTAAAAGAACTAAAAAAATTAATATTTTTTGAAAGTTTTAAGAAGGAAATTGACAAAATTAGTAATTTAAGAAGACATTAATGTTGTGATGGTGATAGTTTGAAGTGTAAAAAATAGAGTTAAGCCCCTTTTGGTTTGCGGAATGGCTATTTCATTAGGAAAATGAATAGTTAATCTTGAAAATAGAAGACTGTGAAATAAAATAATTATTCTTATTCCTTAGTTTGGTATAGTCCAATATATTGGGAGAATGGAATCATATTTTTCAAATTTTTTACAATATCCTTATGATACAAAGTATTCCGTACAAAGTACACTGTACAGTGTACTTGGAAGAACTCTGTCCACGGCCGGAGTTAGATTGGCATATGTGTACTTGAAAGAAACCCTTTCGATTAACGGAGTTAAAGGATTCATCTTGGCCGTCCATGTTAGTTCAACTTTAACCAACGAAGCTGATCCTCCGACATGTCCTCTAAAACAGGCAAGCTAGAAAGAACCAAAGAGAGATCGAGAAACCTGAAAAGTTTTACAATTTCCATCAATTTCCCGATCAGGCGCCAAACATTCAAAAATCAAAATCCCACCCACTGTTTCTCTCAAACCCACTTTAAGTAATAGCACTCAGTTTTCTCAAACCCATTTCCACTTCTCTCTCTCCGAGCTCTCCCTCTCCCTCTCTCTCTCTCTCTCTCTCTCTGTGGAAGTCTCTTTTTTTTTTTTTACTGGGTTTGTGATGGTGCGTACTAGAAAGAAGCCAAGAAGGGAGGATGTGCAGGAAGAATGTGCCGCTGAAGCAGCTGAACCTGTGGAGAAGGAGGTGAACTGTGCTCCAAGTATAGCCAGAGATGAAGATGGCAACGGTGAGGAGGTTCCGGCGAAGAAGAAACGTGGGAGGAAGAAGAAGAATTTGTCTGCCCAGAAGGGTAGAGGTGCTGAGAAGAACGAGAAAGTTGAGGAAAATATTGGGTTTCAGTCAGAGCAAGGAATTGTTGGGGATTCAGAATGTGCTGCTGAAGCAGCTGAACCTGTGGAGAAGGAGGTGAACTATGCTCCAAGTATAGACAGAGATGAAGATGGTAACGGTGAGGAGGTTCCGGCGAAGAAGAAACGTGGGAGGAAGAAGAAGAATTTGTCTGCCCAGAAGAACGAGAAAGTTGGGGAAAATATTGGGTTCCGGTCAGAGCAAGGAATTGTTGGGGATTCAAAATGTGCTGCTGAAGCAGCTGAACCTGTGGAGAAGGAGGTGAACTATGCTCCAAGTATAGACAGAGATGAAGATGGTAACGGTGAGGAGGTTCCGGCGAAGAAGAAACGTGGGAGGAAGAAGAATAATTTGTCTGCCCAGAAGAACGAGAACGTTGAGGGAAATATTGGGTTCCAGTCGGAGCAAGGAATTGTTGGGGATTCAGATAAAGAGATGATTCTGAAGAAGCCAGGGAAGAAGCGTGGCAGAGTTGGAGTTGCGAAGAAGGATACTGAAGATGCGGTTGTGGGAAACGAGAAGGATAGCAATGGTGAAAAGCTGGAACTTTCTTCAGGAAGGAGCACTGGGACCCAGAGAGTTTATTCCTTGAGGGCTAAAACCAATCTTATTCCAAAACAAGAGACTGCCAAGATAAATAAGCATAATCCTCAAGTAAATATCTCTTTCCCTTCTCTTTGCTTTTGTGGGTTCTTTTCTTGATTAAGTTTTGACTGACTTTGGATTCCACAGTGGATTGAAGAGGTGTCCTTGATGTGCCATCAATGTCAGAGGAATGATAAAGGCCGGGTTGTTCGGTGCAAGGTTTGCAAGAGGAAACGATATTGTATCCCCTGCTTGAGTACATGGTAAAAAAGTTTCCTTTTCATTTTTGCTTAAGTAGTGTGTTTATTTGTTCTTTCTGTTTTATTCACTAACTCGTTGATTCATATGGTGCCTGGTTAGTCAATATTTCTTTTCAATACTGAGATGTATTTACTTTAGTGGGTTTCCTTTCTTTTAATGCTTTTTATGTGTTTTTTCATATTTTGGTAACTGTTGTTATGGATCTCTGTCGGAATCAATGTGGTAAATTTCAGTTACCAGTGGCACTTTTTAGTTGAAGTGATCGTTTGTGACACTACGGTAGAAAACTTTTGCTTTTATCTTAAAATGAGCCATTCTATCATAAATTACATGTTTTTATTCAATTGTCAAGATATGAAAGATGGATTATGAATCTTAAAATAATTGACAATATCATGATTCACTGAAGCATAAATGATGCATCATAACAAGCAAAATAATTCAGGGCTTCTGTTCAATTCTTTATATTTTTAATAGGTATCGGTTGTAAAGTTGTACAATTGATTTTTTATGTATTGGAATCTGCGCTTCCGAGGCTTGAGAATGTGAGTTATGAAAGGTCACAAAATACAGTGAAATATTATGAATAAAAACATGAGCTTCTGCTTGTTTGTTCCTGTTTTTAGCAATTATGATTACCATTGGTGTTGTATGCGTAGGTATCCTAATACAGCAGAAGATGCTATTGCTGAAGAGTGTCCATTTTGCCGTGGAAATTGCAATTGCAAAGCATGCTTGCGGTTGGACACACCTATTAAAGTCAGTTTCTCCTTTTCTAACATCTCATGAGTTAGTGGTATTTTCCTTTGATGTTATTATTATTTTTTTAATGTTTGTAATGGCCGACAAATTATTTATATCTTGCTGCAGAATTTGAACTTAGAATTGATAGTCCGTGAAGACAAGCAGTTTGAGCACTATAAGTATGTGCTTCAAACACTTCTTCCATTTCTGAAACGACTTAATGAGGAACAAATAATTGAGAAGGAAATGGAGGCTAAAAGACAAGGTATTTTCTTTCGGTCCTTGTCAAATAAGTTTAGGAACTCATCCATGGTGCAACTCTTTTTATCATTTTGAAGTGATGTCAGAATTTCTGAGTTTTTTTTTTGGATTGGAAGATGTCTCATAAATGTGAAAGTTGCTAATTTTATTGGCAGAAGGGAATTATTTGGCTTGTGTCATTGCTGAATGTTATAACATACACTTCCTTGATTTGGGTCAATCTTAATTTTAATGAGTCCTTGTGATTGCTTGTCTTAATTTTTAACTTATGGTTTGGATGTACTCTTTTGATTTGGTTATGGGATGTTTTTGGTAGGGTTATCACTTCCAGAGTTAAAGGTAAAACAAGCAGATTGCAGTATTGATGAGCGTATGTACTGGTAAGGTCTTTTATAAATGATTTCTGATACTAATTGTTCCATACTTTTATGAAGGTTTTAATGTTATGTCTTGCTTTTGCAGTGACAACTGCAAAACTTCTATTTTTGATTTTCATAGAAGCTGTCCTAGATGTTCATTTGATCTTTGCCTTACCTGTTGCCGGGAGATACATGATGGAAACCTGCAGGGAGGTGAGGAGGAAGTGATTATGCAGTATATTGACCGGGGGCTTGGCTATTTGTTTGGTGAAAATGGAAAAGAAGTGAAATTACCTTCTGAGACTAGCCCTATGGATCATAAAAAGTCCAAATCTGGGTGGGAAGCAAAAGAAGATGGTAGCGTTCCTTGCCCCCCAGAAGACAGAGGTGGTTGTGGTCATGGTATTCTAGAATTGAAATGTATGTTCTCAGAAGATCTGGTTGCAGGGTTGGTGCAAAAAACTGAAGAAATAGCCAGAATTTATAAACTTATGGATGTGGCTGCAACTCCTTTACAGCGTTGTTTGTGTTTCAACTCGGTGGGTGAAGTTGACTCAAGCAATGATAAGTTAAGGAAAGCTGCTTCTCGTGAAGATTCTGATAACTATTTGTATTGCCCGAGGGCCCAAGATATACAACATGGGGATTTGAAGCATTTCCAGTCGCATTGGAGCAGAGCTGAGCCTGTTATTGTGAGCAATGTGCTTGAATCTGCATCTGGTTTAAGCTGGGAACCACTGGTCATGTGGCGTGCATTCCGTCAGATTGAAAATACCAAGCATAAAAGGGAGTTGGAAGTTAAGGCTATTGAGTGCTTGGATTGGTGTGAGGTGAGTTCATTATTATCCTTTCGTTGATGGTAAAGAATCTTACTTTTGGATGTTTGACTGCTTACCATCAATGTCAGGATATTTTTATTTAATTTATTGCAGTTTATCATTTTTAATGAGAATGTCCAAGTTAAATTCTTGAAGTAGATTTTTAGAACTGATTTTATTAGGAAAGATACTCCTTTTAGGTTTTAAGCACAGTTATTCATTTCCTAACCTTGTGATTTCTCCTGATATTAATTTTTGGATGTGGAATTTATTGCACTTTATCGTTTTTAATGAGAATGTCCAAGTTAAATTCTTGAAGTAGATTTTTCTTGAAATTTTATAACTGATTTAATTATGAGAGATACTCCTTTTAGGTTTTAAGCACAGTTATTCATTTCCTAACCTTGTGATTTCTCCTGATATTAATTTTTGGATGTGGAAGAAATAGGAAAGGGCAGAGTATGGTTATCTTTCTCAATTTATACAATAATTGAAATAATTTCTTGCAACTTGTCCATAATTATCCAATGTCATTTACAAATATAGATGCTTTAATACCCCTCGCTTGAGAAATAGCAGCCAGATCTATTCCCTTGTATTGATTTTATGGGGAAGATCATGATAACTGCTTTCTTATCCTTCCTTTCAATATAAAATTAAAAATTCCAGGTCCATTTTCCAATGGTTCTTCATTGCTTCAGTGGTTGTAATATCTAATTTTTGTATTGTAATTCATATTTGTTTCTTTAACTTTTCCCTTCTTTCTAAGATTTTTTTGGGGTTTCTTTGTTAAACTTTCTCATTTGTTTACTTAGGCTTAATATGATATGCAAAAAAGTGTTTCTGTGATGATTTTGCTTGGTAATACTAAATCCTGCAATAAATGGCAGGGCATTATCAATATCCATGAGTTCTTTACTGGCTATACACATGGTCGGGTTCATGTTTGTGAATGGCCCCAGATACTGAAACTTAAAGACTGGCCTCCATCTACTTTATTTGAGGAACGCTTGCCGCGTCATGGTGCTGAGTTTATCTGTTGCTTGCCCTTTAAGGAGTATACGCATCCACGTAACGGCCCTTTAAACATTGCTGTCTACTTGCCTAAGGAATCTCTAAAGCCAGATATGGGTCCGAAGACCTATATTGCTTATGGAGTTGCTCAGGAGCTTGGCCGTGGAGACTCTATCACTAAGCTTCATTGTGACATGTCTGACGCAGTATGTTTTTTTGTTGAAACTTATACTATTCACTATGTTTTGTTTGTCAGAGGAAAACTTCTCTTTGGTTGGGCAGGGCATGACATTGTCTTTTTTCGTTTGTATTGGTTAAGGGAAATATGTAAGGGCCAGATGACTTGTGCTTATGTCACCTAATCTTCTGAATCAAATATGTTTGTTTTGGTGAAGCGGTTTCCAGTTTGGTGTTGGATTTTGAGTTTCTTAGAGAAGTACATAAGCTTTGGTTCAATGGGCATCTACATGCAGGCTATCCTTACACCTGTCTTGGTTTCTGTACTTATATTTTTAACAGTTCATGATTTGAATAAGATAGTTGATTTTTATGCTTTGATTCATATTGCCCTGAGTTATTGCAAAATGAAGTTTTACAATTTCATGAGGCAAGAACACTCTACTTTCATTTAAAATTTTACCTTTATTTGCTTACTAACACAGGTGCAAGATTCAGGTTTTTGGGGTTTAGTCTACTTAGTAGCACATATCTAATTTTTTTTGATCAGTAGTAGCACATATTTAATTGCCATCTCTTTGACCCAATCCCTCTCTTGTGCATCACATTCTAAGGCAAAATAGGAGTAATTTAGAATCATTATTGTGCTCTTTTGTATTAGAGAGGCAGATGATATTACTTATCTAGGAAAAGGAAGGGACATAGGTTGCTATATTGTTTTTTAACACACCATTTGACTAATATTGAAGTAAAAATGTGTCCAGAAGAGACAGCACGATATTATCACAAACAGTATTACTATTACGATGATATTCATTGATATATATTTGACTTTCTGATTGTTCTTGCATATTTGGGTTTAGTTTTCTTGCTGACTGTTTTCATTTGACTTCAGCTTGTTCTCATATAATGAGTTGCTTAACATTTCAAATTTACCTGTTTCTTGAGGATAACTTCATGTATACTTTAAATTAAATGCTTGGTGCAATCATGCACCTAGAAAATGTAAATGGGCAAACTCCTAGAAAGTGAAAATGGACAAACTAAGTTACTTATTTATGCTATTGAGTTGGCTCCCTCTTTGTTAATCTATGGACTAAATGTTTTGGTTGCATAATTTATGTGATGATAATTGCCATTATAACAGCTCTTTGAATTATTGCTTTGAAGTGGGTATATGTGACTATGAGATAACAGCCATTTTAGTTAGAATTTCACAAAAGTGAGTGAAAAGAATTATCATATTACACTGCCATGTTTTATTGAAATATTAATATGAGATTACTATGTTAGTTATGTTGCATAGCAAAATGCGGATGGGAGGAATTATAGCATCAAGAAAAGTCTTCCCCATTTTATCACTGTTAATCCTAGGGTTTTTTTAGTGGCTATATGTGCATACTTTTAATAAAGGTAAGATTTTTTTATTTGATGTTCTAATTTCCTTTATTCTTAATTTATTGTTTCAGGTAAATATTTTGACACATACTGCTGAAGTGCCCCTTAAACCTGAGACGCTTACGAGGATAGAGGAGGTAAAAAAGAAGCACTTTGAGCAAGACCAAAAGGAAATCTTTGGGGATTTTCAGGCTGTGGATGAAAACATCAAGGATAACATTTCTTCTGGTGGGTCTTGTACAGTCACTGCCAATGATAACGCCTGTAGTGTTGGATTTGGGGATCAAAACAAATGTGTAATTGTAAAAGAGCTGGCAGATCCTAGTGTTGGACTTGATGGTGATTCAAGGATGAATGAGAAAGACTTTTCAAAGGGATCAGAGCTGGAAAAGACTGAAGAGCCAAAAGTGGATCAAGTTAACAATGGTGGGAGTGGTCCTACAATTTCTGGAAACAAGTTGGAATCTTTAGAAACTTCTGAGGGTGGTGCCCTCTGGGACATTTTCCGGAGACAAGATGTTCCTAAGCTGCAGGAATATCTTAAGAAGCACTTCAGGGAGTTCAGGCACATCCATTGTTGTCCATTGCAGCAGGTAATTTGTCCTGTAAAATTCATTATATCATTGTCAAAAAATTTATTTTTAATTTTTGCATAACTGTTGTCATATTGCTCATCATGATGTTGCTTAGGTGTACTATATTGGAGGTGAAGTTATTTTACTTTGTTCCTTGTAATGTATGAGAGAATGATTTTTTAGGTTTTTTTCCTTTGCTTGTTTCTTCCAAGCTCGGCTTATATGATATATGTGATCCAACTTGAGAGGGAGTGCTAGGGTTTAGAGTATGTTAATAGATTTTTAGTAGTAAGTTCAGAGGGAGAAGAGGAGGCTGCTATATTATTCAGCTTATTATTAACCTTATACAAACTTCCTAATATATATTATATATAGGATTAGGGAAATATGACAATGGCCAAACTACCCTCAAACCCTGGTGACTTACTAACCCTAATAACTTTTCTAACACTTTCCCTCAAGCTGGAATAGCTTGGAGCACATAATACAAAGATCCATAAAAATAATAAGAAAATTTGCTAACACTTCAAAGCCAGTCGAAAACTCGTCAGAAACTGCAATAGGCGGTTGAATCTCGCCGAAAAACACCAAGGCCAATAGGATCTTGCTGGAAAACAACAAGGACCAGTCGGAACCCATCGCAAAACACCAAGGCTGGTTGGATCTCATCGCAAAACACCATGCCCGGTAGAATCTTGCTGGACAACAACCGATTGGAAACCACCACAAAACACCAAGGCCGGTTGGATCTTGCCGCAAAACACCAAGGCCAGTTGGATCTCGACAACAAATAGCAATCACATTTCGTGTGATCAACCAACGAGTCTTGCTAGAATTACTTCTGCTAAAAAAAAACACAGGAACCTTTGTCGGAGACAGACCAAACTTGTCGGAGACAGGCAGACCACACTGGAAATACCAAAAATAGAAGCAAAATTAAACATAAACATTTGCTGGAGGCTTGTTGGAGACTCACCGGAAAACCGTCGGAGACCACCAAAATTGACAGAAACGCCCCAAAACACCACAAGGTCGACAAAGAACTTAAAAAAATATTAAACGCCACTAATATGCAGGAAACTTGCCGGCAAACACCATAACAGCCGCTGGCAACCACAAAAACCACCGTTAAGGGCTAGATATCGTTATCCTGGATAGGCGATAGGGAACATTTGTAACCAAACATGATCGTCTTCTCCAACAAATGCGCTGAAAACCTACCGGTGATGACCAGAAACGCTGGAAACACCTCAAAACACCATAGAGGTCGTTGGAAAACTCAAAAAACACCATTAAAAGCCACAAATATGCCGGAAATGCGCCAAAAACGATCAGAAAGTGTCGGAAAATTCCATAAAAGGCTGCCAGAGACTTAGAAATTGCCAATAATTTGCAGATTTCACTAGAAAACGAGCGCTATTGCACAAGGCACAACGACAACTAACCATCATGAAAACACACGGTAAACAATTTTTATTTTTTATTTTTTCACTGGAGATGTTTTTTCCCGTTACTATAGACTATATTCAGCTCTTTTAGAGCATTATGAAGGCTCTGCCCGTGTGAGCTTAGCCCACATGGGCGGTGCTACCACCGACAAGAGAAAACAAAGGATTATCCAAGAATCAAAACAAGCTCTCATACCATGTCAATAGTTGTGCAGCAAGATGTTTATAGGGAGAAGAGGAGGCTGATTGTATTATTCAGCTTGTTGTTAACCTAATACAAACATCCTAATATATAAGATTAGGGAAATATTACAATGACCAAACTACTGCCAAACCCTAATGACTTACTAACCCTAATAACTCTTATAACAGAGTGTGTGAGTGTTTTCAGTTGTCGGTGACCTGTGTACGTGTTGCTAAGCTTTTGAAGCTTGTCGGGGAGTTTTGATCTTTTTTAAGCGAGGTCTAATCATCGCTTGGCGAAAATCTGGCAAGTTGTTGGAGATGAAAGCCCCTGCTAGTGGTTTCTATTTCTTATTAGGGATAAATATATCCTCATTATGGATAAGAAGTATTTATAACAGTTTCTGTTTTGATATGGTTCCTTTTGATTGTTGTTCTCTTGGCGGTTCAGGATTGCAGGTTCCAGTTCACAGTTATCCTCGACTAGTTCATTGTCCTTTTTTTTTTTTTTTTCTAGTTTAGTCTGGTTCAAGACCGGTTCATCCCCTTTCTCGGTTGGTTTAGTAGTGTCTTCTTCGATTGGTTCATTGGTGTACTTTTTGGTTTAGAGCATATTGAGACCAGTTTTCAGTGGTTTTATTTTTGGTTTTGAGGTATTCAGATCGGTTCAGTGGTTTTCTTTCTGGTTCAATACATTCTTTGGCTGGTTCTTGCTATTTCTTAATTGGTTTAGATAGTTTTTCAGTTGTTTCAATTGTTTTCAGCCTGTTCGAGCGGTTTCTTAATCAGTTTGGGTGGTTTATCGCTTGAGTGGGCTTCATGGTGGAATCGTCGGGTTTGTTGTTGGTGTTGTTGGTTGACCATTCTTGGTAGTGTTGTGTTTACACTACACTAGCGTAGTGTTTACAAGTTGTCGTTGTTGTTGGTTGACCATTCTTGGTTGTATTGATGATCAATCTAATTTTGTTGTTGGTAGTATTGATCGTCAATCGTTATGGTTGTTGGGTGTTGGTGGTATTGATCACTGGAATTGTGACCTTCATAGTTGGTTGTTGAGATCCAACTTTTGCAGTGGGTTCCGTTTGGTTCTTGATATTTTTTGGTGAGATCCAACTGTCTGTCACAGTCTTTTGACGAGTTTTTTGCTGTGTTGAAGTTTTTGGTGAATTTTTTTTCAGTGTTGGCTTTTTGTGGAATTTTAGCTTGCTTACATTTGGTTTAGTTTCTTGTTCATGTTTTTTTAATAATTCTGTCTTTGTATTATGTAGTCCAATGTTCCAGCTTGAGGGGGAGTATTATAGTATGTTTTTTTAGGTGTTTTTGTTTGCTTGTTTCTTCCCAGCCGAGCTTATATGATATATGTGCTCCATCGCAAGTGTTAGAAGAGTGTTGGCATTTAGAGTATAAGGGTATTTTAGTCAATTGTAATATTTTTCAACCTATATAATAAAGTATGGGAGGCTACATAATAGTAACGAGTCTCCACCTTCTGTCTATACCTCTCATGCAAATTACAACATAATGATTCAAATAACCCAATTAAATGGAATTAGTGCAATTCTGTGAGTAAGTTGTATTAGTAAACAAGAACTCATGGTTCAAATGAAAACTTGGTCATTTTGAAAACACCTAAAAGTAATTCACATTTTGAAACATTTATATAGCTTTGTTTTGTAGAGAAAGATCATGAATCTTTTAACATTGCCATCAACTTCTTGTATCAAAGAGAATTGTGGGAAATCTCAGTTAGGTAACACAAATTATGATGCTGCCTAACCAACTCTACCATTGAATAAGCCATTGAATTGAAACATAGCATGTCTACTTCTTGAGGGTTTACATTCAGTCAGCAAATTTGATTTATATGTACATTATTAGTATATACATTCCAATATCTATGTTCTAATACTTGACACATATTTCTGTCATATAATTTATCATATCTTTTGGTCCTATAGGTTGTTCACCCTATACACGATCAAACCTTTTATCTGACTGTGGAGCACAAAAGAAAGCTCAAGGAGGAATATGGTGAGTTTGTATATATTCATGGAGCTAGTTGGATCGAGTGCTTCAATTCTTTTTTATAATAATTTTATTGTAATTCTTCTTGATAATAGTTTTAATGCTTCTATGCTATCATATAGGAATTGAACCATGGACATTTGTCCAAAATCTTGGAGATGCTGTCTTCATTCCTGCTGGCTGTCCTCATCAAGTAAGAAACTTAAAGGTAAAGTAAATTTCTCTTGGGGTTTTTCCGCTATGGAATTCAAATTTAATAAACCATAAATGTGCACTTATAAAGAAACAAAGAACAATACAGTAATACCCAAAGCATTAAAAGTTTTTTAGAAAACCAATGGGTACATTATAAATGTGTAATTGTCGTACAGTTTCCTTGTTGATGTCCAAAATCAATTGGCCTCTTTGTCCATGCCTACTAATCAAAGCATAACACATTTGTGTACTGTTGTGTGAGTGACTTGAATCATTAAGTTAGTCAAGTGGGCCCAACTATTTTTTATTTTTTTTTCTAATTCCAATTAGTTTTGGAATTAAAGTAGCCGACATAAACTCTTTCTCCCAGCCGACTTTAAGTTTATGCTTCAGCTGAATTTGGATTACTCTCTTCAACCGACTTGCAACTCTTATAAATTTGGAGGATTTTGCTGCACAGAAAAATAACAATGTGAGAAAGAGCAATAGTGTGAAATACATAAAGTATGATTGAGAGAAAGGAAGAAGTGTTACGCTTCAGAACACAGAGCTGTCACACACTGAGAGGATTGAAGAGAGTTTATTGTTTTCTCTTTTGTAGAGTAACTTTCTTTTTTCAGAGTGTGAGGTTTTGGGTGTATTAGGGCTTTGAGTAGTTTTCTCCCTATTGCTATTTGTATTTTATCTTTTGATAGTGAAATTTCTCTTGGTTTGTCTTCTCTTGTGAATGTTTGCTTGTTAAGGCAAACCACTTAAATTTTGGTGTCCTGTATGATTAGGTTATTTTTATTTTATTCTTTCTTACTTTGCGATCTTAAAAATTATTTATTCACATGCACTTCAATAAACAGATTGAATCACAACGCTAAATGCTTACCTAGGGAACATCAACCTCTTGGGTTGGTGTTTGCTGTATTTTGACGTTTGAGCTGAAATGGTCACTATGAGGAATCCAGCCATCAAAACTGAAATGATCAACCTAAAAAATGAAACCGAGCTGAATTGTTTGTCGTTGGTTAGTTGTAGCTTGGCTAGTTGGTTTAGTTGGGCTTTCGGGTTTTGCTTTATTAATGGCCATCACATGAAGTTGGTAAAGGATGACTTTTCTGGAGTTGAGATTAGGTTTACTCCGTACTCCGTCCTCAAGAGGTAGCTCAATCGGCTGGGACCACGCCTAATGAAGCGGAGGTCACTAGTTCGAATCCTCCTCCCCTCTCTTGTGTGGACATGTAGGTTTACTCCTACGTGGACCAATATCATCATTAGATCCACTTAGACCCAAAACATTGGGTATGATTTCTTTGATTTCCTTTTTCTCTTTTTGGTTGATTTTATAATATCCATTTTTTCTTAGGATTTGAATATTGGGTCACTTATGTAGGTGTGAATGAGATGCAATCAGCAAGCTTTGATTTCATGTTTATAGGCTTAGCACAACATGATATAGAACTTTATACGGTTGTTCGAGCGATAAGGCATTGGTGCATTCGTAGCACAATGTGAATTCCTTCTTTATTCTGATCACGAGGCCATGAAATACATTCAATGGTGGTCCAAGCTAAACATGAAGCACACCAGCTGGGTCAGCTATCTTGAATAATTCAATTATACATTAAAACACAAGGCCAGAATTCACTACATAGTTGTTGATGTGCTGAGTTGTAGAGCTTCTCTTTTATCCACCATGCGTGTGGAAATAAAGGGATTTGATACGTATAAAGAATTTTATCAAGAAGACTCTTATTTTGGTCCTATTCTGAAACAAACCATGGTTGAAGGGCAAGCTGGTTATACCCTGCAAAGTGGCTTCCTTTTCAAAGAAAACCAGCTATGCATCCTGGAATGTTCATTGCGTGAGAAGATTGTCAAAGAACTACATGAACAAGGGCATTTTGGTCGTGATAAAACATTGGCATTGATAAGTTCATCATATTGGTGGCCTAAACTGAAAGCAGATATTACAAGATTTGTTGTTGCCATGTGTGTTAAAGATCCGACCAATATGTTCTTAAAGAGGTGGTTAGTTTGCCTGGTATTCCTCGCATGATCACCTTATATCGTGACCCAAAATTTTTGAGCCATTTTTGGAGGACATTATGGAGGTTGATTGAAATTAAGTTATGCATTAGTAGCTCATATCATCCGCAATCAGATGGGCAAACGGAAGTTTTTAACTGCAGTTTAGGAAATGTGTTAGGCTATCTTGCTGGGGACAAGCTTAAATAGAGGGATTCAGTATTACCACATGCTGTATTTGCATTCAATCGGTCTCAAAATCAAACAACTAAGAGCAGGCTGTTTGATATTGTTTGCGGTCAGAATCCAAATAGTGTTCTAGACCTGGCTCCCATTCCAATTCCAAGTAAAGTGAACAAGAGAGCTGAGAAGATGGTTGATCACATCAAGTCCATTCATGAAGAAGAGAGGAAAAATATTGAAAATAGCAATTTGAGATGCAAAACAATAGCAAATCAACATTGCAGAAAGGTTATCTTTAAAGTCGGGGATAAGGTTTGGGTA
Organism: Carpinus fangiana; assembly: GCA_006937295.1. NCBI lineage: Eukaryota > Viridiplantae > Streptophyta > Magnoliopsida > Fagales > Betulaceae > Carpinus > Carpinus fangiana. The sequence continues at coordinate 20,268,912 of CM017324.1, forward strand.
GTTCCTATAAAGAAAAGGTTTCCTATTGGTGTTATCAAGCTAAGAGATCGGAGAGTTGGTCCTTGGAAATTGCTAAAGGATCAATGATAAAGCTTATCAATTAAAGGCTTCCAAGTCATCTTAGACGTGCTCAATGTCAAGCACCTAATTCCATACAAAGGTGATCCTTTTGAGAACAAGGATGATGACAACTTGAGGTCGAATTTTTTCCAATTAGAGGAGACTGATGCAGCCATCAAGCTTCGATTTCATATTTACGGGTGTCTTTAGTATTTCTTAAAGTTCTGGCTGATTATTAATTAATGTAATTTTGGGGCAGCTATGCTATCAAGTATTTTATTTGTGCTGAATTTAAGACAATCTAGAGTCTTTATGTGAGTTAATAAGTCTTATTGACTTTTTGCTGGTAAGTAATTGAGATACCATTAAAAGCATAAGGAGCCCTCCATGTACACAAGAAGTATACAAGAGAAGTCACCTTGCTAGTAGGGGCAAAAAGAACCAGAAAGTCATGATAAAATAGCCTTATGTATGGGAGTGCTTCCATTCCACCTTGAAATTGTCATTCTCTCATCGTAGAAAATGTATCGTTTGGAAGTGCATTTTTAAAAAATTGTGATTTGAAAATATAGAAAAATATGTGTTTTCAAATCATATGCGAGTGTGTTTTTAAAAAAGCACAATTTTAAATATTAAACTGTGAATTTAAAGGCTAAATTGTGATTTTATCAAATGTTTAGCTGCATTTTAAAAAATCGTGTTTTCAAATTGCACGTTTTAAAATTATTATTTTTAAATCGCACCTTTTAAAATTGCAAACTCAAATAGATCATTTAATTTGATAAAATGGTCTAATATAATAGCTCCACCTTCTAAACCACATTTAATTGGTCTCATATCACATAATGAAATCATAACCGAGCAACTCCCAAACTCAAATCACGTAATGAAATCAAATTTGAAGGATTTAAACACAAAAAGATCACATGCAAACAAATTGGGGTGTTTTTCCCCCTAATTCGACCTCCTAACCTTCTCCCATGTTTGGTTAAAACCCTAACTGATTCAGGATCAGCATGCCCTATGTCAGCTACCTAAGCCAATTCAATTAGTAGAAACCTAAGACCCAAAAGATCAACTCTAGAAATCTCTTATCAGTATCATCTCTAATCTGAACTCAAGGTGAAGTTTGGGGTTGGAATTTAGTTCTTTGTAGCAATTTACAGAAGCGTCTAATCTCTTTAACAAAGCAGCCAATTATTGTTCCATCTCTTCAATCAATCACTTTCTCACTTTTCTCTCTAGTTTCTTCTAACATGTAGGCAGCTAGGTTTAATGTGTGAAGCTGGAAGCACACTTTTTAAGATTAGAATATCTTGCAATTCTTACTCAAAGTTTCCTAAAATCACTTAGGCCCTACTACATAATTGTTATCTCTCTCAAAACCACTAATAGGTAGCTATTGATGCCAGAGCTCTCTAGAAGAAAAAAGTTATTCCATATAATGAAAATAAACTTGAAAAAAAAGAAGATAAAAAATTATAATATATATTGGGTATTACTTATTTACTCTGCAGTATGCCAATCTTTATTTACGTGTTGTTATGACATGTAATTCTACCAATGCACAAATGTTAACACCAACCAAAATGGAATCGTTTAGTGGAAATCAAAATTACCTTATTCAGCTGTGCTGCATGAAATTGATATCTATTGTTCATTTTGTTTCTTTACACATAAATATATGTTCATGGATTTGATCTTCTTTTCTATTCAGTCATGCATAAAGGTTGCACTCGACTTTGTCTCACCTGAAAATGTTGGTGAGTGCATCCGTTTGACCGAAGAATTCCGTACACTTCCCCAAAGTCATAGGGCCAAGGAGGACAAATTGGAGGTATGCAATTGCATGTATCTTTATGACATCATCGAAAAGTGTTTATGTACCATTTTATGTGGGAGAATCATGTTTCAGCAGTGCTTTCTTGTACAATGATGCAAATAGTTAAGCATTTTACGAGTAGTGGTGTGAATATCCTACTGCTATTTCTGTCGTTCTTATGTATCATGCTTTAATTTCCATATCTTTAGCTCATTGATTGCTGGTGAATTTGCATATTTTTTGTAGTAGCATCTTCATGGAGTATATATATATTAAATATGTTATGTATGCATTATTTTGAAGCCTAGTTAAATCTATTCAATCCACTACCTCTTTTACCCCTCATCACTGCTGTTGATTCTACTTGCAATGCTTTACATGCAAATATCTGTATCCTCAAGCATGGTACCTATCCTATTGCTGCACGCTAGTACTTGATAATTGTAGTAAAGTTGCATAATCCCCATTTGAAAGATGCTTTTGTCGGTAAATATTGATTTTGGTGTGCATTAACTTCAGTTGAATCCTGTTGGGCTGGCTGAAATTGATGATACGATAATTGTATAATGCAAAATAGTATCCTTCTTAAACAGCAAGTATAAATCTTGTGTGTAAGCTTTTGATTGATGCTTTGCTTGAAACAGGTGAAGAAAATGATTGTTCATGCTATGAGCCAGGTTGTCAAAAGTTTGGAGCAGAAACCAAGGTTAGTCACTATAGGTTCATGTGAAAGGTTGTGTTCAAAAGTGTGCCTGCCACTCTTTAAGCTTCAACATGTAGGCATTTTCTATTGATAATTCTTTTGATTTTTATCATTAGTTCTGACCAGCCATGCTCCCGTTTATGTGGTTGTGCATAACAATCTTCTTTACCACTTACTAATTATTTCTTGATTAATTATGTGCATCCATAGTTTTTTTTAATGAACTTTCCTCTTAATCTTTTTATGAAGTTTAGTATAACTGGACCTGTATTTTTACATGTCTCTCCTTATTGGATCCTATTTATTTCGTTGGATTTCTTCTTCTTTTATTTAGCTGACAATGCAAAATCTAGATTACACACTGTTATTTATGTTCAAATAACTTCCTTTGGAGAATTTGGAGTGAGGGGATGAGATGATGTAATTTGTGTGATCCTCCTTTAGATTGGGATGCTTTTGTTGTTAGGCTATGTGGAGCTTGGTTTGTATCTCACCCGGTTCGCGTTGGAAATGTTATGGTTTAAATGTGATTTTTTTGAGGCTTCGTCCATGGAGTGGAGGCTTGGGCCGATACGAATGTTTTGACTTTAGGGTTTTATACAAACGTTATTGATGCCTCCTGTATTGTTTCTCAAGAAATAGTGAAATCTCACAAAAATTCTGTGGACGTAGCCCTTAGTTGTGAACGATATAAATCTCCGTGTTTGTGATTGCTTATTTTTGTGTTCTTCTTATTTTTCGCATCTCACTGATTTTGGAGAATAGGATAGATTTCCTAATAGTGGTGAATATGGGGATGCGAGAATGGAAGAAAAAATCTGAGGGCTGATATTTGTAGATTAGTCTTCAGTTCTTCGATCTATAATATTTAAAGAAACCAAAATGATACTAAGTATGGGAGCCATTCTAAACCAGAGGAAAAGTTGATGGAGAGAATATCTTAGGAAATTCGAACAAGAATTTTGGGTAAAGGGAAGCTTAAGAAGACTTCTGAAAGTGAAGTGCTCAGTCGAAACTGGAATATCAGAATGGAAGTTTTGCAGTAGTTGTCTTCTTTTAGTTTTCTGCAGATTTGCTCTGTAGGTAAAATGTAGTTGTGTAGTTTGTATGGGATTTTGTGTCTGTTGGATGATTAGTTTTCTGTAGACTTTACGGTTCTGCAGAAAGTGTTCTTGGATAATTTGGTTGGGTTGTTTGTTTGTTGTTGGGTTTTCTGCAGAATGTCTGTAGATGTTGTTTAGTTGCTAGTTTTAGTGGGACTTGGTTTGGTTGTAGTATCAACGTGGTTCAGCTGAGTTGCTGAAAGGGTATTTGCATATATTTTCTAAGTACAGAAAGGGATCATTCATGGTCTCAAAAGTAATACTGAAGATTATTTAACAATTATGATACTGGGATGATTTTCATTGAAATGAATTTTCGCATGGGCAGGAAAATATTTCTGAAGGGTTTGTTTGCAGTTAAGCTGTCAGCATGCATGCCTATGCTTCATTCTTTCCCTCTTTATCCCTCATGCATAAATAAATATTTATGCCTAAACGTCTCTTAGGGCATGTTTGGTATTGCGTTAGAGAGCTTAAAAAGTACTTTTAGTACCTAAAAGGTTGTACCAACCCAAAGCTGATATGTTTGGTAAAAAATTCTAAAAGTATTTTTTTTGACTTTTTTACTCTAAAAATGACGAAAAATGCACTTTTGGCAAAAATTTAAAAATGAAGCTTTTGCCAAAAAGCGTTTTTTACTTAAAAGCTTTATTTCTAAAAAATGAAGCATTTATAGTAGCTGGTTATATTTAATGAAGCATTTATAGTAGCTGGTTATATTTTCCTGGTGGGTGCACATATTTTGCTGATAAAAACAGGTAGCTTGTCAAGTTTCTACATCTATATGTATGTGAGAAACAAAAACGAGCTTTCAAATGTCGTCGCGGGTCAATTTGTCATGAAAATTTGTAATATGCTTTTTTCCTCGAGGATTCCCCTTGCCTCTTTTCTCCTATTTATATATAGCTTCAGAATGGGAATCGTTGCTTGTGTTTTGATGACAACCAGCTGAATTGTGCTGTTCTAAAGTATAAATTCTTCCATTTTGTGGTATATGTCTTGTTCTCTTGCATTTACTGATACCTTCTGAAATAACCTGGTTTGAGGTTATGATTTTCAGGTGACTGCGGTTTCTGCCTTGGAAGATTCAGAGTAGGCTCAACTTCACTGGCGAATCACGCATAGAAATCACGTACTGTTTTGTCACGGCCTTGCCCTCTGTGATTAAATCAATCACATTTGAAGTCAAATCTCATAATATCAAATCCCGTAAGATATTCTAACACTCCCTACCCCAGTTTATGATAATCTTTTCTGTTGCCTAGAAACATCAGATGATGCTTATTGGGAGTATGAATCAGGGCAGTTACATGTATACAAGCAAAAACCATCTGGATAATGTTTGCAGCCATATCTATTTTTGATTGGTTGTATGAATTATCATGCAATTATTAAAATATGGTGGTAAGCAGTGGCATCTGTGATTGGGTTTCATTTAGTATGCTTGCTTTAATTAAACGTGTTAATGTCATAAACGGGTTGACACAAACCCGACACACCAACATGTTTTGCCAAGCATTGTAGAACTCTTATCATTACACCTCATAAAATTGGTGATATTGACAACATCAGTAAACGCATTTATACCATTCCATATCCTCAATTTATTTTTAAACCTCTATTTCATTTTATTTTATTTTTTCTCCGAATGGGAGTTGAAACAAGGAAGTCCCTTTTTTATTTGAGGATCAGTAAATCCAATCGTTGGGCAAACCCATCTCATTTGAAATTTGAGGCTCCTCTTGGTTTTCCGTGGTTTCCTTTCTGTTGAAGCATTTCTGTCGATTTCCTTTCCCTTAAATGAAATTCGTGTAACATTTAAGATCTAATTGTTTGAATCAAAGTAAGAAAAAAAAAGTTGCAAATTTAAGAAAATGAAAAAAAAAGTTTTCTTCTAAATTAGGTTTAAATATTAATTAATGACTGATGTGATTTCATTTAGTGGCTAGAATGATAAGTGATAGATAAACATCTACATCATTTTGTAGCAAGGAAGTTGTAGTTAAGATTGTAGTAATCAATTTTTTTTTTCTTTTTTTAATTTAATTTAATTTAATTTTTATTAGCTACACCTAAAGCATTTAGGTTACCAACTTAATTAATTGGGGAAATTTCACAAAATTCTCTTGAACTTCCATGCGTTTTGAAAGTACTCTTGAAGTTCAAAAACTCCCAACTAAGGGTATTAAACTTTTAATTATCCAATTTTGTTAAATTTTGTTGTTAAACTTTGTCAAAATTTCTAAAATCCCCAAATTTTTTATTAGAAAAAAAAGAAGATAAAATTGTCAAGATTTAGGCATTAATTTGCATTTATTTTTATTATTATTATTTTTTTATAAAAAAAAGGGGTATTTGGGAATTTTGACAAAATTAAACAGAAAATTTTATCAGAAGAATGTTATTTATTTATTTTTGACATGTCCGCACAAGAGGGGGGATGGGGGATTCGAACTAGTGACCTCCGCTTCATTAGGCGTGGTCCCAGCCGATTGAGCTACCTCTTGGGGACAGAAGAATGTTATTGAATGAGATTGGAAGTTCGATACTCTTAACTAAAAGTTTTTAAACTTTAGAAATAGTGTCAAAACAAGTGAAGGTTTATAGGGGTTTTATGAAATTTCTCTTAATTAATTATATCGGAACTGGACAACCAAGAAAAGATAGGTTATAAGACTTGCTTGCAGCCCAGCTTATGGTGAAGCTCAAGCAGCCCTTTTGGCTAGCTCCTTAGCTGTCTCTTTGAATTTAGTTAATTTTGTTTTAGAAGGAGATTCAGCTACTGTAATTACAGCTCTACAAGACCCTTCTATTATCTTAGATTGGCAACTTGATCATATAATTTGTAATATTTTTTTCTCTTATTCCAGTCTTTTCTACTTGGAAGGCTAGAAAAGTTAACAGAAGTGCAAACTTCTGCGCCCATTACGTGGCAAATAGGGCCGCGGTTGGATTTGTTTCTAACGGCATTCCCTCCTCATCTTCCCCCCTCTTTCCATTCTCATTTTGTAGTGGAAAAGATCCACCCCCTTCTCTTCCCTCCTAGTGAGGTGTTCTTGTTGCCTGCTGGTGTTTGTTCTGAATGAAGTTGTTGTTACCCACAAAAAAAAAAAAAAGACAACCAAGAAAACTCGAGTTCATTTGAAAGGTTTGATCCTCCAGTTAGTCTCCCCTACTATATATTACTATATTAGTGTGCTTGCGCATACTATCTATTTAACCTTTGATTTTTGTGCGACCACTATAGTGACTATATTCTACAATATCATTTTGTCTAAAGATAAATACTTTTGGTTGCTATATGCATTTTTAACATAATTAGATATATAATTTATGAACCCTAAGAGCAAATAAAAAGAAAACACTATCCATCCTTAGAGGGAATAGAAATATAGGATCCTCTTCATTTCACTTTTGAAAAAAAAAAAAAAAGAAAAGAAAAGAAAAAGAAAGGAGAGTCATTTCATTGTTAGAATTTAGTCAGGCATGTAACTAGCTTATGGCCTCGGGGGCTTTCCCAAAATATTCAAAAAAATCCCTCAAAAGACATATATATATATTTATTTATTTATTTATAACATTAAAACATTATTTAGACCTTTAGATGTAATAACATTAAAATGAATCCTGACCATGGAATGAATCTTCTCTATTTCAAGTGAATTCTTGTGTAGATTAAAAGCGATGAAACTCTAAAAAATAACCAGAAAGGCAACACCAAAAATTAATGCAAACCCTACTTAATTTACAATGAAACCCTTTTGTCCAAAAATAGGTGATGATTAAGAAGTTTTAAGTTTAGTGGATTTAGTTACCAAGAAAATACAAAGTATAATAATTGGAATAACTGGAAATAGGAAAGTAAAGTAAAAAAATTAGATATTTATACTCAAGAATTTAAAGCCAAGCTAAGTTACAACTCATGGTGATTAGGGTTAATTTATAACGTACTCTTTCTCTTTTTGTGGCGGGTTAGAGAGACTTTGTGATTAAGAAATATCCCTGTGCCTATTTTCTCTTTCGCTTCCTTACAAAAGTCTTTGGAACGGGGAAGAAAGAAACCAGTTCCTTTAGACTTTCCTGCAAACTTTTTCTCTTCCTCTCTACTGAGAAGCAATGTCAATGGCAAAACTGAATCTCCTGTTTTGTGGTGAAATTTTTTTTTCATGTATTCCTAGAGAGCCATACGCTCTCTTCTCTCTCCTCTAGCATCTCCCCATCTTTCCTTCGACAGCCAAGGAGTGCTGTCTTTCCTCCTCCCCCTTTTTCTTATCTTTTTCCATTTTCCTTTCTCCCCTTCCCTTTCTCGCCTCTTCGAAGGCCAAAAATGTCTCTTTAGAGACCCTATCTGCTTCCTTGGAGGCCTTATCCTCGTCCAAAACCTGCAACGCATCATCCTCCTTTTCAACACCTCCAACCATCGCCATCTGTAGCCATTCCAAGCTCATGAGCCGCTCCAATGGGTTCCTGGCCGTCTTTGCCACCCTCTGCCACCAGCAATCCGCCCCATCTGACCTTTACGCGCCGATGCGTGTTCAACACGCGCCTGCGAGTAGATCTTACTCGCGGGCATGTCTCTTTCAAGCGCCGACGCGTGAGACCCTCCTCTCGCCGTTCCACTATCATCCACCTCCTATGATGCTGGTCTTCTAGCTCCCTCGCCGGCTTGTGGCCCTGTGCGACTACTCCGACTACTCCGTTGCTGGTTTTTGGACTTTTTTATTTGCCTTTTAGTTTGTTTTTTTAATTCTGTATCTTTGTTGTGTTGTTATCTTCCATCTACAGTTCCTTTTTGATTCTCTGTAGTGCCAGCTCTTCGACAACCATTTCACAGTGATTGTTGGTTCACTGGTAAAGGACTCCTCACAGAGTTTCTTTGCTATTTGAACTGCCTTGCGCGGCCCTGGAATAGGCCATGCTTACTTTTGATTCTTTTGGAATCTGTGGTAAATAACATTGTCTGCTGTTTAGTTCTTTTGAACTAGATTCAGAATCTGTTCTTGTTTTCGCACTATATTTTATCATTTAGGTTTTGTTGTTGGGATGTACTTCCTTTTTATGTTTATTTTGGGTCTATTGTTGGGGAGTCCACCCTTTTTTCGTTTTTAGGATCTCTCACTTTATTCTTCATTTCGGATCAAAAGTGGGAACAATCCTTTCCTGTAACCTTTTTTCTTATTCAATTAGAAAAAAAAGAAAGAAAGAAAGAAAGAATCTCCTGTTTTGTTAAAACCCTAATGAAGGATAGTTGTTGGTGAGTATTGTTCATTACAAAAGAAAAATGAAAAAGAAAACAAATAAAGAAATAACCCTAAGGAGTTGGTTCAAGTGGTAAGTCATTCGACTCTGGTGCCTCATAACTAAGGCTTAAAGCATAAGGTCTAAAGTTCGACAATCTTTTATGTAGATAATTCTTTAGGACCACGCTTGCAGGCGAAAGACGTATAAAGGGGATGTTAAGCTCCTATTTTGTCAAAACCCTAATGAAGGATACTTGTGTGTGAGTAATATTGTTCATTACAAAAGAAAAATGAAAAAGAAAACTAATAAAGAGATAACCCTAAGGAGCTGGTTCAAGTGGTAAGTCATTTGACTATGGTGCCTCATAATTAAGGTTGAGGCATCAGGTCTAAAGTTCGATCATCTTTTATGCAAAAAATTCTTTAGAACTATGTCTGCAGGCGAAAGATTGAACTTTATCAGATTACCCGTATAAAAGGGACCGAATGCTAAGCTCCTGTTTTGTCAAAACCCTAATGAAGGATAGTTGTATGTGAGTAATATTGTTCGTTGCAAAGTAAAAATTTAAAAGAAAACTAATAAAGGGATAACCCTAAGGAGCTGCCGAGCTGGTTAAAGTGGTAAGTCATGCCTCATAATTAAGGCTTGAAGCATCAGGTCTACAGTTCAATAATTCTTTAGGATGATGCCCGCATGCAAAAGGTTATGAAGGGGACGCTTTGCACATATCCTAGTTATAAAGTAAAAATAAAAATGTGGCCTTGTTTGGGCAAATACAATTTAGATTACCACTACAAATTATGGTTGTGACTGAGAAACAACTGAATTGGAAAAGAAAGACAAAAGAAATGAAAGTAAAACCTCAAAGTTGGGCACTATGTCTGGCAAAGATCTGGTAGCAGAGATTTTGGCTTCAACATGAACATGAGCAGCTGTACAATCAATGAAAGATTGGTGGGAATTGGTTGCAGAAACAATTTCTTGAAAAACATCAGAAGGTAGACAGAGCTCTCCATCCTCAGGGTTCGGAGGAAAGTTTGCCATTGTCTCCAACATGGACATAAAAACAAGGCAGAAAAGGCTCTATATAAAAGTACTAAAATTCTTGAAAAATGCTCCATATTAAAAAGGTGGCATGTTATCGAGGGAGTCAAAAAGAATTTTTTCTACCAAATGTTTTTTCTTCTTTTTCGAAGACACTCTTCTTCTTTAGAATATCAAAAGGCAGCTTTTGGCTTAAAAACTTTTCTACCGTGTATAGAGAGCAAGATCGTGATGAAAATATAGTTAATTCTCATATGTAACATGCCACATTTTTAATAATTAATCTTTTTCAAGTCGTTCGATGTAAGGAATGGCTTGAATATACAATGTCAAAAAAATTGTGAAGGATCCTAATCCGTCTATTTATCGGATGCCTTGTGATTGAATTAAGTGAGCCTCCCACTACTTGAATTACTCTTAACTATGGTTACATCACATAGCCAGTTTGGAAATAATATTGGCTATGTGATGAAATTTCTTTTTAGAAGATGTGTCAACCTTAAGTTTATATTGATGATTAAATACACAGACTCCAAATCATGATCATGAATGGATAGCATTCATTTCATTTGAAATGAAGAGGATCATTTTCTGCCAATTTTCAAGTTGCTAGCAAAAAATTAAGTTTTAGATTGACACATCGTTGGCTACAAAATTAATTATTTTTTTTATATTCATATAAGAATAAAAGGCGCAAAAAGAAGAAAAAAAAATCCACTTCGCAAGGGGGTGGACGCGGTGGTTACATACATTTCACCTCCTGCACTTTTTTTTTTTTATTATTTTTTGAAAAATGATTGGTGTCAATAATTTGCTAATATATATATATATTCAATAGATCAACTATTACATCATAAGTCAATAAATTTAATGGTTAATTTGTAAAATGATATGGTAAAATATTAACACAAATCATTTCTCTTATTTTTATTTTATTTTATGTGCTCTTAAGACAAAAAAGAATTACTTTTTTTCAATGACACGTGTCACTACACGTGGCGTGGTGTTGGTGCCTATGATGCGGCAAATTGGTTATGTGACATAACCACGTACTCTAAGTTTTTAGATAGAAAGCTATCCGAAGGATTGATTTGAAGAAAGTCAATTACTTAGTAAGCCAATAATTGAAATTAAGAATATTAATATTTGTTAGTATATTACCTTTGTTACCATATTATCATTTTTGTGCCAGAATATTTTCACAACATTTTCAGAATATTATGGTAATATTCTTCATTTATATATTACCGTTGTTACAAATTACTATATTTTTGCCAGACTATTTTCATAATAATCTCAGCATATTATGGCAATATTCTTTATACACTACCATATTATTGTAAAATATTTTAGGTATTATTTATTGATTATGCAATTAGTGAATTTCCTTTCTTTCACTTGCCTCATTCAACTATAAGTAGATGATTCTATTGTACATTTTACATATATCATAATACAAGCTTCTTTTCCACAATTCTTTAGCTTGTTTTTTTTCTTCACAATTCTTTAGATTATTTCTCCTCAATGACATCTTACTGATTTGGGCGTCAGAGTAGACTCATCGGCCCACCGTCGGTGACTTTCTCGAACCCCATTTTCTTCCTCTTTGCAGACTCATCATTAGTGGGCGAACACAAGGTCAATGTTAGCTTGTGCATCAACAACAACAACAAAGAGTGATACCATAATATTCCACAATGTATGATGGCTGATTCGATACATTTTGGGGCTTATGGCGAGAAATTTAAGTGAGGCATTTTTCGTTAAATTTAAATATTACTTAAATAATATTTAATTTAAAAACAATTATTCTTGCCTTTTGAAATGCAATTACTTATTAAAGTTTTATATTCGATTTTTTCTAACATCTCATTTTTTTTCTTAATCACTCATCATATATGATATGATTTTTTTAAGGACTTGAACAATTAGTTGTTAGAAAATAATAAAATTGGAGAAGAAAATAAGAATTCAAATTTGAATAAGACTTGAATAGAGAAATAGAGAGAAAAAAAATAGAAACTTATAAATATGAGTTTGTAATTGAATAATGTTATCAATTATTGTATTTTGTTTAAGAATTTTGTTTACTAATGGGGACAATGGAGGGTGTAGGCTTTGAGGTGGCGCTACTTGTTGTCCGTTAAGGCCATTAGGGAGAAATTGGAGTTTGTTTTTGGACAGATGATTTTACCAGGAATGTACTCATGTTTCCACTTTGATTGATTAATAGAAGAGCCTATGATCTTATTTCAAAAAAAGATATTAATATTTTATTTTATTTTCTTATTTAATGCTATTAATTATTGTAGTACTTGTTTCCATAATAGAATGTCGAAAATTTTAAGAGATTCAAATGATATTAATGCATTTCATAATTATTTATTTACCATAATTTGGGGTCTTAATTAAAGAATATTGAATGTAATTATGACCTTAAATATTTTTTTAATGAAAAAATATTTATTAATATTTTTTAATTAGGGGTCTTAGGTAGCCGCCTAATCCGTCTAAGGCTCCAGCTGGCCCTGCTTTGTGTGTGTGTTTTTTTAAGGGAAGAGTTCACGTACCTTTCTTAAACTACCATCAAATTGATAATATATTTTCCAAATTACAAAAAATTGTCAATGTTCTCCTCAATGACGCCTCAATGACGAAACTACTATTAGTAAAATAAAAAAAATATTAAAACTTCTAGAAAAAACCTAAAACTAAAAAAAATAAAAATCCAAAGGGTGACAAATTTAAATTTTTTTTTAAAAAATCCTTAGTATAAGAAAAAAATTAAAAAATTTGGATTTTTTTTTTTATTTATAACTTTTTAAAATAAAAATTTATGTTCTAAAAAAATTAACAATTTTCGTTTTCTAAAACGAAATTTTTTAAATTTTTTTTCTTTTAAATCAAAATTTCGGTTTAAAAACAATCGTTTTAAAGAAAAATTCATTTTTATAAAAATTAAAAATTTAGTTTAAAAAATATTTCTTTATAAAAAAATATACTTTTTAAATTAAAATTTTCGTTTTTTTAAAATAAAAAAATTTATTTATTTATTTTTTGAATTTATAGGGGTATTTTGGTCCTATTGAGAAATATATAGATATATTTTTACCTTTTTATTAGCCTTGTGGTAGACATTGATAATATTTTGATAATTTGGGAGGACATTGTCATGATTCAAAGTTTAAGAGATATTACTAATTTTTTTTTTTTTTTTGACATGTCCACATAAAAGAGATGAGGTATTGTTAATTAAATAGTAGTTTGAGTGTACGGACTTTACTCGTTCTTTTTTTTTTGTTTTTTGTTTTTTCATCTTTCTCGTGACTAACAAAATAAATAAATAAAAGGGAGTAAAATAATTATCCAATTAACAAATTGATAGAACAAAATTAATGAAAAAAGAAGAGTTCAACTGACAAAGCGACAACAACCGGCCCACATAAAATGCAAATGGAGCGGCAATCGCCACGTTGCGCGCCTTGAGGCCATGAGGTCCCCTCTTCGGTTGGCCGTTGCTTTTTCTTCTGTCTCACTCTCTCTGTTCTCACAATCACGTTGGGTCCTGTTTGGCTGCCAACAAATTCTCAGAATCCGCCATGGAGAAAAAGGACTCTCAAGGTAGGAGTAACTCTCGCTTTTCTGCAGATTAACCATTTCCACTTCGATCGCTTTCTGGGTTTCTTTCTTTCTTGTGAAAGTTGCTGTTTTTTTGCTTGTAAATATGGCTCTGACTTTTCATATGCTTTGAGGGGTTCTGAAGACAAAAGGGATCAGATGAGGGAAGCTCATTACAAGGAGTCATGCGAGTATGGCGCAAGAAAACGCATTTCTGATGATATCCTTCCTCATATTCTGCACCTGTGAGTTTTTTTTCCCAAGAAATTAATAATTAATTGTTTCTTTGCAGGATATATAAGAGAACTAGATATTTTAAGAAAGAAGGATAAGTTACATGTTTTCTTCTTGTACTATATATCTTAACTGTAATTAATCTTTTTTAACTTTTCGAAGTGCCTGTAAATCTCTCTTAATTTTGAATTAAATTGAAACGATGACATTTTTTTAAAAAAATTTATTTTCCACCCCAACTAGTGGAAAAGTGCATCTGTTAAGTATATGATGAAATGTGACAGAGAAGTCTCAAGCTTTTTATGTTTGTGTTCAAGTTTTTCTCCACCATTAGAAAGTGACTTTGATAATTTGAAACCAATTGGGTATTTTCGTTTTGTTATCTTTGTGCAAATAATTTTTGGTCTCTTTTCTCATTGAATTCACACGTTCTTTAGGCCCAGTTTTTCTCTTTGCATGCTTTGTTTCATTTGGGCAATAATGGCTCTCCTTGAGTCTCCTATATTTACAAATTATTATACCTCCTATTCTTGACCAATCTCTCTCTCTCTGCGCGCGCGTTTCTTTTTATCTGTTTTCGAGTATCATGTGTTTAGTTAAAATGTTATATTTCTGTTTTATTCCTTTATAAATTTATGAAAAATACTCTAAAAGATAATGTCAATAGATGTGTTAAATAAATGATGAAATGGTTTCACTTTTATTGGTTTATTAAATCACATGGTTTTCCACTAGTGAATGTGCATGTGCTGTTAGTTTGAATGAGAAAATTAATAATAAAGAGGTAAGCTGTGATTAGGTTATACCGTAGGGAGAGTTATATTGTAATTAGGTTAAAAGATAACATTCAAGTATACAAAATTCCTATTGCTTCTACTCTTTTTCTCCTAGTTCTTGCTTGCTTTCTGATGTAGGACGACATTTATCCATATTTTTGGTGAAAACGAAAATAAGAAAAATGTTAAAAATAATATTCGAGCAATGTCGTTTAATTAGAATTATCCGTTCTCAGACAATGGAATTACAAAAGGAAAGAGTTGTCACGATTCTAGATGATTGTCAATTATATTTGATTTTCTATTTTCTATTATTTTATTTGTAGAAGATTTTATTTGATTAAGACTTTATTTCCTTTCCTTAGTAGGATCAGATTTACTTTAATTATTTCATTTCCTTATTAGGATTAGGTTACTACTACTAGGATTATCTTTATTTTCTCTACAAGTAATTATCTTCTATATATGTGTTACTTTGAAATGTAAAACAGAGACTCAATTGAATCATTATCAAGTTAGAGCAGTTTTAACACTTTGCCAAGTTTATCTTTCTTTTAAGCCTTTTGATTGTTGTATAAAACAAGCCTGCATGCTTAAAGGAAAGATAAACTCCATAGAGTGTTAGAAATTCTCTAACTTGATCATAATTCAATTGAGTTTGTGTTTTACATTACAAACTAACATATATATAGAAGATAAATACATGTAGAGAAAGTAAACCTAATCCTAGTAGTAGTAGTAAACCTAATCCTAATAAAGAAATGAAATAATTAATTGAAATCTAATTCTATTAAGGAAAGGAAATAAGGTCTTAATTAAATAAAATCTTCTACAAATAAAATCCTAATTTAAAATAGAAAATAAAATATGATTGACAATCAGCTGGAAATGACAAATCTTTTCTTTTGTACTGTCAATTTTGAGAACGAGTAAAACTCTGATCAAATGATGTTGCTATAATATTATTTTTGACATTTTTCTTATTTTCATTTTCACCGAAAATATAGGTAAATGTCGTCTTACATCACTTTCTTGGTGGAGCAACTCATGTGAAGTGAACCAACACAAGATTCATGTGTTGTAATTATTGTATTGATTTAAGAAAAAGTGGTTGTCAAGTTTTGGCTACAATTAAGCAACGGAGTTGCTTTGTTGTTGATTCAGGTAAGGCAGGTTTGATGGTGCTAGTTACTTGCTTGGGCTTGCAAGCCTACACATAAAAGGCACTGCATTGCGATTTTAATTTGCATGAAATGTTAACATTCCAATGTGTTCAATGCAATAATGGAAATCTAATGGGTATAGAAGGATAATGAACAATTGACTTCAAACATCAAGTGGTTTCCATTATATGGATTCCATGTCCCATTGTTTTCTATTGATAAGTAATTCTTATTTGCTTCAAAACCCACCACTTACTGTTTTAAAGTTTTCACCAAAAGTTTCTAATTGATTGTTTCAGATATGGATCTTGTGCAACACCTTGTGACTTTGAAATATATGCTCCGGATGCTTCTTTCGAGGATCCGCTCATGCGTGCTAATGGGTGGGTATTGGTTTTATTTAGATTATACTGAAGAGAAATATAGGCTCAATTATTATATATCAAAACTCTGCAATTAAATGGGTAGTCTCTGCAGATTTAAAAATGAACGTGCGTCTTTGGCGTGTTCATTTTAATTGGTCTGGTCGCAGTGTTCCATCTTTTTTCTTCCAAGTGTCATTGCTTTCAGATGGAACAGCATGTCATTTAGTTGGAGACTTCAGGAAGTGTCTCTGGTTTATTTCTGGGAAAATGGCATCTTGAACAGCTTTCCACTAAACCATAATTGTTATATCAGTTTTCTTAAAGCCTTGTGTTGTGGTCACAACCATATTGCATTTTCTTTTTTGGACACTATTTGCGGCACTTAATATTCCCAAACGTTAAAACTTTAATTAAAATGAGGGATGCAGGTAGTGCTTACTACTATGAAAAGGATTTTTTTTTCCCTCTTCCTTTTGTCTTTTATTTTGAGAAATAGGTATTATGAAAGTAATTAAGTAATATTTGAAGGAAATTTAGTTATGGTGGGAACACAATTTTCTTTAAGCAAAATTTACAGTTTCTCATAGGTTTTCAAAACACCTTCTGATTTTGAGCTTTATGCCATTGTGTCAATCATAAATGCCACCATTGCTTCTTGCAACATATCTTATCCTACTGTATGAGCCAAATTAATGTTATGTTTTCTGTTGGAGGTGGTAGTACGCAATTTGTGTACTTTATTATAATGCATCAAATAATAGGTGAAACTTTGAGTCATTTCTTGTTGGAGATCATATTACTAGTTGGTGCATGGATTGTCTTTCCAGCCAAAATACTCGCACTATTTTGCCATATTCAACCAAAGACATGTCAAAAAATAGATCATCTGCTTCCTAATTGGTTGAATAAGCTACTTCTTGGTAAAATTTTAATCCTTACTTTCATACTCAACTGTCTCTGCTCTGCAGGAAGTGTTAAAGATGTTTCACTAGGAATTTTTTTGATATTGTTTCGATTCTTATTTTCAGAAAAGTGCTTTCCATTTTATAATTGCTTGGAAAATTTGATACTTGTATTGATATATGAATGCTGCCTATCCCGCCCACAACAGTGAAAGAACTTTTCCACTCTTTCACATACTAGGTTATTTCACTTTGAAAAGAATATGATCTTTACTAATGGATTGGGGTACTTACGTATGCCATTCTACTCCTATAATTGAAACAAATTAGACTTCTTTTCATGTTTTGGGGATAAATATTTTCAGGTACAAAAAATTTGTGATGAATTTTGACTCTATTTTCAGTCATTTTTTGATGTATTTCAATCGATTCATCTGAAATCCTCTTATTCTTATTAAAATAACCACATTTGTTTTCTTGGTATCTCTGATTACTTAAATCTGTCTTACACAATTTCTATTATTAATTGGTCAGGGTGAAGCAGATAAAATCAGCATTCTATTCACTTTCCAAGGTTTTGTTTTTTTGCTTTGTTGATTATTGTTATGTTTCTTATCAAGCATCATGTATTTGAGGCCCATATTTTAAACTTAATGAGCACATTCAATTTTGTGAAAGTTTTCTTGTAATTTCAGAGATTTTTCCCGAGGGAAAAACTATAATAAAGAATTATGAAATTGAATACCAATACTGTTATTTTGCTCTGGACTCCCCTCTCATGGCCGAACTTGGAAGTAGCTGCCTGCCCTGTGAGCATGTCTATTAAGCAGATACAGAGTGCAGGAACAATTATAGCTGACATGAGACCCCAGTGCTTGTATATATGTGTGTGTGTGAGTGAGAGAGTACTACTATTCAAATAAATTGTTGTATAAGATGAATGTGGAGTGTATCTAAAGCCTAATAGGTTCATCGTGGAATAGTATTTGGACAAAGGAAAATTATTAAATTGACACAGGAAGTTGTTTTCCCTAAACCTGGAGAACAAACTTGTCTTACTCAAATTCTTAACCATCTTGTTTTTGAGAGAATTTTATCATCATTACTCTTCTTTAAAGTTTACCAGCTTTGACTTGAATCTTATCTTGTTTTAAGTCGTTTATTCTTCGGTACTGTCTGATTTTTTTGAGCGACTTGGCTATTCTTCCCCATGATTTCTAGATCTTTAGCGAATCAAGAATTGTGGAATATACTGTTGAAGAAAATTTAATTTCTCCTGGAAAGCAAGAGGTTAGAAATTTCATTTGCTACTCTCATCAAATTTAATATTTTTTTCTAGGTTAAAAATATTCTGTTTGGGTTGATTCTATATGTTGACATTTAAATCCATGTGTTCAACTCCAGATATTAATTGACAACAAGCAACTCTACAAGTTCTTTGGCAAAAACATAGACATGATATCACTCATCAAGTTGTATGTTGTGGATGGGAAAGTTGTTCGCCATGAAGATTGGTATGCACTAAAATTTTTCATTGTTAATGTGTTCCGTTCAGTCATTAGTATTTCTTGATTTCATATAACACTTGCACATTAGCTGTATGTTGAAATGCACCTTCTTTACAAGCAATAATTTCCTGGTTATTCTCTTTGCTAACTTTTACAAAAATCCTCTTTTAATGACTTTTCTCTAAAACTGTGAAAGCTTAGGAGGATTTCGATAACCATTCTGCACCCCCTCTCGATTGTTCTTAGCTATGGCAGACATCTTTCTGGCGCCTTACTTTGTTTGCGCTTTGTAAATTTAGAAGATATGATCACTTTACTGCAAATAAAGGATATAACATATGGTTCAAAAATATTTGTTGAACTCTGGGAAATTGGGTACAGTGAATAAAGCCACCAATTAGGGTATTTTTTTTTAATTACTAAGTTTAGACGTAAGAGGAGTGCATTTGCTATGCGTTTCAAAGCTTAAAACTTTCAGCATGTGGGAGTTGCATGGGAACATTTTTTTTAGAGGAATGCTAGACTTACAAGCAAATTTTACCAAACAACTTTTACAACATGATGTGGCACAACATGATTGGAAAGTAGATAAATTCAACTTTAAGATACCCAATCATATTGTGCCACATCATGTTGTAAAAGATTTTTTTGTAAAACTTGTTTTTAAGCCTATCATTTGTTTTTTTGTAAGTTTTGTTGGCTGTGGTATGGAACACAGAGAGTGCAATTTTCTACCAAACTATATATGAAGTCATCGAATTTCTAATTCTTCCAAGTAGAAATTAGAAGAAAGTTTTATGATTTGACATTAAGATGCATGGAAGTTTTCCTACCCATGAAGTTGGTTTGTCTGAGCATGTATGCATTCCACTTGCTATTTTTTAAAATTTTGAAAAGAACTGCTTTTTAGATGTTAAACAACTTAACTAAAAACAATAGCATAAGTGCTTATGAATACATATCAATCAGAATATTATGGAAGAACTTCATTTTTGGGTTGTGGAGTCTGGAAAGGAATATGTTTGGTATATATTCTCTGTACAACTCAGAACTATTATCTTTAATACTCTTCCAAGAATGTTATTCACAAGATTCATATTGGCCTGACTTTTATATGAAATTCTGCACGATATGTACATAGGTGGAACAAGAAGCCCCTTTTGAATAGGGAGACAGCAAAGCTGCCACTCGTTGGCCGAATTGTAGAAGTGACTCGCAGGGGTTCAATGCTGGCAACTCATGCAATGATGAGGTTTGGGAAGGATCCATCTGTTTAAACTTATTTTGAAACCAATGGTGGATTATGTTCTGCTCCTGCTTGTGCGTTTGGGTCCTGGCATTTATTTCTTGCTGAGGAATGTCTGCTGGCTAATCGTTGTCCAGTTCATTGGGCATGTGGTTTGGTGCTAGGTAACTAAATATGCAGGTCAAGACAAACTTAAGTTCTATATGCTTGAAGAGAGATTTGCCACAATGGTATTCCTTTTCCTGCAGTTTGCTGCATGTAGGGATTTGTTTTCCAAGGACAGAACGGTCTCTATCTTCACACAACACATTTAACAATACAATAAAAAATATGTAATGTTAGAATATTAATTAAGTGATTAAATTTATAATTTCTTATCAGCTTAAACTTTTGAAATAAGTGGTGGTTTAACATGCTATCTGAGCAGAGATCTTGAGTTCAAATCCTATCTTTATGCATCTCTTATTTCAATTAAATTGTTATTGTATAAAGGTGGCTGATGCCTTGTCTAGGAAGGATGATTGAGTAAAGTTTGATGGTGTTGGATACCACAATGGCTCCACACTGGCTATGGCCTGTAAGGAGGAAGACAGTCAGAGTGGTTCATTGGCTCTAGCTAGTGAAGTCTCTCCAACGAGAAGGCCGAGGAGCTCAAGGTTATTAGCTACTAGGAGGATGAAGAAGTCTAGGAAATCGTATGGCGCGTCATTGGTTTCATCCTCGATTTCTCTACAAAACTACACCATTTGAAGTCATGTATGGGTACCCCCATCTAGACTCATGCATTACATACTAAGCATCGTAAAAAACCAAGGTGTGGACTATTTATAGAAATAGCAATATTTATGTCTTTTGACTAACAGACTTAAAAAATTCTAAATTAACAGTAATAATAAATTGTTATTTTAACAATCATCTGACCATCACATCTCAACAAATACTTAATCTTGACTATTAGATTAAACTATTATCAACAGTTATTTAATCATAA
Organism: Carpinus fangiana; assembly: GCA_006937295.1. NCBI lineage: Eukaryota > Viridiplantae > Streptophyta > Magnoliopsida > Fagales > Betulaceae > Carpinus > Carpinus fangiana. The sequence continues at coordinate 20,289,688 of CM017324.1, forward strand.
CCGCTAGATCATAATTGTTAGTAACAATCACTTAACTTCAATTGTTAGATCAAACTTAATTTGATCTTACTAATTGTCCAGTAAATCTAATCATCAGATCTACAACAGATCCATCCTTCGGTTTGGATCAAATCACTAGATTAAAATAATGACGATCATCAAAAAATGAATGTTCATGATTTGATCATTCTGGGCTCCAATGCTTCATGCTAAGTGCATCATTAAGATACAGAAATGTAACCCTCATCACTTAACTCGAAAGAGAGAAAGAGGTAACAACCTTCACACACAAAGCATATTTGGGAGTTCAATTTTTGTATCTACACAAATATGGTGAAATAGAAAGAAAGAAAGAAGTGCATTTAGGTACGTAGTTCAATTATACACCGATCATTAGGAGTTGGAGATCCAAGAATTTGCTTATTTTCATGTAAAATTCACTTGTAATGGAAGAGCTTTAAAAAGTTGCTGCCTTTATAGACACAAGGGTCCTGCTTTCTTTTCCTAAAGACTGCAAAAGCTCAAGCTGTGGAAACTTTGTCTCCCTTCCAATCCTTTTTCTTATGGAAGAGATTTTTGAACTTGTGTTGCCTCTAGAAGCATTTACACTTTGAATATATATTATATAATATACTTTAAGCATTAATGATACCTAAAAAGAAGACAATTAGTGGGGGGATCATGCTTTCCAAATTCTCTTATCTTTTCCTTTCACTTTTCCCATTTCTAATGGTGTCTGGATTCTGTTATAAGCAAATTAATGTTGAGAATGCCACCTGCAATATCATCTTTGAAATTAAAGAACAATCGGGACGAGTTCTTCAATCAATGATGGGTTATATAAGTTGGTGCAATAATATTAATAACAATATCTTCTGAAACAAATCTTGGAATAATCCTCATGAAATATATATATATTTAACACTGCAAAGCAAGACACAAAAAAGACTGAAAAATACTAATTAATATATTCTTGGTATTTGTTTAATTATCTAAAAGAAATAATATTATACTAGTTTTGTAATTATGTAACCACATGAAGAGAGCTTGCAAATTCTCTTGTTGTGACTGGTCACCGGTGATACCATTTGTTGGGATCCCCTAAGGCCCACTCAAACCCATTGAAGCCTCTTCTTCCGCGAGCCCATGGAGGTTGATCCGCCTTTGGTACGACTTCCACCCGGCAGGTTAGCTCTACGTAGGGGAACCACGGACCGACGGTACCCTGACCGCTAGTCGCCTGCCTGATGGACACGTGGTAAAGGAAACATAGAAAGAATGATATTTCCCCATTAATGGTCTTGCCTATTTAAGACTTGGCTCGATAAGGGAAGAATTTGTTGGAGCACACACCTAAGGAAAGCAAGTCATCAGAACATACTACCGCTGAAAAAAAAAAATAATAAAAAAAAAAATTCAAGAATAAATTACCAGGCATTTATCATACCAGATAATTGATCAGGTGTTTGTCATACCAGATCATTTAGTTTACGTCTGAAAAGACTAATATTTTTGAAGGAATACCTTCCACTCTAGATCATTGTCTCTCAATCCTTACCATATCAAGCTCATGTATATATATATGTCCTTGGAACGATGACTTAATGGTTGAAATAGTTTGAAACCATCACCTTGCGAGTATGAAGTTATGGGTTTGAGTCTATGCATGTTTCATTACTGCCAAGGTGTACCCCATGCACGCTATGTACGTCAGGGTTTAAGTGGGTTAGAGTAGTGACCAACATCAGTGAGCTTTTTTTTAATTAGAAAAAAAGCCCACATATATATATAAATGGGTGATATATATAAGCCTGATAGGTACTTGTTGTCTTTTGCCCAAATGGGTGCCATAAGCCCAAGTTGGCTCTTCCATATGGGCAATGGCTTCATATAACCTTAAGATTGACAGATGCTTATATTTTGAGACTAAAAAGTACCTACCTCTGTGATTGCATGTGATTTCGTTTAATGAGATTTGGGCTTTGGTTTGGGTGGGATTACTAATTTAGTTTGAGATCGATGGTTGAGTGTTTATAAAAGTAATAGATTTTGTTAGGTTTTATATTTGTGTTTACAAATTATGGGGTTTTTGAGATGTATTTGGTAGTACTTGAGTTAGGGTTGAGTTTGGTTCTAGAATTTAAGTTTATGAATGTAGTCTAGCAAGACCGGTTGGAATAAAATTAACGGATTTTTTGATTTTGACATTAGATGAAGGCAAACTTAATAGCGTTAGAAATCTGATTCAAAGGGCCGGGGTCTAATTTTGTATTTTGCGAAAGTATTTCAATTCCAATGTTTGCTAGATTAAAATAGGCTGTTAAGCAACAGAAGTATGAAAATCTTTTAAAGAAAGTACAATCAATCTAGGATTGATGTTGGATCGATTGAACTTGCGTATTAAGTCTCATACCAAAACTTGAGAAGTACTATCAAATTTGAATTGATAGAACTTGCCATCCACAGTTTTTATTTAGAATTGATTTTAACATTAAACCTAGCTTTTGCCCTACATAGAAAAGCCTTATTATGCAGGATTTTCAAGATCATCAAAAGTTTGCATTTCATTATCAAAATTTAATAGATAATTATTCTTTTATAAGGCATGTTACACAATTATCTTTATACCTTTTTTTTTTTTTTTAAAAAAAAAAATCGATAGAACAATCATTAGATTTGTGGACTCCACACAAATTTAATGGTAAAGAATAAATTTTATCATTTCACTTTTTTTTTTTTTTTTTAAATGACTAACATGAGAAGTCACTTAAAGCAAGCCACATTAACAATGTAAAATGAATGTGATAAATGAGTATTAAGAGTAAGATAACTTCGTCAGAAAAGAAGTAAAGAAAACCGGTGCGCAATGGCCTGTATCTTATAGCATGATGTTGTAATTACGTTTACATCATGATCGAATTGCAAGTAGATCTTTTCTTTTCTCTCATAGATGTGAAAAGTATCCCTCATCAAAGTGTTTTTGCTACATCAATCTTTTGTCACGTGGTTTTTTGGGAATCTGCTGGCATGTTTGTAAGTGCTGCAAATAGATCTCTCTCTCATATATATATATAAATAAATATGAGAAAATCTCATTCAAAAACTGGATCCACTTTAATATTTGATCTCTTTTTGACTGGCCATGATGAAAGTGCTTTATGGATCAATCTATTCATGTTTATCAGATATGATGGGGAAGTGTTGATAGAGGGTCCAAGCTAGAGGCAATAGCAGTCTTCTTCTTAAGGTGACGTAATTTGAAAGAGAGACAGAGAGAGAGAGATGATTCAATTATACACTGATTATTGAAGGGTTGGAGATCCAAGAAAAATTCACTTGCAATAGAAAGAAGAGCTTTTTAAAGTTGGGAAACAGCCGTTGCCTCCTTTCTTTTCCTAAAGTCTGCCTAAAGCTCAACTTGTAGAAACTTTGTCTCTATACCAATCCTTTTGCATTTCCCACCACCTCTCTCTCCCTCTCTCTCCCACCATCTCTCTCTCTCTCTCTCTAGAAGCTATAGCTTGTCTTGCATGAGACAGAGTTGGAATTAAAAAGGAAAGATGTATTGCCTCTCGAAAGTGCATGAATTTGGAATACTTTATATCGTTATTCCTTAAAAGAATAATATTCGAGGCTTCATGCTTTTCAATTCTCTTTTCCTTTTCTCTCTCTCTTCTTTATATTTATTTTTTCATTTTTTAATGATTTCTATATTACAAATCAATCGGCCACTGCAAAATCTTCTTTGTAATTAAAGAACCTTTATGGCATTGGGATGAGTAGTCCAATGATAGGCTTTTATAAAACAATAACATTAGCAGTAGTAGTGATGTTAATATACCATTTCAATAATCTCATGCTTCTTTTGGGATTGCCAAGTAGGACTCAACATAAGACTGGTCTTCCTCATATCATTTGGATAAAGCTCTCCTCAAAGTTAGATTGGATGAATTTTTTTCAATTCAATCTATTAAAGTGTCTTCAATACATATAATTTGTGTGTGCTCTATTAAAAATGTATGTAAGGTGAGAATCACATACATTTTAGACAAATGGCAATTTAATAGACTAAATTATAAATTTTTTTCAACCTAATTTAAAGAAAAACTTTATCCATATGGCCTTGCCTTCAACCTCTTCACAATTGTTTTGCCACATGCATCGGCGGAGATGGACCTACACTCAGACCCGAGAAAGCCATAGCCCACATCAATTTTCAAAATTTCTCTTAATTTTTTTTTTTTACTAAGGGAATGAATTTTGACATCTCATTCATATTTTGGCCCCTTTAAATGAAAAATTCTGGTTCTATCTATCGAATTCGGCCATTCAAAACCCAAGTCCCCACCACCCCTCCTTTTTTTTTTTTTTTTGTAGACGGGTAAAAGAGCTTCCCAAGAGACAAAGTACTTTCCATTCTTTATTGATAGATATTATGTTGCTCTAGACATTACAAGAATCTCCTATGCTTTAATTAAACTTGGTTAATATTTATGGTAATGGTCAAACTTGGATTCTTTAGTGAACTATGCATGATGATAAGGTGGTTATTGGTGGTAGTAAGGATAAACCAGGTATATAGTACAAGTTCGGAAACACAATGTTTGAGTCATGAGCCGCCGGCAACTAGCTGAATTATTTGTTACAATATTAATTAAATGATTAAATTTATTTTTTAATTGGCTTAGTTCTTAGAAAGCCGATGTTTTGAGCAAATCTTAACTTTATAGTTTATCCCCATTTCAAATAAATCAATTTGTTGATTTGCGTAAATACCGGGAACAAAATCTTCATGCAACTAGAATAAGAAGTGAAATATTTAATTGGAATCATATATCATATATATATATAAAGAAAATATCTGTAATACGGTCATTGCGTAAATGATCCAGTTTACGCCCACCAATAGAAGTAAGATACCTCATCCAAAGCAAAAAAATTGCAAAAAACTTGTGAAGAAAAAAGAACACTAGATTCGGTTGTGGCCAGTAGAGAAAGAAAAGAAAAAGAAGAGAAAGAAGAGAAGGAAGAACGAAGAAGGAAGAAGGCTGGTCTGGTTTTGCAGCACCCACGGTCGGCCTGGATCTAGCCGGCCACCAAGACCCACGGATGGGTCTCGCCGACCGTGGGTCTACTACGTCTGCACTGTGGGTCTTGCTCCGGTGGGTCTATTTTTTGGTTTTTTCTGATGGGTTTGCTCTGGTTTGGGTTTGGTTTTTTGGGTTTTTTTTTTATTTTTTATTTTTCACATGGCTCTGGCGACTTTTAGGGTGATAAAATCCCAAAAAGGGTTAACCTTCCCCTCTAGGTTTTAGTTTTGAATCCAAAATTAATTTGAGATATTAAAAACGAGTTTTGTGGCATTAGAATCGATTTTTGAGACATTATAATCGATTTTTTAGGCTGGGTTTGCAAGAAAAGTCTCGCCGAAAATGGTGACCCAGAGTCGCCGAAGATGGTGACCAACGGCTGGGTCTGCCGGTTGGGTTTGGCCAGCCGGCAATTTCTTTGAGACAGGCTGCATTTTCCTTTTTTTTTTTTTTTGGTTTTGTTTTTATAGTTTTTTATAGATGAAGAAAAGAAGAATAGAGGGTTTGTGTGACGCCCCGCCTGATGGGCAAATCAATTAACTAGTAATTGATCTAACGGCGCGCCATCTCAGCCTTGTCCCTTGCAGAACAAGACATCCGAAAATTTAGTTTCCTCGTTGTAAAGAGAAAACTGTAGCGGAAGACTTTACTAAGACTATGGGATTAAGAGACAATAAATGAAACATCACACAGTAATACTAGAGATAAAGTACTACGTCATCATAATATCATAAATAGTCATCACATGTACTGGTCATCAGAACATCATCAGGAAAATAGATACAACAAAAAATAACCAACATCAACATAGTTCACAAAAGATCAACAGATCAAAGCCTAGACTTAAGATTTAAGCAGGGCTAATTAAATCAAAATCTCTATCATGTCTGCACGAGCAGATCCTTCAGTCTCCCACATCGAACGCAACCAAATAGGGTCCATGTCTTCAAAGATCACACAGATCACGTCCGGAGCTAGTACCCAAATCTGCTTCGACGACATTTTCTTTTAAAGCGGCTAAACAGTATAATAATCGTAATGGGAGATGAAACATAAAGGAAAATGGTAAGTCTAAGACTTAGTAATTTTTAACACAGATAATACCAATGTCAGTTTAGTAATGAACTCAGGTGTTTAATAAGCAAAAACAGTTTCATCATGATAGCTTACATTATATGTGATATATATATAATAAATGGTATATGCATATGATGTAAACAACAGTCATAGTTCAACAGTATGGTCTACACGAGATATTACCCATTCTCAGCAGGGTTGATGCTGTCCCAAGGGACCTATAGTACAATGTCAGTGCCCCACCCATTGCACAACATACCGTACGTAACATTAGTGGCACGATCGAGTCTGACCTCGAATGGTCCACACCAACTAATGACGTCCGTCTTATAGTGACCAAACCATTGGGAATGGTTGCACCGTGGTCACGAAACCAATGGATCCAAAACCCCGTATAACACACACATTTGACCATAAAACTAACATGTATACTAAGCTTATGGCCAATACTACCGCACGTATCAGTGTACCATGTCATACGATGCAAATTATCTTGTTTGTATTTTACATGCATGTCATTTTACAAGTTTCACTTGGTTAACATGTTCAACACAACATTTTTATCAAAATGTCAAGTTCATGTGCAATAAGTATAAACTGTGAGAGTAGTAAAATATGCATGTTTTCTCAATACACAAATAGATGTGCAGTGCATGGAAAATAGTAATGAGTATTATGTGAGTTAAAACTCACCTGGATCGAAAAGCGTCTCTGAATACCCCGAAAGATTCGAGTTCTCCAAATCTGTGAAAAATCTTCTATTAGTCTTAATTCCACTAAAACAACTCTAAAGTAAGGAAAATATGAGCTATAAGACGGTTGGTGAAAATAGGGTTTCCCTGTCACACACTGACCGTATGTCCGAGCTCAGGGCCGTATGTCCACCGTGTCACGATGGGCCGTACGTTCGGTCACGATACCATACTTCCGCTATGTGGATTTTCAGGGAGAACCTCATTTTCTCTCCACTGTTCGCCTATTCTCCAATTCCTAGGGTTACTGGGAACACCCTAAAGTCTCCTAGTCTAGTTTACAACCTCTATGCAACGTAACAACGTTAAGATAACACAAATGCTAATCCAAACGAGATTCAAAGCATAATTAAGATAACAACTACAACTAACATAAAACAAGCAGCATAACGACATAATTAAAAAACTAAGAATCGAACGTTACTTCCTTAAAACAAAACTGCAAGAGTTCCACTTCATGAACATTCCGAAACACCCAAATGCCATACACACGTTCACAAAACACACTCAAAACACTTTAGAAACACTCTAGGAATACTCTGGCAGCCTAGGGGCGTCTAAAATTGTGAGGAATGAAGAGGGGTAGGGGGTATTTATAGGAGAGGGCTGCCAACAACTCCCCTGGCAAAGTAATAAACGTTAGGCCAAAGGGATGTACGCCTGGTGGTTCTTGCCCAACAGTCCAAAGGCTGCCTCGTACGTCTGGGTATTAACTAGAGGGTATTCTAAAAAGTAGCGTACGTCCAATGGTCCCATGTATGTCCGCCTGTACGGTTTGCAGAGTGTACGTCCGGTGGTCCCCACTGTATGTCCGCACTTCAGACAGTAGCGTACGTTCGCCAGACCTAGCGTACGTCCGCCCAAAAGTTCAAATTACCTTTCTAGTTTCCTTAGTGACCCAAAGCCCAAATTAACTCCCCCAACTAAGCTACTTATGCCTAGTTAATAATCTAGATCACTACAGTTTAATTGGGAGGGAGAAAGGAAGAAGAAACGGCTGGCCGGTTGGAGGGAGAAAGAAAAGAAGAAAGCAGGGGGTGGTCGGCGAGCCAACCAGCCCATCTAGGGTGGCTGTGTGGGCCACCCCAAGCCACAGGGGGGGCGCGGCCACTTCTGTGGCCTGGAGGTGGCGGCGCGGCCACTCTTGTGGTCGGGGGTGGTGGTCCTACCCTCATTTTGTTTTGTTTTGTTTTTGTTTTTGTTTTTTTTTTTTTTTTTTGTGTTTTGTTTTCATCTTAAATTTGTGCATTTTTCTTGGAATGCTGATGTGTCATGTGGTTATTGGTGGGCAAAAAACCCATGTTTTCTGTCACAACCGTATAGCAATTGCTCTCATATATAAAAGTCGAATCACTCTCAAAAGTGCCTTAATATTGTGAAATGTGGTGTGAACCCATTTTTTTAAAGGCTAAACCGTTTTTTAAGGCATATATATTTTTTTTAAGAGTGAATGATAATTAATTACTGTCATTAATTCGTTAATTATATTTCAATATTTTTTCATATTTAAATTATTCAATAAATTAAATCTTATTAATGTCTGAATCAAATAAGTAAACAAATAATATAAATCAAATTATTATGTAATAATACGTTTAGGATTCTAAAAAAAAAAAAAGACGTCGCGCGCACGCGCGCACACACACACACAACCGGTTTTTTCTTAAAAAATTAGTTATTAATTGCGTTAATTATATCATATATATCTATATGATATCATTAATTACGTTAATTATATTTAACGTAATTAATTATATTTCAATATAATTGATATGTCATTAGTTGCGTTAATTATATTATAATCCATGTATTATTCTTGCTAAATTTTTTTTAACACTACTTATTTTAAATCATATATACTTATAGGAACAAATATTTAATTTTTTATTTTATTTAAATAGGTGAGATATATTTTTATATGTCTTTTTAACTTATAATGAAAAATGATGTGTTTAAATTTTAAAATTAAATTATAATGAAGAATCTTGTGTATTGCGTAGATTATAAGCTCGTAGAAAGTAATTTGCGGAGACAGGATTCAAATTCGATGCTCTGGTACCATGTTAAATTATTATTTATCCAAAAAGTATAAATCTAATCAAATAATTAATAGTTAAAGAATCTCCTTGAACCTGTTGTTACAGCAGCATAAGGTATAATATATTGTGCATTGGATTGGACATTGTTTAGATAAAATTGGTCAAAAAATTTGAGCTTACTCAAAGTATTTTTGCTTAGAGAAGAGTTTTTCTCATGTCGGCTAGCATGATAAATGAACATTGGTCAATAGGAATTTTCAGGACAAAAGGACAAATGCTAGCAAGAAAAGTATCATTATCTTATAATCCCAATGTGAAAGTTTTAATCAACATCTCTGAGAAGATACTTCTTTTTTAAGTTTCCAAAAGTACAAAAGGATTTCACATCTTGATCACTTCGAAGATAAAATTTGCCAAACCATCGACCCCAAACATACTTAGAAGGGGTAAATTGGTATTTGCCAACAATCACAGTCGGTCCAAATAAAATTATTACAACTACACATAATATTACCAAAATTAATTAAAGTACTAAACAAATTAAACGCAACAATTTTATCATCAATCTTACAAAACATTTGTAGTTAACTTAAATTGTACCCAACAAACGACATGTTGGATATATCAAGGTTCCAAATGACACAATATATATATATATTTGAAGGTTGTAGGGTCTCACATAGCAGATATTCGTTGGCCTTAGGAGGAGTGTCTCCTGGCATGTTATAGGGCTTTCGATGGAGGAAGTTCTTATCTCCATAAGCTTTTGATAATTAGGTCCTCTAATCATTCCTCTTGTAATGGGAGCAAAACTCGAGGCTTTGTCTTCGAATAATGAAAGTGGCCTGCATTACACCGTAGTGATTAAAAGGGCTCTTTCTTTTTAATCAATAAATATAAAAATAATTAAGAGTGGCTAAAGGATATATATATATATATATATATGTCTATCTATCTATCTTATATATGCAATGGTTTAGTCCAAGGAAATTATGAACACATGTTGTCAATGCCTTTCCAAATTCTAATATTTAAAGTCAATTGGTTGAAACTATGAAAGGTATAATGGAGTGGTTAACTTTAGAAGCTCACTAGTTAAGTGATAACATTATTAATAGAAAGCAAGCAATATGTAAAATGGTGGTGAGAGGATGCATGTTCTAATCCACTCGGTGCTTGAGTTAAAATATTGCTACTCTTCCTGCCCATTTATTATATGCATATTTCACATCGGTTAATGCAGTATATTTGATAAATGAATGTGAAGAGTATAAACAATTTTATCTAATTACTATTCCACCATGCTAATGTGTTAATGCCAATCAGACCTTATATTAGCCTTGTTAAAAAAAAAAAAAAACCTAATTAATACGGTAATTCTACATAGCGGAATAAGTACAATAAAAATATGATTTCTAGTATCAGTCAAAAGAGATTAGGATTATAACCTGTAATTTCAATTGATAACCCTAGGCACATGTAGTGTATATATATATTTGCAGAATAATCATCCTACAACACAAGTAATTATCTTCATGTGTGGATTAAAATATAGCCGAGCTAGCTAATATATATTGCAGAGCTAATGCTTCACTTTTGTATGCATATGTACTTCACCTTCCATAAAAAAATTGTTAAACTTTTTGCTTGCGTAGTTGCATTCATAATGTGGCGGACAAGAGTAGACTCGGAGCACTCAGAGAGCTGCCAATGTGGACTCTTTGATTAATTAACTTCACCAGTCGATTTTGATTGTCAACTTTTTTACTCCTTTTCTTTCTCTACTCTTTAGTAAAACCTCTTAGGGTGTGTTTGGTAAATGTTTTTATTGAGTTGAAAAGAGATTGGCCCGGTTTTTTCTTTCTTTTTTTTTTTTCTTTTTTTTTTTTTTTTTTTTTAAAATATAAAAAAGGGAGGAGATTGTTGCCAAACTGTCTAGTTAAGTTTTTGTACGATGATCGATGTGTCATCCTGAGTAAAACGTTAGGGGGTCCAATAATAGAAGTATTTTAGAATTAAAATACCTTAGAATAATATGTTATCTTTATGGATAACATTAGAATTAGGAATTAGAATTTACATATTAGATATAAGTATTCTTATTAGAGTAATTTATTCTACTTAGTCTTTTATTTTCACTATACATTGTAATTGTCTATTTAAAGACATCAACCTCATTAATATATTAAGCATTATTAATCCCAAACCTTGTGTTTGAAAAGGGTTTTAAGTTTTCTTAAAATCTAAAAGGTTTAAGTTTTTTCAAAATCTAAAGTTTAGGTTCTATCAGAACCTAAAATCTATAAAAAAAAAAATGTGGCTGTGGCCCTTCAGGGTTTGATTTCTGACAGGTATGATACCTTAGATTGACCCTAAAAATCACTCCTTTTTTTATTTTTTATTTTTTATTCACTTTCTCGTTAGGGCCACTGGTTTTTTATGTAATTAAGGGATGGTATAAAACTTTAAACCGACCGAATTTCCTAAAGCTAACATGGAATTTTTTTTTTCCTCCTTTTTTCTACATTTAAGATATATAGTAAACCCTAGACTACATTTTTTTTTTTGGTCTTTTGTCTTTTTCTTTTAACAAGAAGAATCAAACCCAAATCAGTATTTGTCTTTCTTTCCTTTAATTTTTTTTTATCTAAGAAGTTTTGATTCTTACATATATAGGATGAGATTCTCTTCGTATAGTTTGCCTCTCTAACAGATTTGGCATTATTTTCTCATTGCTCACTACCTAATAAGCTGTGTCTAGAATTTCTGGACTAACATTCATAATGGCCAAAGAACATGAGTTTTTGTCAAGATACTACCATAATTAATTAACCCTATATATAACTTGACCATAAGGAAGAGTCCTAGCTATTCGATGGTTAGTTGTCACATTTTTAATAGTGCGTGCCATGCCTTGAGTCTAAGAGCATCTTCAACAATAATAGCTAAAATACATAGTAAAAAAGTGCAACTCTCTATTTTACTATTTTTTTCTCTACCTACTTTTAAATATTTCTCTCTCTCTCTCTCTCTCTCTCTCTCTCTTTTTTTAAATTATATTCTATTTCCCATATTTTCATTTAGAAGAGAGAGGGATGGTGAAATATAATTTTTTATATGGACATTGTGCTCACTTTAACAACATATAATTTTTTATATGGACATTGTGCTCACTTTAACAACGTATATATTTTAGCTCACCTCTAGCTAATCTGCTAAAGACGAAAAATAAACAATATTAGCTAAATTTAGTTAATATTGTCATTTTACCTAGTCTCCTGAAGATGTTCAGAGTATGACACCCAAGGAATCTGAAATTTATGGGGCACAGACATGCTTACTGGAGGATCAATCATGGAAATCATGGAACAATTAATTAAGTAATTAAGTGTACTTCAAAATATTAAGGAAGATGTTGGAAAGAGGCTTTTCTATCGGTCAAAACTTCCTAATTAAGATGTTCTGAACAATAATGACACGAGACCATAGTGTCATGATCAACAAAGTAAAGTGAGAACAAAATAAACACAAAAGAAAAAAGAAAAAAGAAAAAAAGCATGCACTACAGAGGTGAGAAACACATATGTCCCCACTCCGTAATTCAAAAGAAACATTAATTTCTATATAACTGGTTCATTTTCAATTTTTTTAAATAGCTTTATGATAAACACTCGCAGTCGGCTGCAGGCAAGGATGGAAAATTTAACACTTCAATCCTATATTGGAAAGATGTCTAGTTCACGTATAGTGTGTGCATTCATAACGACCATCATGGGTTCTAAATCTCATATTTTGTTTTTTTATTGTTGGTACTAGTGTCTTATATTCTTTTAGGCATAGAGAATAATATTGAAATACTAGTGGTTGCCTGAGTAGTTAGAGCAGAGTGGACGGAGCGAAGAATTAGGGTTTTCCTATATATATGTTATGTTGTAACCCTGAATCATTAATAGAAAAATATAGCCGTTCTACTGTGGACGTAAGCACATTGCTGAATCACGTAAATCTGTATCTCGAATCTTTGTTGATCTCTCTTTTTAATTCCATATTATTCAGTAACAACACTTATTATGTGAGATTAAGCTTTATAAGTGATTCTATAGAAACTCTAAATTAACTAGTCATTTTGGAGTAAAACTTTGTTCTTTGGGGTGATAGCAAAGTTATAACTAATGTTTTTATTTTTTTAATTAAACTTTCTTCTCCTTATAGAATTTAACCTAGCTCCACTTTTTTTTTCTTTATAATAAAGACAAAATATGATAAGGAAATAAATACTTTGGTCACTTTATATAATTAAACTTAGGATAATTCTAGTTTTAAATTTGTGATGATGATGTTCCTCATGTGATTCTAAAGCAAGAACATCTGTGGTCTACATATTAGATGCTAGCTTCTCCTTGTCTTCATGCTCATCTTCTTTTAGGTTATCATAATCCGCGCCGATACTTTTCAAAGATGAGAATGTTAGGTCTAATTACAAACAGCATAAAGAAAAAAGAAAAAAGAAAAAAGAAAAAAGAAAAAAGAAAAAAGAAAAAAGAACAAAGAACAAAGAACAAAGAAAAAAGAACAAAGAAAAAAGAACAAAGAAAAAAGAAGAAAAAAAGAAAGTGATAATTAATTAATCACCTCCCATTTATGCAAAGTGATTTTAATTTTAATCAAGCGTGTGGAAGGATATATTGCCTACTCTCTGAATAAAATATACATAGCCCGGCCGTCCATAACAATTAATTAAGTGTTAATAATTGTTTCTTTATTAGCCTATTGATTTCCTATAATTTATTTTCTCTATTTAGGGCTCTAAATAAATAAAGTCGCTCATTAATACATTCGGGCTTAGTTCAAATTAACTCGGCTTGTGATCGGTTCATTTATTAAACCAACAGAGCGTAAACAAAAATTTTGGCTCGTTTATTGAATGATCTAAGCTTGTATAAACTTCATTCGACTCATATAAATTAATTTTTATTGTTTTTAACTTTGTAATGAGAACATGTCATATAAAAATGATTTTTCTTCATAATGTAATAAATATAACTTGAATTTTTGTAATTATGAGTCTTGATATTGATATATGTGTGTATATGAGTATATATAAATGTGTGTCTATTTATGTATGTTTGTGTACTTAATGAATGTACATACATACTATAAGATATATATATATATATATAAACTCGAAATTAGATTGTTTAATATTCAAGTTAATTTGTCTAATTACTCAAATAATAAATCATATAAATAATTAAATAGCTAACAATTAGTATAAGTTTTCAAAAAGAAGAAGAAGAAGAAGAAGAAGAAGAAATAATTAGTATAAATTTACAAAAGAATAAATAAATAAACAACAACCACCACATTTATTTTATATATGAAATGAATAAGTTAATTGAATGATTCGTGAACAAACTCGATTGAGCTCGTTCGAAAAATAAATAAATAGAACCTGGAATATATTATTTAGGTTGGTAATAAGTTCGAGCTCGGCTCATATTGAAAAAAAAAAAAAAAAAACCGAACGTAAAAAATTCACAACTCTACTTGGTTTGACTCGATTATTAAAATACCTAATCAAATTTTGTGTTCGAAATATCAAAAGAGAGAATACTTTTATATATATATATATATATATAAGAAATTATGAACCCAATCCCCTATAGAACATTGTGCAATCATTGACAAAAAGTTTTCAAATCCAATACACAACTCATCATGCGTTGCAGTCATGCTTTCTGTACCACTTCCCCCATTATTATTATTATTAATATTATTATTATTTATTTATTTATTTATTTTTCTTTTTTGAATCGAAGAATAAAGGAATTCACAGAGAAAATGGTCTGGCCTAAATGGAACTAATGGATCTGATTGTATTGAAGTGTGAGGTAAAGACGTAAACAACCTTTTACACCAATTGAACAATTAATTGCCTTTAAAATTAAGTACTTTTTTTTTTTTTTTTTTTTTTTGAATCAAAGAATATTAAAGAAGTTGGCAGAGACTATGATCAGGCCTAACTGGATTTTAATAGATCTGATCGATTATGTTTAAGTGTAGTAAAGAGAGAAACAACCTTCTGCATGCACGGCAGTTCAAATTAATGTACGTACCTGCTAAATGATTAAACTCAACAATTTTTATCTGTTCAAACTTTTGAAATATATAATAATGTAAATGTGCCGAATTCGAATATTATCTGTAATTTCTTTTTTGTCTATTTCAATTCAATATTTCATATGTCGGGCTTAATTTTTTATGGAAGAGTTTTGGTCTATAAGTGATTAAGGGAGATTAGTTTGAGTTTATATGTAAGGGAAGTATTAAATTATTAAATTCACAATTTTCTATAGGTTGTGTTTGGCTGTCACGAACTTGACCATGGACAGTTCCTATTCATCAAAAAAAGAATTAAATTCCCATCACTCTTATTTTTTACATCATTTCAATCACTTTTTACGTACCAAAAATTCTTACTCTTTTTTCTTTTTTTTGTCCACGTCAATTAGTTTTTGCTATGGTAACAGACCATTAAACAGCAACAAGCCAATGCCAAACGGACACATGAGCTTAAACTTTCAAAACAAATGATAATTTTAGTGTGTGCGCCAGCGTGGCAAAGCATCACAAGTGAATTGTAACACCCCAAGAATCTTGGAAAGATGAGAAGTAGAGATAGTCATAAGTGTTAAATTTCTCATTGCCTAGTTATCACACAAATGAACTGTAACACTCCGATATCATATTGAGAAGGTAAGTAAAAATAGTAATGAGTGCTAAGTTCTACATTGCCTAGTTATTAGATAAAATTGGGCTTTATAAGAAATTATAGGGAAGCTCTATATTAACTAGTCATTTTTGAGTGATAGTGCAGATCTGACTAACGCTTTTCCCTTGTTTGTTACCGACTCTATTCATCAAAGAAATCATATTTTTATTGATCGACGATCCTTAAAAAAAAAATCACAAAACAAAAGAAGAAAGGTGAAAACTTGGTAAATTTCTGTAATTTAATTTGAAGTCACAAAATCCCCAAAGGAACACAATATCTGAGAATGCAGCAATCGTGTTACATGCAACAAAAACATTAAAGATACACTAATATACACATAGCTCTGCATGGCTAAATCCTACCACCCCTACCACTGGAGAATCCTTGTGAACACTATGTTATACCATTTTCCTTCGTTTACCCCTCACAAATCCATGTTAAAAGAAAAAGAAAAGAAAAAAAGTATGATCAGCCCATATGGAAGATGATCAAAGTTCTTGAATTCTGAAAGTAACTTGCCTATCCACAGATTCCAGAATCCCAATGTCACCAGCTGCATGTTCATCTCCGTTGTCATCTTCAATGGCAATATTCAAATCTAGTGAGAGTACACATGGGATTTTCTCTACCAACTCATCCTCGTTGTCTTTTTCTTCATTCTCATCACCGTGTTTTTGCCTTCTTGAGGGAGAACAGGCTCTGGAAACAGAGCTGAAACTTTCACAACTGAAAATGATAATGGCGTCCATAAGAGGAACAGTTTCACCACCAGGAAGAGTTATTCTTCCACTTTCAATTGCTTGCTTGATACCCTTTTGAGAAAAGTAATCGATTTGATCTACATCTTCCATGAAGAACACTCTGTGAGGGTTTTCATTCAGTGCTTCACCAAATCTCTCCAGATAGCTGGAACCCAGTTCACCTCTTGTTCTTTTCTTTCTGGATTCTTCAGTTGAATCAGCCCTTGTTGAAGAGAAGCTGCTCAAACAAATTGAAACTAAGCTGCTTTGAGAGCCAAAAAGAAGTTTAGCTAGCTCCCTTGCAATCTTTTCTTTGCCATCATTATCAACACCTAAGAAGAACAACCAAGTTTCTTCTCTGTTCTCCCTGTCTTTCACATTGCCTTTCCTTTTTCTCATTCCAGACCTGCACTGAAGGATAGTTGCTGCAATCTCAGGAATTATGTCTTTCTGCCAGGAAACCTTTTTCTCCAATGCATCACATAGTAACTTCAAGTTCTCATCATTAACCTCTCTGAACATGTGAAGGCCAACCATATCCTCCATTATCTCACTTGAAGAAGCTGAATTAGGGCTAGAATTCGGATTAGACAAAAGGACTGGTTTGGGGTCATTAATTCTCTCTGGCATGAACACTCTCAAATTGCTTTCATAGACTCCATCATTAGTACTTTCAGATATCCAAAACTGCTGTTCTTTTGGAGTCTGTTTGGGTTCAAAGGTGGTTGGCCAAATCAGGTGGGTATGATGTTTGTGCTCGTATGAAGAGACTGATGTGGAGGAAGGAGATGGAGAAGTGAAAATGAGAGCTTTCTCAGCAAAATACTGGGGTTGCTTATGGCTTGAACTGCAGAATGAGTTCCATTTCTTGCACAGATCGCTGACAGTGACACATTCCTGCGTTAGAGATACCAACTAATGTTACTTTTGAAACCGTCGGATAAGTTAAATTGCTATTTACCCTAAAAACTTAAGTCAGATAAGTGAGATTTAACATGTAAAATATTTATTTAAAATAAAAAGTAAATGTGAAGTCAGGTAAGAACTCAGAATCTTTAGTTATGGTAATATATTAAACCATCATTTATTTTAAAAGTCTGAGTTTAAAGGAAATAATAAATTTATTTTTTTGGAGAATACTTTAACAGTATCTACGTGGGACACACTTGTTACAGTAAATGAACGGATAAGATAGAAACCTGATTATTCAAAGAGTCTTTTCTGCTGTCTTTCATCTCCTGTTGGAGCCATGAAGGCAAGCTTGAGTTTGTGGAAATGCTCATTGTGGTTGCAGTGGTCTCCTTATTGTGAAAGTTGCTAGGTATGCTTTGAGCTTCTCTATTGAAATTGACCACGCAATCGGTGCAGCAAGTTAGCTGCTTATCAAATTCAGTTTCATGCAGCTGCCAACCAGACACATTGTTGGAGACCTTGCTACTGACCTGAGCTTGCAAATTACTGAAGAAAACGTACGTAGAGTTAATATATTGAAAACCCAAATAAGAACAAGTTATATGTAAAAAGGAAAACACCAGTACTTGAAATTTTATTTTCTTTCTAAGAGAGAAAATAATAATAATAATAATAAAAAAAAAAAACCAAAAACTGATTAGAACAAAAAAGAAAACGAAAAGAACAAAAAAAAATGGAAAGTGTCAAATTTACCTTTCAAGGTTGAGAGTTAGGCTCAGGCTGCCAACCGGGATGGTAAGAGGGTGAAGCTCCCACAGAGTCTCTAGAGAAGGGCTGCCAGTTTTACATCTCATGTATGTCTGAAAGGTAGCAAGCCCTAAAAGCCACAATTTTCCTGCAGTTTCCCCAATTCCACACACCAGTCCTTTAAGCTCCATGATTATGTGCTCCACAGGACAGTAGTAGTTTCTCCTTTCTTCACCAAAAGTTGACCAAAACTCAGAAACCCATTTGAGATCACCCAAATACAAGACAATCCCTCTCCCAATATAGCTTTTAACAAGGCACCTAAGCTCCACCACCTTCTGCTCAATATCCTTCTTGGATGAGTTCCTCAGAGAGAAGAGAGGCAGACTAACAAATTTCGCATACCTTAACTCCCCAGGAACATTTCCTCTTTCAAATTTCTCCATCACTCCCCTAAACACACCGTCTGCACTAGCCAGACACTCTCCTACTATAACAGTGTTCCTCTTTCTTTTGTTCGACAACTCATTTACCACACTCATTACATCCTCACTCCTAACTTGATCCAAGGGTACTTTTCCCATTGACTGGTTACTTATAGAAGGGCTTTGGTGATCAGTTTGAGAACAGATCTCCAAAGAAACAGCTTGTTCTACCCTATTTTTCACTTGGGTACTCGAGAAACCAGCCTCTCTCATCACTCTACTAACACTTGGGTCATCTAAAATGGAGATTATGAGTTGTTCTAACTCTATTTTTAGAGCTAATATAGGCTGCTGCTGATTTTCAATGGAGCCCCGGCGCTGGTGAGCCTGAGCACGCTTGAAGGCAGCAACCAAGGCATTGGAGAGGGAAGGTTTGAAGTAGTGAGAGCCCAAAAGAGGGCTCGGTGTGGCGGCCGGGAGTCGGTTGAGCGCGACATTGAAGCAAAGCTCTAGGGCTTTGCATTGGAGGGGGTGAGAGTGGGATTGTAGGCATGCCCTTCTAAGAAGGCCAGTGGAGGATGCAAGCATAGCGCTGGCAACATGGAGAGGAGTCACTTGTGCATGACCCCGGCGTTTAGCAAGGCTAACCGCTTGTTTCACTATGCTTGTTGCCTCAGCAGTGAGTCCCTGCTGCAGACTGCCAAGACCTGCTCTCATCTTGCTGACAATCGCAAGAGGAAATTGGAATTCTAAGTAGGAGACAAGGTATTTCTAAGGATATATAAAGACACTATTTTTGGAACATTGTTAAGGGACCAATATGAGGAAGTAGAGTTAACAGGGTTTATATTTGGGGTGAGTGTCAGATATTATGGGACGTGGGATTATGCTTTTCTTGTTAGTGAGGGAAGTTTTGGCTTTGTATGTGAAAGTGGATTGCATGTGAGGCAACTTTGGCTCTCTATCTCTCTCTTTCATGACATAAAGGAATGTGGATGATTAAAAGTTGGTCTCACAATGTTGTGCGAACTATAAAATAGATGTTAAAGCAGTTGGCTTTAAACACTAGGAATGGAATAATCACTTTTGTTAAGAATAAGCTCAAAACTAGATGATGAAAAGAGAAAGTGAAAGAAAGGTGGGAAAAGAGAAAGGAGAAAAGGGTGGGTCGTCCACCAATAACGAGGCCTGAGTAAAAAGATGGGAGGACTGTCTGTCTGCTTAGAGGGATTGGGAACTGTAGTTGCCTCGTCTTTTCTGCTATTTCTCCAAGAGAAGAATAATAATGCTGTTGATCGATGATTGATTGAGTTACATATGGATCACAAGAAGATCAATAACAGATTGCATGACACCAATGTAACAACATTCTCTATCTCTTCATTCCTAAAAGTTGCCTTCGAATCACCCTTTACTTTAAATCAAGGCTTTCCGTTTGCCGTATAATTTTGAATTTAAGGCTTTTTTAACAAATTGTTAGATGGATGGGTTTGTACGTGTACGTTTCTAAGCGGGAGATTGGAATGTGCCTATACACGACTCACAGCTAAACTAGCTAGCTAGTATGTTTTAAAAGTTTTTCATAACTACAATGTTTACTTCAACCGCTACGAAATGTTTTAAATGTAATGATGGGTAGCTATTATTGTAAATTCATGTAGAAAGTGAAAAGTCGGCTCAATTGGTTCATTTGAGTGTACGATTTTTTTTCTATTCTTCTCAATTCATCTCAAAATTGTGAATATCAAGGAGAAAAAAAAGTTGAGATTAATTATATTTGGGTTGTTTAAAGAATATGAAATATGATAATAAAAAACTAATTAAAAACTGAAAACAAAAAAAATAAAAAATAAAATAAAAAAGAGAAAAAATTGGCCTAGGGGTGTGGATGGCCACCCCCAAAGTGTCTGGAGGTGGCCGATCCACCTACCAAACTAATAGGGGTGGTTTGGCCACCTCTAGTCGTTGGTTGGGGGTAAAGTGGTTGGTGGTGGCTTTGATGGGGGTAGATTGGCCACCCTAGACTCATAGGAGTGGTCTGGTCATCACTCCTAAATAATATATATATATATTAATTTTCTTGATTTTTTTTTTTAAATTTTTTTAATAATTTTTAGTAGTTGGGTTACAAAATTTTGAGTTGAGTTGAATGTTGGTAGTGTCAAATCAACCCAAAAAACAAATTCAAGTGAAAAAGTGCATGAGCTCAATAGCGAGCAAAGTTGATTTGCCATCTAGCTTGGCCAGTGTACATGATGTATTCCATGTCTCCCATCTCCCGGTTGCGGAAATGTGTACATGATCCTTTGCACATCATTAATTTCGAGCTTCTTGATATTCAAGCTAACTTAACATATAAAGAGCTCTGAGTGAAAAAATTTGTATTGCAAGGAGCAAAAGTTAAGATCGAGGACCATTCCATAGGTCATGGTTTATTGGAGATCGAAACCATGGAGTGGAAGAAGCTTTGTGGAAGCTTAATCGAGCAGGATATACAGGATTGATATCCACATTTGTTTGAGTGAATCTAGGTATGAACATGCTTTTACAATGTCATTCAAGTATATGTTTTTAAAATAAAAAGCATATCTTGGTTGTGAGCATGTTAGAGAGTTAGGATGAAATTTTTGTTAGGATAGAGATGTAATGTCAAACAAATAAAAATAAGTTGGATTATTGTGGTAAAATCACACTTGAAAATTTAAATGAAAAAGTATGAAGTTAATTTTGAGTAAAAAGAATGGGTTAGTGTGGTAAAATAAAACTAGGTGTTTTACTATTACATGGCTTGGATGGTTTGTAAATGGCAGCCCAAGAGAATCATAGCGATATTATTTGGCCCAAACATAAATTACCATTATGGCCTACATTCTTTCTCTCATCCATCCTCACTTAAACTAAGGGCATTTTAGGCATTTTCTCACTTAAAGCTAGGGAACACTTTTGGTCTCTCAGAGCATTCCCAGCAGCTTCCCTGTCATGTTCCCTACATTTAAGGATCCAAACTACTTTTTGCTTCCCTATGTCAAAATACACTCCAACAGCTTCTCTTAATCGTTCCCCATATCATTAAAATATTATTATTATTTTTTATTTTATTCTTTTAATTTTTTCTCTCTCTCATCTCACTTCTGTCTTGTCCCTTTCCCCTACAGCCGCACCTCTCTCCCTCTCTGCCTCTCTCATCTCACCTCTGTCCGATTCCGATTCTTCGATCAACAACTCTTCCACTTTATCTCTTCAGTGCACGGTGTTGATCTGGGTTTTTCGCTATCAGCAACTCTTCCAAGGTTGAAGATAATTTTCGCTATTTTTTAAGCACAACTTTTTGAGATTTCAGCAGCGCCGGCCGAAACCGCTGCTTCGTTTCAACGTTCTTTTCTCGTTCAATTGCTTCGAATTCGACTCCAAGTCTCCGTCCCAACACGATTCTTCACTTTCGCTCCACCAAGAATAACCTGAGCCATAGCTGAAACATTCAACCCCACTGTTACCGACTGAGCGATATCCATTGGGTTTCCTTTTCTTGGGATTCACCGAGTACGCATAGCCATAGCCTTCTTCTTCTTCCCAATCAGAATCTTCGAGCTTGCACCGCTTCGGATTCGGCATTTCGAGTTTCATAGTCCGTTTGATTATCATATTTCAAACCATTCAACTCGACGAATGTACTGGAAACAAACCCTAATTTCACATCGAACACCGAAGGCAAAACCCAAAAAAGTAGGAAACAAATCCCGCAGGTTCCAAGTACCTCAACTTCGATTTCGAATCGGCGATGGCTCTCCGATGCAAAATATCCTCGTGAACTCAGATATAAAATCAGAGACCTCTGGTTTTGCTGCTTGTTTGGTGGTGCGAGAGAGACAAAATCAGAGGTCTCTTTGAGATTAAGATTGCAAAGTGGGTCAGGGAAGGCCTCTACAAATGGGTTTCATTGCCTGTGTTTGCTGAACGGAGAAGAAGAAAAGAGAAGGGGAAAAAGAAGAGCGGAGAGAGGAGAGAGGAGAGAGAAAGCATCAGTTTTATCAATATATTATTCATCAGGATCGCTACAGTGGAGCCTTATATATAAGGCTCTACTGTAGCATATTAATGTTTAGGGAGCCATATAGGGAATTTGCTGTAGGACTTTTTTGTGATTTTTTGGACCCATTCCCTATACATAGGGAATAGACTCCCTTATAGGGAGTCTGCTGAGAGTGCTCTCAAGGAAACTAACCCCTTCTCACCCAACTCACCATTTTCTCTCAACTCTCTTTCATTTTCTCTCTTCTTCAAATCCAAAAATTTCAGCCCTTTTCAACTCTCTTTCACGTAAGCTAGGGTTTTAAGCTTGGGCTTTGTCTCAAATAAAGTCTATTACCATTTTCATGCTTCGGGTAGTGATTATCAACATTATAACTTCCATTTTACTGATTAAATTTAGGTCAATTTTGGGGTGTGAGACTAAATTTCTAAAATTGGCTTAGGGCTTTTGTGTACAATGGATTGCTATACATTATTTAAGCATTGAGTTGTTCAATTGGTAGGTTGAAACTTCAATTTTGCCAATTTTTGAAGTACGGGTATAAACCATAATTTTAGTAGTTTTAATTAAGGGTTAAATACAATTTTAATATATGTGGTTAGGTTCAAAATCAAACAGAACCCTCGATTTCAAAAAGTGTCACAATTGGTATATTTAATTATTGAAATACTTACTTGGTACTTTTGTTTATGTTCCATCTAAATATTTAACGGATCTCCACATCAGCATGCGTAAAATGGTGACACTTGTCCCTAGTGCCACATATTGAGTCCAAATTAGCAGACTAGATGATGTGGCCTTATATCATAGTTGTTACCTATGTTTTTGGTGCCACGTATGTTGCAGAAAATAATTAAAAAATGGTAACAATAATTTTTTTGTATTTTATTTTAAATGGTCTGCTATGATATAACTCATTAATTGGAGTTACCGTTTTTATTTATTTTTATTTGTTTTTAGTTTCTTCCTTAGATACACTTCATCTTAAAAAAGTTGATAGCTAAGACAGAGGTAATCAATTTTTAGTTAGCTACAAGAGTTGAGTAAGATTTATATAGGGGTGAAATTTAAAACCGCCTAACCGCATCAGTTAACTGCGCTAACCGTTAACCGCTATCCGCACTAATTAACCGCTAACCATTTTAAAAGCGGTTAGTAAAAATTGCTAACTGCCTAGGCGGTTAGTGGTTAGCGGTTAGTGGATTTTGAAAAACCGCCTAACCGCTAACCGTTAACAGCTAACCTCCTTTTTTTAAAATATAATATATATTTGTATTATATATATATTTCATATAATAAATAACAATAAGTTATTGTAGCCTAGTGGTTATTGTGCGCCTCTTTTACTTAGGAGTTCTGATTTCAATTCCCCTCAGCTTTGACTTTTGTTTGGGTTTTATATTTTTATTATTTATATAATATAGAAGTGCAAAATGAAGTAGTTTTGCACTTCTATATATTCATTTCTTCCTAACCCAAAATGATAATTTTGTTGTAATTTTATTCATATGTTATATGTTGTAGAAGGTGACCAATAAGATTTTGGTATAATGGTCCAACATATAATGCTCACTTTAAACCAACAATTTTTAATGTTAAAATAGCCATGAAAGAGGAAAAAAACGTTTAAAGTGAGCAAAACAAGAGTTTAAAGTGAGCCCAAAACCGGCCAAAAAAAAAAAAAAACCCAATAAAAAGCGGTTAATAGAAAAGCGGTTAACCGCATCCGGTTAACCACTAACCGGTCGGTTAACCGCCTAGGCGGTTAACCACTAGCGGTTAGCGGAGGCAGTTAGTAGAATCTACTAACCGCTAACCGTAACTGCTATTTCACCCCTAAATTTATAATGTAAACCAACTAGTAACAAGAACAAGAAAGGATATATGTGGACTACTTTAAAGGAACCGTAACCGCTAAAACATAGTAAATTGTATTATAGAAAGTAATAATCCACAGTATATGCTTCATTATTGATAGTTCATCTTTTAAATAGAAGAACAAGAAACAACCGATTATATGAGAGATCAATAAGGTCTTAATTTCTAAGACTCTCTCACTCTATTAAGGAAAGAATTTGAATTAGAGATGCACTTCTTATTTGACTTGTAAATCTATGGAAATCTACTCCTAATATATATATATATATATATGTTGTTGTACCTTCACGGGGGTGGGTTTTTCTATTTGGGTTCCGCAGACGGCGACTGAAGGTATGAATTTTTGTGGAAAATGGTGGTGGGCCGGGGGCAGTGTTATAATGTGAAGATGACACTATGGGAGGAGCAATCAGCTGATCAGATTAAGATTTCATGACAACAATTAACTCCCACATATGCTCTTTCGAGAGCCAAATTCATGAGGTATTGGAGCTCGCTGATTCGATCGGCGCCACCATAGCAACTTTACTATCTCATGATGCATATCGTGAGAGAGCGGATGAAGGGAAGGTGTGCGAGCGATCGATGTATCATCTAGGGTTGAAAACTAAAGCACATCCATGACCATACAAAATCAGTTGGATTAAATAGGACCTTGAAACACAAGTAATTAAAACTTTTCATGTATCTTTCTCTAAACTACAAGTTAACACAATAGCTAAGTGTGAGGCATATGTAATGCTATGAATGCATGTGTTTTTTTTTTTACATGTCTACACAAGAGAGGGGGAGGTAGATTTGAACTAGTCATGACCTCCGCTTCATTATGCATGATCACTGCCAATTGAACTATCTTTTGGAGACGAATGTGTTGTTTATTGATTATACAAGTTATGTAATGTTTATTTTACTTTTATGGAAATTTAGAGTTCTAATTAATGCATTATGTTAACGTAATGGAAGAAGTTTCAAATTTTTCCCTGCTCAGGCTTTTGCATAACATTTATCATTATAATTATTGTTGTGTAATTAAGGATTAGTGTACTTAGTAGCGCCCAAGATGATTATATAAAATTTTGGGGCATTACAAACGTTGTCTTGATTATAGAAAAACATGCAATTTTTTGGAAATGATTTGCTATGAGAAAGCTAAATCATAATTAGGAACAAGATTCTCTTGTTCAAATGAATTGGAGAATATCCAGTTAGTTATACTTGAGGAGTATTTTTGTCTTTTTATTTTTTGAGGAAACAAAAATACCCTTCCATTATAACTAACTAGATATTCGAGGATCCAAATTCAAAACATAATGGGATATGATTCCTTAATAAGAGCATGTTTGTGATTGTGATTGTGTTTGAAAAATAGAGCTTTTAAGTTAAAAAGCATTTTTGGCAAGCTTTTACCGAAAATGTGTTTTTGCCATTTTTAGGCTTTTTGAACCTTTAAAAGCTTTTTCAATTTTTTTTACCAAACTAGTATTTTTTTTTTTCTTCAAACATACTTTTTTAGTGTTACACATACTTTTAGGCATTTTAAACACACACCTAAACTGACCCTAAGAATGAGAAGAAACAAATGGGCGATAGTAATATAGTATGCTTGGGGTCTCTCGCTCCCTCTCAATCGCAGCTCTATACTTCATATATATATATATATATATATATAATGGCAATACTGTAATTATGTGAAATTGGGTGATTTTTGTCCATACTTGATTTTTACTCCTGCATCTTCCCTTGGAAGAGCTTTTTTTTGGGTAACTTCATATAACCCCTTAAAATGTTGCACCTTTTGTAAATACTCATTCAATTAATGTTTAAAGTCTCTCACTTTGATATATTAAACTTTCATTTTGTTCCAATTACCCCCATCTGTTAGGATTTTCTATTAATTCTTAACGGATAGGTGCAAAATTTTAGGGATATAAAGGCCTTTTTACCATTTATACCGTCTTATTTAACCTCAATATCTAATAGAATGGAGGGTAACTGAAACGAAATGAAAGTTCAATATATCAAAGTCAGAAACTTTAAATATTGGAGGGGTGTTTGTAAAAGACGTGATATTTCAGGGGAGTTAAGTGAAGTTACCCCTTTTTTTAGGAAAAACATCAATTTCAAGCTTTTCTAGAAACACAAATTTTGCCTTTTTTAGGTCGACAACAAAGTGCTTTAAGAGTTTTTTTTATCAAACGAACATATTTCAATTTGAAAGGGCTTTTTAGGTGCTAAAAATGCTTTGGGGTAATTATCTTTTCCCTTATGAACTACCACGCGGTTATTATTTTCCCCCATGAACTACCAACTTTATAGTACACTCCTCATGAAACTACTTTTTCGTTACCAAAACCACCATTTCCATTAGTCAAGGTTATTAAGTCGAATGGTCAACCGTACTGTTCACGACACTGTTCACGATTGATAGTATTGTTTACAACACTATTCACAGATATTGTTCACTGACTCAACGACTTTACCTAACGGAAGGGGGGTTTTGATAATAAAATGGTAGTTCATAGGGGTGTAATGTAAAGTTGGTACTTCATGAGGGGAAAATAGTAAACGCGTGGTAGTTCATGGGGGGAAAGGAAAGTTCAATATACCAAAGTCAGAAATTTTAAACATTGGAGGGGTGTTTGTAAAAGACGTGATATTTCAGCGGAAGTAAGTGAAGTTACCCATTTTTTTAGGAAAAACATCAATTTCAAGCTTTTCTAGAAACACAAATTTTGCCTTTTTTAGGTCAACAACAAAGTGCTTTGAGAGTTTTTTTTACCAAACAAACATATTTCGATTTGAAAGAGCTTTTTAGGTGCTAAAAATGCTTTGGGGGTAATTATCTTTTTCCTCATGAACTACCATGCGGTTATCATTTCCCTCTATGAACTACAAACTTTGTATTACACCCCCCCATGGAACTACCATTTTGTTACTAAAACCACCATTTCCGTTAGTCAAGGCCGTTAAGTTGAACGATCAATCGTACTGTTTACGACACTGTTCACGATTGATAGCATTGTTCACAACACTATTCACAGGTACTGTTCACTGACTTAACGACTTTGACTAACGGAATGGGGGTTTTGATAATAAAATGATAGTTCATGAGGGTGTAATATAAAGTTGGTAGTTCATAAGGGAACAATAGTAAACGCGTGGTAGTTCATGGGGGGAAAGGATAATTTTCCCAAATGCTTTTTAGGCTCCTAAATTCAAAACAAAATAAGCACTTAAGATAGGGTTTTGGAATTTTTTTAGGGTCTATTAAGAACAAATTTGCGCTTGTAGCTAGACATATAAGAATTATTTTAGAAGAATATTCTTTAAAGAGGCCTGAAAATAATATCAAATTTTCTAACATCTGAAAGTGACCTATCATACTTAAGGCCAGTATCTATATCCTGTGAAATATTTATATAATTTTATACATACACCATGAGAAGATGAATGGATATAGTTTTTATTCGTGAAGGTTAAAAAGATAAAGAGCTCTAGCTTCCCTAGCTAGCAGAGGACTAGGTTTTCTTTTGTTGTTGTTGTACCACCAAAACAGAAGTTCTGCTATTAAGATCTGATGAGGCAAGCAAGTCTCCTAGAATCCCCAACTCTGAAAATTCACTCCATTCTGCAAGCCCAGATGTCTGCAGAGACTTTACGTTATGCCGTCTACCAACAATAATAAGATCATATTTGTTCACCATACTCCGAACTATCAATGCTGTCTGAGGCCCATCTTTCACAATCTCCTCGAGGTATATCACATATTCATTACCCAAATTGTTAAGTTTAACATCATTTAGTATCTCATTGTCAAACAATTTGTCCCAGTGCGTATCACCTTCATTGCTAGTGGCAACAAAGTGAACCATAGTCACGGTAATTTTCGAATGATTGGCTATGCGTTTGGCAAAAATCAATGCCTCTCGATCATCATCACCTCCTAAGAAAATCATGGCAACAGAACAGGATGAATCTAATGAAATCATTGAGCGGCCAAAATGACCACAGTCAACTAGGATCCCGACAGAGCAAGGGGATAGTTCAAGCACACTACAATTTAAGGACCTTATGGTACTGTCATCTGATTCAACAACACCTTCGATGGACCATTTTCGGTGGAATGGTAGTACTATGAGGGAAGTAAGTTTGTCCAATCCAAGGATGCATATGTCTTCATGCATGTACTTAAGTTGAGAGATTGTTGTGAAGATGTTTACTGATACAACACCATCATTGTCTTTTTTAAATTGATTGAAGGCGAGAATGACATTCTCCGAATAGGTCCAATTATTGGACATAGTCTTTTTCTTCATTTGATGGGAAATAAAAATAGGAGAGGCTCGTCCAATTAACTCAATAAGGTGAAGGACATAAACAGAAAGGGGTCTTTCTCTAGATGAGCACGAGACTTCAAGTAGTTTTGTTACAGCAGCAATGTCATCTTGCTTGTGAATGCAAACTAGGACTTTGAGCTCCGCATTGAGTCTACAATGCATAATATCCCTTTTCTGGTAACCTGCATATTTTCTTGAAGGATCATACAAGAACTTCACCAGGAGTGGCACGAAAGCTGCAGTCACTAGGATGCTAACACATGACAAAGCGAACACTTGGTCTGTGATGGTCTGCACTCAAATAAAAAAAAATGTTGGCATTCATCTAATTAATGTAGATCAGAGGCACCCACAATGGGACCAAAAAGAAAAAGGTAGTCATGGTTTTTAGGGAAAAGAGCGAGAAAAGAAAGTCACCTCGTTATCTTTGAGAAATGTATAGTAAACAAGTTGGACTACACCTTTGCAACTCAGTAAGAGAGAGAGTGCCAAAGCATCATTTAAAGGCATTCTAGAGTATAAGGTAGGAATCAAACATGCCACCACTTTGGCCACAAAAGTCAAAATAATGAGGATTACGTTGACTGTCACGAAGCTGTTATCAAATTTGATTGAACTCAGATCTATCCTCATCCCACAAGTAGTTACCAAGAGTGGCATAAACACATCCGAAATGAGAAAATTAAACTTGTTGACGATGGTTGATCCTAAGGGTGGCCCAACTGGTACTGCCAAACCCAGAATGAAAGGTCCATAGAGCGAAGTAAGACCAAACAAATATGAAAGATACGCCCAGCCAAGAACCATTACCATAGTGGTATGAATGTATATGTCTTTGATAGGCCTGCTTTCTGGTGTGTGTCTGATTACCCAGAAAAATGCCGGTCGAAATACAAACACAATGATGATAAGAAAGGTGACGACTCCTCCTAAATCTATAGCGGCGACCATACTACCTTGCTCGTTTTTTACTCTAATCAAGGAGCTACTGACCACAGCCATGGTGCTTAAGGAATCGCTTACCAATGCTGCAGATAGGGCCAATCGACCCAGTTCAGAATTAAGGATCTTGAGATCCTCAAGAAGGCAAGCAAGGACCGGAAATGGAGTTACACAATTTCCTATTGTTATATATGGAAGTATATATGCTTCTTCCCCCTTCAGCCAGAGTCTTGTAAGTTTCATTTGGACGAAAAGGCCAATTAGCATAGGAGACCACATGCATGCAACACCAGTAAACAAAGCTTTTCTTCCTGTTCTTTTTACCATTCCTATATCCATTTTCACCCCACTCACGAAAAAAAAGAGTACATAACTAAAGGTAGACAGAATACCAATTATTTCTTGACCTTTAATGGGGAACAGAACATTTTTGAACATTCTAAGCCGTCCTAGGAGAGACGGACCAAGGATTATTCCGACCTGGTTCACATAAAACCAAGACACATTGTGATCAAATATGTTACAAAAGGAAAAAACAGAGAAATTAAGGAAGTGTTGGAAGAGAGGATGCACATACAAGAAGTTGTGTGGTGAAATTAGTGACTCCGTGACGTTCAAGAATGTATTGGGAGGCCTGGGTGACGCTGAAAATAAGAACCATTTGGAGCTCAAGCAGCGGAACCAAAAACGGCACCGTACCGGAATGAATGTAGCTCCATAGGCCCTGTGAATGGATCATGCTGGGGAACTCATTACATTCGATTGTGTTGATCATGCCACTTCCATTAACATATAAGTTTTTATTATGCATTTTTTCACACAAGAAATGCACGTACGGCCTCCTAATTAATGAACAAAAAATACAAATTAACTAGTTAATTGAGCTTGAAAGAGTCCTTTAATTCTTCATTTATATGAAATTCACAATTTAAATGATTAAATTATTGAATAATTAATACAAGGGGCCTTATTGCCTGTTTTAGGAGTTTTGCTGGTTAAATAACTAATCAATATCCATCATATCTTATGGTTTGTTAAAAAACAATATTGGGTCAATCCTTTAGAAATGATCAACATCCATTATCTAATAATATATGCTTAATTTTAGGGGAATCTTTACTTTTAATCCCTAACCTCGCACCAAACTTCAACAATTTCAACATCGGTATTCGATTATCAACCACATTCAATCACCTCCTACTGTTAAGAGTTTTTTGTTAACTCAAACGGCTAATAAGTGAAATATCTCTTATATCCCTTTAAAATTTATAAAATTACAACAAATACACCTGCCTTACTTGGTAATTTCATTTTCCGCTAAGTCTTTGGGATTAGAATATTAATTAAATGATTAGAATATTATAATATTTTCCTCTAAGTTTGGCTATATATATATATAGTTGATGTGTCCTTACAACATTGGATATAATGGATATTTGATCTAAATGTTAAATAATCACTTATTCCACTTATATATAACATTTAGATCAAATGTCCATTATATCCAATGTTGTAAGCACACATAGACTATATATATATATATGTTAAGTTGATCATCGATCACTTATCCTAAAAGCTTAAGTTAATAGAAAGAGGTAAATTTAATCACTTAATCAATACTTTAATAATATATATATATATTATATTATAATTTGTTACAAATTCTATTTCTATTTCTTTTTTGAAATTATCAATTAACTTTCTTCTACTTCAAATTTATTCCAATTGATAGATTCTTTTATGTGTTATGGACGTCCTGTTTAGAACATAAAACTTGATCGTTAATTGGAATTATGGAACCAAGAACCAAAGACTTGATAATATATAGTAGGCTTCACAATAAGGACCATGACCGACTAAGCCCCCAATGAAATAAGGCCCTTAAATAGAAGCAGTATATATAATTAATTATGGCCACGAGTTTTTATTTAAAAAAAAAAAAGAAGGCCTTTTTATAATATATATAGTTTTGAGAGTGTTGGACGTTCTAGCTTTATACTTTCTCTTACTTGAGTAGTTTTGTGAGATTCAAACCGCACCATATTCATCTTGCAACTGCAAAGGAGTCGATCAGTGGGTCAGTATGAAAATGCACTCTATGAAGATTGTCGAACAAAGAGGTAAGTGGGAGCTTGTTGGTCTTAGAGTTTGAGACTTGCAAGGTGCTGGGAAGTGCTTCTATTTTCAATAATATGAATCTTCATATACTGATTTTTCGGGTTTAGTTGCCCTGGAATGATTTTTACTTTTAATTTCTGCTTTACAATTTATTTTTCCTATATATTGCTTGTATTTGTTGTTTTTAGGGTAGAAAACAATCCTCGTGTTTTATCAAAATTTATAGGCTTAAACTTTTGGGTTGAGTGGTGGGTCAACTTACCATATTATAGGATCACTAAAAGACTCTCCAAAATATCAATCTTCTTTATAGTTTTTCTTTTCTTTTTCGGTATTTTTTCACAAATACTCCAATTCAGGACATAAAACTGAGTGGCAAAAGCTAAATAGGTATGGTTTGATTCATCCTCATTCAACAATTCCACCCGTAAACCATTTCGAGTGATCATTTGCTTGCCTGCCTTTGATCACCTTTGGCAACATATTTTCGGTCCATTCCAAGTCTTATATATATATATATATAACTATCCTTGATAATGGAAAATCATGTTCTTTTTCATGATACTCTAATGGTGGCTTGTTACAACTCAAGAACATCAACAATCAAGTCTGTGTTATATTCAAAAAGAATATTTAGCCAAAGTTACAGTTAGAAATTCTTAATATCACTTAATTATATAAACAGTCTTATTAGTACATAATCAATGTGGGACTTAACACTATATATNCGAGTGATCATTTGCTTGCCTGCCTTTGATCACCTTTGGCAACATATTTTCGGTCCATTCCAAGTCTTATATATATATATATATAACTATCCTTGATAATGGAAAATCATGTTCTTTTTCATGATACTCTAATGGTGGCTTGTTACAACTCAAGAACATCAACAATCAAGTCTGTGTTATATTAAAAAAGAATATTTAGCCAAAGTTACAGCTAGAAATTCTTAATATCACTTAATTATATAAACATTCTTATTAGTACATAATCAATGTGGGACTTAACACTATATATCTAGAGCTGACAATTTAACCTGCAAGCTGCGAAACCAACACAAACACAATATGTAGTTTAAAATTAGGGTTTTGTTTAAATGGATTTGAGTCATAAATGGGCCACTCGTTTATAACTCAGTTAACAAACATGCCACACGAGTTAACCCGTTTACATAGTAAAACTAAAAAAAAAAATTCAAGTTCAGGTCATTCAGGTCGTGTCAATCAATCCGACATGTCTCATTAATTAAACAGGTCACATTAGTTGTGTCATGTCACCCGTTAAATTAGCGTGTCGTATTCGGGTTGACATATTTAACCCATTTATGAAACGGTTTGGGTTGACCTAAACGGGTTGGTAGGTTGACCCAAACCTGACATGCAGTGGCAGAGCGAGGAGTAAATCTTTGGAGATGCTATTGTTTTTTTTTTTATTATTATTATTATATATGATAAAGACAATTTAAAATAGAAATGAAATGTTTTATTACACAATGTGTGTAAGAAAAATAATATCGGCAAAACTTAATAAATATGTATCAATATTGATATGCTAGTAAAATAACATGCACATAAGTCCTAATAAAAAAAGGTTAAAGTTGTGCAAAGCCTAAAAAACAATTTTTATTTTTTTTATATTTTATATTTTATATTTTGCTTAAAAGCCCTTTTACAATTCAACCCATTTAAAAAACTACAAATTTTTCTAACTAAAAACACACAACTTTGAATGCAAAGTCTAAAAACACATGGTCTCTCTTTAGTGGCTACCGACTATTTTTTCATTAGCTTATTTGGATTGCTATCACTTAACATGTGGTCATGGAAAGAGGAGCTTCTCAAGACTTCTGTTGCCATTCTACTTTCCCAAATTCAATCTTCTAGCAACTTCTATCCCGGCCAATTTAGACATAGTCGTTGGCTATGTTGTATACCTTTTACAGAAATTATGAGGAAAATAGAGATGAAAGAGAGAAGCTGGACTGAGAGGAGAGGAAGAAGAATTATTTTTTTTTAGGTGTTGTGTGGAACTTGATAGAAAAAAATAAAATAAAATAAAATAAAAAAATAATTTTTTTTTTTAATGCACGGCACCCCCAAACACCAATGTGGCTCCGCCACTGCCGACATGTCAACGTGTTTTGCCACCCATATATATATATATATGTATGGCACCCCCAAACACCAATGTGGCTCCGCCACTGCCGACATGTCAACGTGTTTTGCCACCCATATATATAAAGAACTTAGCTGGTATCCACTCAACGTAGGACTTAGCTGGTAAAGACATTATTTGTGCTATACCTTAACAAGATCCACCTAGTTTCACCTAATACCCAATTGACATACGACTAAACACTAAACGTTTTGATAATCCACCCACTCAATATCAAGTTTATGCATAGCATGGTCTCGATCATTCGCAAAATCACTTTCATGCATATATGGAGCCCACGACAATTCAATTTGGGATAAGGTAGTACCCATTGATGCAACCAAAAATGAATTAACGCACTGTCGCTGGATGTTGTGGCCATGTGGGGTCTTCCTTGATAGGACCTGCCCTAACATTGTTTTTTTTTAAAAAAAAAAAAAAAAAAAAAATTTGTTCATTCTTTGGTGAAGGCAGTTGCTATGGTGTGTCTGAGGTACGGTGTTGCGATGTGCCTGGCTAGGTGACATGACGCTTTCACCTGCACTGGACCATATCTTCTTTAAGATCCTTTTATGCTTTACTTTTGGTTGAATTTCTTTCTAGGGGTGAAAACGCCGCTGTCTAACTCCTATTCGTTAACCGCATATATATATATATATAAATTTATAAAATTACATGAAAAAATATTTTTTTGTTTAAATATATATAAAAAAAAATGCAAAAATTTAGAAATGATGTCGTATGTAGTAAGGTATTGTTATATTACTATAAAAATGACGTATTTTTTAATTTTTTTTCTTTAAAAAGCAGTTAACGGTTATTAACCGCTAACTGCTGGTTAACTGCATAGGCGGTTAGTGAATTTTACTAACCGTCTTTTCATCCCTTTATTTCCATATTTCGATTGGGTTTGATTTTCTTCCAACATTATGCCTGGTTATATTTTGCAATACTTTTGACAATTTTTTATATAACTCGCCAATTTAACACTAATTCAACACAAAATTAGTGAGTTGAGATTATATGTTTTGATTCATTTATTTAAATGGGTCAAGTAATGGTTAACCTATATAGTCTTATTCTCATTATTTGACACCACTCAAACCCACACAACATTTAGGGTTGGCAATTTTTGACACAAACCTAATATGCAATTAACTAGCTAGCTAGGATTGAGGAGTCTTGTCTACTTAATTAAATAATTCGAATTAGGGGTAACATATATAGTCCTATACTCATGTCTCAACTCAATCTAAACCCAATTTGCAAAAACGAATCGTCACTTATAATATTATGAAAATAATAGGTATTTTTTTTCATTACGCTTTGTTTCATGGCATTGGGTTTTTTCATCATAGGACAATTTTCCAATAATCTGCATAGTTTTTTCATTCCTGTCTAGCCACTATAGTTTCTCGTTATGAGTAGTATACTAAAATTCGTATTCGCACGTTGGATTCGGATCGTATCAAGATATGATCAGTATAAGATTATATGAATCAACATTAATACGATTCATTTAATTAAATAACTTGAACTTCTCAATTGTAACCCGTTAATTTTGTATTGTGCTGCATAAAATAAAAAAATTAAAAAAAATGTTCATCACATGGATGAAAAGCTAGCTCTAGAGTCTCAATAATACAGACAGGATGTGATCTATTTACTTCAAAAGCAACCTTACTATCAATACAAACAGCAAGTGTGAGACAGCTTGGAAAGTACTGGAAACGGCCTCACCTGGGATGGTTCCTCCTTACACCAACTTGCTAAATATTTCGGTGGATTTATTCTCCAATTATTCATGCCTAAAAGAGTGGCTGTTCCTGCTTGTTTGAAAATTTGTCAGAACTTTGAAAATCACCATCTATGGCTCACCCATCATTTCCTTTGGTCAAATTTTCATTTAATATAGCATGTTCCTATACACTGTATATCTCACCTGCATTCTATCTGGGCAGTTCCTTCTTGTTTTACATAGAAATTTAGATTCTATTCTACCTTGGCCAAACAAGGCTTATGCCTTGATTAATCATGGCTTATTACTTCTTTTGTGTTGGATTAGGATTTAGAAGGCTAAGTGAGGGCAAAAATGAAAGGAAAAAAAATTTAAAATTGCATAAGCAAGTCATATGACCGTAGACCGTTAATTTTAATTATTTTGACTAACAAAATGAGAAAAAATATCATAAAATGATAGTTTGATAAGGTCAAATGTTATAATTAGTAGTTCATGAAAATAAGTGCCAAAATACTATAGTTATGGAAAAAATAATAATTACCCCCAACTAAATAAAATAGAAAAAATGTGAGCATTTTTTTTAGGTGATACATTAAAAGCTAAGGCAATAATTATTCTGACCACCCTCATAGTAAATGAATATAGTTAATACTCTGACGTCTAAGCAACCTCTCAAGGGCGAATTAAAAAAGATATTGCATTTAAATTTAATTAATGTAAGTAAGAAAGATATAGAGAGAGAGCTAGCATTTCATTTCTCAATATATTGTCACTTTTTTAACCTACTAATATACACAAAAAAAAAAAAATGATCACATTAAAAGCTAGACATGACCATCTTCTCTACCTCATCAATCTCATTCTGACCGTTAGATGAACATAATGGAGAGCAAGAGAAAGAAGAGACAGCAGAAAAATAAGACGTTGAATCAGCAGAAGAGGAATTGGTGGTAGCAGCAGCAAGACCACCGAGCAGATCCACAAAAGCTCCGACAATAAACCCATGGTTTTTCTTCCGGTTGACCCGCAAGTACCACCCGAGAAGCTCCTCCAAGCACTCCCAATCTTTCAGCCCATGAGACTCCACCATCTCCTCCATAGACCGCCGGAAATCGACGTACGGATCCTCCGACTCCATCGCCAACAACACGCTCTCTTTGAACGGAAACCCGCCGGCTTTCGCCTTCTCTAGAATCGAGCTAGTGTCGCCGGGCTCGAAGAACAGCCTCTCCGACCGGACCCCACGTACCACCATCTCCAACGACTCGCCCCCGAAGTCGTCCGACTCAGCTGAGTCGTGGCTCGCCGACTCGGACGAGTTCGTGAAACATGACGTCGACTCGGGCGTTTCTGCTTCGACCACCACCCCATCAAAGAAAACCGAGTTGACTGTCTTGAACATGTCGTCGTCGCCACCTCTGAAAGACAGAGTCTTGGGGTGGTTACATAACGGCCATTGCCATGGCTGCTGCAGCTTTGTTTCCTTGTTCTTAAACAGAGAAGGCAGCTTCATGATGTTCTTGACCATTTGGATCTGCAGGAAAGAGGTAGCAGATAATAATGTGGTTTTTTTTTTTTTTTTTTCTCGAATGGTTTTCTGGGATTGTGGAATAATAATATGTGGGGCTGTTTCCTTAAGAGATGGTATTAATGGGATTCAGAAGGGAGTTTTCAATGTGATATTTAAAGGAGAGGTCAGAGGTGGTAGGAAGTGAGGGAAGGTGGAGGAAATGGGACTGGTAGGGGCTTTTTCTTGTGTGCAGTCAATTGTTGGTTTGGAGAATTTAATGTTATTTAATGCCCCCTAGCTCACACCAACTAAAAAATAAGTTTTTTTTTTTTTTCACCATGAGTTATTCAAAGTAATAATAATAATAAATAAATAAATAGGGAAAAATTATTTTATTACTACTTATGTCACAATTTTTCACTGTTTATGCACCAACTAATTAACCTCTAATGCATTTAATATGACAACTAAAGCTATCAATTTGTAAAATTGACTTTATTAAGCTTTGATAATTTGATACAGATGGTTTAATTTTATAAAAAACATAGGAGAAGACTTAATTAGGTGTCCGATCGAGTCTTTTGAGTAAGCTTCATATGTGACTCTAAAGAGTCTCTGGCGGAGTGGCATTCGTTCAAAGTCTAAACGACGTATTTAGAACTAAGACTAAATAAAGCAACCGAGCCATTAATTTGGTTCATGCCACAGTCGAAACTCGTCCGAATGAGTAGTAAGTTTGAGATGTTCGGTTGGAGCTCGTCTAACTAAGAATATTTATAGCGATTCTTGTCCAAACTAGTTAGTACTTAATAGTCTCTTCGAATGGGACCACACAATTTGGTGTTTTAATCAACTATATTTTCTATATAAACCTAATAAAGACGGCCTTGGCAACAATTTATGCTTGTTTTAATTGCTCTCAGTATTCATTAAGAAATATTCGAAGGTTGAATTTTCTTCTATATTAACTCAATTTTTTTATTTAATTTTTAGTTTTGGAAAGAATTGTGGATTGTGTGTTGTTTTCTTTTGCGACTCACTATACATCAATTTTTTTTATTTAATTTTAATTTTATTTGTTTCTTTTTCCATGCAAGTAAAGTAATAAGTAAGACTCCGTTGATGTCGAAAGTTGTACGTAGCTATCATGCATGAACCGTCGGCCTTGACATCCCTTAGCTTAGTCAAAATCAAAGGATGAATGTATTTGAGATTTTGAACTCTTTGAACGGATTTTTGAGTAGTGCTAAGGCCTAGTGGCTCGTTAGCACGTTTTACATGTGATTGGAGGCATGTCAGCCATTAAAAAAAATTGGCAGATTCTAATCACATGTTAACACATATTAACAAATTATACAAAGTTGTAGATGTAGCAATTTTTCAGAATTTTTATCACTAATGGAGGAGATAGTGTCCAACTAGTTAATTAATGGGTTTTAAGGGATTCTTCTATTCATTCCAAATAACCTAAGATAAAATAAAGTAAAATAAACCGAACCAGCATTACCGAAACATTTGTAGAAACGAGCTATATTAACCTGATCAATATTACAAATTGAGGTATCACGCTTCATAAATTGGAGGTCAATAGATGAAATTTTCATTTTTCATTTCTTTGTACATAATTACAAATTTCCGGACCGAATAACATAAACAATGGCAAACCACAATGAAACATTTCACTATTTGTTTGTGCGTATGTTTTGACGTTACCCAGG
This sequence comes from Carpinus fangiana, assembly GCA_006937295.1. Classification (NCBI taxonomy): domain Eukaryota; kingdom Viridiplantae; phylum Streptophyta; class Magnoliopsida; order Fagales; family Betulaceae; genus Carpinus; species Carpinus fangiana. The sequence continues at coordinate 20,328,673 of CM017324.1, forward strand.
CTCTTGTACCTCTTGATGAGTCTCTTTATTTCCCAATTTTAAATGGCTTTGCCCTTGGACCCTGTTTTGCTTATTGAAGAAATTGGAAAGGACAGAAATTGGCGTTTTTCAAGTTAACCTTTTTATTATTATTATTATTATTATCTCTTTGATTTTGACAACAAAATTAACAACATTCCAAGACATAAATCACTTAATTAAAATAGCTTTCATTTTCTTATCTCAAGAAAAAAGAAAAAAAAAATACTCTCTAAAAAAATATTACCAAATGGAACCATAATTTTCTTGGGGTAAGAAAAAATAAAAAAAATAAAAAAAAGAAATCATGAAGAGGCATTGCATACTTCATGTGAGTGACTTAAGCGAGGTTACCGTTGAGTCACACACACTTGTCCTTGCCCATGTATTTATGAAGAGTCGATTGAGACCTCAAGTGGGGCTCGCATTGATTAGGTACTTGCTTCTATCGAACCTTCTTTCAGATGCCCACATTAAAAATCAAAAAGGATAAATGTTATTTAGTAGAGTAGTAATTATATGATTGCTGTTCAATATAATATAAATAATATGGTTGTAAAAATCAATAATTAATTTATATTTTTACAAAGTTTTCGTTGATTCGAAGACTGATTTTTACTACCACGTACATAATCCCAATTGCATAATACTCGTATAATAGTTTTCTAAATAACAGAATATTAGGTTATATATGTAGTATCGGACCTAGTCCGTACCAATGTACCCGGTTTAAATGAGATTTTTTCTGTGGTCAGGGGTCATATTTATAGTCACTTATGACTAGGGTTTTGTATGTATGTATTATTGATGCCTTCTGTATTGTTTTCTCTTAAAAATAGTGAAATATCGTTGAAACTCCATGAACGTAGTTTTTAGTAATGAACCACGCAAATCTCTGTGTTTTGTTTATTTTTGCTTTCTTCTTAATTTTTACTTCTCGCCAATTCTGAAAAATTGGATAGATTTTCTAACACAGTAATCATGCATAAAAAAGTCATTATAGAAGAGCTAATTTTACTTTCACATTGTATCATCTTATCCATTGTTGGACAATGATGTAACATTCTATTGCTCATAATTTAATCCAACGTTTTAGAAGGTGTCATGTGGCGGCACTGTCGAATTCTTGTGGCTCTTAATTTTTAGGCTTTTGCTAAAAAAAATATTTTTTGACTTAAAAGCTCTATTTCTTAAACGCAATCCCAAACATGATTTTAGAAGTCTGTTGCAAGTGTTTCCATCTGCTACTAAAAAACATTTATAGGAATACAATTTACTTATAAGAAAAGCATGAGGTGAAGTGAGCTAAGAAAAAGTTATCAAATCTCATAGATTTGATTACCAATAGATATAGTAAATACTTCATAAGAAAATGGGCATTTTTTACATTAATCCCTTAATCAACACACCAAAACATATCACACCTCAAATGTTTGTTTATTTGTTTTTTCAATTTTTCTTCAAAAATGTGAAATTGATAATTCCGTTAGTTTTCAATCCAAAATTGTATTGTCTGTTAGTATCACGTCCGCATTATTGTCACATCACGCTAAAATCATAATATTTCTATAATTTAATAATTTTACTAAAAAGATAAAATCTTTAAAAACAAAAAAAAATGTTTTAAAAAAAAATTGAAATGGTGACTAACGATAGAGCGCGCTGCCACCGCTAGGGCCCCCAAACCCTGTGGGGGTGGCAGTTGGCAACTTCAAATCCCCCCATGGTGGTTGCAAACACCTTTAGGTGGCCTAGGGGTGACAACTCCACCGCGGGTCACACTTTCATTTTCTTTTCCATTTTCAATTTATTTTAAAGATTTTTTTAATTAAAAATTATTATTTTATTGTGATGTAGCAACAGTACTGACATGGCACATTTCGGAGGAAAACCAACTGAAGAATATATTGCACCGTTTCCATACACTTTGGTTGTTAAACAAAATAAAAATATTAAGGTGTAATTTATTTTGGTGCGTTGACTAGCTGAGAGATTTATCTCAAAAATTTCTTAATAAAATCAGCCCAAATATAGAAAATAGGCTTTGTTTTTCAAACCATTTTCTTTCTTACTCTTATTTACTGTTTTCTAAACAAAAATATTATCAAATAATCCAAGATACAAAATATTTAAAATGTTTTCACATTTATGTCACATCAAAATACTTAAAAAAAAATAAAATAATAATAACTACCCAAAATATCAGTTTCTAAAACACACTAATATATTCTAACATCCCAATTCTTATATATATAGTCTTTGGGTACATGAATGTTGACACCAATATGAATTATAAGAGACCGCAATCTGACATGTTAGCATCACAATCTAATATTTCTTATTTTCTTTATAGAAATGAATTGCCGATCGAATCATAAATAAAATAAAATAAAAAGTAAGTGATATAATATCTACACTACATTAGTTAGGTTGGGATGATACTTCTTGATTTTATTTTTATCAACATGAAAATATGTAATAATTTTCCTATTAATACAATGAAATCTTTCTAGCTTGCCAAAAAAAAAAAAAAAATTAAAAATTGATACAATGTCTTTTTTAATTTATTGAGTTACAGTCTCACTAACCTAGGTTTGCATTTTTTTCACAGCAACATATAATAGGGACTACCACGGTAAGTGCGCATTAAAAAATTGATTTATATAATATTTTTTATTAATTTAAATTTTTAAAATAAAGGATAATTTAACTTAATATTATAGCCGATGTCATGGGATTGAACATGAACTTTACAAATTATCCTCCACTTTAATTAAAATAGTTCATGTGTTGTTTGGTTCCACCAGTGAGATAGAGTCAGTTTGACCCTCGTTTTAATTAAATTAATCTAATATGTTCAAATATTCATTTAAATAATTAAATTAACAATTTTCTATCGATTTAATTTTTTTGATGCATTACACCGATCAAAGAGAAGGGTGGCACGTGTTGCACGCGCTCGGCAAGGAGGTGCACGGAGTGTACACACGGAAGCGGATGGCATCGGCTGAAACAAAAGAGACTGGTAAAGGCAAAGAGGTGGCGTGTGTGTTGAGAAAGAGCAAAAACCCTTGGAATTAAGTGGCGCGTGACGCGCACATTGCATGACACAATTATATAATGTATTGATTAGTGCACCCTCACAATTATAAATGTTATGCTCCGTTATGTTAGATTTGTCTGATAACCAAATTTTTTGGGGAAGATATAATTTAGCTTTCTAAACTACCCGTTATTTTTCATTTTAGCCACATAATGTTCAAAAAGTATTAAAGTAGATCCCAAACAGTTGCAAAAGGGCATTTTAGTAACTTAACCTTACCAAAATGACATAGTATTAAATTTTCCATCCAATTTGACGGCAATGAATAATGGAGTAGCCAAGTTGTAACTGTTTGGTAGTTTGGGGAGCTATTTTATTAGTTTTTGAACATTAAAGGGCTAAAATGAAAATGACTGGTGGTTTGGGGGGCTAAATTATATTTTTCCCCCTTTTTTTTTTGTTTTGGGTCTCTCTTTGTGAATTTATGTTACTTAATTATGGGACATCCAATATCCATGCATGGCTGGAGATATTGCTGCAACCATTAGATACTAAGAAGGTGACGATCTACCAATTAATCAAGTTGGCTCCTAGCACGGAATTATCTTCTGCACTTGGGACCTCTATGCCCTACAACAGTACCTATCGTTGCTGAGAAATGTCTCTGTTCCCGGCCAGTTGGTACCAATGTTTGTGAATTGCTCGTGACTTCATGTGGATGGTCCTAACATCTATGGTCCCTTTTTTTTTTTTTTTTTAATTTTTTAATTTATGAAGGTGACTTAGTGGGGTACTTTCCCATAGAGTTAGTTGATCGGAATAATGGAGAATGCCAAAAAATGGTGGAGCCTCATAGTACATGGAAGACAAATCATAACAGATAATTTAGCAACTATTGTTTTGTCGCAGAGCGACGTGGAAGTTGTTGTCAGAGGATGAGCTTTCTGCTTTCTGCTCATGGACAAACCTCATTAAACACCATGTGCATGCACACTGTTAATTAATTAATATGTCAAATTTATATTAAAAAATGAGAATAATTACTTCCTAATTTCATAAATATATATATTTTTTATTAGAGATTATATATCTTGTTTAACACACCTGCTTATAAATAGGATATATTATAATACAATATGTTTAATTATGTCGGTCGACCAGTACTGAAGTTATCTTTTTCTCTCCTCTATTAAACTACTGTTTTTGTATCTAACTTTATATTTTATCAGAGCTGGTTAACTCTCATCAATTTTATGAATTTAGTTAGTAAAGATGCCTTTGATATATATATGCCCGGCCTGCCATGTTAAATCACCTATTATTTTAAAACTAGATGAATTTAATTATTTAATATATATTTTAACACTACTCTTCACGAAAACGGATCCTCTAAACGGAGATGATCCATTTAATTAAGCAAAAATATGTAAAAAATGAGACCAAATTAATTGTCCTTTTACAATTCTGACAAGTACTTTATCCCACTAATTTGCTTAAATGGTCCTCGATTTCAAATGAAATGGTGAGAATCCATTTCCCTTCCTCAAGTATGGGTTTAAACTCTAAATTAGGATCATCTTGAGTTCATTTGAACAGAAAGATATCTTGTTAATTATATTTGAGGGGCATTTTTGTTTCCTAAAAAAGTAGAAAGACAAAAATAATCATCAAATATAACTGAGTCTTCTCCAGTTCATTTGAATTGGAAAGGGCCGTACGTGTTCCTTGAACGTGACTACCTCTTAATAAAGTAAGGAAATGATCCACTTCATTTCATTTGAATTGAAAATTTAAAGTTGGTACATCTAAGTATATATATTATGTCAATATTGAGAAATATTTTTTTAAAATTAAATAATGTGTTATAATGCACAATATTAGAAACATAAACTTTAAATTTCAACAATTAAATTATTACTATCCATTTTATTTGAAATAGAGAAGATCCTATTTCTAGTTAGAGGAATGCTACACTTGCTCCCATTTCTTTATATAATTTTTTCACACTCATAGATGGCTTTCAAAATCTCCAATGAATCAAAATCCAGTAAAAATCCATCTCATATCTAATGGTGGTTTTAAGAACCACCTATGGTTATGAAAAAATTATATAAAGAAGTAAGTGTAGCATTATTCTTCTAAATTATAATAAAAGAGGTTCAACATGGTGATAGATCATAGTTGAAAACTCTACAATATTAAATTACAAGTTACTCTTAAACAAATTAAAAAATAGTGAAAACTACACTTTACTGCCCCAACCCCAAAGTTTGGGGCAATTTTCAATTTGACTTCTAAAAAATTTCAATTTTTGCAATGTACCCTTGACTCCAAACTTTCAAATTTTTGCAATTCGACCATTCTGAATTTATTTTATTTTATTTTTTCCAAAATGCCCCAATTCCAAGTTTAAAAAATAATAATAATAATAAAAAAAATTAAGGGGAGGCCGGCCACCTAAGACCGGCCACCCCTTAATTTTTTATTTTTTATTTTTTTAATTCCGAATGAGGGCATTTTGGAAAAAAAAAAAAAAAAAAATCTGAATATATGTTTGAATTGCAAAAATTTGAAAGTTTGAAGCGTGCATTGTAGAAATCAAAACTTTAAAGATCAAATTGAAAATCGGCATAAACTTTGAAGAGTAAAGTGTAACTTTCCTAAAAGAAAATAAAATAAAAAATTTAATTTATAGTCTACATGCATAGAATTAGGTTTAGGAATGAAAAGCATGTCACGATTCGATCTGTAGCTTATGACAGCTGCATGTGGCACAAAAAACGAAGAGGAATTGGGGTATACCCTAGCGGCAGCTTTGACCTAGAACTGTTGAGTCCTTAAGACGCACGCCAAGGGAAACTAAAGTAGTTTTGTATTTTTTTGCATAATTCCCTGTTAGGATTGATTGATGAGCATCTAAGAAAGATGTGATTTCATTTTCATAGGAATAGTTGTTCGTTTGGCAGGCTGTTCCATCGTAGACCGTTGTAGTAATTTACAGAGATCGAGTTTCAAACTTTGTTTCATTCTTTGGAAGTTTCCTTTCAATTGAAGCTCTACAAATGGCTTTCAAGCTTAATTTGTCCCACTTCCCACACGACTTCACTATTTCCTAATCTTCAGGGAGGAATTCTTAGAGGGTACATTGATACGTGTCATCCACACAACATAATTGAATCTTCAAACATTGTTGATATATAGCCGCCGCCGCCCCCCCCCCCCTCCAAAAACAAAAGAACAAACGAGTACTTGGTTAAAGTATTAATTCAATTATTAAACTCAACTTTTTTTTATTGGTAAGTGTTATTTTTTGTTTTTATTAGTTTGGAATTATTATAATATCATGAAAGAAGTCCAAAATTCAAACCCTAAAAGTCCTCTCTTTCAATTCTCTCTCTAAAAAAAGAAAAAANACTCTTCTAGCTCCCTTTTAGTGGAGTCTCTACCGCAAAGAAAACTTTGAATCCAAATCTCGACCGCAAGATACACTGACTTTGTTGTCAACCATCTCACATTCCAAAGTGAATGAGGACTCATTATCTACCTGTAGATATATCTCTTAACTTTTATAGCCCATTCTGCAACTTGACTGAATCTAAGAACCTTTCGGATGCCGTCCATAACAATCTAAAATTTTCACCATGAGCTGCTACAACTAGCAGTATTGCTGACATTCCTACATCCTCCTCCCATCTTAAGGATCCTCTCCGAGGCTGTCGAATGTATTATTTTGATCGTAAAAAATCCACGTTTTAACTCCTACTTTGTTAAATATTTTATACGCAGAGTCTTACTTATTGCGAGAGAGTCGAAATTCATACGTGAGAAAGAGCGTTCAAATATTAATTATTTACTATTATACTAAATAAAATAGTATATATACTAATAAACAATTTTGACACTTATGTTACACTATATACACTTTTAAATACTATAAAATATAATCTGGACCGTCAAATAATTCATCTGCATTTCAAGTGAAATGAAAAGATCTTGTCCCATATATTACCCTAAGATGCATGTTTGTATCTAAATTTAATATCATGAGAAAATGTGAAAGTCTATATCGATCTCATCAAGGTGGTTCAATGAATTTAGAGATCCTTTTGTGGGAATCTGTAGATCTATGTCTTCCAAAGTATGAGTTATTGGATAGAAAATGGTTGCAACTGCAGTACTGCTTTGTCTCCTGTCTACCATATTCATGATTGGCTGATCGAGCAACCAATCAAATTACGTGGATGCACATGCTGCGTTGACTTTTCTTATTGCGGGCTTATACTAGGCTTTAACAACATGCAATATTTTTTAGAGTAGTTTTAATAATTTTTCTTTTTAAAGCATTAATAAACAATTTAAAATATAAAATAGTCACCAAATAATTAAAATTATTTTCTACATTTATATCACATCACAATAAAAAATTTTAAAAAAATATACAATTTAAAAAATTTCAATGATATTTATTTTTGACGTCTCTGACTTTCTTATTCATAAGCTACGTACAACTCATTGTTCTGGGTTTTTATTTAAACCTAGAATTACAATTGGTTATGATTAATGGCAATTGAACTCTACATGTTAAATCATTACGTACTTAATCGTTAATTATTAGGATCTTCTTAAGTTCGTTTGAATTGAATATTGTTTTTGTCCTATAAAAAAGTGAAAAGACAAAAATATTCTTCCAATATAACTAACTGGATATTATTCAGTTTAAATGAACAAGAGATTATCGTGTTCCCCCTTACCTAGCCGCTCAAACTCTCCATTAATTAATGGGACTTAACACATATGATATTTATCTGAAATAAGAAGTAAATGAAGAATGTTGAACTCAAAACATATTATTTTTTATACATTTTAAAAGCTTAAATTACTTTTTAAAAAAAAAAATTAATATTCTGGCACAAATCCTACATCACATCCTATATATTCTCTGACAGAATATATTTTATCTCGAATTTCTTAGTCTCAAAAATATGTATAAGAAAAACATATTCTTACAAATTATTCAATGCAAATGGAAACCCCAACCACCAAGCAGTAAAAGAGCAACATGGGAAACCTCTATCACATACTAAAAATTGGGTCCAGGATGCCTAATGTACTCTCAGAACATGCCTATGTATTTATGACTAAATGGTTCTCGACATGTCTTTATCCATATATGTCAAATTCTCTCACTAGCTATTAAGGCTAAGCCTTAGCTAAGGGTACGTCGGTTAATGTGTTTCGAAGGGGTTTTTTTTTTTTTTTTTGAAAAATTATTTTGATCGATTTGACATATATATATATTTGTTATTTGTTAATATATTTGTCTTGAAAATGAAAAACAAAAATATAAACAAACACGCACGAGGTTTGGGGACCTTCGCCATTGATTTTCACATGTTTTATTCTTCCATTTTTAATTTTTAATTTTTATTGGCCTTGCTCAAAGTATATATTTAAGTCGATGTTTGTTGAACTAACTTTTCATAATAAGAAAAGGAATAATCATCACACATCATGTTTAATCTTTGTGAAAAAGGGTACGTGGAAAGAAGATGGAAGATTCAGTAGCCATGTTAATGTTTTTTTTTTTTTTTTTCATTTTTCATTTTTTTTTATGTTTTTAAATAAAAATAGTAACAAACAATTCAAAATACTCAAAATTTCATTTATTTTTGCATCACATGAGAATACTTTTTGGAAAAATTTTACAAAATTTTCCTAAACTTTCACTCATGTGTTTTGACACTACCCCCAAAGTTTAATAACTATCAAGTAAGGGCATTTCAATTTCTTTCAATTACTACATTCTGTTAGTATTTTTTTGTTAAATCTTGTCAAAAAATTTTAAATACTTTTTTATATAAATATATAAATATTTATATATTTATTGCAAATATGTTGCAAAAATATTGCAATTTTGTTTAATAAAAAAATAAATGCATGAATCTTTACAATTTTTTATTTTATTTTTCATAATAAAAAAAGGATATTTTGAAAATTTTGACAAGGTTTAGTGTAAAATCTTATCAAAATATAGTAATTATAAGAAATTAAAAATTCGGTATCCTTAGTTGAGAGTTTTTGAATTTCGGGTAGGGTAATTTTACGAAAGTTTAGGAGGATTTTCTGATGTTTCCCATGATTTTTCAAAAAAAAAAAAAAATCATGTCAAAAGCACTAACGAACAGAACTTGAATTTTCCTTTTAAACAAAATAAGGATCATGATCCAGATTTTTTAGTCATAATGCAAAGTAGAGGATCATGTTTGGTCAACATCAGCAAACCCAGCAAAGAATATATATATATAAACAGCAAAGAATATTCAATCATGAAGCGTTGTACTCTTTTGCCAGCGATTCTTAAGGCTCCACACATGGTTGCGAAGAACATGGAGGAAGAAAGAGGAATTGTCGCAAGAATGTTCACTGTTTTCATTCTTCTTCTTATTTTATCTCTTTAATTGGAAGAAGGAGACTTGAAAACAGTTATATATAATATATATATATAAAGGCAACTTCAATATATATGTCCGCCGAAGAAGACAAAGGAGTACGAATATTGCATTAATTTTTCTTAGTTTCTTTGGAAATTCGTTATGTTTAAGCTTGATAATTCGTTAGGAAACATGTTGTCTCTAACAAATGCCAAGTCAAAGTCTCACCTATTATTCATTATTTATTTATTTATTTTATTTTCTTAAACTTTGAGTGATTTTTAACATGATATAAAAAAATGTTCTGACTTGGAATTTTGCCTCTGTAATTTACTTATCATTTCAGTTAAAATATTTTATAAAGTATTCGGCCTTACTTATTGAGTGAGAATTATTAAGTCTGATATCACCTTATTCATTATCTTTTACTATCTTAAACTCTTAGAATAATCCATGCATGCATGGTACCAAAAAAGACATCTTGATTTCGAATTTTATCCCTCTAATTTACCTCTTATTTCAATTAAAATATTTTATATGTTCGGCCTTACTTATTGAGTGAGAATTTGATCCCATATGTGAAAGAGAGTGTTTAAATATTAATTAAAAATAATTAAAATTCATAATTTTTTTAACCACTTTTTGGATGAATAATGATTTATCAGAGTCTTTCTTTTTTTACAAAAAATTAAGGGTTGAAAACAAACCCCTGCCTTAGAAAACCACTTGATTATAAAAGGAATAGGTAATTAATTAGTGCATAATAAAAGTGGAAATAAAGATATACATTGGCTCTCCTCATCTTGTGTTACTCTCTATTATTTCACTTGATAGGAACCTACTATTAGAAATAGTTATTCCCATAAGAATAATATGGGAAAAACTATTTTCTTACCTCTAAAAAATAAGAGCAATAGTTACAACTTAAATAATAGACAAAAAATTTCAAAAGCAATAGTTATTCTATTCCCAAAAAATGAGAGCAATAGCTACTACTTAAATAATAGACAAAATTTTTCAAGAGCAATAGTTATTCTTATGGGAATAGTTATTCCCATAAGAATAACCCATTTTTTCAAAATTTTCTTTCGCCTGTTAATTTTTTTTTTTTATGAAATAAAAAAAGAAAATTGTTAAATTGTAGTTGGTAGCCGACCACCCACTGCATGAACCGGGTGTGGTCACACCACCCCATATAGATTTGGAGTGCCAAGGCCACCCTTGACCATCATTGGGGCTGGCCTTGGCCTCCCCCATTGCCATCCAGGGTGGTGCAAACACCCCCAAGTCCTGCAATGCATGGCCAGCTACCCATTGCAATTCATAGTTTTTCTGTTTTTTTAATTTAAATTTAAATTTGAGTTTTTAGAAAAGAAGAAATAATGTGATTTTTTTTAAAAAAAAAAAAAAATTGATTCAATTTCAATTAGAAAAAATATATTATCGCAAAACTAAAGAATATATATGAATAACTATTTCATTCTACCATTCTCCATTCCAAGTAATAACTATTTTTTCCTAACATAATTTCCATTCTGAAAATCATACTAGACCTTAAATTTTTAATTTTTTTTTTTCTTGCTTTCCAATGGTATATAGCTTGCTGTCCAATTATTTCAGAGTCATCTCAAAATTAATTTTGAAAAATACCTAAAAAGTGCTGACTGAGCATCTGAAATGCCTTTACGAGATTTATGTTAAATTTTTGTTAAGTTCTAGTGGCCTGACTCTTGATGTGTAATTGTTTGGGGGATTTTACATGGTTGAAACTCTTGTTGCTCTGCCAAACCTACCTTAAAACTTTTTCCAACAGCTCCAAAGATTTTGATTGATCATTCCAAACCCTAAAACATGTTTATTAACAATGTACGGTTCTGATCTTGAACATTTCAAGCCAATAGAAGCATGTTTGGTATTTTATTTTTAAAATTTACCTGTTAGAATATTGTTGTTGTTTTAATAGCAAGAGCTGCTGGTATTACTAATTTTTCTGGGATGTCTAGAGTCCTAGAAGTATTTGGGCACTTGTTTTCACATGAAAAATATGTGGTTGACGCAATGGTTTGAACATATTTACGTTTTCATTTTTATCGAAAGAGTTATGGTTCGTTTTTCAATATTGGTTGATGAATATGCAACGATTGTTTCGACTCAATTTTTTGGCATGAGTTGTGAGTGCTTAAAAATTGAAGTACCAATTGATTTTGCATCTAGAGATGTTAATTGGTTAACACATTGGAAAATTTGAAACGGTGTTTTGAATTTTTTCCAACACGTTTTTGTAAGTTTTCCAATATGTACCTAGTTGAGAATTTTAAAATATTTCTTTTTGATGCATAATCAAGGAAATAAATTTCTTTGGTTATGAAATATTTTATAACATGTTTGTGATAAAAAAAAAAAAAAAAGTTACAAATTGTTTGGATGTGTTTTAGAAGAATTTTTAATCTTATTCAAGTTCTCAAGAACCAAAACACGTAAGGGTGAAATCAATTGTTCAGGATTTTTGAATGTAAGAATTTGGGAGAATATTTAACATATAAACATAAAATAGAAACACTAACTTCTGGCAATTGTTGCTTAAGTACGTGAATTGAATATAGATCCAGACTTGAACCTTTATTGAATTTGCAATCTTAGAACTAACTTTATAACCCTCATAATATATTGGAGAGTGATGGATAAAAGTTTTTGGTCTATTTGTTTTTCACGTTCATGTTGTAACTAATGGAGAATCACATGCTTATTTATAGATAGACCAAGACCCTTATCCATAATCCAACATTTATACCAAAAAAAAAATAAAAAAAAATGGAGGCTGAAAAACAAACCAATGCCTTGGAAAATCACTTGATTAACTAAAAGGAATAGTTACTTAGTGCATAATAAAACTGGAAATAAAGATTTCATTTGATTTGAAATAAGACTAGAGAATGTTGTTGCTTTTAGTTTGGCTTTGGCTTTCAAAGAATATGAAAAGGGTAATTTTTATTTGTAATTAAAGAACATATGATAAATTCCACTATGTATTTTCTTTACTTTGATTCAATCACTACTTTAAGATCATAGAGTCCTAAAATGAGCCTGTCCCAAAAACAAGTATCTTTCCTTGCCTCTCCTCATGTTTTGTTATCTTCCTCTTCTTCAATTCAATATATAACACCTACTGCATTATTGCTCAGCAAAATATAAATAAAAAATAAAAAATAAAAAATTTAATTCATCATCTTTTTAATTTAGTTTTTCCTTGTCCAAATAACATACATTTTATTCTCTATTTTAGCTATCTACTTTTACTATTTTATTTAAATATTATTATTATTTTTTTCAAATCACCTACATTCAAACGTCATTATCAAGAGTTAAAATGTTTGTTTCTTTTTTCTTTTTTCTTTTTTCTTTTTTCTTTTTTCTTTTTTTCCGGTGAGCAGTAACGGGAAGGTGTAAAAAATCCANTTGCTCAGCAAAATATAAATAAAAAATAAAAAATAAAAAATTTAATTCATCATTTTTTTAATTTAGTTTTTCCTTGTCCAAATAACATACATTCCATTCTCTATTTTAGCTATCTACTTTTACTATTTTATTTAAATATTATTATTATTTTTTTCAAATCACCTACATTCAAACGTCATTATCAAGAGTTAAAATGTTTGTTTCTTTTTTCTTTTTTCTTTTTTCTTTTTTTCCGGTGAGCAGTAACGGGAAGGTGTAAAAAATCCACAAGAAATACTCTTAAAAGTAAAGAACTTGCTTCATCTGTCATCCACCAGTTGTACACTGCTCCAATTATCTCACACCATGAGCTTGATGATAAAATGCCCCAACACAAGCAAAATTTCTGAGACGATAATTACACAAAATTTTCAAGGAAACTTTGAATTGCTTGATACATTCCAAGGGTACTCATTTCATTCTCTTTGCAGAGAGAGAAAAAAAAATTAAAAAAAAAAAAACATTTAAAAAAAAAAAGGGTCCTCAGTTGCTTGTATTGGAATCAATTAGAGACCAATAATCAATTGTTATGTACAAACAAACATGGAAATAGGGGTTTAAGGCATCCTTGATCAGTCAAAATGCTTTCACAGCAGATCTAACTACATCAGACCTCGCAACTTCATATGGAGGGAACACCAATCAATTGTATCATCTTAGGCGAACACTAGGCACGAGATGCATTGTCTACAACTTCAACTACATGGTTTAAATCCATGATCTGTGCCTCAAATCATCATCAACATCATAATGATCCTCATCAACATCAGTTCTACCAGTGAAATACACATTGTCGTCGTCACTATTGTCGGATTCATCATCGGTGTCTATATTGGAATTAACATCTGAAGTATGCCTCGAGTTCCAATCAGGAGGAAAGGTCTTCTGCAAGGCCTCTGTAAGCTCCCCACCTGTCCTCTCAATCTTGCGTAAGCACTTCGACCAGTGAACCGCAGTCCCCATATCAAAAGTCAACCCACATTCTACCATCTCTCTACAAATAGATAAAACACCAGAATAAATGTAAGCTTCAGCAACAGTAGCCCTTGACAGCAGAGATGTCATCAGGCAATGATATACAGCTTTGTCCGGCTTCAATCCAGCCGACTTCATCTGCTCAAAGCATCTCAAAGCCTTCTCTGGTAGAGAAGCACGTGCCCAACCATGTATTAATGTGGTGTAGGTTTTAAGATTTGGCTTCACCCCTAAAGCTTCCATTTCCTTAATTGTTTGCATAGCTCTCTGGAAAATAAGAAAAATATTCCAATTATAAGATGGAACTGCGACTGAGGCATGAAAATTGAAATAAAATCATTCAATTTTAGAGTTCCTGCACCAAACTACGATTTTTCTAGCTGAAACAATGTCAGCAACAGAACGAGAAAAACAACCGATTGGTGTTATCAAAATGAGAGCTTTTGCTGAAAGGATTCTCAGACAAGACGACTGAAATTATTTCTTTTATGTTCCAACATTTTCTGACATTTCTTCTTTTCATTGGTAAGATTCACATGTACCTACTAGGCCTTTGAATCCACAACTTCACCCTCCATCAAGAAATTGTCATTTAAGTAAAGCTCGATGATCGTCTAACACAAAACAGGCATCTATGGAATAAAACCGTCATTTGTACAACATAGCAAGAGATACAATGTGGCCTGACAAATAAAAATTTGGTTTGCAGCGAAATCCTAAAGACTACAAGCAACAAAAAGCACTCTCTAAAGCAATGATTAGGAAGGAAATTAAGTTCTTCGTAATGATTTGATGAAGATTTTTCATCTCGAAAAACCCAACAAAATCCAAAGTGAGATTACTACCATTAAGTGTCTAAAAACAATAAATGAACTACAGAATAACAAAGTGAACTCATTCCACATGCTTCGCAAATTAAAATAAATTTTTTCTGTGTCTTATGGGTTTCCAACTGCCCCTAGTAACTGCTCTTTACCGATAATTTAATGGGAAACAGACAGTAATGAATGATGATACATACCTGCATGTCTCCAGCCTTGCAACAAGCATTTACAAATGATGTGTAAGTATGGATATCAGGTTGAACCCCTTCCCGTTTCATTTGTTGCATCAGATCTGCAGCCTCCCAAACGTCACCTCTTCGAGCCCATCTACGTGGGTAAACAACAAAATTATCACAAGCACCAAATGCGAACACACAAACAACAAATTAAAAGGAATATTAAAATTGTTAAAACACTACTTATCTCAAAAGCTTAAACTTATATGAAATGATGAATTCAATCATTTAATCAATATGTAACACTTTCTTACATGTGGACTCAAACTCCTCATCAAGTGAAACCCCAAACATGGAATACTTAGCTGAAATACAGGGTAATCCGTGGAGCTAAGGTTTGAAATTAGGAATTTTACCTTGATACCATATCAAATCACTACCTACCCAAAAAGTTTAAGCGTATAAAAAAGAGTGAATTGAACCTTTAACAACTATTATGATAAAATAAAATGATCAAATAAGTCGAACATATATCCTGAAGAATAAATTAGAAAGTCAAGTCCAATGAAAGAGAGATTAAAGTGAAAATTATGAGCATACTGTTGCACTTCCAAGATTATAGACAATTCATACCCGTCAATTAATATGTTGTACACAAAGGTGTTTTTTGGAATCTTTTGAGCACTCATTTCTTTTGTTACTGCTAAAGCACTCTGCATTCTGCCTGACTTGCAACATGCCTTCAGCAACGCCTCATATGTATAAACGTCAAGCTCCAACCCTTCATTCCTCAATTTAGTAAAATACTCAAATGCTTTTCCAGTATCTCCCAATGATGCAT
This sequence comes from Carpinus fangiana, assembly GCA_006937295.1. Classification (NCBI taxonomy): domain Eukaryota; kingdom Viridiplantae; phylum Streptophyta; class Magnoliopsida; order Fagales; family Betulaceae; genus Carpinus; species Carpinus fangiana. The sequence continues at coordinate 20,344,476 of CM017324.1, forward strand.
AACCATGCATGATAGTTGTATATGTATGCTCATTTGGACGTACGGCTGCTAGTGTCATCTCATCTAATATTTCAACAGCCTTCTCCAACTGCAAGAAACATAAGGTAAATAGGATTGCCTTTGAAGAGAATGGGTGCATAATGAAGCAAACCAAAAATAAGATTTAAGCAAGAAAGAAAAATAAAATTTGAGAAAAACCAATGCAAGCTTCTAAACATTTAAAAAAGGGTAAAAAAATAAAAATAAAAAAACTACACAAGACAATCCAAAAAGGACCAGAAAAATTATGTTCCAAGTTACACGTCAAAATTAAAAGAGATTGACCAAAGATCATACACCATGACTATGTATTGGTTCCAGAAAGCTTCATGTAAAAAAAATAATAAAAAAGAGAAAGGAAAAAAAAAAAAGAGTGCTTGTATTTCACCTTAAGTTCTCACCTACTTAGGAAACCAATAATGCATGTTAGATAGAGAGGAAGAGCTCATTTGAAACTTTCTATGATATAAAGCAGCAGGAGTTAAATGAAATTGCCAAAACAAAAAAGAAAACAGACAAATAAACCTATAATTATCTACAAGGAAAAAGGAAACAACGAATCACCCCAACATTTTTTATTTTTGGCAAATAAACACCTCCCTTTTGTGGCTAGATTTTAGAATAAACTTCCTAGTTAGCAGGTCATCAAATTCCAGCCACAGGCAAAAAGTACAGGAGTATGAGTACCTATCTAGGTGCCTAGCCACTTAAATTTGGTCATGGAGGTAGGCATCATAAGCTCCTTTAACAATCCTAGATTACAAATAAATTAAGATATCAACCAACTGTTATTTGAACTTTGTTTTGACTTTTTCTTTTTATTATCAAGCACAATTTACCTGACGTTTCTCAACAAGGCCAAGTATCAGAGCATTGAAAGTATGCACAGTCGGAATGCATCCACTCATCCTCATCATATCAAACACTTCCAGGGCTTTTCTCATTTCTCCTGCTCTTGCGAAACCATGAATGATGGGCATAAATGTACGGGTGGTAGGCCTATGCCTCTCCTTTTGCATCTCCCTGACAGTACGGATGGCACGATCCATGTTCCCCATCCCACAGAATGCTCTAATGATGTTATTGTAGAGCACTACATCAAGTTTCAGACCATCCTGAACCAGATCTTCAAAAATTGCAAATGCATTAGCCCAATCTTTTAGCTTTAAAAATCCATTAATCAACATGGAGTAGGTCTTCATATTATGTTTTATGCCAGCTGATTCCATCATTTTGCTAATCTCCAGGGCTTTAGAAACTTTCCCAATCTGAAATAGTGAAACATAACATTTTTGTTTGAGCATCAATTGTAAAGAAGACCAGATATACCAATTTGATAATGAGAACGTGTAATAATTGTAAGTGCAATAATTTTCATAACATCTTAAAAATGGAACCAAGATTCATCAGCAATTTTACAAACTTTTAACCTATTTCAATGTAGGGACCTAGGGGTTACTACCCAGTGTTGATTCCACCAAAGTGGGGTCCTAGGACAATGTCTTGTATATGGTTTAACCCTTCAGCATTTTTGCAGGAAGTGAGCTCTCCAAAATCAAACCTCTGCACTTGCATTTGACATTCCAAGACTTCACCATTGCACCTGACTATATCCATAAGCTATTAAATATATGCATACATTTATATATAGATTTCCATGTGTTGAGTGTGTGTGAAGCAACCACATGAGGAATATCAACAGTCTTGCCTCCATGGAATCACAGAAATACAGGTTAACTCAACTCAAATAGGAGTCTGCTAATGACATTGACGACACAACAATCAGGTAGAATGAATATTTGGCTTGCTTTGCTTCATTATGAAAACTTCCTTATATTTTCCTCGTATAATGCTTTCTCCCCTTCCTTTCTAGTTACATTTTGTTTTTTTTTTTTGATAATTAATACATATCATTAATAATCGCAGAGTGCGGAATCCTAGTACGCAGGATGCATACAATAAGTAACCCCCTTTAAGTATTAAAAGAAGCACGAAAATCCACAAAATCAGAAAAGTTGGAAAAATGGGAAATATTATACGCCCTGGTCCATATATAAAGTGAATTAACCAAGATGTTCTTGAGCTCTTCCATCAGGCTCTCACCATCTTCAAAACAACTTGCATTTCGCTTTGTCCAAATACTCTACATTTTTTTTTTTGAGGTCCAAATACTCCACGTTAAGCACAAAGGAGACATCCTCCAAATGGCTACCCAACTACCCTTGCTCAAAACTTAAAAACTCAATCACCCTTTTAGGTACATATAATAGCATATTCGGCTTACAATGTTTATAACATGGACAGCACGGTAGTAGAGGAAAGGGTTCCCCTATAGATTTGATTAATGAGCCCAGCTAGCAGGGCAAAAGTACAAGAAAGGACTTCTGCCCAAATCTTCTGCACCCTTACTATATAGGTCAAATCTTCCTACATATACTTCAGGTAGAATAATATCAAAAATAGAAAATGTAGCATTTTTTTTTTTTTTGGTTAAGTGTCCATAGAAGGTAAAGATGTAAAAAGTACATTTGAACAAAATAACATCAAGAAATGCATACTGAAGGGCTTAATCCACATTAAAGTCAAGCTATCAGGAATGATTCAATCCCAGTACATCATGATATATTGAACTATCTATATTGCCCTTCATTTTTTTCCATTTTTTTGTGGAGTGGGGTGGGGGAGGGGGATTCTTAAATTTTATTTATTTATTTTGAAAGATAAGAAAAGATTTATTAAACAGTGGAAAGAAGAGCCAAAGCCCAAACACTAGGATTTCTACAAAAAGCCCCATGCCTAAAGAGAGATACTCACGCCCTAAGATCAATAATATAAAAGGTCCCATAAGGACAAAGAATAAACAAATTAAGGATGAACCAGTAAACAAGCAATGAAAAACTAAGAAAGAGTCTTGAGCTTAAGCATGAAACTCTAACATTCGTTAACACACCATTCTAGATGTTCCACATTAAGCACTAAGACACAGCTCGCTAAGCAACGCTCAGATCCCTTACCCAAGGATATCATTATCAATGAGCGGCAATTGATAATGAGATTTTCAGTAAATAACACTACATATGGCTGAAAAATAGTCAGCTGGATTCAATAGAGATAAGGTAAATTGATTAAGGTAAGGATTATTTTGGCATCAAAGTTCAACTGAATTATTCAGAAATTTGGTTCTTCTGGCACATGACCAAAATAAGTCGAGCCAAATTCTCTCAATATTGCCACCAATTTGGTTCTTCTAGAAAATGACCAAAAGAAGTCAAGCAAAATTTTCCAGTCCTGCCACAAGTTGTGCTGCCCCCGTGCCCACACAACTACATGAAACGACATCCCAAAGGTGACATCATTTACAGCTCTATACTACGTTACCTTTCCATTCATTCACCTCCAAGCCCTCATGTGAACCATATGGTTATGCTCTAGATACATTGTTCCTCAACCAGGAAAAAAAAAAAATTAAACAAAAAAAGAAAAAAGAAAAAGAGAGAGAGAGAGAGAGAGAGAGAGAGAGAGAGGAATAAAGACACCAGAGAAGAAAATAGATGAAAACCACAGCCAGTCAATTAATACTTAGAAAACAGAATTTGTGTTTCTCACCAAACAGGGAGAGCAACATTTAAAAAAGAAAGCAACACATGCCTCATTACAGTTTAATGTGAAAGGAAAAAATAGTTATACCTTAGTGTAAAGATTGATGAGACATCCGTAACTGATAACTGAAGGTGTAAAGCCACATTCCTACATCAGTTTTTGTGTTAGCATAAACAGAAGACACTAGATAAGTTATAAACTACGTGAAGAAAATTCTTATTGTAGACGGTAAAACTCGTAGTACTTTACCGGCTTGAAAAAGATGTCTTGAAGGTTTCAAGGCAAGACATGGAAAAAATTCAACAGAGAATCCACATAATGAAGGCTACTTCGGTTCTTACTATTTGAGTTTCTTAATTTTAGTAACCTGCTGGTTTTGATATACTTTAGTTTCAATACTTCTAGGATTAAGGAAATTTTAGTAACTTCAATCTTTTCTGAATGTAGGCTGCAATAGTGGCCCTGGTATTGCAAGTACCCAACATACATCAATCTAACCATCTCAAATCAACAAAGATCATTATTTAAGAGAAACTTTCAGTAGCTCTGACATCCCATTTGAAGATCAATATTAAAGAGAAACCCCAAGGGGTTGGCCTAGTGGTTGAGGCTTGTAGTATTAGGGAGTATCACCCCATAGATCCCAAGTTCAAGAGTTGGTGCAAACTCTCCCTTGGGGCCACACCCCCTAGTGTAAAAGCCAGCGATTTACCCTGATCTGTGTAGGAAAACTTTTAAGGGTGCAGTGCATGGGTCCGAGGTTTACAAGCCTTTCAAGAATCTTTGAACCATCACAGTCCTCACTTTTAATTTATAAATTAAGCACAGATTCTGTGGAGTAGTTTCTAGACCTTGAGCTCTACATGCTTGGTGCCTTTAAGTACGTCAATCTTGATGCAATGAGCTAAGGTTCGCAAAGGATTTTTTTACTCAGTTTCTTTTCCAAAATCCATGTATTAGTTTTAGCTAAAATGATGTTCGTGGGCAGAACAAGATTTAATTAAAGCTATATTTTGTGTTGCTAGGGTTTTAGGCTTTGTCCCCTTGAAAAAGAGGTTATCACAGCATCGTAATGGATACTGTTATTATTATTATATCAAGAAAATGTGTTTGACTTGTTAGTTTCTTCAAGATAGGGTTTTACTTTTTTTTTTGACATGTCCACACAAGAGGGGGGAGGAAGATTCAAACTAGTGATCTTTGCTTCATTAGGCGTGGTCCCAGCCAATTGAGCTACCTCTTAGGGACAAGATAGGGTTTTACTTATTTCAATATCCAAGAAGAGGTTTTTCCTTTTCCCATTGAGGAACCTAGGTTTCCAAAGAAGATTGAAATAATTTCCACTGCATCAGTTTTGCCTTCATTTTATTTTGAAAACCATAATTCTTTCAGACAAATAAAAAATAAACAAAAAGATAAAAAGAAAATCCAGTTACGAAATAAGACAACGGAACAAAAACACTCATGAAGAGAAACACAAATATGTATGCATGCATAAACAGGCACATCACCCCAGGCAAGAAAAACTATTATCACCTATACCTTGAGTCGGTCAAACACAACCAGACATTTATTTTCATTGCCACTTATTGTATAACCATCCATCATGGTATGATATATATCAATAGGTGCGTCAATACCGGATTCTTCCATCTCCCTTACCAATGCCTCAGCTCGATCCATATTGCAAGTTTGGCTGAAAAATTTAAAGCAACAGATAAGAAACATCATGAAATTGGAATCAAAGAATTCTTTTAGGCATGCATCTTATTTACATACATGGTATTGAAGAAAACCTACAAAAGAGAACGTTGTGCAAATTGCCAATGGGTTCTAGCTCAAATAGCACCTCTCCTCCTAAAAGAATAGGGTGGAGGGTGAGGTCATGGAATCAACCCACTGGGTGTATATTTATCGAATCAATTAAAAGGGGGGAAAAAAATAGAATGCTGTGCAAGCATTGAAACATGTAATGAAACACTCGTCAAAAAAGAAAAGATAAATAATGCCAAGTAGAAAATGACAAACTGAAAAGTAGAAAAAGAATTTCAATAGAGTTAATAAATTTTGCATCTGTCGATTTGTTAAACATAGACTTCAAACCTAGAAAATAACCAAGAAAAATACAATGAACCTAAAATTGATTTGTTAGAACACTCACCAGTGAGCATATATAATATTCCCATAAATGATTGCATTCAGACTTGTATGTCTCTCTTTGGCCTCCTCAAACCAGCGATCTGCAGCTCTTCCGAAAACAACATCAAATAATGTTAGATCATAGAGATACAAAATCACCTCATCACTTCATTGATACAACCAATTCAAATCCATGCACTCAAAACAAAATGGATTAAAACCCTAGCGTCCTACAGTTACAACTAGTTGCAGGTAAGAAACAAAGCACAGTACGGCACCTGAAGCATTCTGCTTCAATCAAGGTGAGTGCAACCAGTAATGTGTAAGCAACACAATGACACATTTATTTCTTCCTCATCAATTGTAAAATTGGCAAAGTGTTTCAATTATATAAGCGCTTCGCTTCGCTTCACTTCAATCCTTGCTTTATGTAACATATTACATATTACATTTAAGCAACAGGAAATCTTAATGCATGTAGTGCCCTATAGCCTCAAACAACAATAAAGGGCCAGTACTCAGAGTTGTACAGAAGGCTGACAGAAACTAAAAAGAATTGTTACTTGAATTGGAAGTGCAACACAAAACAAACAAACAAACAAACAAACAAATTTAAAAGAAGAAGAAGAAGAAGAAACTACTAGGAACTAATTTGTGCAAGGTACTAATATATTTGGCTACAGAATTCACACACATCACACCAAAAGAAAAAAAATAAAAAATAAAAAAATCACCACTGCAGAAGGATCCAAGAGACCTAGAGAAATCCTGAATGAAAATGACAAAATAGTGGAGAAAACAAAGCATTTACAGTCACCAAAAGACTAGAAACCATTATCAGATTATAGGATATAGTTCCAGACAGTCTATAAAAACCAACGTTCCAAACCCAATTCACTCCAAACCATTAAATGTGTCTGGCCAGTAAAAATTCAGACATTCTCAAAGTTTTCAAAGGTGTTGATTAGAAAGAAGAATACCTGGAAAGGCTATTTGGCCCCCTTCAATGACTACTTTTAATGTTATAAATAAATTCTCTATCTTTTGCTTAGGAGCAAATAAAGGTGACACAGTTCTGATACTCAACAATAACGTCATTGCATGCCACCACTCACATCACTTTGATAAACATTTCCTTTTTTCTTTTTCGGTTGTGAAAATAGCTTAATTTCTAAAAAGCCGCAACTGCATTCCTCAAATATATTGTATCAAAAGGAAGAACCAAAAAGAGGAAAAAAAAAAAAATTAGTGACTACAGCAAATAATAAAATTTGGAAAGCTTAGGAGTACCAACCTAAAGTTACTTTCTAAGAAAGTAGTTCTGGAATTTTTATTTTTTTTTTAATAGGAAGGAGGCATGGAGAATTTTTTTTGGGGGGGGGGTTCAGGGGGTTGGTTGAAGAAGGCACTAAAGAGAAGCATGTGGTTTACTTACTCAGCATTGCCAATTTTTGCAAATCCCCCGACAATAATACTGTAAGTCACCAGAGTCATTTCGATGCCCTCATCCTTCATTTTCCTGACACAAGATAATGCTTCTTCCATGTCTCTACCAACTGCATAAGCATGAATAAGGCTGCATGAAATAAACAAGCTTTAATGTTGAAAGAAAAAGGATAAAAAACATAACCCAAAAACTAAGGAAAACAAATTAAAAATTATATACATTTTATTAGATCTACTAAAAAATAATCTTAATCACTGCATTATGTCATAACAGTAAGCCAAATATGTATAAGTCCTGAATTCAAGTTCTGTTGTGTTTTGTGGATAAAAGCATTTGGTTGTACTAGGGTGAAAGTCTTCTAGTGGGATCTCTGATTGGACATAATTTGCACTACCCAAATAGTACACATCCATTGCATCCTAGAAAAATGGACATCAGCTCAAAAAATCAAGAAACTCAAAGTTGGCCAAATTCACATGTTTTGCAAAAACATTCAAAGTTTAACATAGAATATTGAATCACAATTGATACCTCGTGTAGACGTGTGAAGTTGGCTCTATTCCTCTTGCTCGCATGCTCTCAAATGTTTCACGTGCACGATACATATCCCCACGCCTTGCATAATAAGTCACCATCAAGCCATACTCTCTTCTAGAAGGCTGATATGAATAAGAAAAACAAAAGACAAAACATATTTATGCACATGACTTTTTTTTTTTTTTAAAAAAAAGAAAGTATATCAATCTTATTAAAAGTGTAAAAGGGGCGCAACCCAAGTACATAGTGAGTATACAACCATACAACCCACTTGGGAAGAAGAACACAAATACAAAAATTGTAAGAACTTAGAAAAGCAAGAACTACTGATAGCAACCATCCACCCATAAAGTATTTTGAACAATATATATATTTTTTTGGATAAGTAATGTTTTATATCTTTTTACTCTATCACTATTCTCTCACGATTTTCAAAATTTCAGGAATTGTGTTCTCTCAAGATATACCACATTATGCAATGGGGAGTCATCCTCCAGGATTCTAAATTACAATGACTATCAAACTGGCCCCTCCAACTAGTCAATGATCCATTTAAGGCTATTATCTTTTTTCTTGAAACAGATTTTTTTGAAGTAACCATTCCATGAATAAGCCTCACATGGTAGGTGTGTGTGTCATGCATGGGAAAACAATCTAAAACAATAATTAGTATAATTTTTTTTTTCAAATTCCTTAATTAGTAATACATTTTAAATAGTTGGTTTGAAAAAGAGTAATAAAAACCTTATATATTTTTAATTGTGGCCCTTATTACTCTTTTAGAACAGAACATACTAATTCAAAAACACTTTAGTGATTTTTTTTTTCAAGAAAATTTTTTAATATTAGATATAAAATTTTTTCACTTGATGGCCAACTCTAATAACAGGTATAATACCATTGACTCGCTCCACATCAATGGTGTTTTATCCTCCAATCCGGTGGCTATTAGAGAGCATGCAGCTTGTTACTTTGAGTCTATGTTTGCTGAAAGCATGTCTTGGAGGCCTAAGTTGGATGATTTAGAGTTTGAGGCTTTGTCTAAAGATGAGGCAGCATCGCTTGAAGCCCCTTTTCTGGAAAAGAAGTGAAAGATGCGATCTTTGGCATGGATGGGAATAAAGCCCCAGGTCCGGATGGTTTTTCTTTCTTTCAAGCGTGTTGGGAAGTGCTGAAAAATGATATCATGGCCGTGTTCTCTGATTTCCATGCTCGCGGGAAGTTTGAGAAGAGTTTGAACTCTACTTTTATTTCTCTCATACCTAAGGTGTCTGGGGCTGCGGAGCTTAAGGACTTTCGTCCCATTAGTCATGTAAGTGGGATCTACAAGATTATCTCTAAAGTCTTAGCAAATAGATTGAGGTTGGTGATGAGCAGGATCATTTCCACTCCTCAAAATGCTTTTGTCAAAGGCAGACAAATTTTGGATTCGGTGCTTATTGCCAGTGAAAGCTTGGACTTCCGCCTCAAGTCAGGTGAACCGGGGCTGCTTTGCAAACTGGACATGGAAAAGGCTTATGATCATGTTAGCTGGGATTTTTTGCTTTATATGCTGAGGAGATGCGGGTTTGGGCAGAAATGGTGTTCTTGGATTGCTTACTGTATATCTACGGCCTCATTCTCA
>CM017324.1:20354411-20389832 GCA_006937295.1 Carpinus fangiana
GGTCAATAGATGTGGGATGTGCAAAAAGGAGGAGGAATCTATTGATCATTTGCTCCTTCATTGTGAGAGTGCCCAATTTTTATGAAACGCCTTTTTCAGTCGCTTTGGCTTGGCTTGGGTGATGCCTCTGGGGGTTGTGGACCTTTTGTATTGTTGGTGGTCGGGGGGTCGTCCTCGCAGCGCTGTGGTTTGGAAAATGGTACCGCTTTGTATCATGTGGTGCTTATGGTCCGAGAGAAATGGGAGATTATTCGAGGACTCCGAAAGAAGCTTGGAGGATCTCTTACATTTCTTTTTTAATACTCTTTCACTTGGGCGGCAGCTTGGCTGGCCCCAATTGTGATTTCCTTCTCTGATTTTCTTTATCTCTTCTCTAGTCCCACTTAGGCGTTCTCTTGTATACTTCCTGTGTACTAGGGTTGCGCCCCTCTGTGCTTTTTTTATAAAACATTACTTATCAAAAAAAAAAAAAATAGATATAAAATAAACACCTCTTTTTTTTTTTTTTTTGATAAGTAATGTTGTATATTAAAAGTGCAGAGGGGCACAACCCTAGAACACAAGAAGGAACCCTAAAATAAACACAGTTTTAATGACACTAAAGCAATCAATCCATAGATGTCTTTCTATAAGTAATCATTCCAAGGATAAGTTCCACATAATAGGTGTGTGTTTGCATTATGCATGAGACCACAATCTCAAAAAGGTAATTAGTATCACTTTTTTAAAATTCATTAATCAAAAATACATTTTAATAATTGTTTGAAAAAGAGAGAAATGTTATCTATTCAGGGGCTTTTGAGTTCTGTTGGCCTATACTCTACTAAAACAGAACACTGCTAATTCAACGCCTATTTATTGATTTCTTTTCTATAAGCTTGTTTGTATTAGATATAAATAAACATACTTTTTTATAGCATTTCAATTCAAGTAATAGCTCTTTGAGTCTGCTTTCAGAAGTCTCCTTAGATATATTTAAGATAAGACTATGCTTTTTGACAACAAAAATTACAAAATAATTAAAACGAAATTGATCATGTAAAACTATAAATATAGGCAAACTTCATGCCCCTATCTAAGATTGAACTCATGACCTGCCCACCTCTTCATTATGGGGCATTAGATGCCATTTGCTCCAACAACTATTTACACAATTCACATTTTGGGAACATTTTTGTGCTAGAATATAATGATAATGAAACAGTTTTAGCAATATTAGGTAGTTCCAATTCTGTATTTTAACTTAAGGACATATCCCTTTTTTTATATATATAATTAACTTAAGGACATATCTAACTTATCAAAGATTTCAACCGTATTTATAGTTTTAGGATTGGCAAGCTATGAGCGTAAGTAGTCTACTAACTCTAATTTCTACTGTTTCAATTCGAAAATATGATTAGAGTTATATAGGAAAACCAAAGTTTGATGACCAGCAGTGATCAATTTACTTAGGTATAACACCAGACCATTAATTTATAGAGCAAAACTAAATAACACCAAAAAAATATAAACCACGGAAGTGTCCTAAAATACTGTGAGGTGCTCAAGCATCAGCATTTTTTCTTTGACATTCCATTTTTATTTTTCCTTTTATATATTTATTATTCTCTAACACATTTTTCCTGCTTTTTAATAATAATATGAATTTAACTATGCAAAATGATGGGGCAGCCATTGCATGGCCAGAGAAGAAAAATCCTCTTTGGAATTCAAACACTAAGGTTATACGTCCATGACACCTAGGAAAGTGGTGTAAATGGTAGATTCTTGGGTGTTAGTAACTTATTAGCAAAATCCAAGAGCCTATATATATGTGTGCCATTGTCCTCAAACAATGAGAGATTTGTCAATGAGAATTTTGGTTAATGCAAGGCATGTGTGCCCTAGTGTAATCTTTTTTCTTTCCTAAGCAGAATTTTAATTGAGTGGTGTGTTGCTAAAAGCGAGCATCTTGTCCATACTGTAATTTATTATCAGCAGCAAGAGAAACATATAACAAACATTTTGAAACTGGAGAAACCTAAAACCTGATTCTTCAACTATACAGTACAGTCCTTGAATGAATATGTAAAAGAAAAGCTTATTTCTATACAGATTAACACATACAGAACTATCTTGCATTAATCTGAGAACTTGAGTGGTGGAATTTTGTAAATAAGCAGTGAAATCTATATTTGATCAATCAATCAACTTCCAAACTTGTTCATAACATGTTACAAATATAGGTTAAAAACAAGCTACTAGAAGGCTTGCACTAAATAAAACTATCAATTACATTCTCTTTCAGTAAAACAACAGCCTTCTTTTTATTTTATACATGTGAATAACCTAAACATTTGTATGTTTTTGCTTGATATTTACTATAGTCTTCCACTATCCTGCCCTAAAATCTATAATTTTAAAGAAAATTAATGCTATAATGCTACACAAAAAAGCTAAAGGTAATCTTTGTCACTATGATGAAGATAAGGTTTAGCCCGAAGAATGCCTCACTCCCTCAATAGACATAAAGTAATTTCACTCAGTATTCTGGATTCAGGGAGTTAATGATAAAAACATCTAAAATATATCCAAGAAATTGCGTACAGAGTAGGCCACACGAAATGCTAGTAAACCTGGCTACCTGATTGCAACCAGACAGTCAACAACATCAGTATTAAGAGAGTGAAACAGGCAATCCCGAACCTGATCACAGCCAAACTAAAAAAGTCTCAGACGAACCCAAAATAATGTTCAACAATTTATCCCAAATTCCAGGCAAAGTAATGCCACGTCAGCATGAAATTCTCTCTAGCTTCTTCGGCGCGTGAGAGGGTTTGACGGAGCGTGGGATAGCGTTGAGTGTCGTTTCAGTGTCTAGTGTGTGGTATTTCTGTGAGGTTGATCGGAGGTATGGGTTATTTGGGGTATTTCTATGTGGAAACGAAAGCATTTGAGATTCGATCCAATGTCCAGGGAGGAGTACAATTGACAGAAAAGAGCAGAGGAAAATCCCGATCAGTAATTATGGCTTGGCCAACTATTTTCTGGTAAGTGAGTGCTTGGGATTATTTGACGAACAATGAGATGGAAAGTGAGAATTGGAGGACCTTTCGCTTTGGTTGTTATGCATATATCGTGCAACGAAGGAAGAACTCTTATGGAAAATACTTGGAGCTGTCTGAATATGGGGGCAAAGGACAGAGGAGCTATGTGATAATTCCAAAGGGGTATGAAGGAAAGGGGTGGGTAGATGGCAGACAACAGTTGCAAAAGTTGAAGGTGCACCACGAGAAACAGAAAGAAGCGGCATCGTTGGGTGGAACGTCGGAGGAGGAGAAAGGAGAAGGAAAGACGAGTGGGGCGACAACGGAGACAAAACCAGTGGAGATTAAAGCCCAGCGATCTTACGCAAAGAAGGTCATCGGAGTTCAAAGTTCGAAGGTCGCCGGCGAGGTTGCTCCAAAACTGATTAAGGAAGGGGCGAATTCTCGCATGACAGAGACGGTGATTGCGGCCGAGAATCTCGCCAGTCAACGTGTGGAACATCTGGAAGATAAGGAAAATATTAAGGAATTATTACTTTCCTTGCAGAATCAAATCTCTAGCTGTTTAAGAAAGCTAGAGATGGGCTGGGGGAATAAGGAGCCGGAGACTAAGTTGAAACCAATCGATGAGGGGGGTGGGCTGAAGACAAGGGCGCTAAGTGGAGATAATGAGGCTGGGCTGGGTCCTGTTAAGCCCACTCAGATAGGGGAAACAGTCCACAAGTCCACAAGGCAATATATAATAAAAAGGTATCACAAGATTTATGTCCGAAGAAATCCAACGAGAAGACAGGGCCGCTGGCGCCCAAAAGTTGTGGGCTGGAAGGCCCAACCGGAAACTGAGGTGTGGTCGGAGGATGGCCGGAGTGGTTCGCCGAGGAGGGAAGGAGGTGTACTGGCCACAGAGTACGCCGGTGAAGGTCACAAGAAGGCAGAGGAGGCGAAAGGAGGAGTGGAGGGTGCGGGCCTAGGTGAGAAGGCCGGAGGTGTCGCAGATAGCGCCGATGAGGGGATTATTCACCATTTTGGAGCGTCAGAGGCTGTGGGTCAGCTAAGGGACATGGTTACGCAATCAACGTCTGGCGCCGGCGATGATGCCGGAGGTTCTTCAAGCTCTGGGAACGCAGGCAACAGCTCAGAACATGCCGATGAGGCCACAGACAAGGTCGATGAGACCTGTGGACTCTCACGGAGATTTGGTAGCGGTATTGATAGGCCGGTCGAGGAGTTGAGAGCAGAACTGGAGGCGGCGGACTCAGATGGGATGGCCGGAAGTGAAGCAGACAGTGCCGGAGAGGGGGAAAAATCACTTACCAGTAGTGTCGAAGGAGTGGGCCAAGCTGTAAATCAATTCACAGTTCAGCCAATCTGTGTCGGAATTGCTGTTGGAGGATTATCAGGAGCTGAGACAGGTGTAGGTGAGACAGAATGTCTTGGTGAAATGGTTGTGTATGGTGAGACACCTGTACAGCAGAATGATATGGGAACAGAAGGGGAGGCAGAACAAAATTTTGGAGTAGTGGAGAGGAATGATATTGTAGAGGAGTGGGGGGAACCAGAGACGCTAGAAATTCAACCCCTGGCTACTATGGGGACAGGAGATCATCAATCAGAAGCACGGGGATGGGTGTTAGAAAGGATTCTAGCTTTCTGTCAGGAACTGGGGGTAGTATGTGATGGGTATGAAAAGGAGTTAATGGAGCTGTTTGCTACAATTGAGGATTCCAGAATTAATAGGAAAGGGCGGAATGGCAATAAGAGGGGTGACAAAGTGGGGAATCGCGGAAATCGGGAATTAAAACGGTTGGAATGTACTGTGAACTATGATGCAAAGGGTTCGGTTACAGCAAGTGGTAAAGGGAGGAATGGTAAGTTTTGTTAATGCAGCCAAAAATTATTTCTTGGAATGTGAGAGGCATGAATGAGTATGAGAAGAGAGTAAAGATTAGGAGGCGATTACGAGAATGGAAGGCGGACATAGTATGCCTACAAGAGACAAAAATGGAGGTTATTAATGTTGAGGTGGTCCGGAGTGTATGGGGGTGTGTTTATGTTGATTGGATATACTTGGGAGCTAGGGGAGCGTCTGGAGGTATATTATTAATGTGGGATAGGCGTGTGGTAGAGAAGATTGAGGAAAGTGTAGGGAGATTTGTCGTAGCCTGTATGTTCAAGAGTGTTACAGAAAATTGTGAATGGGCTTTTGCTGGGGTTTACGGTCCAAATGATGACGGAGCTAGAAGTATTCTATGGGATGAACTGGGTGGTATAATGAATGTGTGGGAGAAGCCTTGGTGTGTGGGGGGGGATTTTAATGTAGTTCGTCACGCAGGGGAGAAATTACGGGCATCAAGACAGACACAAGCAATGACAGATTCTGCAGACTTTATTTCCGAGCAGGGGCTTATAGACCTTCCAATGGTAGGGGGGAGGATAACATGGTCTAATAGGAAGGCAGGATCCAGACTTGACAGATTTCTGATATCTACAGAGTGGAAGGAACATTTTCCAGGGGTTACTCAAAAGAGGATGCCTAGGGCTCTTTCAGACCATTTTCCAGTTATGTTGGCTTGTGGAACGGGAAGAAGGGGTCGAACACCATTCCGATTTGAGAACATGTGGCTACAAGCGGAGGGTTTTGTGGAACAAGTAAAAAGATGGTGGGATTCTTACTATATTGAAGGAAATCCGAGTTATGTGATGGCTCGTAAATTAAAAGCATTGAAAGGTGATCTCAAAATATGGAATGTGGAGGTGTTTGGAGATATTGGAAAACGCAAAAAGGCGATGGAGGACGAATTGGGTGAGCTGGATCGAATTGATGAAAATAGAGAGTTAACGGTGGAGGAGGTGAACAAAAGAGATGAGTGCTCTAATAGTTTGGAGAGGATTCTTTTTCAAGAAGAGGTGAGCTGGAGGCAGAAATCAAGGGCTCTGTGGTTGAAAGAGGGAGATCAGAACACCAGGTATTTTCACAGGGTGGCAAACTCGCATAGGCGAAATAATACAGTGGCTACAATGTTGGTGGATGGGAATAGGACTGAGGATCCAGCAGCTATAACAGGTCACATTGTGCAATTTTATAAAAATTTGTATTCTGAACAGTTCCAAGGGAGGCCAAATAGGCTCTTCGCTCCATTGTTGGAAAACGTTAATTCCATTAATGAAGGGGAGAGAGTTTGGATGGAGCGAGAGTTTGAGGAAGAAGAGGTTTGGGAGGTGGTGAGGAAGATGAAAGGTGATAAAGCCCTTGGACCTGACGGATTTTCTATGGCATTTTTTAAGAAATGTTGGGAGGTGATTAAGAAGGACCTGATGGCGGTTTTTAAGGAGTTCTATGAGACAGAAAAATTTGAGAAGAGTCTTGATGCGACTTTTGTGGCACTCATTCCGAAGAAAGCGGGAGCAATGGAGATAAAGGATTTTCGCCCTATTAGTCTCGTAAGCGGGGTGTACAAAATCATCTCGAAGGTGTTGACTAGTCGGTTGAAATCAGTGATGGGGAAGCTGGTGTCTCAGACGCAAAGCGCTTTTGTGCTAGGTAGACAAATTTTGGATTCTATTTTGATGGCTAATGAATGTGTGGATAGCAGGATTCGTTCTGGGAGCCTGGTGTGATTTGCAAGCTAGATTTGGAGAAGGCATATGATCATATAAACTGGGATTTCTTATTATACATGTTGGAGAGACTCGGGTTTGGGGAAAGGTGGAGAGGTTGGATGTATCAATGTGTATCCACGATTCGGTTTTCAGTGCTCATAAATGGTACACCTGAAGATTTTTTTGACAGCTCTAGAGGAGTGAGGCAAGGGGATCCATTGTCCCCCATTTTATTCGTGGTGGTGATGGAGGCGTTTAGCAATATGATGAATACAGCGGTGGAGAGAGGGCTATTGACAGGATTTTCAGTGGGTTCGAGGCCATCTGAGGCAATGCATGTTTCACATTTATTATTTGCAGATGATACTCTCATCTTTTGTGAGCCAAAGGTAGAACAAATTCAAAATCTGAGATGTTTATTGTTGTGTTTTGAAGCGGCTTCAGGTTTGAAAATAAACTTGTCTAAGTCGATGATTGTTCCCATTGGTGAGGTGGGTAATTTGGAAGTTTTATCAAGCATTCTTGGATGTGGGGTGGACTCGTTGCCGTTGACATACTTGGGATTACCGTTGGGAGCTACTCATAGAGATACATCTATATGGGACACAGTTATTGGGAAGATGGAGGCTAAGTTGGCAGGGTGGAAGCGGATGTATTTATCCAAGTGAGGTAGGCTGACTTTGATTAAAAGTACTCTTTCTAATATACCCACATATTATTTATCGCTGTTTCAAATCCCAGTGAGAGTGGCAAAGAGGATAGAGAAAATACAAAGAGATTTCTTGTGGGGTGGTGTAGGGGATGAATTTAAGTTTCATTTGGTAAATTGGTCAAAGATTTGTTTGACTACGGATGCGGGGGGACTAGGAGTTCGAAATTTGATACATTTTAATCAAGCTCTATTAGGTAAATGGCTATGGAGGTTTGCCAATGAAGAAGCTGCTTGGTGGAGGAAATTAGTAGGGGCGAAATACGACATAATGAGGGGAGGTTGGTGTTCTAAAGAGGTAGGAGGATCTCATGGGGTGGGAGTGTGGAAAGGCATCCGAAGGGGATGGGATACTTTCAAACGATATGTGAGGTTTGAGGTAGGAAATGGGTCTCGAGTTTTATTTTGGAAAGATGTGTGGTGTGGGGAGTAGCCTTTAATGAGTGCATTTCCTGCGTTGTTTACCATAGCATGTGCAAAGGAGGCATGGGTGGAGGAGAATATGGAAATTGTGAATGGAGCTGTTCATTGGAATGTACTTTTTATCCGGCCAGTGCATGATTGGGAATTGGAAGAGGTGTCGAGATTTTTTGAATTGTTGTACTCCCAACAGGTTAGGCATGGAGGGGAGGATAAAATTTGTTGGTCTCCCTTAAAGAGAGAAAAGTTTGAGGTGAAGTCATACTATAAGAAGAGGATTAATTCGAAACCGGTGGATGGCCCGTGGAAGTGTATTTGGAAGAGTAAAGCTCCCCCGAGAGTGGCTTTTTTTGTGTGGACAGCGGCTTTGGGGAAGATACTTACAATGGACAACTTACGCAAGAAGAACATTATAGTGACGGAGTGGTGTTGCATGTGCAAGAAGAGTGGTGAATCAATTGTTCATTTATTATTACATTGTGAGGTGGCGGTGGAGGTTTGGAGTATGGTGTGTCAGTTATTTGGTGTGATGTGGGTGATGCCGGGTAGTGTGCGGGATTGTTTGGGGAGTTGGAGAGCACAAAAAGGTAATCATACAGTTTTACAAACATGGAGAATGGTGCCTTGTGTGTAATGTGGTGTCTATGGAGGGAAAGGAACGCACGGAATTTTGAGGACCGGGAGATTGGACTAATAGAGCTGAAGAAAAGGGTGATTCAAACACTCTTCTCATGGAGGGCTATGTGGCATTTTCCGCAAGTTTCAACCCTTGCAGAATTTCTAGATTTTTGTGTTACTTTTTCTAGTTAAAAGCTTGTTTTGTGGGCTCTTGTTGTATACTTCCTGTGTACATGGGTTGCGCCCCTTGCGCTTTTAATATATTGATTTTTTACCGATAAAAAAAAAAAAAACAATTTATCCCAACTCATCCCAGTAGCTGTCAGAGAGCACTACAAGTGCCATGCTATGAATCAATACAATCCTTAATCCCAAGCTGTACATAATTACAGTACCATCAATGTAACTACAAGTGCCTCAACACTTCTTTAGTTCCACACATTTCTAAAAGAATTTATCCTCCTTCCCTAATAGATCATCTTACTCTTTATCAAACTCAAAATTTAAATATACCTCAAATATAACATCATTAGCAAAACACATGAAGAAAGGGTGTTTATAAGCTATACATATTTAGAGGAAAACACATATGAAGAAAGGGTGCTTATAACCTATACCTTCTTAACTCTCTCAAAGGACTGGACGACCGCCTGCCAATTCTCCGGCTCGGAATCCAGAACCTCCCGGAAGCTCCTCCGTGAGCTCTCCCTCTCCTCGTGCCACTTGGACCGATACTCCACCCCGTCGAAACCCTCCAAGTACCGCCCCCTCTCTTCTGATTTCACCTTCAATCTCCTCCCATCATCCAACCTCACAGTCAACACCCTCCCATGAAACTCCACCCCATCAAACTCCACGGCCTTCATGGCCGACTTGGACGCCATAGCATCACTACCCCCATATATCACGAATCCGAAACCCGCATTTCTCTCTGTTTCGCCATGACCCTTTATCAGAATCACGCTCTTTATAGGCCCGAACTGCCGGAAAAACTCGGCCACCTCGTTCTTCTTTATCCAATTGGGTAAATTCCCAATAAAAATTTTACCTTCTTGCCGGGATTCAACTCCCCCAGAATCCGAATTCTGGCTCTCATTTTCTTTAATCTCATTGTGGGTTTCTATCACCGGTGGCGGTGGCGGGGGTGGAGGGGGAGAGAGTTTGCTGGTGAGCCTGAGCTTGTTGGTGAGAGAGTGAGTGGGGTTGACGAGGTTTTTGAGAGGATTAGAGGGTGTTTTGGAGGTGGAGGGTTGGTCGGATTTGAGGGTTTTGTTGGGGCGGCGGGGGTGGTTGTGTGAAGAATTTGGCGATGGTGGTAGTGGTGGTTTGAGGGATAAAGAGAGGGAAGCGGTTGTGGGGTGGTGTTTTCCGGGCAGGATGGTGGTGGGGAAGTGTGGGGTGGAGAGTGAAAGAGCATCCATTTCCCGTTGGAGTGGGCAAGAATGAGCGTTTGAAATTTTGGGTACTTGGTGTGATAGTGGCGAATGAGTGAAAAAGTAATGATTGGATAATATTAAAATTTTCTGTTAAATCACAACAAAATTTTTAAAATATCTCTTTTTTTTATTATTATTATTTTTTTTTGCAAAGACTAAGGCATAGGCATTTTTTGTGAATTCCGTTAAATTTGAATCAACACCTTAGTTTTTGTAATTTCTTTTCCTAAAACAAATTGGGGTATTTTGAAAAATTTGTTAGGATTTAACGGACAATTCTAATGAACGTGGGACAATAAAAAAAATTTAAAATTCGATACATTAAATTAAGAGAAATTATATTTTAAAAGGAACATTGAAAAGTAATAACAATTCAGGAGGTTAAGTAAAATTGTTCCTAATATTTTTAACTTTTTATGTAACATCAATTTTAAAAGAATAAACAAATGATTTCTAACATTACTTGATTTGTTGCTACTCATTTGGCTTCAAAGGCTATAGCTCTTGAGGATTAGGTCTCATAGAAGTTTTTTTGTATTTGTTGTGAGGTTGATAGCTAAGAATCCAAATCTGACTTTAAGATATTCAAATTAATGATCTTCATTTTATGAGGCTTGATTTCTCACTAGTTGAAATAACCCTTGAAATGTGAAGTGGTTTTGTTGGTCAAGTTTATACACAATTTTCACAATGCGAAGGTACTTTTTATTAGGAAACATGCAATTATAACCTCTGTTTTATCTTAAGGAAGTGTGCATTTTCTAATAAAAGATGAACCTTTTCAAAATCCTAGAATCCTAGATATGCATTAGTTATGCCAAGGCATGATCTTGTATTTCTGTGTGTTTGTCGGATATGCCCAATTCACAATACAGAGATATTTGGAGATTAGAATTCTTTATAATTCAAATAAATTGGAGATGATCTAATTTCTATATTTCGCGAGGAGTTGAGGCATTAAAGCATGGATCGGCAAAATTAATGATAAAGTCCCTAGTTCTCTCCAATCCATCAATTTTCTTTTTCTTTTCCCTAGTCCTTTAGTTTATTTATTTAGCTTCCTGTCTCAGACGGGAAGTTCCAATAGTTATATCAATAAAATAAAATTAACTAGCTTAATAAATCTCCTTGGTGCATTAATCCTTCTTAGATTTACCGTAACATTACAGAGAAATGTGTGTCCTGTGATCTGAGCAAAACTTGTGGTTCACCAAAATTGCTGTCCCATTCAATCACAAGCTCATCAAAGTCTTGCGTACCAAGTAGATAGTGTCTCTTGAAGTCCTGGGCTTGAATTGCATTCTCCAATTTATTTGCTTTCATCCATTTCATATCTCCAAAAGTATTTGCAAACAAATAACCAGTTTTTTTTTTTAAACAATATAATCCAAAGAGTTCAGGGGAAGTAAAGATGAGTAAGCCCTTTGTATACAAAGAAAAAAAAAATGAAGAAGAAGAAGTAAATAAACAATACAAAATTGGCAACCCATATTGCAAAATAAAGTTGCACACTTCTTATATACAAGATTACACAGATTTATCCATTTCTTCCACATGGGTATTTCATGTAGCACTTAAGAAGCAGTAACAATTTGCACCAGCCTTTTCAACCATCTGCAAGCATCAAAGATGGAGAAATACTCAACATTACCATTGATGAACCTCCCATTAAAAATAGAAAGAACTGATATGGCAATAAACTCACCTTTGGATTTATTTCTTGACACTTATTTTGCATCTAAATTAAACTCGGCTTCACTGATTCCCCTCTTCTGGTTCATAGATGAACCTGTGATCAATCATAACACAAGGGATGTGGGCTATCTTGAACCACTCTTGGCCTTGATCTTTCTTGCAGCATTCTTCCAATAGAGGACAATGGGTGATATGAAGTTGCAAGAGTGAGGAAGGGAGGCCATCCTTGGGAAAGAATGTGAGCTTTTTACAGTTTGCGATATGAAGACTCCTGAGTGAGCCAGGCAAGCCATCATCTGGAAAGGACTTGAGATTTTCACACCATATGATCCACAATTCTTCAAGGGAGGTGAGGAATTGAAAGCCACTGGATGACAAGTATTTCAGATTTGGGAAGTGTTTAATGGTGAGGCTGGTTAGCGATGAAGGCAACATCATTGGAAATGACACCAGATGTGAAAAGCTACCATCAATTACAAGTTGCTTAAGAGAGGTAAGCTTGTGCAATTCCCACTCAAAAAATGGCTCATTAAACAATGCCATAGAAAGAGATGTTAGGTTGGTAGGAAAAGCTACAATGCCTGGGCAGCCATGTATTTCCAATATTTGAAGAGAGGTGAGGTTGTATATGCAATTCAACAGAGCTTGCATTTTCTCACAATTGAAAATTGTAAGATATCTCAGGTCTGTTGGGAGCAACCCTCCATCCGGGAAGGAAAGAGTTGGACAATCATCAATATAAATCTGATGTAGATGGGAGAGGCTGTCTATGCCCATGGGTAAGGATTTTAGGTTTTCACAAGATGATATAAAAATGACAACAAGAGACGAGTTGTGATGGAAGCTCTTCGCTATCGATTCCAGCTTCTTACAATTCCAAATTTGGAGGCATTTAAGTGTTGCGGGTAATTCTCCACTTGACATTAAGGATTGAAGGGATGGGCATTCCCTAATTTCCAAGTTCTCAAGAAGAGATTTGCTACTGCCGCAAATGTTGATATCATTCCCATCCACCAAAATCAGCATATTCTTGCAATTTTCTATCTTTAGCCGCTTTAGAGTGGGAGGTAGTTGGCCTGTTGCAAAGTAAGTCAATGAAGAACACTCACCAATATAAATGTTCTCAAGATACATGTTGTTGTACATCATTGCTTTCGGTAAAGATTCCAAGACCTCACAGTTCTTGATATTGATTTCTCGCAGTTTGGATGGCAAACCCAGTTGTAGCTCTTCCACTTCTTTTGTGACCAAAGAAACTAGTTTGGTACAATCATGAATCTTTAGAACACCAAGGCATGGGAGATGTTGTAGTAATCCCACGTCATTTGACCACAATGGTGTAAGCTCCTCACAACTTTTAATAGTCAAATCTTCCATGTTTGTCAGCCCTTCCATAATAAACCCTTCTATTTGACATGTGAATTCTAAAATTGTTGAAAGAGAAGACAACATTAATGAGCTAAAGTCAACCTTACTTCTGCATATCACCATTTTTGATCCCTCAATTTCTAGTTTACAAAGCTCTGGAAAGTTAGAAATTGAAACCACTAACTGTCTACATCCATGTATCACAATATTTTCTAATGAAGAAAAGTGGTTTGGTAACTTACCCACAAGCTTGGGGCACCTTTTAATGGAAAGCTCTCGCAGTTTTGGGAATTCTTCACAAGGAATCCAATTCTCCCATTCCAACATATCATCGAAATGCAAAGCCTCCAAGGATCTAAAAGGTTGTGAGCAACCATCCCCATAAAATTCACTTCCAATATTTTTCACACTAGCCATGCCCTGGATAAAAAGGCCTTTGAGTGATGATAGTTTTCCAACTGGTGGCAATAATGTGCAGTTTTTACAATATTCAATCCTCAAGAGCACCATATTAGAAAAAGAAACACCTTTTAACCAAGTTGGAAATTTTGCACCGCCATAGTTGGTGATAGTGAGCTCTTTCAAACCCTCGTGAGGTTGTAGCATTTCAAGTACTTGTAATTCACTTGTTCTGTCTTGTGACTTATCAAAGCGGACACACCATTTCAATGACAACCCATAGAGATTGTGCTTTTCAATTAACCTAGCGTCCCTCGCATCTTCAATATTAATCACATTTTCCAATCTTGAAATGCAAAGTGTCTCTCGAAGATACAACAAGGGCCCAAGCTCTTTTACCCCAGAACAACTACCTTCTCCCACAACTAGATTAGACAATGATTGAAGAGAAGTTAATTTACCTATATGCGGAGGCATTCCTTCCAATGCAGTCCCTCCAATGTTGAGATGCCGCAGGTTGACTAGGTTTCCAAACGTTAAAGGTAAGTTCTTTAGAAAACGACAATGCTCCAATATCAATGTCTTTAAATTGTAGAGAGTGGCTACTGATTCTGGCAAGCTTCTAATTGTAGTGTGAGAAAGGTCAAGGAACCGCAGATGCTTTAAATCACCAATTGATTCTGATAACTCGGATATATTGTATCCACTCAAAGAGAGCACCCTTAAGCGTTGTAATTTTGGCAGCAATTTAAGAACATTACTAGTCAAGTAACATTCGCCTGGAATTGGAAGCATAAGAGGTAGGAAAGTTCGTAAACATTTGAGTTCAAAAAAAGCCTCAAACTTTTTAATGCCATCATAAAAGTCACCCAGGTAAGATGAATGTCGAGCCTTTCTAGAAACTTTCCTTCCCTTATTGCCCCCGTCTATATCCTCGATTTTAAATGATATATCTCCTGCAACCTGTTGAGCCAAATCATTGATGAGATCATGCATCACAAATCGTGATTTCTTTATGCTCGATTGTTGGAAAAAGGACCTTGACAACAGATTGTGAAAATACTCCCTAGCTAAGTCTTCCATTTGCTCATCCTCTTCTCGTGGCTGAATAAAACCTTCTGCTATCCATAATAGAACCAGTTCCTCTTCCTCAAATTCATAGGTCTTGGGGAGTATTGAGCAATACGCAAAGCACCTCTTCAAATTTGAAGGGAGATGATGATAGCTCAACATAAGAGCTGGAGTAATTTCACTTTGCACCTCTGGTAAATTCCATATCTTGCTCTTCAATACTTTTTTCCACTTATCACCATCCACTTTATTGCGTAAGATGCCTCCAAGTACTTTCGCTGCCAATGGAGAGCCTTCGCACCTTCTAACGATTCCCTCACCAACATCTTTGAGGTTTAGATGTGCACTAAAGTCTCTTGTACCCAATGCATGATGAGCCAATATAGACAAACAGAAATCATTTGACAACTCTTTCAAAGAATAAGATGGAATGGTACCTGTCTTTAATGAGACTCCCTCATTGCGAGTTGTGATGACAATTGTGCTTCCTGGAGCTCCTGCTTCGAAAGGAGCACGCAAGATAGTCCAGTCATGATAATTCTCATTCCAAAGATCATCTAGAACAATTAGAAACTTCTTCCCTTTTAGTTTCTCCTTTAGTTTGACTTGCAACCAATTTAGATCCTTGCTATCACAGCTTTCGGAGGTGAGAAATTCTAAAATTGTTTTTGTCACCGTAACAGCATCAAAGTCTTGGGAAACACAAGCCCATGCCTTAAGATCAAAAAAGCTTTGGACTTCTTCATCATTGTACAAAAGCTGAGCAAGAGTTGTCTTACCTACACCCCCCATACCAACTATAGGAATCACTGATAATTGAGCATCACTTCGTTTTCCACCCACCAAAAGTTGAAGTAGAGCCTCTTTATCTTTTTCTCTGCCATAAACATGAGCTTGGGTCACTACAGAAGTTGGGGCCAGAGTCTCCCTTGTTCTGCATGACTTCCTATCAACATTTTCACTCAATTTCAGGTCATCTTTTTGCTTCACCATGTGGTTGAATCGAGCAGTGATCTCCTCAATCTCCGACCCCAGCCTCACGTTAAAACCAGTACAACAAGCAGGGATCAGACTTCGTACCTTATTTGCCAGTTTCTGCTGCAAAGCTTCTGTGGCGAACTCATCGAGTATGTCATCCACATCGTAAGCCAAGTCTCTGAGATCATCCAGCCACTTTTTCACTGCCTTGCCGCCCACGCCATTATCTTGCTTCTTTTCCTCCGCATCATCAAGCACCGCCTCAATTCTTGACAGCATGTTGCTCCATTTCTCCAGCTTTTCTTCAAGCCCCTCTTGGCGAGCGAAGTTGAGCAGCTCAGGAGACGCCAGACGGTCAAACAGTACTCCGAGTGACGCAGAAAGGACAGCCTCTGCCATTGT
Organism: Carpinus fangiana; assembly: GCA_006937295.1. Taxonomy (NCBI): domain Eukaryota; kingdom Viridiplantae; phylum Streptophyta; class Magnoliopsida; order Fagales; family Betulaceae; genus Carpinus; species Carpinus fangiana. Next base: position 20,370,137 of record CM017324.1, read on the forward strand.
TTTCTTAAATGAATTATCAGGAACAACTATCGATGCACTCAAAGCACAAGTTTTTGGTTTCTTCTGTCAAAGCTTGAGCCACCATTCTCAACACGTACGCCTTTCAGCAAGAATTTCAGCCTGCCGTGTGGGCCTTCATGGCATCTCTCCCATGTCCCTGTCCATACCTTTTTCTTTTTTTTTCTTTTAAACGCTATTAGTTGGTCGGTGAGGATTAGTCAAAATAGGGAGCATAGATATTTTACAAGATCAAATATCGAATAAAAAGTATGGGGTAGCCGATAATATCTATAATTTCTTTTGCTTTTCCTTTTTAATTTTTTAATGATACTTTTTTTTTAGTTTAAGTTTAGTTAAATTTTTTTGTTATTATTAATTTTGGCATCCGAGGTTGTATAAATATCACAAGCATTGCCTGTGACATAGTGACATGTTATTGAATATTAGTTGTCCTTTTATATGTGACAAAGGGGGAAGTGTTCTGTTTTTAAGCATAGTAATATAAAATTCCGTTAAAAATATTGACACTATTAAGTTGGTATTTCAATTTTTTAGATGTATCACATATAACGCTTTTTATAATCTAGATATCAGTTAATTTAAGTGTCATTCGGATAGAAGTTTTACTTTGAAATTTAAGGGAATCTTCTTAAAATACGTAATAATTTTGAGGTCTTAAATAAAATTATTAATATATATATAGGAATAGTTGAAAAGTCTTTTGTCATCGCCCCTCAGGAGCGGATCTAGGGGTTTTTGAGGGTGGGCATTCGCCCACTCTCAACTTCCAAAAATCCTCCCTGAGTATGGTAAAAAAATTTTGTGTCCTGATTATGCCTCTTTCATCAAGCTTTGGCCATATTATGCTCCATTGAAATTTGAAAATTTTTAAGAAGTTAAATATTGCAGACTTGCATAAGAATGAAATATTGAAAGCTTGAAGATGATGAACAGTCTAACTTTCAAACGCACCGTTTTTCATTTAGACAATTTTGTGCTGAATCGTATAGGTGCAACCTCAAGTTTGGACTTTGGAATGGAAAAAAAATAATATTATACTTAATAAAATTATAGTATATTATAATTTTTTTTTAGACATGTCTGTATAAGAGGGAAATGAGAGATTTACAATATATTTTAATTGACACAACAAACAAGACAAAAAAAAAATAAAAAATAAAAAATAAAAATAAAAATTATAATATGCCTACACTCTCCGGGAGGACCTATGCGTGCAAGACAAGTCCAAGGCCATTGGCCAATGGCCAATGGGGTAGGTCAGTCTGCCAAACAAGAGTACTTTACTGTACACGCTAGTGCACTGTAGTTAATTTTATATTTAATTAATTTTTAAAATTTTTTAATTATTTTTATTTTTTATTTATAAAAAAAATGCCCCCATAGGGTAGCATCCTCAATCCGCCACTGCCACCCCCTAGGACTTTTCAACTATTCCTCTATAGGGGCGGTGGCAAAGACTTTTCAACTGGTCAGTGGATGAGACAATCAGCAATTGCATACCTACCTTCTACTGTCAATCCTAGATCGGTAATTGTGCAAGTGGATGAAGAGTAACTTAGCCTACTTAGGTCGGTGGCCACTCATTGATAGGTAAAGAATTTTGAGAAGAGAATAGGTAGCGGCAGATGCCAAGCTTCTTGAAGCCGTGATTATTAGTTTGAGTCCCTTTTCGTAAAAATCGCTTTATTCTGTTCATTTTGTTTAGTCTATTCAGCCAATCATTAGTGTTCTAATATTACTCTTTATGTTTAAAAAAACATGAGCTACTAGTTTTAATACCAATATTAAAGTATTGATTAAAATTAAATTAAATTTATGTCTTCGTATCTACTTTAACCTTTTAGAATTAGCAATGATTTAACACCAAACTTGTTTGAAGTGTTTCACTTGTGTTTTCACGTAATCATGTTTCGGCATTTGAAGGACTATTATCTATCTCAATAAGAAAACTTTTTAAGAAAGTATCTAGAAAATTTTTCCAATTCATTTGTGGGGATGCCTCCTTCTGTTCTTCTTTTTGGTTTTTTGCTGTTGATTTATGAATTGTAACCACATTCTAAACAGAGGTTATATTAGTGGTTCATCCATCCACAAAGGCTTTCACATGGATTTGCACAATTATTGATTGAGGATACGTTGGTAATTGGATGGCGGAAGGTTTCCTACATCAACCCAAAAACAAGACAATGGAAGAAGTTGGTAATGAGTGTTTCCTTACTCTTGAATCAAGATCATTATCCCAAAAATCAAGTTACAAGAAGACATGTTTTGTAATGCATGATGTTGTGAGCGATTTAGCAAAATCTATATTTAGACCATTTATTTTAAGGTTGGAGGGTGATTGTTCTCATGAGATTGTAAACAATACTCGTCATTTGTCTCGTTTTTCCAAACAAGAGTTTCATAGCTTGAAGAAGTATAAGACGCTTCACAAGATTTAGAGGTTACGCACTTTCCTACATTTAAATATGTTAGGTTCCAATTGGCCCTTCTACCATTTGAGTCATAAAGTAGTACATGATTTATTGGTGACACTAAGATGCTTATGGGTGCCTTCTTTATAGAACTATCAGCATATTACTGAATTGCCAGATTCAATTGGCAAATTTAAACATCTACGATATTTGGATCTCTCTTCCACTAGAATTAAAAAATTACCTGATTCCATGTGTAAGTTGTTCAATTTGCAAACATTGAAATTATCACATTGTAAAGATCTTGTTCAATTGCCAAGAAATATGTGGAAACTCGTTACTTTGCATCATCTTGATATTACTGAAATTGAGATAAATGAGATGCCGATATATTTGAGTAGATTAAAATGCCTCTAGACATTGACAAAATTTACCGTCGGCAAATGTGATGGGTCTTGCATTGGAGAGTTAGGAAAACTTGCAAATCTTCGGGGATCACTTTCTATTTTGGGGCTTCAAAATGTTGAATCTTCTACTGATACTTTGAATGCAAGCTTGAAGAAAATAAAAGTACCTCGAAGATTTGGTATTGGAATAGAATGTTGTTGATCATTTTTTAGAAAGTCAAAAGAACTGTACTCGATGGTCTCTGCCCCCATACAAACTTGAAGTATCAAATACTATGGTTCAGAGATGGAGGAAGGGAATTTTCAGGAAAAAAAAAAAAATTATATGTAATAATAATAATAATAATAATAATAAGGGAAAATTTTATTTTTAGTCAATGGGTCCCTTCCAAAAAAATTTTCGGCCCTTTTCAATTAAAAGTTTGGCCCTATATCTAAATTTTTTAGCCCTATCCAATAAAAATTTTGGCCTATTCCTAAATTTTTTAGCCCTACCTATTAAGCTTTGTTAGGCCCTTACCCATTCAAGCCCTTTGACAGCTGCTAGCTTTTACCAAGACTTTGACATCACATGGGGAGATGGCCGAAGGAAGATGCTTAACAACGGCGACCTTCTTAGTTTCCTGCATTGTCAGGTTCAAGCTCTGACAAATGCTTATTAGCTGCTACTTTAGCAAGATCAACATTCCCATAATTCCTACGTGCCCCTAATAGTGCACCCCATGCAAATAAATCAGGTTCAACAGGCATTTTCATAATCATATCATAAGCTTCAGCAAGTTTTCTTGCTCTACCAAGAAGATCCACCATGCATGCATAATGCTCTAATCTGGGAACTATCCCATACTTTTCTTGCATCAAGTGAAACAGACTTTGTCCGAGTTCAACCATTCCGGCATGGATACATGCTGTGAGAACTGCTGTGAAAGTCAGATGATCAAACTTCTTTCCCTCTTCCTTTTCCATCTGATTGAAAAGCTCAATTGCTTCATTGCAATACCCATTATTAGCATACCCAAATATCATTGAATTCCAAGTAACTATGTTCCTCTTAGACATCCGATGGAACAAATTCCTTGCTTCGGCTATAAACCCGCATTTTGAATGCATGTCAACAAGGGCACTCCTTACAAATATATCATCCCCAACTCCAATCACCAGTGCATACCCATGAATCTCCTTCCCACGCCTCACATTGGCCGCAGTTGCACAAGCAGACAAGAGACTACTTATTGTAGCCTAGTTCGAATAGAACCCATGATCCAACAGCTTTCCAAAAGTGGCAAACGCCCCTCATTTCGAAAGTTCTGCACAAACCCTGATATAACCGAAGTCCAAGAGACCACATCAGGCTCAGCCGCCCAACCCCATTGCTGCGCATCAAATTAAAAAGTTCAGAGACCATTACTTCATCACCCTTTTGCGAAAACCCAGCAATTAAGGTGTTCCAAGTCACCACATTAGGCTTGACTCCTAAAGCCTGCATCTTTTCAACCAAGTCCAATGCTTCTTTAGCAAACCCATGTTGAGCATAGCCCAAAACCATAGCGTTCAAAGCCACCAAATCCTTCTCAACCATTGCATCATATACTCACCTCGCCTTTTCAATTAAATCGCATCTTGAGTACATATCAATCAATGCACTTCTAACAAAACCATCGGATTCAAACGAACATTTCAAAACCACATTATGTATTTCTCCCCGGTTTCCCTATCTGAGACGCGCCCACAGGCTTTGAGAGTGCTGGGAATGACAAACTCGTTGGGTCTCAGGCCTTGCTCGTGCATCTCACGGAACAGACCCAGATCCTCTTCATAAAAGCCATATTGAGAGTAGGCCCCGACAAGGACGATCCAGCGGCGTGCATTTGTTACGGGAATTTGGTCGAACAGTTTGCGAGCATAGGAAGGTTCCCCACATCCCACGGAGAAGGCAATGAGCTTCGCGGCAAAACGGGTTAAACGAGCCAAGCCAGTGATGATGAAGTGGGCGTAGAGTATTTTTCCCGAGTGCAACGCTCGACCACCAGCGTACATATCCATGAGTTCATCGTAGACGCCGTGTGATGTTTGAAATGTGCGGTAGAAGATGGGTGTTTTGTTGTGAGGCCTAAGGAAAGATGGGTGTTTTGCACAGTTTTCCTCAACTTCGTTGTCTTTGTGGTGTCCGGCCATTGTATGGGCAATCAACAGTCCTTGTTGCTCGAATTTAAGAACATGTTCTTGGGAAGGTGTAACCTGCAATGAGGGACTTGTTATTGGTCCCAACCTAAGCAGTGAATCCATCTTGGGTGAACTTAAAAATTCCAGCAGCCTCTTTAGTCTTCAACATCTCTAGAACTTGAGTTTGGCTGCTAACGACTTCAACTCTTCTCAGATCCCATCAGAGTTTGGAAAGCTGACAAATTTGAGTTATTTGAATCTTAAAGGATATGATGCAATTTCATTGGATCGATTCTAAACTCCATTGAGAGCCTCATACAACCATCTCAATAGACCAATTCCAAGCTCAATAGCGGGCCTCACACAATTGGTCTATTTAGACATTTCGTTCAATGGATTTAGTGGATCAATTCCAAGTTCAATGGCCGGCCTTACACAATTGATCTACTTAGACATGTCATGAAACAATTTCAGTGGACCGATTCCAATTTTCAGCAAGTGCAAGAATCTGACTCAAGTACATCTTTTTGCTAATAATTTGTCAAGTGAAATTACTTCCACTCAATAAAAGAATACCATCATAGACGTAGATATAGAAATCAGAGGCCGAGGCCGAGGCACTAGTCATAGCTATGAGGAGCAATGCCTCCCAGTTTATTGATGCAATACAGAGGAGTTATCAGCCAAGACAGACTTTCCTCAATTGGCAACTTCTTGAGTTCAGTAAACCAGAAACTAAAACCATTTCAGCAACACGGTAAAGATGGGTGCAATATTTCTAGTGCCGTCCTCAAAGAGAGCATTGGGACTCAAAACCATACGACAAGAAGATAGAAATTAAACAGCAAGTTGACACCTCAAATAGTGAGTGACAAGGAGATAGAAAAAAAGGGTATATAATTTCTTTAGCATAAGGTTTCATACAAGATAATATTGGATAAATGAATAACGAATCTAATGTTATTCAATTCATACCATCTAACTCAATTTTGAGTTAAAATTCTATCTATCATATTGTATGTTATATGGTACATATGTACCCTTCCATAGAAAGTCTGAGTTGTAATACTTTATTGATGTTGAGAAAAGGAGTGAGGACTTTCTGAGTACACACTCTTAACTGACCGAGAATAAATCCAAAAAAAATCAATGAGAAATAAATAAGATTGAAAATATAGTATCTGGCTTTACTATTTTATTGATACGGCGGTAAAGAAAAATAAAAAAAATAAATAAAATGGAAAAATGTTTTGGGAGTTAAGAACAAATATTTCCTACAAAATGCCTATGAATAAACCAAATATAAGAATGTTATATTTCCGAAAATCCTATCAAATTCCTTCCAAACGGGTGAAAAATCACATTCCTAAAATTCCAAATTACTCAACATCGATCAAATCTCTCCCCAAAACGTTGCCGCGCCAGAACCGCTGAACCGGTAGGAATTCTCCCACCTCCACTTGGGTTCCGCATTCCTCTTAATTTTCTACTTTCTATGACCCAAAGTTGTAATTTTTGACCACTTGGGTCAACTCCACTAATGATTCAGAAAGGGAAAGAAGAGTAGTGAAACCCAACAATATATGGGTGGCTGAAGCAATGACCTCCAATTATTAATAATCCTTGTTAACAGATGTATTAGAATTAGGAAAAAAATCCACTTTACACCCCCCCCAAGTTTTAGGGGTTTTTCAATTTAAATCCCAAAGTTTAAAAATTGGCAATGTACCCCTCCTAATGCTTCAAAAAATTTCAATTTAAACCTTCCATTACTAATTTCCATTAAATTGGATGGAAATCTATGAAATTACGTAATTACCCTTAGGCTTTTTTTAAAAGAATTTCTGTCCAATTAGACGGAAATTAGTAATAGAAGGTCTGAATTGAAATTTTTTGAAACATTAGTGGGGTACATTACCAATTTTTAAACTTTGGGGTTCAAATTGAAAAACTCCTAAAATTTCAGGGGGGTAAGGTGGATTTCCCCCTTTTTTATTTCATTGTCTATCGTCTTTACATTTTAGATAAGCTTTAAAAACCAAAGTGGATGAACTAGCATAACAAATGTGACTTCTTATTTATTTCTCATTGTCGTTCTTTGTATTTATTCTCAGTCAGTCAGAAGTGAGTGCTCAAAAGTCCTTACTCCTTTTTCTCAACTACTAACACCTAATTTGTTGTTGATGTTGTTGTTGTTGTTTTATTTATTTATTTATTTGTTTTTTATTTTTATTTTTAAATTTATGTAAGGATTGACTTCATATCATGCTTTATTGATTATTAGTTGCAAATAATTAAGATGATGGAGCTCATATCGAACCTCAGAGGCAATTACATGTATGAGACTTGAAGCATGGAGTCTTTGCATAAGAGTCTACTAAATATCATTTCTCGTCTGGTTTGATTATATAATTTGTGTTATTTCTCTTTGCTAAAAGGCTAATGAGCCTGAGGAAAGAAATTTTACTAAAAGCGGTGATTTAGGCAATCCCCACTTATTGCATTAGCCTTTTTCTCCTCCCAAAGCTTTGTGAGTGGATATTAATTTGCAAATGAGAAAATTCTGGTGGGGGACAGTATCGGAAAGAGTCTGGTATTAATTGGGTGAGTTGGGAGAGTTTGGGTAAATCCAAAGCTGTTGGGGGGATGGGGTTCCGAGACTTTACAAGTTTTAATTTGGCTCTATTGGCTAATCAAAGCTTAGTTGCAATTCAGAAAGTATAGTTGCAACAATAATGAAGGCAAAATACTATCCAGACTGCTCATTACTAGAGGCTAATGTTGGGTGTCGGCCTTCCTTTGCATGGCTGAGTATCCACAGCTCTTATGATCTTCTTAAAGAAGGATTGGTGTGGAGGGTAGGGAACGAAGAGACTATTCGGATTTGGAAGGACCCCAGGATTCTGGACCCATATGCAACTGAGTGCGTTACTGGAGGAGGGAACAGGGTGGTGGAATGTCCAGCTTCTGTCTTCTATATTTTCGCCAGAGGAGGTCCAAGTAATCTTGTCCATACCGCCTGGTAGCAAAAATCAGCAAGATATCCTCACGTGGAGGGGCACAACAAATGGACTATTTTCTGTCCGTAGCGCCTACTTTACCCAGCAGGAGATGGTTGATGGGGGAGGCCTGAAACGTCATCTCGAAAGGTATCGATCAGGGGATTTTTGGAAGGAATTATGGGCACTGTCAATTCCAAATTCAGGGAAAAACTTCCTGTGGAGAGCTACTCATGATATACTCCCTACACGAGAAAACCTAGCACGCAGAAAAATTATTAATGATGACTCTTGCCTGTTGTGTGATCTAGAAAGGGGATCGGTTTTCCATATCCCTTGGCAATGTCCCTCGGCAATGGATGTGTAGAGCTTAAGCTGTATGAAATTCCAAAAATCCTCTTTTCTTGGGCCGGATTTCAAACAGGTGGTGGAATATTTTTTGAAGAAGTGCTCTTAGGAGGAAATTGCTTAGTTTGCTGGACTAGCTCGACGTATGTGGTTGAGGCGCAATGAGGTGGTTCACGGTGGAGTGTGGTCTTCTCCTCAGTCCTTGGTTCAGGCGACCACACAGGCTTTTGAGGATTTTCAAATGGCCAAGGAGGTGAGGAAACCATCTTTGGCGGTATGAATGGGATGCAACTTCAGTCGTTGGACAGCTCCTCCGTTTGGCTAGATGAAGGCGAATTGGGATGCGGCGTTGGACCACAGCCAAGGTATGATGGGGGGAGCGGTGGTGATTCGTGATCATTGGGGAAGCCTGACGGTTGCGCAAAGCTGGTGCAAGAAAGGGAAGCTTGATCCTTTGGCCGTGGAAGCTGTTGCTGTTGGGATGGCGTTGAAAACTTGCAAGGCGCTGCGCTATGAGAAGGTCCAATTTGAAAGGGATGCAAAAATAGTTGTTGATGCCGTCAATAGCGGAGAAGTGGATAGAGGACGAATTGACCATGTGGTGGAAGATTTACGAGCAGAGGAGAAGTGGTCAACAAGCTGGAGAATGGTTTTTGCGCAACATGTTGGTAATAATGCTGCACACGTTTTAGCTAAACATGCAGTCAAGAATGTCCTGGATAGAATATGGGTTATACCCCCCGATTGTATTCGAGACACTTTACTGTTTAGAGCAATTTGCTCTTACAACGTAACTTTAATGAGATAATCATGATTTCTTCAACAAAAAAAAAAATGTTGAAGAGAATCCAATTGATACTGTTGAAATTAGATATTAATGCATAAGAAAGATTTTTATATATGGTGCTTAGTTATTAATGTATCACATTATTGAATAGGCAATTTGAACTTTTAATTTCAAGTTGTATACTTGTTGACATATTTGAAGTAGTCATTTTTTTTAAGAACATCTTTTAATATTCTAATGTGCATTAAATGTTTAATGAATGCTGAACTTGTCAAATAGCCAAATTAGGGTTGATGTGGAAGATTATCAGTTTTATCAAGCAGAGACGTGCGATCGAGCTCGATCACAGTCATCGATCGCAGCAACAGAAAGTTCCTGCATATTTGACAGAGATCCTATAAAAGGATCTTCTAATTAGCCAACATCGATCTTTTATTCTTAATTTTCACTTTACAGCAATTAGTCCTTATACTTACTAATTTGTGCATAATCAATTATATCTTATACTAACAAAATAAACTATCAAAATGTGCTACAAGCATTTAGGAGGTAATCAAACTATATTTTGGTTTGATGTTTGGAGCGGATGATCAAGAATGGTTATATCAACAATATTGATTGCTCCTTAAGCCAATTAGTTTCAGGATTTGCTTCTTAGAGCATTCCCAATGAAGAAGGCAAATTGTACTTTTATCTAAAACAACTAATAAAATTTGTAAAAAACCCCCTACATTGGATTAGCCAAAAAAAAAAAAAAAAAAGCAAAATGGATATTTGATTGGATTAGGAAAAAAAAAAAACAGCTACATGTAACAGTACTTTTCAAGGAAGTCATTTTACTTTTTATTGTTTCTCTTACATGTTTTCTCTTTTTCTCAAAACCTTTCCTACTTTTCAAGGCATCATTATGAAAATATTCTTTCACAATTTTTAATAAAAATATATTAAAAAGATATTTAAATAATATTGATAAAAATATAGCTAATCAGATGTAGAAGACCTTTAAAAATTCATTACTAAACATGAAAAAATGAGTTTTGATGAGCTATTTTGCATAAAAGTTTGACTCCTTCATTAAGAATGCTCTTAGCCTTAGGCCAAGCTTAGTCTATTCACAATTTTAGCTATTCACTTTCATTATTCTATTCAAATATTACTTTTTTGAAGATTTTTTTTTAAAATTTTTTCTATAACATTTATATTTTTAAATATTTGTCATTTCTTAATGGTCATATTATTTAAATTTTGTATTTTCTTAATGGTCATATTTTTCGAAAAAAAAGGTCATATGCTCAATATAAATAAAAATAAAAAACTTAAATTTAAATATTTTTTTATTCTTTTGGTGAGTGAACAATATTCACTGTAGTTGGTGATTACTATTCACTATCATAAGATTTCTCGCCTAATTGGTCAGACTGCTAGGGAATCATTATAAACCATTTCAGCAAATTGGCCCTGATATATTAAAAAAAAATAAAAAATCACATACAGGTCCATTTAACCAGTTATCTACTCTATTTCAAATTTAGCCTTCATTACACAATCTTTGCAAATATCAAAAGCCAAAAAGTGAAAGCTATTTAATTTAAGAGCATCTCCGCCAGCATACTCGTCATATGGCTCATATAAGCCATTTTATCCCTCCAGTAGATGATCCAGTTTCACATATATATGAAATTTTACTGTAGCACTTTTAAAGATTTTTATTTTTTTTTATTTTTTTCCCTCATCTCTCCTTTTTCCCTTTCTTCTCTCCATTCGAAAAATAATATTTAAATAAAATAGAAGATATAATAAAGAGTTTATGGAGTTATGTGATGCATAGAAAAAGTAATAGCTAAAATAAAAATTGTGCACTTTTTCACTAGTTATCTTAACTAGTATTGTTGGAGATGCGTGTATTTCCTTTTCTCTCATCTACTAAGAAGAAGAAAAAGAATATTTAACTAAATTAGAAAAGGATGTAAAGAGTTTGATGTTTGACTCCTTTTAAAAGTGACTCTCCAATTTTTTTTTTTTTTTAAAAGTGTTTTTCTTTTAAATCTAACTTTTGTTTGAAAATCTCATTAGAACTTTAGAAGTGTTCCTATATATTCATTTTCTTTCTCTCTCATCTATCAAAACAAAAGAAAAAAAATTAAAAAAGAATATTTAATTAAAGTAAAAAAAATATGTAAAGAGTACTATGATATTTAATTCATTTTTAAAGTATCGGCTTCTAGAGAAAGTAATGTTTATCGCACTCTTAATTTTCTACACCCATTTTTCCAGACTCATTGGTGAATTTTAAAACCCAATAAAAATCAATCTCATATTTAACTGTGGTCTTAAAAGCCAGGTAAGAAAATAAATGTGAAGAATTACATTTAATGGGTCATTTGTCAATATGGGTCATTTAATAAATAAATAAAAGGTTAAAAGAAAAAGATATTACCAAAAAATGGATAAATGTTCTCAAGAACTAGAATCCATTTTTATTTTCATTCAGGATTTCCATGCAAACCCTAACAAAGTTGCTGTTAGAATGGGTCAAAGTCATGTGATCAGTGTGCCCTTCTCTGACACAGCTTCTTTTAAATGCAACGACTTATACTCTCTCCCCACTGAGAGTGTGTATAAATAACACAGCCTCTTCTCAATGTTTTTACAAGCATCTTCTAATTATTATGGTTTTTCTTTAATTTTTTTTTTTTTTGATAAATGAGAGATTTTATAAGCAAACAATCCACATTACAAAGTATCATCCTTTACAAGCTTTTTTCAAGAAACTGAAAAAGCCTCACAGAGGACTACTCAAACAAACAAGCCAAAGAAAACAACAATTCTACAAATTGCGCTCAATCACATTAAGGATTGTGTTCGAACGCAGTAGAGCTTTTCTGAGTACTGCTCTCATCTCTGACAGAGCAACCAAACCTGTGTTCAAACAAGCAATCAATCGCACCTTTACTCATAACAGCTCGAGATATCAGCTGCACTAAGCCAAAAAAACTTCACAACTACAACCCAAACCATACCAACAGAACCAAGAATTACAGAAACAAGTCTGTAGGTAAGTTCCACTTGGAAGCTAAATCCAAATTCCCTTCAGTTTTGGGAAATTTCCCATTTCCAACAATTTTTGTTCTTACTTCCCATAAAACCTTCTTCAGAATTTGTTCCTCAGAACAAGGTTGGCCCAAATGTTTTATCTCATTTCTCGTTTGCCATATATTATACATGACAGAACCCAACACAAGGCGACATAGTAGACCTTTAAGATTCTTGGACTTCCAATTCCTAATCCCCACCTTCAGCACTTCATCCAAGCTAACAGAAAAATTATTAAGTTGGCATCTCAGCATACAAAAATTCCAAATTCTGTAACTAAAGTTGCACTCAAAGAACAAATGTTCCCTGCTTTCAATTTGGTTATGACAGAAAAGACATTTCACCTCTCCTTTGTATCCCCATTTCACCATCCAAGCTCCTGTGATAAGCCTGTCTTGGACAACAAGCCACACTATAAAAGCATGCTTTGGAATAGCATAAGGGAACCACACCATTTTCCACCAATCAACCTCTTCCTTCTTGTCTCTAAGAAAATTCCAAGTTTCAGAAGTTACATACGAACCATTCTTAGAAACTGTCCATACAGGAGCATCAGAAGGACCAAAACTCACTTCATGAAGCTTAAACTGAATTTCAACTAAAGCATCAGACCTAGCTGGTCTCCAGTACCAATCACCATTGAGAATAACAGAAGATAGCTTGGCTTTTAGATTGCTTTGTGCATCATAAACAGCCCTATGACCAAAAACTTCAATCAATATACCATCTGGATGCCAACAATCATACCAGTGGAAGATATTCTCTCCATTACCAACCTCAAACTTCAAAATTCTTTTAGCAATTCCTCTTAGCTTAAGAATCTTCCTCCAGCTCTAAGAACAATTTTGAGGTATGTTAATGCTCCAGAAAGTCCTTCCCTTCAACAGATAATCTTTCACCCAAACTACCCATAAAGAGCCAGATTTAGTAAAAAGGCTCCAGATATGTCTTAACATAGAAGATTGATTCCACACATCTAATCTTTTAAGTCCCAATCCTCCTTCCTTCTTAGGAAAACATAAAGCATTCCAAGACACTTTTGCCTTAGCAGTACCCTCACTCTTCCCAGTCCACAGAAATCTATTAAATTTCTGCTTAATAGCCTTTATAATTTTCTTAGGAAGTATAAAAATACCAGTCCAATAAACTTGTAGACTGTATAGAACTGAAGTCAGTAGCTGGAGTCTTCCTACATAAGAAAGATTTCTAGAAATCCAACAATCAATTATGCTAGCAATTCTGTCCATCAAGGCCACACAATTTGCTGCAGAAAGTTTGGTAGAAATCAGGGGAACACCAAGATATCTAATTGGAAAATGCCCTTCATTCATATTAAGATCACCCAGTAGCAAGAGCTTGGTTCTTTCAGAAACACCAGAACAGAACAAGAAACTCTTTGAGGGATTAGCTTTCAGACCAGATAGCTCCTCAAATTCAATCAAAGCATCTTTAATAATGCTAATAGACTTCACACTTGCTTCAGAAAAAATAAGGAGGTCATCTGCAAAACAAAGATGAGTAAGCTTCTGTTTCAAACATCTAGGATAAAATTTGAAACCATAATCCTCTCCCGTATGGTCTGCCATAATCTTTGAAAAGACCTCCATAGCAAGAACAAACAGATAAGGGGACAATGGATCTCCTTGTCTCAGCCCCCTCTTTCCTTCAAAATAACCCTCCAAAGTCCCATTTAAGCAAATAGAAAACCTAGGAGAAGTAATACACTCCTTAATCCAGCTTAGGAACTTAACAGGAATCCCAAAACAGTGCAAGCAGTGAATCATGAACTCCCAATTAACAGAGTCATAGGCTTTCATAAGATCAATTTTCAAAGTGCAGAGAGGGTCTCCTTCCTCTTTATGATAATTTCTAACCAACTCTTGGGCCAACAAGACATTTTCAGATATGCTTCTAGAAGGAATGAAGGCAGATTGATTCAAGCTTACCAGATCATTCAAAAGAGGAAGCAGCCTATTAGAGATGATCTTAGTGATACACTTGTAAATCACATTACAGTAAGCTATAGGTCTAAAATCCCCCATAGCAGAAGGATTAGCTTTTTTAGGCACCAAGGTGAGGATGGTAGCATTTACTTCTTTAAGAAGCTTACCAGAAGTAAAAAATTCCTTAATAGCAGCCACTACCTCCTCCCCAACAATAGGCCAAGAGGCCTTAAAAAATTCTGCAGTATACCCATCAGGACCAGGGGCTTTATTAGAAGGCATATGGAATAAAATGGCTTTAATCTCTTCTGCGGTAACTTCCATTTCCAACTTAGCTGCCTTATCACCAGAAATTACAGTAGGTATAAGATTTCTTATCCTGGCTGCTTTCTCTTCAGTAAACAACATCTGATTACTCCCTAGCAGCTTCTCATAGAACTGCACAGCTACTTTTTTTAATCTGCTCAACATCCTCAACTCTATTACCAAGATCATCCCATAAATGAGTGACAGTACTTTTAGCATTTTGGATCCTAAGAGTACGATGGAAGAAGCTATTATTCTGATCACCCAGTTGCAGCCATTGATTCCTGGCCTTTTGCTTTAAGAAAGACTCCTCAGCTTTTGTAATGGAAACATAAACATGAAGGCACTCCTTCTCTTTTAACAAGCAGTCAGCTCTCCCAAAAGAAGCAAGAACTTCTTTTTGAGCCAAGTCAAGGTTATCTCGAGCCTCCAAAACTTTATGTTTCAAATTCCCAAAACAAGAAAAGTTATGTCTTTTGAGCACAACTTTCACAGATTTCAGTTTAGCATATAACTGAAACATAGGAACCCCATCTACTTGAATATCCCATCCCTCCTTAACCCAATCCAAGAAACCTTTATGCTCCGACCAATAGTTGAAGAATTTAAAAGGTTTTGGACCAAAACTCTGCAATTTCCCAACCGAAATGATGGCAGGAGAGTGGTCAGAAATGCCTCCTGAATGGAATTCCACAATAGTTTTACTGAAACAACTCAGCCAAGCTTCATTTGCCAAAACTCTATCAAGTTTCCTAGCAATAAACCGAGGCTCCTCACTTTTATTAGTCCAAGTATAAAAACAGCCACTAAACTTAAGGTCCACAACCTCAAGAGTATTCAAACACTGTCCAAACTCAATTTCATAGGAATTCAGTTTATCAGACCCCCACTTTTTTGACAGAGATTTTACAATATTGAAATCTCCACAAATCATCCAAGGCTGATTTTTAACTCTAGCTTTCATAGAGACTAGATTATTCCACAGTAACTTTCTATCCATACCCTTATTATCACCATATATAAAGGAATGACACTAGCAAAGGTTATCCTTTATAGCTTTGATGACACAATTAATACTCTGATGGCTTTTATCCAGAATAGTCACCTCAAACATAGATTTCTTCCAACAAATCTAAATTCTCCCCAAAAAAATGTTGATCATAGTTATAAGCATAATCCCAATCAGGAACAATGCATGTTCTGATCTCATCAGCTTTATGGAATTTCACCCTAGTTTCAATCAAACAAATCAAACCAATATTATGAACCTTAATCATACTCTTCACCTCTTTTTGCTTAGAGGAGTGATTCAAATCCCTCACATTCCAAATCAGAAAATTCATGTTGGAGAGAAGCCCCTCATCAAGTCCTCCTCATCTACTCCCATTTTTCCTTTTCCTTTATTGAGTAAAAAATTTTCGTTCTCCTCAGACAAAGCATGTTCAATAACTTTCTGCAAGGAATTTGAAAAAGCACCTAAATCTCTTACCTTTCCTGTTTCAAAATTGCCATCAGCCCTTGCCAACAAATGAAAAGAGTTAGTCCAATGCTGACTCTCTCTACCCGTGGGCTTAGAAACAGGAGTTCTTCTAGCAGATCTAACTTCAATGCATTTTTCATTATCTGCAACCCTAGGAGTAGTTACAGGCTGAACCTCAGCAACTTTCTTATCCTGTTTAGGTAAAACCTTCTGTACAATTGTGAGCTAAATGTCCTAGGTATCTAGACCTGCTTCTCCATTCTAGTGCAATTGTGAGCTAAATGTCCAAAGGATCTACACTTCTTACATTTCACAGGCAGCCAAGGGTACTCAATTCCTACTGTAACCCTCACTCCATCAGCTCCCTCAATTTCAATCTCCTTTGGAAATTCATAATCAACATTTACTTCAATTAATACCCTAGCAAAACCAAGTCTTAATTGCTCTTCAGTAACAGAGTCTGCACATAGAGGTTTGCCAATACCACTAGCTACATAACTCAAACAAGTAGAATTCCAATACTCAATTGGAAGATTATGTAGCTTAACCCAAATAGGAATAGTGGATAGAGAAAGTTTGAGCAATTGCATACCTAGAGCCCATTTTCTTATAATCAGAGGCTTATTTGCTATATGCCAAAGCTTAGCTTCCATGACCTCATCCCTTACCTTTTCATTTTGAAAACGAAACAGGTATAAACCATTTTCCAGCAAGAACACCTCCACTTTTCCAAAACTAGCCCACAGAGTATCCATAGTTCGTCTGACAATGTAATACGGGAGAGGTTAGTCAAGGAATTGGCCTACCAAAGATGAAGACCACTTCAAAATACCTTCCTCAATAGCAACTTTAGGAGGCTTCATAACAACTTTACCCTCCTCCCTTGAAGGTTCCAAATACTGCAAAGCACCTAGGGATTTTTTTGATCGAAACAGCTGCCTCCAATCCTGAACTGAATTCCTCTGATCCAGTTTATCTGCAACTGGCTTCTCTTTCACAAACTCAGAACATTCAGCATCACTCAGATTCTTCTCCTCAAAAATAGTCTTTTCACAAATTCCGTCCAATTCAGCAATAGAGTCACCTCCAACAAGCAAACTCTAAGAATTGATCTCCAAGCTTGTGTTACCACACTCCAAATATTCACCATTCACCTCCTCTTCACTCAAAACATCACAATTCAGAGAACTTGCACCATCTTCCATAACAGCTGAAGCCTCCTTTACAACCAGTTTCAAATTCTTCTTCCCGCCACAACCTCTATTTGCTCGCTTAGCCATAGAGATCCAATTGAGCACTCCTCGGGGTAAGGATTTGTAGAACCAGCAAAATCTGGCAGTCTGTCACCGGAATTACAGTCATCGAAAAATCAACGCGCCTTCACGCCCAGCAAAAGGGAGGCGCGTAGCCGAAGACCAAAAAGAAATCAACCAACTACCAAAATGCTCTCTGATTAAGTAAAAAACGGTTTTTCTTTAATTTGTAACTGAAGAAGAAGAAGAAGAAGAAGAAGAAGAAGAAGAAGAAGAAAGGGAGGATTTCGGTTACATCAAAGGTGAGACATTTTTCTTTTTGTTAAGATTTCTATTTTGATTTTTGTGGGTTCTCTGCTGTTAGAAGGAAAATTTCTGAAGTTTGAATTGAGATGCTTCTCTTATTAACCTTGCACTTAGTCGAAATCTGGGCTTAACTATATATTTTGAGTTTTGATTACACAAATTTTTGGAGTCTTAAAACAAGACAGTATTTGTTCTTAGAATTTTGGGTTAATTAAGTTTTTTTTTTTTTTTTGGTGGGTGTTTTGAGATCATGTCCAAATGGTGAAAATGTTGTTAAATATAAGGGTTTTATTTAAGAGATTTTCCGGTTGAGAGTGATGTGTCAAACACTAATTAAGACCCTTATTCTCTCCATCATCTTAATCAAGAGTGAGAAAGATCCTCTCATATAATCATATTTTTCTTATTCTATTAAAAAAAAAAATGTTGTCAGCGTCATACAAGCAACCTTCATTTGCTGCACATGAATAAAATTTTCGAGACCAATCATGCTAACACAAAAAGAGGTTAAGACCCGTAGGTACAATGGTTGATTTTCACTGTCATATTATCATACAACTTTGATTGAAATACGAGGTAAATAATAAAGTCAAAGTTCAAACCCTAGACACTTGACTCCGATACTATGTTAAATTACCACTCTTCTTAAAAGCTTAATTAAGCTAATATGAATAGGTGAATTTAATCACTTAATCATTACTTAAACGCCTTTATTTTGTCATATAATTACGCAAACTATGTTGCCAAAAACATGTGTTGAATGAAAATAAGTCAAGAAAGAAAAAATGAATTTGAACAGAAAAAGATGGTTTATGTAAAAAATGAGGTTTGCAAGGAAAGCCACATATGAAAAGACGATTGTGTTATATTGAAACGTGTGGAAAAATGTAACGTTTGTAAAAAAATTGTTACCTGAATCTCGATAATTACGTGGGGTTATATGCTTAACACTTCGAGGCTATAAGAAATAAATTAGTAGGACTCAACGGTTATACACTTGGCAAATTCAGCAGCTAGTATACACTTGATCAGTTTTGGAAAAAGATAAAATGAAAAAGAAAGATATAAATGTGATGACTGAACATGTTAATTTATCTATTTCAAGTGTATTTGCATTATAATAGTTGTTCAATAAATAGAAGTTTAAATTTTTTAAAAAGAAATGGAGGCTCACATCATATATGTATGGTCAGGATACTTTATACTTACTAAGCTGTGGACTCACACATTCGTCTATCTTTGCCGGCCACTCCCGTGCCAAGTTTAATGCCTTGCATTTCTCTTGCATTGTCATGGGTTTAGGTTTATGCTCCGGTGCAAGCAGCCTCACAATCACTTTCCCTCACGTCCGCAAAGTATTTTTTTCAAAGAGTAAAACATTTTTTCACAAAGATATATTAAAATTGAAAAATACTCTTATACAAGGAAAATTGTTTTTCTTATTATCAATTTCCATTGTCGTTCATTATGATTGTATTTTCTTCCAAACATCCATAATGCTATTATTTTCTCATTTGTCAAAAGTAATTTTTTTCGATTACTTGCAGTTGTGAAATCAACGGATGCAGTTTTATAAATATGGGAATAAGTGGCTCTGGGAAATGTTCAATTTGTTTTCAGGTAAAAAATAATCTTCTAAAATATATTTGTTCGGTAACTTTTTTTTTTGGTTGAATAGAGAAGTTGATTTCAAAAAGTATAAATCTATAAAAAAATCAAAAATCAAAAATCAAAGAAAAAAAAAAAAACCCACCATATGAGGAGCAATTGAAAGATCTAGCACGTACAAGATAAATAATTAATTTTTTTTTTTTAAAAAAAAAAATGAAAGAAACATTCATAGAAAAACATGTCCAATTTAAACGAATCAATAATTATTAGAATATTTGTAAATAAATAAAAAAAAATTTACATAAACGAATGATTAATTAGGACAACTAAATAAGTTTCGTTGGAGTTGTTTTGCTTTGCATGTTCAAATTAAAGAATTAACACTTTTTAGATATGTATATTGTCAGTGACTAATTCTATTTAAATAATACCAAGCACCCTTTACGTGGAATTGTTGTTATTTGATCACAATTAGCATTACATATAATTGTTATTCATAAATTTAAATTATTTAATTTCGAAATAGAGAAGTGTAACAATCAATTTGTTTTATTTCCTTTTTTTT
>CM017324.1:20389883-20580414 GCA_006937295.1 Carpinus fangiana
TTAACAGGGGGTGGTTCGGCCACCCCTGTGGGTGGATCGGCCACCCCATGTTCTTCTTCTTCTTCTTCTTTTTTTTAGATTTAAAAATTTTAAATTAAATTTTCAAAAATTAATATTTTAATTAACTAAAACGGTGCGTTTTTGGTCCGTTAACGACCGTTAGGAAAAGAGTGACGGTAGGGATTTTATTGTAGTTTCCTTACACCCAAGGAGTAAATTTTCGAAAAAAAAAAACCTAAACATTTTATAATTCTGGAGAGTAAACCCAAGGTGTTTTTATATATTTACCCTAATTTTTAAAATGAAAAGATAATAAAAAAAAGGAGAATACAAGAAAGCATTTCTCATTTTTGTTTTTTTATAGGTTACGGTGGATGCCATGCACAAATTGAACAATCGAGACCATGCACTTCTCCCTCCATCGTCAATATAAGAGCTTATAGACTTTTGCAAACCAGAAGAAACAAAGATTTATGGGTTTAATACGCACCTTGCTCTTAAATGGGTTAAAAAATATGGACTAACGAATGAGTCATCCTAAAGCCTCGAGTCATGTTAAAATATTTTATATTAATGTCTTTCTTATTAGGGTTTATTGCTTACTTTGGGTTGCTTATTACTTACAACTTCTTTATTTATAGAGGCTTCTGTAATCATATCAATTAATATAGAAGAGAATACATTAATGTAGTCTTTATATGATTTCGCTCTCTCTCTTCTCTCTTTCTTCCGCTGTCCACATTAATATATTTAACAAGTCAAGAGGCTTGATCTGCACAAGATATCAATCAACAAAGATTCTCCACAAGTAGTGGCATATACATGTGCACACACAAATAAATTTTTTAATATCTTAGGGAAGAAGTGTTATGACTGTGATTGTCTTCCCTTAATCCAACTTTAGTTATGGTAGACATATAAAAGAAAAAAATAACAAAAAAAAAAAAAAAATTATCTATTGTAGATATGTACAAATAAGATTCCCCATATAATATAATTTAAATTCTTCTCGGCTTGATTTATCAAGAAAATACCATAGTTAATATCTATGGTACTTCAAAAATAAATTAAACTAGATCTGAAATAAACTAGATCGAATTTCTAGTGAAAAAGAACAATAAACTGATAATGATCTAAAATAAACAAGATCGAATTTCTACAACTTCACACAACAGTTATACATAGACATAGAATAGAAAAATGTTATTTCTGTATTCTACCATCAAATTTACTCCGGTGATCCCATTTACTCATTGTAGTCTCTATTATTACATCTCAGTAACTAATTGAAAAATTAATTTAAAATGTCGTTACTGTAGTTTGATGGGTTTATATTCTTGTTCAATTTCATTTTAAAGTGTTTTTGGTCCATCGTCCATCGTCCAAACTCTGAGTTTGGGTGGAGTACCGAAATGTAGAATGTGGACCAATAATGACCGTCCACATTTGTTATTTGCACTTATACATTATCCGCATATGTGGATGTCGATGTGGACAGCAAAAATCAATATGTGCGAATGCAAATGTGGATAGCGAGTTTAGAGAATGTGAATGCGGATAATAACCTCATCCGCATCCACATTCCCTTTGTATATATATATTTATTTGTTGGATTTGTAATGTTGTTGGATTTCACTGTTAGAAAACTCTTCTCATTTAATTGTCTTATTTTTTCTTCATTTATTATTATTATTTCAATTGTTTTTTCTTGTCGCCAACTATAAATTAGGGAAAATGGTAGTTGTTATTCTAGTGTTCTCATGGTCTTCTCCCAACTGTGATGTGGTTTTTAAAATCACCGTTAAATTTGAAATTATCATTATTGATTTTTAATCTATTGATGATTTTAATAGTCATATTACAGTTGAGAAAATATCAGGAAAATACTAGAAGAACACCTAACATTTCCAATAAAGTCGATAGATGATACATGAAGTTAAATAATAGGGTTTTAACCCCCCTCAAACTACCACCCCCAATGACAATCTACCTACCAAACTATCAATTGCAACAATTTACCCTCCAAACTATCAAAACAATGACAATCTACCCCCAATGATAGCAAAATGACAAAATTACCCCTATATAATTTTCAATAAGACAAAAATACCCTTAAAATTTTGAAAAAATAAAATAAAATTTTAGCATTTTTGCTTTTATTTTAGTAAGGGTAATTTCATTATTTTTGTAAAATTGGGGGTACATTGTCATTATTTTAGTAGTTTAAGGGGTAAATTGTCACAATTGATAATTTGAGGGGTAGATTGTCTTTTAGGTGGTAGTTTGAAGAGGTTAAGTATGATAGATTTCAAATCCAACGAAGATTTTAAAAGTCATATCACAGTTGGAAAAATACCATGAGAACCCCTAACATTTCCCATATATATATATATGATAAAGTTTACTACTTAACTCCCTTAAACTACCACCCTAATGACAATTTACCCCCCAAACTATCAATTGCGACAATTTAGCCCCAAAACCACCAAACAATGACAATGTACTCCTCATTCTAGTAAAATGATGAAATTACCCCTATAAAATTTTCAATAAGACAAAAGTACCCTTAAAAATTTGAAAAAAATAAATAAATTTTAGTATTTTTGTTTTTATTTTAGTAAGGATAATTTCATCATTTTGTTAAAATTTGGGGTACATTGTCATTATTTTGGTAGTTTGGGAGGTAAATTGTTGTAATTGATAGTTTGGGAGGTAGATTGTTATTGGGGTGATAGTTTGAGTGGGTTAAGAAAAATTAATTTTTAGTATTTTTGTTTTTATTTTAGTAAGGGTAATTTCATCATTTTGTTAAAATTAGGGCTACATTGTCATTGTTTTGGTAGTTTGGGGGGCTAAATTGTTGCAATTGATAGTTTGTGAGGTACATTATCATTGAGGTGATAGTTTGAGGGGGTTAAGTGGACTTTACCCTTTTTTCTTTTAAGTCTTATTAATTATTTCATGTTCTTGAATCCACTGATAAGTCATTCTATATCTAATAAATAATAAAAAATAAAAAATAAAACTGTTAAACGAAATTTTACAAAAAAAAAAAAAGTGTTCTGATTAACATACTAAATTATATAAAAATATTTGATTCTTTTTTAAATGTATCGCTTATAAAATTTGATTAACAATACATGTTACAGTTGCTTATGAAAAAATAATTTTTCTCAAAATTAAATTTGATAAAATCCTACCTTGCTAAGATCATCAATGTCACAAGAAAAATTAAATGGAATATCCATATGAAGAAATTCATAATAGTATGAATATAAAATGCGGAATAATAAAATAGATAAAGAAGACAAAATATTTTAACATGGTTCGGTCTATGACCTACGTCCACAGATAAAGCCATAAGGCTACATTAAGCTTTTATTGAATGAATTGATATTACAACACAAATACTCCTATTTATAGGAGAATGGAATAGATAAGTATGGTAATCAAATCTAATTGATTTGATTATCATCAAACCTGATTACAATCAATAATAAATATATAATATCAATTTGATATATTTCCTTCTATGTAGGAAATATATTCTCTAGCATTCCCCCTCAAACTCAAGGTGAGAACTTGTGAAATCTTGAGTTTGCTTCTTGATCGCAGCACTAAAGGAGGTAATTGATGGCGCTAAAATTGGAAACATTGGCGGCTCTTG
The DNA here is from genome assembly GCA_006937295.1 of Carpinus fangiana. NCBI lineage: Eukaryota > Viridiplantae > Streptophyta > Magnoliopsida > Fagales > Betulaceae > Carpinus > Carpinus fangiana. The sequence goes on from CM017324.1 coordinate 20,393,551, forward strand.
AACATCAGCAACTTTTGGCTAGAATTGACCAATTATGGGCCTTACATGAAAAAGCCAACTATGGGTTAAGAGAGAAATAAGATGGGCAACTATGGCCTCTTTTAGAGAAGAAATAGCCAACTGTGGGCCGAGAAAGAAAGGGAAAGCCAACTTTGGGCTAAGGGGAGAGAAGAAGTGGCATCTTTTTTTTGTAGGCAATTTGAGCATCTTTTGTGAGCATCTTCGGCCTCTTTTGTGGGCATTCTTGGCCTCTTTTGATCTTTTTTTTTTTTTTTTCTCAAAAAAAGTTCATATTCTCAGATTACATAAATTGGGATAAGGATAAACTTCATCCCATAACCAAACAGAAACACAATTGAAATTTAAACCAGAATATCCTATTCCAAAACCAGAATAGGAATATATGCTGAATAAAAAGTAAACCAATTGCCAAATACGTTTTCTTCTTCAACATGCAAACTCACTGTACGGTGCGGAGATTGACATGCAAAAGCTGGAGCGGCGTGTGACGACGGTACTGAGTTCGCCGGAGGGAGCTGGCGTTAGAGCTGGGCTAAAACTGGGCATCGTAGAGGCACTGGCGGATCTCCTTGGAAGATCAGAGAAGGCTCTGCTGCAATGACGGTGGTTGTTGACAGGTAATGGCCGGTGGAGGCTAGAGTTTGCCATAGATCGACACCGCTAAGAACGATGTAAGTCGGCGCTTGGAAGGCTGGAAGCAGATGGAATGAGGACGGCAACAGAGAAAATCCAACCCAGCTGTGAATGGTGGCCTGGTGGGACTCGACGTTGGTGAATCGCCGGTGAAGGAATCCGTCAAAACAGGAGGCTGAGAGAAAACGCTGATGGCGCCGTTGTTGGGATGAGATCGGATGTTTTGGTTCACGGTGTTGGATTTGTCCGTGAGATGAGAGGTGAATGGTGGCTGGTGGCTGGAGCCTGGATGGTCTTCTCCCAGTAGTGGTGAAGTTTGGAAGCGGTAGAGTGGGACGCAGCCGTGCAAATCTCTCTTCATTTTTTTTTTTTTTTTTTTTTTTTGGATGAACAAAAAATAAATTGAAGGAAAAAGAAATTCACAGGACCATTAGATCGTACAATGGCGTTAGCCTATTGCTCTGATACCATGAAGAAATTCATAATAGTATGAATATAAAATGCGGAATAATAAAATAGATAAAGAAGACAAAAGATTTTAATATGGTTCAGTCTATGACCTATGTTCACAGATAAAGCCATAAGGCTACATTAAGCTTTTATTGAATGAATTGATATTACAACACAAATGCTCATATTTATAGGAGAATGGAATAGATAAGTATGGTAATCAAATCTAATTGATTTGATTACCATCAAACCTGATTACAATCAATAATAAATATATATATCAATTTGATATATTTCCTTCTATGTAGGAAATATATTCTCTAACACCATATTATCAATTGAAAATGAGATGTTGAAAAACTTGATTATAAAAACTTAATTAGTAATTATGCATCATAAAAAGTATGAATAATAATTTTTAAATATAAAATATAAATGTTAAAATAAATATAAAATAATTAATTTTTAAATATAAAAAAAAAGCCCCACTTAAACTTATTACCTTAGGCCCCAAAATCTATCGGGCCAGCCCAGGTGGGGTGATTGATTAGCAACAATGATTGATCGCCCATGTTTTTTTTTTCTCGAAAAAAGACCAACAACGTTACGTAAAAATACAATAGACACATTAATTTAAAAGCCAGGTATATTTTAAAAAGATTTATATTTTTTGGATATTGCATTTTTCTTGGTTTACTAAAAATATTTTCAGACTAACAAATATTTTAAGCTTGGTCAAACACTCAATACACCAAAAAATAAAAACCTTTTTTTAAAAAATATTTTAAACCAAAACAAATGGGGTTTGGTTTTAATTGGTATAGGATGGTCAAACAAAAATTACTAGAATAAAATAATAATTACATAATTGTTTTTAAATCTTGTTCTATTGGTATCAATTAATGAAGCTCAAAGACGGCTAGAGAAAAAGGAAAAAAGAATTAGTAAGGTTATGAGTAGAAAAGCTCAAAAGCACTTGCATTAATGTTTGTTTTTACTAATGTTGAAGGTTGGCTTTAACTCATGCATGGGACGAAATGCATTTGCAATAGAGAAATATGTGATTGGACCACCAAATGACTCACCTCTTGAGAGGTTTTTTTAGGACGATCAGATTACCTTTAACTTGAAGAGTGGCCAGATCATTCTATTTAAGAGTTTTTGGAGATGGCTTAACTCACCTTTAAGTAAATAGTGGTATGGTCAACTGTTTTGTAGTTTTCATAGTGGTCTAAGCTAGCCTAAAAACTCTTTAAAAAAGTGATTTAGCTATACCCAAAACTTATTTTAAGGGTGGTTAGACTCACTCTTCCATGCATAAGAGGCTAAGACATGCTCAGGCGGTAGAGAGGGGAGAGTCACCCAGCCACCTTTCTTTTATTTTTATTTTTATTTTTTTAGGTGTCAAGCTAATGAGGCATTTTGTACATGTACATGTTTATGTTGTTTTATGTCTTTTATATGAGGTAAATAATTATGCATTTAACCCTAGAAAAAAGGCTGTGAGAAGAGAAGTCATGGGATTGGATTATGGGCCTGAGGAATTGTTGTGGTCACGGGTACTTTGCATGTAAGAAGGGCTTAATTATAAGGGATTGAAAGTCATAATCTTGATTGAATGGTGCATTAATTATCAAGGAATCACTAATGAAGGATTGAAAGTTTCCTTTGGTTTCTCCTTTAATTTGATCCAAACAGAACAGATAACACAAAATCAGAGCATTTTATTTCAGACTTTACATTAATAGCCAATTTTCCTCTTTTTTCTTTCCCTGATCAACAACTAAATGCTGAAGAACTAGTTATGTTTTACAACTTCAATTGATTTGATCAAAGCTTCCACGCTCAAAGCTGCTTGAGAACGCTGAAATTGAATCTTGAATTGATTTGATCCCAATAAAGTCCGACCTCATCACCCCTCTTCAGCTTCCTTCTAATCACAAATTCATTTTTCCATTGTTTGATGAGGACATAGCTCCCACTTTTCCATTGTTTGAAGTCCATTTGGTGTTCAGATTTTGTATCAGAGTCCCAAACAACGACTCCTACACCATCCTGAATCTTTTCAATGGTTTCTGCATCCCACATCGGCAAAATATGCTGCTCTACCAATCCCGCCGCCAGCAAAAGCTTCGCCAAGTCCCCAACATCGCTTGTTTGAATTGTCTTCTTGATAACCCAGGGATCAAACCCAAGCTTCAGTTCCAATGAAACTTCTCGGCAATTATGTTTCATCCTTTTGATCCCACGACCGCTGGATGAAGGATTTATGTGATAACCAATGGCTTTTTGAGTTTACTAATGTGGATGACAAGAGAAGGGTAATGGAGGGGAGACCATGGTCCTATGACTGGCAAGCGTTGATTCTAAATGACTTTGATGGCAAAACAACGCTGTCACAAATGCAATTCCACCATACTCCAATATGGGTACAAGTGCATGACATGCCACTCTTGTGCATGACGAGGGGAGTGGGAGAGAAGATAGGGGAGTCGATGGGGGAGCTTGTGGATGTGGATATTGCTAAGGATGGTGTAGGATGGGGGAGATGCTTACGATTGCGAGTGGTCATTGATCTCACCAAACCTTTGGAGCGAGGCAAGGCTTTGAATCTCGGAGGAAGGTCATACTGGGTATCATTCAGGTATGAAAACTTGCCCCTCTTCTGTTTCCATTGTGGACGGGTGGTGCATGGAAGACAAGGATGCCAAAACGTCAATCTAAGTGCTTCGCAGAGTTTTCGCATGATTTCCTCTTTGTGGTGACGCAAGAAGCGCAACCCAACTTTAAATCCAACGAAATCTCCTCCGATTCAGATGGGTTCATGCTCGCAAGTGCTACTCCTTCGGCTTTACTGACTTCAACATGATCTCTCTCTGCAACAGCTAGAAAATTATGGAAGATGGGTTCCTTAATCTTTCTGTTATTTTCAGAGCAAGAGGAACAGGAACTGATCATCTCATCGGATGTTATGGCCTCGAAAGGAACCGATGAAAGATTGATCATCTCATCAGCGTCTGGGATGCTCAGCATCAAAATATCATACATAGCCATGGCCGCCATGAAATTTCTGGTTTCGGGTTTGCAGAGTAAACCCGATTGATCCAAAGGAAAAACCCGTGAACTGAATTTGCAGGAGATTAGAGGAAGATCCGCCATCAAACTGAGACAAAACTACAAGAAACAAAAAGGTTTTGTGTTTCTTGGAGGATCTTGGAGTACTGAAGAGGCGAGTGGGATTTTTTATAAGGAAAAGATGTGAGGTGCTTTACAAATTTTCAGGCCCTTGTAGAGTTTGAATAGGCGTTGCCAATGTCGGTTCTAACTAAGGCGGTCGGAGGAGATTCTGTCGTTTGCGGGGATTATAAGAGCCAACGACTTGGACATAAAAATTAGACGTTGAGGTTGAAATTTTCCCGCCGTTAAGAGTCCGAAGTCGGTGGAAAACTGAAGTTGTGTTTGGAATCATAAAAGCCTACGACTAGTCGTTTTAAGAATGAAATTCTCAAGTGAAATATTAATTCTAGTTCTTTATTAATAGGCATATTTCTCTGGGTATCGTTTTTAGTCGAAAATGTGGCTCTTTTTTAATGTGCGTTTGCATTCCGCTAGATGCCTTGTAATTTTTTATTTATTATTTTTTTTTGAACAACTAGTTGCGTTGTAATTAGATGTTGAATTTTTTTACAAAGATTTGTAAATTTGGTACGAACCTAATACAAAATTAGTGGGTTATATATGATTGAGAAATTTCACCGTTTAATTAAATAAATCGGATTATGGTTGATCAGCTTATACCTATATTTACAATGAGTAAATCGGATTATAGTGATCCCATTTACTCATTGTAGTCTCTATTCTTACATCACAGTAATTAATTGAAAAATTAATTTAAAGAGCCGTTACTGTAGTTTGGTGGGTTTATATTCTTGTTCAGTTTCATTTTAAAGTGTTTTTGGTCCATTGTCCAAACTTTGAGTTCGGGTGGAGTACCGAAATGTAGAACGTGGACGAATAATGACCATCTACATCCGTTATTTGCACTTATACGTCATCTGCACATGTGGATGTTCATGCAGATAGTAAAAATCAATATGTGCAAATGCAAATGTGGATATAGCGAGTATAGAGTATGCGAATATGGATCATAACCTCATCCACATCTGCATTCCCTTTTTATAAGCATTGGTCGAGGTTATTAAATCACCACTTATCATAATAAAAAAATGTTAATTTAATCTGCATAAATCACCACTTATCATAATAATAAAAAATGTTAATTTAAAACATAGACGCGGAGAGGCTAAAAGCTTGTTGACAATGAACCGCCATGAACGACAGACATCGCGGTAGTTGTAAAGATCAACTAAATCTGTTGTTAGGTGCGTCAAGATGATATCTATCAACTCTTCGATCTAGGAGGTCAGACATTTGAGCCATTGATTAATTGGTGGCCTATTTTTGTGTTTGATTCACGTACCCTGCAATCCTATTTATAAGGCACAAACTCTCGATCACTACCAAAAAAAAAACTTTGAATACTGGCGTTAATTTAGCTATCAATTGTTATAAATACTAGGAAAAAAAATTGTGGCACATTTATTTTTTTCAATTGTGGCACATTTATAAAACACCATAAAAACCAGAAATTTTCTGGCAAAAGCACATGTGGCAGGACATATTTTGGCACATGATGCTATGTGCCAGAAATTATTGGTCTCTCTCCCTTACCCACCAAAAATTTGTATTGCATCTTAATTTTCTCTCTCTAAATCTACTTACATCCGAATGTGTAGCATTCTTTCTTCATTCTAATCTTCTTCTTCTCACTATTCTTACCTTCTGTTACTGGGTAGAAGCTGTAAAAGTTGGTCTCTTGTTTGAGCAAGAATTCTCTGCCTAAATAAGAGACCCATCTGCTTGAATAAGTAGCTCGAATAAGAGAGCCTATTCACAGAGAGACAACACAAAGAAGACATTAGTGAAAGTGCCAGAGCTTTGAGGAGGTTGAAAATTGCTTGTGAGAGAGTAAAGAGGATTCTTTCTTCCGCAACTAAGACTACCATTGAAGTTGATTCTTTATATAATGGTATTGATTTCTTTTCAAGTATTACCCGTGCCAAATTTGCGAAACTCAATATGGACTTGTTCAAGAAGTCTGTTGAGCTTGTGGAGAAGTGTTTGAGTGATGCTAAGATGGACAAGAGAGGAGTCCATGATGTCGGTGCTTTCAAGAATCTCAAAGATAGAGTGTGGAAGAGACTCTAGGATTGGAAAATAAAATTTCTGTCTCAAGCAGGAAAGGAGATACTTCCAAAGGCAGTCATCCAAGCAATCCCAATGTATTGTATAAATGTGTTTCTTCTCCCGAAAGGATTGTGTTCGGAGATAAATTCTTTAATGCAAAAATTTTGGTGGGGAAGTCAACACAAATCGGGAGTGCATTGGTTGAAGTGGGGACGGCTAGGTGATGCAAAAAATAATGGTGGCTTGGGGTTCCGAGACCTCCAATGTTTCAATAAAGCCCTATTGGCGAAGCAAGCTTGGCGCCTTTGGAAAATGCCAAACAGTTTGATTGGGCAAATAATGGAAGCCAAATACTATGAGGGTCAGAATTTTATAGACTCAGATTTGGGGAATAGGCCTTCGTTTGCGTGGCGGAGCATTTATGGGTCACGAGATTTATTGAGGGAGGGGCTGGTTTGGAGAATTGGTAATGGGGAACATGTCCGAATTTGGAAGGATAGATGGGTACCTCGGACGTCAACTCATATGATCCAATCCCCACATCTAATTTTGGATTTCGAGGCAAAGGTTGAAGAGTTAATTGATCATGACACTCACTGGTGGAAGACACAGCTTTTGGGAGAGCTTTTTTCAAAAGAAGACGTGGAGCTTATTCTTTCTATACCTGTGAGTGTGTCCCAGCAGGAGGATGTATGCATTTGGGGGGGGGGGGGGGTGGTGTTTTTACTGTTCGGGGTGCTTACTACCTCTAAAAGGCGATGGACGAAAGAGGGAGGGCTGGAAGCTCTTCAATTACAGGCATAAGCTCGGTATGGAAGGAGATATGGAGATTATGTTTGCCGAATGTGGAAAAGAATTTTCTATGGCAGGCTTGTCATGACATATTACCTACAAATCAAAATTTGTGTAGGAGGAAAATTGTTGAGAATCCCTGCTGCCCAATATGCAAAACTGAGGTGGAAACGGCTGTTCATGCACTATGGGAGTGTCCTGCGGCCAATGATGTCTGGTGTGTGGGATGTCCGAAACTGCAGAAAATGTCAAGCTTTGGCAAAGACTTTATTCAGGTAGTAGAGGATATTTTTCACAAATGCAGTATGGAGGAGATACTCCAATTTGTGGGCATTGTTAGGAGAATATGGCTAAGAAGAAATGAGGTAGTGCATGGGGGGCTTTTCTTACATCCTAATACACTTGTGCACAGAGCGAAAACTGCATTAGATGATTTTCTTGCTGTCTCTCTGTTTTATACAGTAAAACCGAACCTAACACTGATTCATGAGGTCCAGCGGTGGTGTACTCCAGATTCGGGTTGGGTAAAGGTGAATTGGGATGCGGCTTTGGCGAAGGAAAAGGGAAGGATGGGATATGGCGCTGTGGTAAGGGATAACCTTGGGTTGGTGGTAGCTGCTCAGTCCGTAACAATTGTGGGGTGTCTATACCCTATTCTAGCTGAAGCTGGGGCGGCTTTGAAGGCAATCCAATTTTGCGTCTCTCTCGGTTTGCAACGGGTTATCTTTGAAGGTGATTCGAAGGGAGTGGTTGATGGTTTATGCTCTACGACAGATGATTGGAGCCATAAGGGAATGATGATAGCTGATATTCGGATGCAGCTCTAGTTAGTCTCACAGTGGCAGATGGAGTTTGTTCGTAGAGCAGGACATAACTTGGCACAAATGGCTGCTAAAGATGGTGTAACCCAGCAGTGGGTTTTTGTTACTCCGGAATGTATTGTTGATATTGTCAGGGTGGAGCGTACTGCTTTATCCTTGAGAGAGTAATTTCTAATAAGANTGGGGACCTACATCCTATCATTTAGTTCATCTAATTCAACTATAACATATAACATTATGTTATATACATATTAAAGTGATTAAACATAATAATACATTATAATTTGATTTGTATTATTTGTTTCCTTATTTGATTTTGACATTAATAATACTTAATTTATTGCATATTTATATATGGAAAACTCTTCAAATATAATTTAATGTCATTAATTACGCTAATTTAATGATTGGTTTTTTAAGTGAAAACCGGTTCACTCTTAAAAAATCGGTTTACAAATTATGCCTTAAAAATGGGTTTAGCAGTAGAATAAAAAGGGTTCACACCACATGTCGCAATATTAAGTCACTTCTGAGAGCGACTCGGCTTTTATATATACGAGCTTATAACCCGCGTAATGCGCAGAATTTTTAGGGTTATATTATAATCGTACTTTTTATAAGTATTATGAAATTTACTTTTCATAATTGTAAGAGGAAAACTTGAATTTGGCTAAATCAAAACATTAAATATAAAATTAGAAAGAATTTTTAATATTGTTGGTATAATATTTATTAGATTTCAATATAAATAAAACTCAAAATTATGAACATTCGAAAAAGTACTTTGGTTGTAGAAAAAAGTACGCGCGAGATTCTTTGTTATAGTCTAATTTCAAAATTTAAATACATTTCTATTGAGCTTTTCTTTATATTTTGTAACTAAAAAATATCATGCATTTTTAAATAAAAAAGATATACTAAAGGTTATACACTAATATATTACTTAATATATAAATTCAGATAAATCATATAAATAAACAAAAAATCTCATAGGTGAATAGGCCTTAAAAAAAATCAAATAAGAAGCATATTATATCGAATAATTAACGATTTTATAAATTAATGGACACTAAGCAAAAATAAACCCCAAGATGACCGTTATTATTTAAACTTTGGTTTGGACATCGACTATATAATTGTTCGTAAAATGCTAATTATATATATATTATAAAAATTATTTTTGCTAATGAAATAAAAAATAAATACCTAATCATTATGTAGAGTAAAAATCTGACAATCTATACAATTAATCATTAATATACAATTATATATTTAAAAAAATAAAAAATAATGCAATGAAATTTTTGATTAATAATTGTTATGCCTAATAAAAAACAGGTTATTATTATTATTTTTTATTAATAATGCAATGAAATTTTTTTCTATTTTATTTCTACATCCTATCATTTAGTTCAACTATAACATATAATATTGTGTTATATACATATTAAAGTGATTAAACACAATAATACATTATAATTTGATTTGTATTATTTGTTTCCTTATTTGATTTTTACATTAATAATACTTAATTTATTGAATATTTATACATGAAAAACTCTTCAAATATAATTAAATGTTATTAATTACGCTAATTTAATGACTAATCTTTTAAGTAAAAACCGATTCTCTTAAAAAATCGGTTTACAAATTATGCTTTAAAAAACCGGTTTAGCATTAGAATAAAAAGAGTTCACACCACATGTCGCAATATTAAGGTACTTCTGAGAGTAATTCGGCTTTTATATATATATATGTGATATATATGATTAGTTGTCCTTTTATATGTGACACAAGGGGGAAGTGTTCTGTTTTTGAGCATAGTAATATAAAATTCCGTGAAAAATATTGACACTATTAAGTTGGTATTTCAATTTTTTAGATGTACCGCATATAACGCTAAGTGTCATTCGTAGTTTTACTTTGAAATTTAAAGGAACCTTCTTAAAACACGTGATAGATTTGAAATTCTAAATATAAAAGCTCTCACCTCTATCTTATAGGTTTTTTTCTCCTCCTTGTGAGGTTCTCCACCAGCTCTGGCAAGTCTTTTGATTTCTCCTCCCTCCTCCCTTTTACCCTTTCCTATCTTCTGTTCGCTCTCTCCATTCTTCTCAATATTTTTTGTTTTGTTCTGTTTTGTTTCTCTCTCTCTTAATTAGTTTTGACATTGGTTTCCCTACCAAATCAATAGCAACTTCTCCTCCACCACCTCAAACTCAGCTTGCCTACTCCATCTCCGATATCCGCTCTCAGCCATCATCCCGTTTCCACCTGGTGGGTTTCCCCTGCCCCAGTGACAGAGATCAGATTTGGGTTTCTTCAACTCATATTTGTCTTCCACCCTCATCCTCCTCCGGACCTCCTCTGACGTGCCACCACCCCGACATCCACGACTTCACTCACTGTTGCTCCACGCATCCCTCTCCACCCAGGCGCCACCCCCCTGCCGCACCTCGATGCATGTTCCTTTTTCACATAAATTGTTTCAAGTTTAGAAAATAATAAGCATGCAGAAGTCAATTGCACATATATCCCTTTCATCACTTGGTCTAACTGCCTATAGCTAAACAAGAGATATATCATTGAGTGATTTCATCCACTAATGCAGATACATATATAACCACGTGATGTTGGACAAATAGTATTGATCACGACAATACACTGTGAAATTAGGGCAATAAGACGAGAAAAAAAGTTAAAAGAGGAAGCTAAAAAGAGAAAAGATAGGAAAGAAAGAGAGAGAAGAGGGAAGAAGAGAAAGAAAATGAAAGAGACAATCACATTAGACTACAAAGCATACTTAAATAGACTGTTGACTAAACTCAAGGGCAAAGCCGGCCCCTTAATTTATTGACTTACTAACATAATAGGATAACACCATTATTAAATTACCTAACATATATAACCTTGGCACCGCCCATTTATTGAATTAAATCTAATAAATCCTAAATAAATTACATAACACAATTAACTCTTGCCATTATATATGCATCACCATAGACTTATAATTAAATTATCTGCCATCATCTAGTACTGGTTTTAGTACATTGTTCGTCATGCTATCGTATCCAGTAGTAGAAGTGCCAACATCAATGTTGAAAGAGTGTGTAGGACCATCAAGCAAGTACTCAGTCTCTTCCGTGTAAAGATTAGCCGTTCCCCATGGATGCTTCCCCACAACTGTTAATCCCTCTAACTCCATTGCCACTTCCTTCATCGAAGGCCTATCTTCCCCTCTTACCCTTAAGCACCTTTTTGCAAGATTAGCAACTTCCTTTAGTTCTTCAATACTACTCTCATTCACAATGTGATCCTCAAGAATTTGAAGCAAGCGATCCTCTTTTATTGTAGAAACAAAATACATTGCTAGATTTCTATCACTTTCGGGCCTATTGAAAGATAGTGCCTCCTTTCCTGTTAATAACTCTGCCACAACAACGCCAAAGCTATAGACATCACTTTTTTCGGTTAGTTGGCTAGTATGGAAGTATTCGGGATCAATGTACCCGAAAGTTCCTTGCACCAAAGTGTTCAATTGTGTTTGATCAAGAGGTACAAGCCTTGAAGCTCCAAAGTCAGACACTTTTGCCATGTAGTTATCATCTAACAGTATATTTGTAGTTTTCACATCTCTGTGTATAATTGGCATAGAAGCTGAAGAGTGCAGGTATGCAAGTGCTCCAGCAATTTCTGTCATTATCTTCAAACGCTTTTCCCATGAGAGTGAGGATGATAGACTTTCATTATGAATGTGGTCAAAAAGAGTCCCATTTGTAATGAATTCATAAACTAGTAAGGGAACTTCTGTTTCTAGACAACAACCTAATAACTTAACCACATTCCTATGGTTAATTTGGGTAAGCACAATTACTTCGTTTATGAATTGCTCAATCTGTCTCTGATTACCGACTTTGGACTTCTTAATGGCAACTATTTTGTTATTTGGCAACACTCCTTTGTAAACAGTTCCATAGCCTCCCTGACCAAGAATTCTACTCTTGTCATAGTTGTTGGTGGCCTTTTCAAGCTCTTCTGCGCTAAAAATTTTATCTGTCTCCACAGACCCTCTGTGACTCAAGAGTTTTTGTTGGAACATTAATCCACCATTTTGTTTGAAGAATCTTTCTTTGAGTTTGAGAAACTTTCTTCTTTTTAGTGCCCAATATACCCACGAACCCCCCACAACCAGTGCTAAGAGGCCTATGCTGATACCTGCATTATGATCAATCGAAATGAAATATGTATTATATGAAAATGACACAATCAAAATTTGTAATCAACCCATAGGATATATAGGACAACAGTGCAATCCGAAACCCCATCTCTCCCAACTCTGTCTACCGCTACAAAACCTAAACAGCGTTCTACCATGGGAGGAGGTAGTTTTAACTCCCACCTCCTTCCCTTTCCCCTCTACTACCCTTTCCCTTTCTTTCCCTCCATTTCTTGCCTAATCGGAGGCCTAAATTGCCTCTTTGGAGGCCCTATACAGTGGAGAAAAAAAGCGATATTGTCGTTATCCAACTTTGTGTAAAAAAAAAATCACAATTTGTTCTGCAGCGTATCTAGTGAAACCGCATGAGCATACCATCTACCATGAGCGAATAATGTGGTTCATGTTGAATTTTTATATATCATAGCTAGTACGTTAACCATGCATAGTTTATAAAATAGAAGTGTATCAAAGTAGATGTCCAAGTTTTGAGGTGTACGTCTGTTCTTTCTTAAAACCTTAATGTTTCTTCGTTAGTTGAGAAGAAGCCATGAATTTTGATTTTAAGCTTTTTTCTACCAAAAAAAGCTAGAATGCTACAGACGGTGGTTATTATAATTTTTGCCGCACGAATTAGTGAAGGAAGCCTAAAACTGCCAAAGGTCAAAAGTAATTAATTATAGGAAATTGAGAAGGGCAAATTAAAGAATGGGTGGATTAGTTTTGGAGAGCATCATTCAGTCGTTGATCGATCGCGATCGGTTGGTTATAAATAGGAGGGACAAAAGAAAAAAAATAAAAATAAATAAAGGAGCCAAAGATGCATGGTAAGATCAGGTGTAAACTCTTGTAGCATGTTAAATTCTTATTTGTATCAAGAATATTGAAATAAAAGGTGAATAATACAGACGATATATAAAGTTCAAATTCGTGAAGTATATTTACTCTGATTTTATGTTAAATCACTACTTATTCTAATAGTTTAAATTGATAAGAAATAATAAATTTAATAATTTAATTTATATTCGAGCACTCACCATGAGGCCTAACGTGTGGACCTACACTCTCATCTAGTAAGACAGACTCAATATGTAAAATGTTTTATTAAAATATAAGGTGAATGACAAAAATAAAATTTTAATTTAAGACCTTCACTCTAGTTAATATCAAATTAATTACTACTAATTTTGAAAGCTTAAATTTTTAAACGTCTTAGTTTAACCGTTTAGGTATAGTCATTTCATGAACTTTGTAAGTCTTTTGCCTTAGACAATTACGGTGAATTAATTAAAAAAGAAAAAGGAAAATAAATAAAACATGAGGTAGGTGACTTTTCTGCAAGTCAAGATCTCAAGTCTTGCTAGCAATATTAAATTTCCAGATATTTATGCTCAATTGCTCATATATATTGAACTTTGAATCGTCATTGCTGACGTCCATTAATTTAGTACATGGTATTGTCGGTTTTGGGACATATGCATCAAGGGCCAGAGGACGATCATTAATTAAGAGAAATTAAAGAAGGTGGACCTGTAACTCTTAAGCTATCCAAATTTATTTGAATTCAAACTACTTAATACCAGTCCTGTATATTAATTTATATATACTTGATGGAGTAATAATTGATTAAATTAGCAAGCAAAAACAAAAACAAAAACAAAAACAAAATCAAATCAATAAATAATATTGTAAGTGTGAAGTACTTACCCAATGCAATACTGAGATTGCTTCACTTTAGCACGGCAACTTGTTCCATTTCCATCACCTTCGTACCTCTCTTGACAAGAACAGTTGAAACCCCCAGGAGAGTTGTTGCATATTTGAGTCTCTTTATTGCAGTTGTCTAGATTTTTGCTGCACTCATCAATATCTGAAACATGGTAGTACTGCAGCCCGTCACAAGGTAGCCATACAACCTTTTATATGCTCATTTACCAACGACAATTATCATGGATGTGTCTTGTAATATACATACGCAAATAGCAATCCAACATATATACTAGAAAAGATTCTTGGTACCTTAAAGTAATTAAGCAGTATAATTAAAAGCTAGTTAGATGTTTAATACGTACCTTGGCAACCAAGAGGAAGGTATGGGTTTCCTTCATAACCGCCTTTGCACTTGCAACGGTACCCAGAACTGTTTTCGGGATCGTAACATATGCTGTTCCCTCCACATACGGAATTCGAATTTTCACATGTTTCATTACCAATCGCCCAATCAAGAACCATCGGAAGTGTTTCCTTGTCTTTTAGAGTGTAAAGATCATCGGCGGAGAAATTGAACTGGTCTTGTTTAACAACAAAACCATAGCTGCATGGATTGAAGCTCCATATTTCTGAGTGATTACCAAAGCTAAATGCTTCCAAAGTAAAATATTTCAATCCTAGTGGAATCTCTACCTTGCAACACCCAAGCCCAGAGCAAGAGCCATCGACCACATCAGGAGTGTTTGTACATCTGGATAGGCAGCCCATGGAGAACGAGTCATTCTTTGTGCCAGGATAAAAGTACGCATAAGTGTCACAGCCAACGGCCATGAACACGTTTTGGGTGTAAGAAACTGTGAAAGCAGAACCAGCGGTGAGCCACACTCGAGAACCCTTGGATTTTACATTAGTTTGAAGAAAACCCGACTCGTTGAAACACTGATGGGCTACATACATCAAGATGTCTATCTGACCTTCTTCGATAGATATGTTGGTAACGATGAGGTTTCCAGTTTGGATTTGGCCGGACGAGTGGTTGCAAGTAAGGGCAAAATTTTGATTTAGGTAACAACCATCGGTTATGCCAAATGGATATGGAATTTCTACACCTCCACAACGCGGGTCGGGGCAGTTTGGCAGGGCTAATTGAGCTGCTACTCCGGCGGCTGCCTTTCCCGATATTAATAGCACACCAACCCAAGTGAGTTGCACAAGCATCAGATATTGGAAACCCATAGCCCCCACCATTCCTGAGAAGAGGATTTAAGTTTTGTGTGTTTTTGTTTGTAAACTACCCTGTACATATGAAATTCTTACAGGAATATGGACGGAAGACCCAGTACTCGATGTGCCGTGTATGACTTGGCCTTATATATATATATACATGACATCAATTTCTTTGATTTCCCTTTCATCCCTTAAAGGAGTTACATACGGCATTTTCGTGTGTATTGTCTTCACAGCATAATTAAAGATGTTAATTTGTGCCTTTAAAATGATGTCGGCAACACATCATAAGTTATCATGTTTACACAATCCAACGAACATATCAACAGTGCGAAATTCATCAAAATATGATTTATTCGCGTCAAGTTCAACATTAATGTACATGGAGCTTTAGAACCATGAAAAATTGAGGAAAAAATTGCTGTACATATGTGTGGGCTGTAACACATATGACCCACTCAATGGCCGTGCATGGGACGGCCTAGCTAGTGGCTGCTAAACAGTAAATAATAAAACTCCATCTTCCTCTTTTTTTTTTTTTAAAAAAAAAAAAAAAATCCTTCATAACTTGCCATCACGCAGCAAACTGCACCAGAAAAATTAAAGGTTCGTCTGATAAAAAAATTTATAGGGTTTTTTTTTTTTCTAATTGAAAAAATATAAAAGTAAAAGTAATTTTTTAAGTATTTTGTTATATATAAAGATGATTATTAATATTTTTGACTTTATGCTAAAAAGTAAAAAACTAAAATAATAATAATGATAATAATAATAATAATAAAATGTTGTTAAACCAGCTGAATTAGAGCATCCCATCAAGCACGGTCTTCATATTTAACATTTCTCTAAGATTTTAACAAAAAACAATTTTGTATACATCGCTATACAGTGAATTTATAGGTAAACTAAACTATTGGATTTGTGGGATTTATACGTAAGTTCTATAAATTCAATTTGTAAAAAAAAAAAAAAACTATAAATGATTTAACATATCTCAAAGTAAAAACTTTACAGGCATAAATCAAAATGTTGACAAGCGTTCTTTTAATTATATACTTTAACTTGATTGATATTAGATAGTAAATATATAAGTTAATAGATCTATATTAATTGTCAATATTTATGCTTATCAGCAATGTAATGGTTTGAGCTCCTTTGCTGAAGAATCGATAAATAGCGAAAGTATCGCATTGTTGTCGATCGTCGTCGATCGTCACCATGGATTAGTCATCCACGTGACCCGACGACTTAGATTAGTGATGAACCGGTTTCCCGATGGATAGATGGCGGCCGGAAGTCTCCTATGTGATGACAAAGTCAGTCACCCCGTAGGTTATTAAATATATGATAGATCTTGGACAGATAATTATACACCCAAGTGTCTCAACAACTGTTTACACCCACGTGAATTACACCACATTTTAAGGAAGGAGCGAGCCATGGATCTGACATGCACCTTTTTTTTAAGCGATCATGCTTTTAATTTTGAAGGTTTATTATGTGAATTGGTTGACTTAGCTGCTCCATAATAGAATATTACATTTAGGTTGATTAGGGTTCGTGCTAAAGTCTAAAATCTCCTTAAGCAGTAGCAGCAGGCGATAATCATTGAACAAACTGTTGGAAGAAATAAAGAGAAGGAACAAATGTTTTTTTTTTAAGGCCTGCCTTTTTTCTCCCCCTAGGCTTAAATGCTCTGCTTTATTCTGGACTTGGAATTACTTGTTCAGAAATTAGAAAGAAAAAAAAATGAATTACAAATACTTGAAATTAAAACACATTGATTATGTTTGAACAATAATTTTATAGAGAAGTTTGAGTGGAGAAGGGTGTCGTAGGAAACTTGTGATTCAATAAGTACCCGATCGAGTTCGATTCACCTTTGTTCGAAGGCCGTTCGAGCGAGAAAGTTTGCTCGTGTTAAGATTCATATATGTTGGCACTTTTCTTTTCTTTTTTATGAATGAAATTTTCATTGGACCAAACAACAATTACAACCACACTTCTAACAAAGCACTAGAACACAAAACATACCGAGCCAACACCCTGGCTCATCCCAACAATCAAAATTCCCCCACAATACAAAGAGAAATAAAGCTCAAGGCAATATATCCAAGTCAAGACCCCAGCTAGTACAAATTTAAAGCTCCATATTTACATAAAAAAATCCGGACATGTTGGCACATTTAATATTAAAATTGGGTTGACATACTGTAATTATATGGTTATTGATTGAGTCGTACGTCTTAATTAATTAAGTTGGTATTTGTAAAATTAAATATGGAATGGTGAACCCGATGGATAGATGATGGTGTTGAAAAGGACGACAAAAAAATAACTGTAGAGAAGAAATTTGTATTTCTGATGCGTGTTCAATT
This sequence comes from Carpinus fangiana, assembly GCA_006937295.1. Taxonomy (NCBI): domain Eukaryota; kingdom Viridiplantae; phylum Streptophyta; class Magnoliopsida; order Fagales; family Betulaceae; genus Carpinus; species Carpinus fangiana. Next base: position 20,411,046 of record CM017324.1, read on the forward strand.
GTACAATAGAATGACTTATTTATATTTGAATGAGGCTCTAAAAGAAAAGAAATACAATAATTACTGTTGTTACAAATACTACCTAAATTAATATATAATATTTAGTACGTTTTACTCTTAAGTGCACAAGATCAAAACAATAGTATAGTGTAGCAAGTACGAGATCGATCCTACGGAGATTGATAATTTTGTTAAGAATTAAATAACTAAATTAAAATATCAAATTGTCACAAAATTGATATTATTAAAATAAATAAAAATAAAGATAAATAAAAGTGTAGGGCTTAGATATCCACCGCTAATCATGCTCAATTAATATAACAATATGCCAATACTCCAATCATATTATGAATACCTGATGTTTGCCAACCTAAGGGTATGAGTGTCTACTCTTTAAGCTATTGATTTTCTTAAATAACGAATTAGGTATGTGTGTTTACTCTAATTCTTTTATTTCTTAAAGGATTTAGCATGGGTGTCTACTAAGTTATTCTTTAGGCCTAGGGCATATATGGGTGTTTACTCCCGGTTCCGCATGTTAATTAACTCAAGAACCCGGTGTGGATTTCTTTTGTTACTCTTATTAAACTCATGACTTGGTCATCCAAATTGATTTAATTAATTAATCCATACCACATGTATATACCGGCCAATCACATACATATGAAGAATTCAATAAAACATGCATTAATCAAGTTAAGCAACATAATATGATTATCACAAAGGCGCCAAAAATGAAATATTAAATAAATATAATTAAGGCTTCAATCTAGCCCCACAAAAGTATTTAGTTACACATAATTAAAACAAACCTAAAAATAAAAAGGAAAAGAAAGAACCGAAAACCGCTCCTAGAAGTAGCCTCCAATTCCTCTCCCCAAAGCTTGTGTCTAAAATTGTCTATAAAATTCCACCCCCCCCCCCACATATATATAGTTGAAAAGTCTTTTAGGGGCGGTGGCAAAGACTTTTCAACAATTCCTGGTCAGTTTTCTACTTTGCTTTTTTCTTTGATTCCTGGTCAGCGGATGAAGCCTACTTAAGTCGGTGGCTACTCATTGATAGGTAAAGAATTTTGAGAAGATAATAGGTAGCGGCAGATACCAAGCTTCGTGAAGATGTGATTGTTAGTTTGAATCTCTTTTCGTAAAAATCGCTTCATTCCGTTCATTATGTTTCGTCTATTCAGCCAATCATTAGTGTTTTAATATTACTTTTTATGTTTAAAAAAATATGAACTATTAGTTTCAACACCAATGTTGAAGTATTGATTAAAATAAAATAAAATTTATGTCTTCGTATCTACTTAACCTTTTAGAATTAGCAATGATTTAACACCAAACTTGTTTGAAGTGTTTCACTTGTGTCTTCACGTAATCATGTTTCGGCATTTGAAGGACTCTTATCTATCTCAATAAGAAAACTTTTTAAAAAAGTATCTAGAAAAATTTTCCATTTCATTTGTGGGGATGCCTCCTTCTGTTCTTCTTTTTGGTTTTTTGCTGTTGATTTATGAATTGTAACCACATTCTAAACAGAGGTTATATTAGTAGTTCATCCATTCACAAAGGCTTTCACGTGGATTTGCACAATTATTGATTGAGAATATGTTTGTAATTGGATGGCGGAAAGGTTTCCTACATCAACCCAAAAACAAGACAATAGAAGAAGTTGGTAATGAGTATTTTCTTGCTCTTGAATCAAGATCATTATCCCGAAAATCAAGTTACAAGAAGAATACATGTTTTGTAATGCATGATCTTGTGAGCGATTTAGCAAAATCGATATTTAGACAATTTATTTTAAGGTTGGAGGATGATTATTCTCATGAGATTGTAAACAATACCCGTCATTTGTTTTGTTTTTCCAAACAAGAGTTTCATAGCTTGAAGAAGTATAAGACCCTTCACAAGATTAAGAGGTTACGCACTTTCCTACATTTAAATATGTTAGGTTCCAACCGGCCTGTCTACCATTTGAGTCATAAAGTAGTACATGATTCATTGGTGACACTAAGATGTTTATGGGTGCTTTCTCTATAGAACTATCAGAATATTACTCAATTGCCATATTCAATTGGCAAATTTAAACATCTACAAATTTTGGATCTCTCTTCCACTAGAATTCGAAAATTACCCGATTCCATGTGTAAGTCGTTCAATTTGCAAACATTGAAATTATCTCATTGTAAAGATCTTGTTCAATTGCCAAAAAATATGTGAAAACTCGTTAATTTGCATCATCTTGATATTACTGAAACTGAGATAAATGAGATACTGATACATTTGAGTAGATTAAAATGCCTCTAGACAATGACAAAATTTACCGTCGGCAAACGTAATGGGTCTTGCATTGGAGAGTTAGGAAAACTTGCAAATCTTCAGTGATCACTTTCTATTTTGGGGCTCCAAAATGTTGAATCTTCTACTACTGATGCTTTGAATGTAAGCTCGAAGGATATAAAGTACCTCAAAGATTTGGTATTGGAATAGAATGTTGATGATCAATTTTTAGAAAGTCAAAGAATTGTACTCGATGGTCTCTGCCCCCATACAAACTTGAAGTATCAAATACTATGGTTCAGAGACAGAGGAAGGGGAGGGTTGGTATAGGCCAAGGCCCTCCCCCAAATTTTCAGAAAAAAAATTTTATATGTAAAAAATAATAATAATAAGGAAAAAATTTATTTTTAGTCAATGGATCTCTTCCAAAAAAATTTATGGCCCTTTTCAATTAAAAGTTTGGCCCTATTTCTAAATTTTTTAGCTCTATCCAATAAAAACTTTGGCCTATTCCTAAATTTTTTTGCCCTACCTATTAAGCTTTGTTTGGCCCTTACCCATTCAAGCCCTTTGACAGCTGCTAGCTTTTACCAAGACTTTGACATCACATGGGGAGATGGCCGAAGGAAGATGCTTAACAACGGCGACCTTGCATTGTCAGGTTCAAGCTCTGACAAATGCTTAGCTGCTACTTTAGCAAGATCAACATTCCCATAATTCCTACATGCCCCTAATAGTGCACCCCACACAAATAAATCAGGTTCAACTGGAATTTTCATAATCATATCATAAGCTTCAGCAAGTTTTCCTGCTCTTCCAAGAAGATCCACCATGCATTCATAATGCTCTAATCTGGGAACTATCCCATACTTTTCTTGCATCAAGTGAAACAGACTTTGTCCGAGTTCAACCATTCCAGCATGGATACATGCTGTGAGAACTGCTGTGAAAGTCAGATGATCAAGCTTCTTTCCCTCTTCCTTTTCCATCTGACTGAAAAGCTCAATTGCTTCATTGCAATGCCCATGATTAGCATACCCAAATATCATTGAATTCCAAGTAACTATGTTCCTCTTAGACATCCGATGGAACAAATTCCTTGCTTCGGCTATAAAACCGCATTTTGAATGCATGTCAACAAGGGCACTCCTCACAAATATATCATCCCCAACTCCAATCACCAGTGCATACCCATGAATCTCCTTCCCACGCCTCACATTGGCCGCAGTTGCACAAGCAGGCAAGAGACTGCTTATTGTAGCCTAGTTCGGATAGAACCCATGATCCAACAGCTTTCCAAAAGTGGCAAACGCCTCCTCATTTCGAAAGTTCTGCACAAACCCTGATATAACCGAAGTCCAAGAGAACACATCAGGTTCAAACCCATTGCTGCGCATCAAATTAAAAAGTTCAGAGACCATTACTTCATCACCCTTTTGCGAAAACCCAGCAATTAAGGTGTTCCAAGTCACCGCATTAGGCTTGACTCCTAAAGCCTGCATCTTTTCAACTAAGTCCAATGCTTCTTTAGCAAACCCATGCTGAGCATAGCCCGAAACCATAGCGTTCAAAGCCACCAAATCCTTCTCAACCATTGCATCGTATACTCGCCTCGCCTTTTCAATTAAATCGCATCTTGAGTACATATCAATCAATGCACTTCTAACAAAACCATCAGATTCAAACGAACATTTCAAAACCACACTTTGTATTTTCTCCCCGGTTTCCCTATCTGAGACGCGCCCACAGGCTTTGAGAGTGCTGGGAATGACAAACTCGTTGGGTCTCAGGCCTTGCTCCTGCATCTCACGGAACAGACCCAGAGCCTCTTCATAAAAGCCGTATTGAGAGTAGGCCCCGACAAGGACGATCCAGCGGCGTGCATTTGTTACGGGAATTTGGTCGAACAGTTTGCGAGCATAGGAAGGTTCCCCACATCCCACGTAGAAGGCAATGAGCTTGGCGGCAAAACGGGTTAAACGAGCCAAGCCAGTGATGATGAAGTGGGCGTGGAGTTTTTTTCCCGAGTGCAACGCTCGACCACCAGCGTACATGTCCATGAGTTCATCGTAGACGCCGTGTGATGTTTGAAATGTGCGGTAGAAGATGGGTGTTTTGTTGTGGGGCCTAAGGAAAGATGGGTGTTTTGCACACTTTTCCTCAACTTCTTTGTCTTTGTGGTGTCCGGCCATTTGTATGGGCAATCAACAGTCCTTGTTGCTCGAATTTAAGAACATGTTCTTGGGAAGGTGTAACCTACAATGAGGGACTTGTTAATGGTCTCAACCTAAGCAGTGAATCCATCTTGGGTGAACTTAAAAATTCCAGCAGCCGCTTTAGTCTTTAACATCTCTAAAACCTGAGTTTGGCTGATAACAACTTCAACTCTTCTTAGATTCCGTAAGAGTTTGGAAAGCTAGCGAATTTGAGTTATTTGAATCTTAAAGGATGCAATTTCATTGGATCGATTTTAGACTCCATTGAGAGCCTCACACAATTAGTCGCTTTGGACATTTCATCCAACCATCTCAATGGATCAATTCCAAGCTCAATAGCGGGCCTCACACAATTGGTCTATTTAGACATTTCGTTCAATGAATTTAGTGGATCAATTCCAAGTTCAATGGTCGGCCTTACACAATTGATCTATTTGGACATGTCATTAAACAATTTCAGTGTACCGATTCCAATTTTCAGCAAGTGCAAGAATCTGACTTAAGTACATATTTTTGCTAATAATTTGTCAAGTGAAATTACTTCCACTCAGTAAAAGAATACCATCATAGACGTAGATATAGAAATCAGAGGCCGAGGCCGAGGCACTAATCATAGCTATGAGGAGCAATGCCTCCCAGACTCCCAGTTTATTGATGCAAAACAGAGGAGTTATCAACCAAGACAGACTTTCCTTAATTGGTAACTTCTTGAGTTCAGTAAACCAGAAACTAAAACCATTTCAGCATTACAGTAAAGATGGGTGCAATATTTCTAGTGCCGTCCTCAAAGAGAGCATTGGGACTCAAAACCATACGACAAGAAGATAGAAATTAAACAGCAAGTTAACACCTCAAATAGTGAGTGACAAGGAGATAGAAAAAAGGGGTATATAATTTCTTTAGCAAAAGGTTTCATATAAGATAATATTGGATAAATGAATAACAAATCTAATGTTATTCAATTCATACCATCTAACTCAATTTTGAGTTAAAATTCTATCTATCATATTGTATGTTATATGGTACATAAGTACTTTTTCATAGAAAATCTGGGTTGTAATACTTTATTGATGTTGAGAAAAGGAGTAAGGATTTTCTGAGTACCCACTCTTAATTGACCAAAAATAAATCCAAAGAAAGTCAATGAGAAATAAATAAGATTGAAAATATAGTATCTAGCTTTACTATTTTATTGATACGGCGGTAAAGAAAAATAAAGAAAATAAATAAAATGGAAAAATATTTTGGGAATTAAGAACAAATATTTCCTACAAAATGCCTATGAATAAACCATATATAAGAATGTTATATTCCCGAAAATCCTATCAAATTCCTTCCAAACGGGTGAAAAATCACATTCCTAAAATTCCAAATTACTCCACATCGATCAAATCTCTCCCCCAAAACATTGCCATGCCAGAACCGCTGAACCGATAGGAATTCCCCCACCTCCTCTTAATTTTCTGCTTTCTATGATTTTTGACCACTTGGGTCAACTCCACTAAGAGCATCCACATCAAGCTATACAAAATTTAATTAAATTTAACTTTTCAAATGTACTTTTTTAAATATAGTTGTAACGCCCCCAAAATTAGCCTCGGCTAATCCGGTGGAGTCATTGGCAATGTACCCAATTGAGCCAACTTGTGATCCAACGGGTAATCACCCTTATAAAAACTGTCAAATAAATGGAAGGGAAGGTGAATAAATCTGAGTATCATTATAATCCATCAAGTAAGAACGTGGAGCTACTAAATAATAAAGACAACCTGTAACTATAGATAAAATATAACCAGTCAGGTAGTAGCAACTCTCGCCACTTCAATAGCAGTGAATCAGGTTACCTAAAGAATAATAACCTTGTAAGTCTAACGACTTAGTAAGTAAACCCTACACTTAGGTATGACATGAGCCCAATTAATGAAAGTAAACGTGCATTTTGAATAGTAAACAAAAAGAGGACATTACTTCCGCTAATACACCATTTTTATGGTTTTGGGGTTTTCAAAGCTTATGGTGTAGAATCGGTGATAAGCACCTAAGCGTTTTAATGCAGAAAAAGCTAATGCTTTATAAGTCATAACTCTCATACATGGTCTACCCGAGATATTACCTCTTCTTAGCAGGGTTGATGTTGTTCCCGAGGGACCTATAATACAATGCCAGTGTCCCAACCATTGTACAACATACCGTATGTAACATTAGTGGCACGATCGGGTCTGACCCCGAATGGCCCACACCAACTAATGACGTCCGTCCTATAGTGACTGAACCATTGGGAATGGTTGCATCAAGGTCACGAAACCAATGGATCCACAACCCTCACATAATGCACACATTTGACCATAGTACGCAGTTTATATAGTAAGCCCATGGCCGTTTATACCGCACGTACCGGCGTACCATGTCTTACGATGCATCTTAGTAGTTTATTTAATAATGCAGTTACCAAGTAATTACGGAAAATAGGCATGCTCATATCATACGCGTGGTCAGTCAACTGACATATCCCACGGTTTACGTAAAAAAGGTGTAAGTGTTTACTTACCTCACACATTCGAGCGAATCCTCCAACCAAGCTATTTCCTGTTATAACGGATACATGACACCGTTATTCTAAGCCTTATGAAACCTAGAGTTATGGTTAAGTTAAAGCGTACACGTGTGAAACTTAAGAACATGTGTTTTGCCTATTAACTGTACGTCCGCCCTCGATAGTGTATGTCCGCTCAGTGTGTTAAGCGCACTATTTCAAGATTCGGACAATACATATTTCCAATAGCAATCACAGACTTCTAGACCTCTTCTAAGCTAGTAAAACAGGACATGCAACGCAAGAAATCATTGAACCATGATCTTTTGAGAAAACTCTTTGAAAACATCGTTATCTTTAAAAGAACGCTTAATGAAACACTTGAAGTTCTCATTAAAGTAGAATCATGAGATAACAAGGTGATAACAAGGTGATAATTACAAAGGGAACAGAGCTTTCCCCGAAGCTAAGCACGGACATGGTTTCCTCTCCTCGGAAACTCTTCGTTGAAGCTCTCTCCCACGGATTTCTTACTCAAAACACTAAGGAAGGGTTCCAGTAGCCTAGGGGCATACCAGAGGAAGAAGAAGGCGTGAGAAATGAAGAGGAGGGGTGGGCTATTTATAGGGAAAGTTCACCACCAACTCCTTGATAGAGAGGCGGACGTCCGGCAACCCTAGCATACATTCGGTGGTCTTTGTACCTCGGTCCAGAAGGTGTCTCATACGTTCAAGTATTATCCAAAGGGTATCTTAAAAAGTAGCGTACGTCCGGTGGTCCCTCACCGTACGTCCGTACTATAAACAGAAGTGTACGTCTGGTAGACCTAGCGTACGTCCGCTCCCTGAGGATCAGTGTTTGGCCTCTATTCTTCTAAGGGTTAAAGATGTGATTAGGTGGGTGCTAAGGGTTTTTGGGCCACGTAAAGCATTGTCATTGAAAACCTCTGTTAACAGCTCCTATGGAGAAAATTTCATTTAATAAAATATGGGTTTTTATCGGGGTATTACAATAGCTAGTCACTTTTAAAGACTATCAAATATCAAACTCTTTAAATATTTTGCTACTTTTACCAAATATATATATTTTTATTGTGAAATCAAATTACTTTAACTATTATAAAACTCACTTTCATGCTCACATACATGGAATTATTTTTTGTGCCCAATTGCATCTTTAATTCAAAAGATTTCATTGATAAATGCATTTAATTTATTAACTAATGGACGTCAATTAATGCAGTTGTGTATTTGAGAAAATGGGAGTGATGAAAAGAAAAATGGAAGGGGAGAAAAAGTAAAAAGGGAGGGGATGAAACTCCAGAGGAAAAGAAATAGAAAAAGAGAGGGAGAAAAATGAAAAGTGGTGCTAAAGTGCATTAAAATAATATAAAATAATATGATAATATTTTTAACATTTGCTTTTGGTCTCTTTAAATTTGAAGAGGATGTTTGACAAATGTTATATTTAACATTTGATAGAGAGTTTGTTGTAGGGAACTTTTTGTAGATTTTGTTAACATTTTAAAGAAATGTTAGAAATAGAGAGTTTGATGTGAATGCTCTAATGATATAGAAAGGGAAAGAAGAGTAGTTAAACCCAACAATATATGGGTGGCTGAAGCAATGACCTCCAATAATTAATAATCCTTGCTACTAGATGTGTTAGAATTAGGAAAAAATCCATTTTACCCCCTAAGTTTCAGAGGTTTTTCAATTTGAACCTCAAAATTTAAAAATTGGCAATGTCCCTAATGCTTAAAAAATTTTAAATTTAAACCTTCCATTACTAATTTCCGTCAAATTAGACGAAAATTTATGAAATTACATAATTACCCTTAGGCTTTTTTTTTTTTTTTTTTTAAATTTCCATCCAAATAGACAGAAATTAGTAATGTACGGTCTAAATTGAAAAATTTTGAAATATTAGGAGAGTACATTGCCAATTTTTAAACTCCTGAAACTTCAGGGTGGTAAGGTGGATTTTTCCCTTTATTTTTCATTGTCTATCGTCTTTACATTTGAGATAAGCTTCAAAAACCAAAGTGGATGGACTAGCATAAAAAATGTGACTTCTTATTTATTTCTAATTGTCTTTCTTTGTATTTATTCTCAGTTAGTCACAAGTGAGTGCTCAAAAGTCCTTACTCCTTTTTCTCAACTGCTAACACCTAATTTGTTTGTTTGTTTTTTTTTTTTTTTTTTTTTTTTTTTTTTTTTTTTTTTTTTTTTTTTTTAATTTATGTAAGGATTGACTTCATATCATGCTTTATTGATTATTAGTTGCAAATAATTAAGATGATGGAGCTCATATCGAACTTCAGAGGCAATTACATGTATAAGACTCGAAGCATGGAGTCTACTAAATATCATTTCTCGTCTGGTTTGATTATATAATTGTGATTATGTAATTTGTGTTATTTCTCTTTGCTAAAAGGCTAATGAGATTTTTTGCAAAGATTTTTGGCATTTTTTATTTATTTATTTATGAAAGTCAACCAAATAAATTAATAATTCTAAGGGAGAAATCCAGTTTATCCCTCTGAAGTTTTGAAATTTTTCAATTTGAACCCAAAAGTTTAAAAATTGACAATATATCCCCTAATGTTTCAAAAAATTTCAATTTAAACCTTCCGTTACTAATTTCCGTCAAATTGAACGAAAATCTATGAAATTACGTAATTACCCTCAAACTTTTTTTTTTGGGTTTTTTTTTTTAAATTCCATCCAATTTGACGGAAATTAGTAATGGAAGGTTTAAATTGAAATTTTTTAAAACATTAGGGGGGTACATTACTAATTTTTAAACTTTATGATTCAAATTGAAAAATTCATAAAACTTCAAAAGGCTAGAGTAAAGTGAATTTTTCCCTAATTTCAATATGGGCCGGCGGTGTCAATAATTTGTAACTAATAATCAATAAAGCTTAAATATTATAAGAGGGGTGGAAATACATGGAGACTTGGGTGGTGTCGTCCTCAATTTTTTATTTATTTTTAAAAAAAACCCCTGTAATCTCTTCAAAATCAAAATTTTAATCCTTCAATTTTATTTTTTGTATTTATTACGAGAATGACATGGGTAAAATGAGAATGTTTTGTTTTAGGTTTCCTTTAACAAATTTAAAAGGTTTAGATTTCGTAAAAATATAACAACCTAACCAGTTGCGTATTTGTAAAATCATTCACGTGACAGTATTTTTTAGTTTTGTCTTTCAAACCAAAAACAAGTTTTGTATTCAAATTGAAAACAAGTTTCTCCAACCCCACTACCGGCAACCAAATTAATTTGTTGTAAAGGTAGGGGCATTGCATCAAAAGTGGGTGAAAAAAACTTGACTGTGTTGATTATCATTTTCATACACACTTATGAGAATTTTAAGATTTCTAAGCACTTTAAGGTTATCTTTTAAGATTTTTGAAGATTATCGTTTTCATACTACTAGCTTTTAAGATTTTTGAGAATTTTAAAAGATTATCTGGTTCAGTTATATTTAAATATAGAGAATTCAGATATTCAAAGACATGTGAATCGCCTCCCAATTGTCTTTTTGCTGAAAATATGAAATTTTTTCCTGGGTCTGATTGTGATCAACACTACTAGAGTGCTCACCACTCCCACGCCAACCTAATCTTTAATGGCGGACGATAATCAAGTAGCAACCACTACAAAAAAATGAAGTATTAGTAATGTGTATACTGTTCACTAATTTCTGCCACGCCACCAATTAGTGACGTGGCAGTTTCTGCCATGTTACTAAATATTTTAGTAACGTGTAAAACTTCACATGCCACCATTTAGTGACATGTCATTATGACACATTACCAATTGGTAATGTGTCATAATGACATGTTACTAAATTGGTAATGTGCCATAATGCCACGTTGCCAATTTAGTAACGTGTCATTATGACATGTTACCAATTTAGTAACGTGCCATTATGGCACGTTACCTTTTTAATTTTTTTTTAAATTCTATTATTGGCTGCAGGCGTAGGAAGATGTAGATTTTTTTTTTCTTCCTCTCTTTCTCTTCTTTCTTCTTCTTCTTCTTCTTCTTCTTCTTCTTCTTCTTCTTCTTCTTCTTCTTCTTCTTCTTCTTCTTCTTCTTCTTCTCTCCTTCTCCTAGCACGCAGTCACCTCTCCGGCACTGTTCTCACTCCCTCTTCGACGGCCTCTCTCCCCCTCAGGCAGTCTAGCTTTCTCCCTTTGGCCGTCTCTCTCCGACAAGTATATATGTGTTATTACCGTGCACATCAATGATAAATACTATGGAATCAAAAAAGAGAAAGAGATCAAGAGAGAGTTGAGACACAAATTTAACGTAGTTCGGCAATTTGCCTACATCCATAGGAGAGTACGGCTATATATTTCTATTTAATGATTTAGGGTTACAACATAGCATATTTATAGGCAAACCTTAATTATAAGTATTTTGGAAAACCCCAAAATACCCCCCACAACTTATTTGTTCCACAGGCCCAAATAAACTAATTACACCCAATGGGCCTTTAATAGAATATGAGCCATTTGTTCCAACAATCTCCACCTTGGCGAGTATTCACCTTTTTTAAGATAATCAAGTATTGGGCCTCCATCTGGAATTGATAAGTTTGGGGCTGCCGCCTACTCTCCTCTTCTTTCTAGCACCTGGAGACATTTGTCAAGTCCAAGCAATGCTTGAACTTGTCTGCGGTAATAGGCTTTGTCAACATGTCCGCTGCATTCTCAGACGTGTGAATCTTCTCAAATAATAATTCACCTATAGCAACCAATTCCTTGATCTTGTGAAACCTCACATCAATGTGCTTGGTTTTCGCATGATACACCTGGTTCTTTGCCAAATAAATTGCATTCTGGCTATCATAATGTAGTGAAACTCCACCTTGCTGAATATCCAGCTCCTTGACTAACCCTGTAAGCCGTAAAGCTTCCTTTGCAGCTTCAGCCGCTGCCATGTACTCTGCCTCAGTCGTGGATATTGCAACCGTGGACTGGATCATAGACTTCCAACATATGGGTCCTCCTGCAAGAGTGAACACATAACCCGTGGTCGATCTCCTGTCATCCAAGTCTCCTGCATAATCTGCATCCACATATCCCACAACTGACAAATCACTCTTTTGTCTGACAAAAATAATGCCGTAGTTTGTAGTACCTTTAAAGTATCTGAAAATCCACTTAACTGCATTTCAATGCTGTTTCCCTAGATTTGCCATGCATTTGCTCACTACGCTCACTGTATGAACCAAATCTGGCCTGGTACATACCATAGCATACATCAGACACCCCATTGCACTGGCATATGGGACCTTTGACATGTCTTCAGTTTCTTCAACTGCCTTTGGACACTGTAAGGTAGACAAACGGAAGTGATTCGCCAAAGGTGTACTTACCGGTTTTGCATTCTCCATGCTAAACCTCTCACAACACCTTCTTCACATAACCGGCTTGAGATAGACACAATCTCTTGGCATCTCTGTCCCTGCGAATCTCCATCCCAGGAATCTTTTGACTGGGCCCAAATCCTTCATGTCAAATTCTTTACTCAACAAAATCTTCAGTTTGTTGACTTCTACTATACTCTTTCCTGCAATAAATATATCATTCACATACAGTAATAGAAATATAAATGAGCCACCATCAAGGCTCCTCACATACACACAACAGTCATATTCACATCTCCTGTAACCAATTTTGATCATATAGGAGTCAAATCACTTATATCACTGCCTTGGAGACTGCTTCAATCCATAATGTGACTTTTTCAATTTACAAACCATGCTCCTGTCCAGGTTGACTGAACCCTTTTGGCTGCTCCATGTAAATCTGCTCCTCCAAATCACCATGAAGAAAAGCTGTCTTCACATCCATTTGCTCCAAAGCCATGTCATAATGGGCTACCAACGCCAATACTGCTCTGATTGAAGTATGTCTGACCACTGGGAAAAATATTTCTTCATAATCAACCCCTTTCTGCTGTGAATAACCCTTTGCTACTAAGCGATATTTATGTAGCTAGAAGATCTTCAAATTACTGATCTAGGCTTTAATTTTTTTTTCCTGTTGGGTTTGGGTTGGGATTTTGATTTTTTTTTTTTAATTTTTGTTGTTGTTGGGTTTTTGAAATTTTTGCTGGGTTTGATTTTTCTATTTGCTTTGGTTTGATTTTCATATTTGAAAATGTCTCTATTCCATAGTCTTATATTCTAAAGGTGAACTCTCTCTCTCACTGTAGTATTTGTTTCTCTTAATTTGTTCATCTCTAATTGATGTTTGGATTCTTTAAGAATTGCAGAAATGGCAGCTAATATTGGGCTGTTTTGGCACAGTTTCACCGAGAGGAGCAAGGAGAGGTTGCTCTCTTGGAAGGGCTACTTCGAGTTGGGCTTGAATAGCTTGGACAGTGGAGACGATGGAGTCAAATGCTGGTGCTTCCGTATACTCTCCAACGGAATCGCCAACTTCTAGTTCAGCCTGCCAGAAAAAAATCGTATACTCTTCGATGGAGTCAAGCAGAAGCACACAAAAATTATTTTTTTAATAGTTTTTTGAATTTTTGGCAATTTTGACACGTTACCAAATTGGTGATGTGTAAAAATCAACCCATTATTAACTCTTTAGTAACGTGTCAATAGTTAATATGTTACCAAATAGTAACGTGTTAAAAAATGACACGTTACTAAATTCCCAGTAGCAACTTGCAATTTATTAACCCGCAACACAAGTTACCATTGACACGTTACTAAACTTTAGTAACGTGTCAATGGTCTTGACACGTCACTAATGGTCCGTTACAAAATTACTGTTTTTTGGTAGTTTACTACTTATCCCACCATTCTATATATTTTCAGCTTAATTATATATATGGGGCCCACAACCCCCATCTATATAAGTCATAAGGATGCCGCTCCAGGCTAGAACGCCGACCTCCTGAGCTTGATCTCTACTATCTGCTCGCATAAAGCACTGCCTGAATGGCATCTCCACCGTTGCTCGCGTAAGGATCTGTCGGAGAAGGCAGCTCTTCGTCATGGTCGCCCATAAAGGACGACGGTGATAGCCCTACACGGGCTGCTTATCGTCTGGCCGGAGCGTCGGCCCTTGGTGGCTAGCGCATGAGGAATGGTGGCGACAGCGCATGAGGAAGAAGAAGGTGGGTGGCATCTATGGTTTAATATTTTCCGGGTTGGGATTAAGTTTTCCGGGTAGGGTTTCTAACCCATAAGGAACCGGGTTAAGCAATATGGGTCATTGGATATGGGTTTATTTTAACCCAAGCCCGATTAAGCTTTTTTTGTTTTTGTTTTTGTTTAAAGGAAAGCGATTTGGGCCTTTGTGGGTTTAGAACTTGGGTTTTCCAAGTATAAAAGAGGCCTAAGACACACTTTAGACCATTAGGCCATGCATTTTCATATGCTATTATATTGCAATTAAATATATTTTATTTAAATTGTTTAGCATTAAAATTATTATTCCTTTAATGCATGGACATGAGATTAAATTGATTCTTATTATTTAAATATAAATTGTTTGATTCCTGGACCTAAGAATAATTAATTAAGCCATATATATTGGTGAATGTCTATGGTGCTATCCAAAATTGCAAAAGGATAACTCTGGCAAGGTAAAGATTGGGATTTAAGTGTGTCATTGTGCACCCCCTCACTACTTGGGACATTATCCGATTGTACTTTGGAAAAATACTAGTTACCCATTGATGTGTTGGTTTTGTCCATTATTCTTGTGAACCTTATTTGGCATCTATGCAGTTATTGGATGTTAATGAAGTAGTGATTATCATAATAATTTCGGGAGAGCCATAACATCCCGATTTTATAATGATAATTGCATCAAGATTATGTGAACTTCATAAAGAAAATTAACATCATATTGTAATTAATTCATAAATTTAATTGCCAATCCCCACATGGACGTTTTTATTTTTATGACTTAATTAGAATAGGATAGTAAATTTAACATTAAAAATAAAATTTCTCTTAAGCCCACAGGTATGGAAAATTTTATTTATTAATGCTAAATTTATTAGTCTTATTAATAAAGAGTAAATTTCATGCGTGATGCAATCTTTGCCCACAGGTAGGTTGAAATTTATTGTTAAATTAACATTGGTTAATTTAAAATAAAGTTATTTCGTAGCATTAAAGTATATTATTTTTCTTGGTTATTGGATGTATTCCTATTGCTTTAATTATTAGTATTTTATGTTCCAATAATTCCTAGTGGTAATTTTTTCTGATTGAAAAGAAAATATGCTTTTCACTTTGGGGTATTTGGAGGCTGAATTGGTGTTTTGTATGGACGAAATCAAGTACGCCACATGAGATTATTAAACATGAACGATTGTAGTGATTTAGATCGCTTAAGTTTCAACGTTCATGAAATCTTATATCAAGGAAAGCATTAGGATTTATTCCTTAATGTTTTAGGGCCAAAGAAACGTCGTTGAGGAACATTTAGTGAGTTTCAATAAGGCTTTGGCTGACACCCTAATAGAACAACTTTAAAGCAAAACCTTTTACAGTTTCAAAATGTGCCTAAGCACAATATGGAAATGAAGGACATAACAGATCATATTAAAGTCCCTACAGGTTGAGTTTTTTGAGTCATTCTTGATCTATTTGATTCTCTCATCTAAATATGATATTTTTTTCAAAAATATCTTGTGGCACACATAAGGATAATTGGTCAATAAAGAAACTTTTGATCATGTGTCTTCAAGAAGATGAGAAACTAAGACATGAGAATTCAAAAGTTTCTTATGTTAAGGAAAAGACCTTGATAGGCAATCATGCCTAATAGTTAATGTATGAGAACAAGGTGCCAACAAAGTGTTTTGGTAGTTAAGATACTTGTTTCTCTTACAATAAGGAAAATTATGGGCATATAAAGAATGATTGCATAAAGTATCATAAATGACTTGAAATAAAGGTAATCTCATACATCTACTGTGTCATGAATCTCTTTTATTGATTCTCCTAAATATTGTGTGGATTGAATTTGGTTTAGCAATCCACGTTGTCAACATAATGCAGGGTTTTCTAAATAATATTTGTTTACAATTGGAGGTTGTTGGGACCTATAGATTAATTTTTTAAAAATTCAATTATGTTATTTTGACTTTAATAATGTTTTATATATTCCACAATGTTTAGAAATTTATTAGATCAAGTTTGAACATTATTAAAATTTTGGGGTGGAATATTAAATTTATGGTCTATTTAATATTGATCTAGATCCCAATTTTTGGAAAAAAAAAAAAAAAATCCCTGCATATAAATGTTGACATAAAGCAGAGTATTAGAGATTGGTATATATCTCTATAAAGAATAAAATATTGATAAATGATAGAGTTTTTTACAACTCTTGAATTTTACTATCTTTGGTATTTACATGGACTGCATTAAGGAAAAGTAGACCAATTATACCACTTAAGGTGCCAACAAAAGGGTTTTTGAGATTCTTGATATCATGTACAAGTGTAGACCTTTCCCATACTTCTTGCCTAAATGGTTAGAGATATTCTATCTCTTTTGGTAATAACCATATACGGCGTATGTATCTCTATCTTCTAAACCATAAGTTCGGGGCATTAAATGCTTCTAGTACGTATAAGGTAGAAGTAGAGAACAAAACAAAAGGAAGTCAAGATCGTAAGATCTGATAGAGGCAGATATATGGTAGGTACACGAAAGGGGACATGGAAGGTAATACTAATATTCTATTTTCTTAATGGAGTGAAGCCTTGAAAAACCGTTGTGTATACATTTAACTAGGTTCCATTTAAGGTTGTCCCTAAGACACCTAAATTAAGGAATGAATAGAACCAATGTCCTGCTAAAGTGAGGATTTATAATCCACACCTAAGGAAATTAGATTCAAGGACAACTAGCAGAATTTTATAGGCTAGGCAGTAAACTTCAAGGGGTTTAGTTTTTACCGTCCTTCATTCAATTCTAGAATTGTTGAGTCTAGAAATGCAAAATTTCTAGAGGATGCTAAACTTAGTGGGAGTGTTTATCCTCAAAGGATTGAATTAGAGGAAGCATGAGAGTTGACTGAAGCTCCTTCATATGAAGGGTGTTTGATTGTACTTAGGGAAGATCAAATTGATCAACCTGAACTACAATCAGTTTCAGAATAGTCAACTCATGAGGAACAAGTTCATAATGAACCTACTCAGACTTTGCCAAATGTAAAGGAAGTATGATTAAGAAGATCCTCTAGAATAAGGTGACCAACAATTCTTAGTGATTATGTTGTATACTTCCAAGAGTCTGATTTTTATGTCGGACCTAAGGATGATCCAAAAATTGTTTTCACAAAGCTATGAGTAGAGATAACTTCACATTGTGTTTCAATGCCATGAAGGAGGAGATAAAATCCTTGTCTAAAATTCAGGTCTGTTTACTTACCAAAGGGAATTGTAGCTATATGTTGCAAATGGGTTTACAAAACCTAAAGGGATGCTCCCAGGTAATGTTAAACGATATAAAGGTAAACTTGTAGCTAATGTTCTTACTTAAAAGAGAGGCATTGATTATCATGATATGAGTGGCTCAATTTGAATTAGAGCTACATCAAAAGGATGTGAAAAATAATTTTTTCAAATTGAAGATCTTAAGGAGGAGGTTTACATAAGACAAACTAAAGGTTTTATTGATAATAGTCAGAAAGCTTGCAAATTAAGGATATATATTAATAGGCTAAGATAGGCCTCTCACTAATGGTATATAATATTTTATAAAGTTATTACCTCACACGGTTTTATTGATAACCTTGTTAAGCATTGTATATACCTTAAGGTCAGTAAGAGTAAAGTTACATTTCTTTTAGTCTTGTATATAAACAATATTTTGCTTGCGAGCAGCAATTTAGGTTTGCTACATAAAGTTCCTCTCACTAAACTTTGAAAATGAAGGATTTTGGTGAAACCTCTTATGCTATTAACATAGAGATTCATAGAGACGTACAAAAATTAAAGAATATTAAGAATGTCTCTAAAGGCCTACATTGAAAAGTTTTTGAGAGATTCAAAATGAAAAACTATGAATTTTCAGTAGCACCTATTATTAAATGGGATAAATTCAGTATAGATTAATATCCCAAAATGTATTGGAACAAGAGCAAATGAAATATATTCAATATGTATGCACAGGTTTACATTAGACCTGACATTGAAATAGTAGTTGGACTATTGGGTCAATATAGTATTTGGAATATGCAAGGAACCAAGAACTAAAGATACACTTACCATTTGGTAGTGTTTATTCAGGTTTTATTTCTGCTAAATGTGTAGATAGTAGAGAATCAATTTCAGTTAAAAGGCTATATACTGAAGATGCAATAAGCAGATTACAGTTGCTACATCTACCATGAAAGCAAAAGTCATTACATCTTGTGAATTTGTTACATAAGCATTATAGTTGAGACATTTTTTCTGTTTAAGAAACCTTTTATTATCAATAATACCTTACTCTCATTGAAAGTCCCAAGTTTCACCTGCATTATTGTTATGGGGCTATGCCAGCATACTCATTTTTGTTAAATTACTTCTTGTTCTCAAAATGTAAGCCGGTGTGAAAAAAATAAATTTAAGCAATTAGAACAAGTGGTTTAACATATACTATCATAGCAAGCGTAAGTGTTCTGAGTTCGATGTGTGATTCAGTACCCTATTTTAATTATTTATTTCACTAGTTGTGCCTCACCAATGTCCTTTTAGCTAGTCCTCAATAGATAACTCAATTGGCGGGATATCGGAGGTATAAAGGAGGAGTTTCCAGGAGCAAGTTCGTGATCTTCTTTGGGCACCCTGAACCCAAAATGCAATTTCGAAGATGTTGGTCAATCCCTATGGAAATGATCCGGATCCTTTAGTATACAGTTCATGGCCAAGATGGTCTAGGATAAATCCTATGGCCATCAAGATGCCACTTGTCCCACTTCTAAAAAATTAATAAAATATTATTTAACGTTTTTTAAATAAATAAAAAAATATAATTATTATTTTGTTTTTATTTGGCCTTGGGGGTGGTCGGACCACCCCATGGGCCACCCTCAGGCCAAAAGGTGGCCCTTGGGGTGATCCGACCACCACCCAGGGCCATATCAATTTTTTTAAAAAAAATTGTTTGATCGGCCCTTAAGGCCGCTTGGATTTCTTTTGCCATTCCTCGTCCAGCTTCTCGCCACAGCCAATGGAGAGGCTGCACAAGGTGGGTCCGCCTCCGTTTCTTACCAAGACCTTTGAAATGGTGGAAGACCCATCGACGGACTCGATTGCGTCGTGGAGTGGAGCTCGCAACAGCTTCATCGTTTGGGACCCTAACAAGTTCTCCACCATTATTCTTCCTCGCCACTTCAAGCACATACAAGTATTCCTTCTTCTGAAAAAGAAAATTGCAGTCCTTCTTCCAATCGTTCCACCATCCCCAATCAAAACAAATTATCCAAACCAAACAAGAAACCCAATCAGAAAATCCAAAAACCCAGTAGCAATCTCAATCACCCCATCCAATCAGCAGTCACTGCCATTCAAAACCCAAATGAAAATAGACTACAACTACCACAATCAGAAAATCCAACCCTTTTAGAAAACCCAGTAGCAATCCCAATCACACCCATTCAAAACCCTTTTAGAAAACCCCATTCTTTTGGCAAACCCAGCAAACCACTCACCCCCATCACCGGATTCTTCAACCACTGCCACCAAACAAGCATGCCTCCACTATCATCTCAGCCAACCGGCCCTTGGGCCACCCCCATGGCCCTCTAAAAATTTATTTGGCCCTTGGGGGTGGCCGATCCACCTCCAAGGGTTGAAGCCACCCCCTTAATTGTTTAATATTTTGTTTTAATTGTTTATTATTTTATTTTATTTTTACTTATTTTTAAAAGAAAATTAATAATTTATTATTATTTTATGTTAGTGGACATGTGTCCTATTTATGACTCTAAATTTCTTAAAAAAAAATCTCAACCATAAATTGGATACTCTTTAGTTCATTAAGTCCATAATGGACTAGAGATGATCCTATTCCCAATGAAAAACGCTTCTTTCTCTGCAGTCTTGCTGAGTCTCTCCCCTCCGCAAGGTAATTAAAGTGAAAAAATGCTCCTAGTTTTGTAAATTTGCTTTTCTAGTTATCAATTTTTATTATAGATTATAATTTCTTCCAAATATGTCTTATTTGTTTAAAAAAAAAAATTATTACTGCAGTTGTGAAATCAAGAGATACTTTTTATTCTGGAATGGGCGGTTTTGGGAAATGTTCAGTTTTTCATCTCATTATCTACAGGTACATCCAAAAAATCATTGTTCACTGACTTTTATTTATTTATAAATTTTCAAATGTATATAGTTTCCTCAATGCAATTTACCCTTTCATCTCGATTTACTTTTTTTTTTTGGGGGGGGGGGNGGGGGGGGGGGGAGATAAATAGAGACGGCCTTGTTTTAGCATTTTACATTGATTTGGCCTTTTGATTTGTGACTGTTTGATTTGGAAGTAAATGTACTCTTGAGATTAGAAGAAAAATTTCAGAAAAGTTGGGTGAAAGCCATGTTTGGATATTTGATGCATGAAATGGTTACCTAGTAGAAAAACTTCAAAAAAGTTGGTACTAATTTTGTTTTGAGAAATTTTTTAGATGACTTGTAATGTGAGATAGGGGGAGACCTTACAATACTTCTAGTAACAGTTGTTGAGAGTGGTTTCTGTATCACTAACCTATCATAATGTCGTGTCGTACTTGATTATTCGAGTCTAGTAATAAGTTTATCCTCCATTAATCTTGTTTTATTCTCTCTTTTTTTTCACTGTTGTCTTTATTGTTGTTTCGAAGTTGTGATTGTTTTTAAAATTTCTTGCTTACAATTTTTTGTTTCTTAATAGATGATAAAAGGATAGTTGCTGACGCTTTCAAACTATATCTCTCAAAATGTTATGAGGGATGTCAATTAAATCAAGCCACATATTGTTGAACTCCCACAAAAAGAGAGGAGAGAATTTGGAAGATCAATTTAGGTTTATGTTGCTAGCTTTAATCTTTTGGTGAACTGGCTTTAGATGAGAAAGAAGTAGGCAATTGAGATGAAGATTATTTGAGATGAAGATAATGTCTTTTAGTTTGTTTCAATTTGAGTATGTAGATATATTCTTCTACTAATTTTCATCAACTTTTTTTTTTATTATTTATTTTTGTTCTGAATTTTCTTTTGGGTAATAGATGAATTTATTTATTTTTTTATATTTATTGACTTTCCCTTCTATGTAGGACAATCGATCTTGGCCGGCTTTAAAAGTCATCAAGTGGTGCAGGTCAAGAGGGGAGCCAACGAGGCAGCCCACGGCCCTGCGGTCTTGCAAAGTTGGCTTCTTGAAATAATATTGATAAAATCTGAATGGAAGAGGTTCCTAGTAGTATTTGAAAAATATATTAAAATATAAAATAAGAAAGAGAAAGAAAAGAGAGCGGAGAGAGACGTTTATGCTACATCTTGTATATTCACTGTATAAAATAATATTACACTACTATCTATTTATAGAGAGACAATGAGTAGTGGCCAAGAAACTTTAAAGTAGACCTAAACTAATTAAGAAAAAAATAAACCCTACAAGAAAATATAATAATGGAGAATAAAAATATTCTAACATAAATAGAAATAACATGTTAAGGAAAATATTAATAAACCTAATTTAGAAAATATAAAATATTTTAGCATCCCTTCTCAAACTCAAGTTGTAAGCTTGAGTTTGGAAAAGATAATAAATTAAATGACGGCGGTAGCAGAGGCATGGAACGAGCCGTAGATGGTGGTGATTGTCGGAAAAGATAAAGGCTTGTGGGGCGGCCAATGATGGCGGCAAGTGGCTGGTGAATGCAGGTTCAAAAGGGCCAAAACTCCAAAAGAAGCCGATAACGGGCCAGGGCTGACAATGAGCCAAACTTCAAAAGAGGCCGACTTCAAAAGGGCTGATAATGGGTCTGGGCCGGCTAGGACTAAAACATAAAAAGAGCCGACTTGGGCCAAAAATAAAAAGAAAATGAGCCCACTTGGGTGGTTATCTGATCGGCGCACCGAACTTGACCGGCGCGTGATGTTGAACTGGCAAAGAGCTTTGGGCGTTGCGTGGCGGTGGACAAGAGTGTTATGCTCTTTTTGTTTAGAGTTGTTTCTCTAGATATTTTGTTTAGAGTTGTTACTCTAGATATTTTTATATGAAATAAAGATCAAATTTTCCTTTGAAAAAAAAAAAAGAAAAGAGATCGGACATTTCATCAACTATGAGTTTAAGTTGACGGCACATACTTAAATTCATGTTGTCATTTTTCATTATTTTGGATAAAATAGAGTAGGATTCACTAACAATGAGATATAAGAAAATTCCATCAACTATCACCGAGTATAATAGGAAAGTTTGGCATGAACGAAATTTTTAATTATATTTTTTTGCCGATCGTCAATGTTGGCCATGGCAGCCACTCCATATAGTGGACTTTTCTTTGTCCCATTCTTGCAATCCCATTGAATACCAACCATACTAAAACCACAAATAAATGAAACCACCTACATATGGATATTTTAGAATAAATCATTTTTATATGATTATTGAGAATAAACCAAATACGATTATCTTATTTTTTTCAACAGTCAATTTTTTGGAATCTAGATTTGTAATTTTCCACTGTTAAGTGCTTTAATTTATCAAAAATGCCTTTAATTTTCCACGCCTTTCATTAACAAATGTCTTTCTTATTCTTCGACCCTTCCTATTTCTTAAAATTTATCCAAAACACCCCTATGTGTTTTAGTAATTTTATAAAATACTTAAAATAATTTATCAAAATTTCTCTAGTTTTAGTAATATATATATATATAATCCCATTTTTTATATTGCATTGAAACAAAGTGTAACTTATTTTTGCTACATGTCCAATTGAGATGTGAATAATTTGTTCATATTTTTCTCATATTTTTCCTATAAATTCAATAGATCAACCATTAGATTTGTCACCGTCCCAATTAGTTTCCATCTGCAGCATATTCCGACGAACTACGCCTCTAAGAGCTACCTGGTCCATCACAACTTTTTCAACCAGATAGTGATTTTCCAACTTTTTCATCTTTGCTACAAGTGCATTCCCAAACGCAATCCCCTTCTGTAACGCCTCCAAAATTAGTCTCAGCTAACCTGGTAGGGTTACTGGCAATTACCTCAATTTGATTAACTTGTGGCTAAATAGAAAATCGCCCCTCTAAGCATTATCAGAGTTAATGCATAAGAAGGTGAGATAAAATCTTAGAAACTATTAAATCATCAAATGGTCAAGTATATTCCTTAAAATAAAGACATGGAGCGACTAATGACATAATAAACAAACATGATAACAACAAGTAAATCCTTAAGCAAAGTTTGTAGCAGCCATGCCACTTCTGGGTTCTAAAGACAAATTCCCTAAAAGGATAACAACAACGTAAGTCTAATGACTTAGTAAGTAAACCTCATAATTAGGTATGAAATGAGCTTATTTAAGCTGGAATAAACATGCAGTTTTGGTAGTCATTTAAAAAGAGGTGTTGTTTCCATTAATACACCATAAAAGTATTGTTTGGTTAATAAAAGAGTGGTGTACTCCCGGCAGCAATCGCCTAAGTATTTTAATGCAGGAAAAACTAATGTTTTATAGATTATAACTTTCATGTATGGCCTATCTGAGATATTATACATTCTCAGCAGGGTTGACGTTGTTCCAAAGGACTTGTAATACAATCTTGGTACCCCAGCCATTGTACGCTACCGTACATAGAACTAGCGATACGACCGAGTCCGACCTTGGGTGTCCCATATCGCTAATGATGTCTGTCCGTCCTATAGTGACCAAGCCATTAGGGAATGGTTGCGTTTGGTCACAAAACCATTGGATCCAATGCCGACACGCACACACATTTGATCATAGTATGAAGTTTATATAGTAAGCCTATGGCCGTTATACCACATGTACTAGTGTACCATGTCATACAATGTATCTTATCAACAAATTATTAAAGTTGTTATTGTAACGCCCCCAAAATCAGCCTTGACTAATTTGGTAGAGTTAATTGCCCTTCTAACATCATCAGAGTAAATGCATAGGAAGATGAGATAAATCTGAGTTAACTATATATCATTAAAACAAAGACACGGAGCAACTATATAATAATGATCACAAACCTGAATTATTAAGCAAGTTCTAAGCTAATCAGGTAGCAGCAACCGTGCCACTCCCATAGTGTATTGTCAAATTCCTTAAGAGAGTAGCAATAGAAGTCTAAAGATGTAGTAAGTAAACTTTACAATATAGGTATGATATGAGCCTCGATTAAACGAAAGTAAACGTGCAATTTGAGTAAGAATTAAAAATGGGCATTACCTCCGTTAATACACCATTTAGTAGGGTTTCGGATTTTTAAAGATTATGGTATACTATCGGTGATAATTACTTAAATATTTTAATGTAAGAAAGACTAATGCTTTATAGGTCATAACTCTCATATATGGTCTACCCGAGATTTTCATCCCTTCTTAGTAGGGTTGGTGCTGTCCCCTGTAGTACAATGCTAGTACCCTAACCATTACACGCTACTGTACATGTAACGCCCTGGCTTTTTAAACAAGCCGTAAGTGGGATTATCTAAATCCTTACTACACATTGGTAGCTCTTCTTCTTTTTTTTCATCAGAGTTTCCTCATAAATATAAATGCACCAGAGCATCTAATTTAAACTTCATATAATATCTTCATCCTCAACTAGGATTTCAGTTTCTTTAAACTCTGCCACAATGGCATAACACTTACACAGTTACTACAAACCATACTAATATATTACAAGATGTCATGAGAGAATTACTAAAATACACACATCAAACATTACTAGTATATCTACAACTGTCTTGAGTAACTCCAAAAAGACTGAGGCCTCCTATCAGTCCTATGCACGGTAATATGGACCTTCACACAGAGCTGCATCCTCGTCCTCCTCTTCATCAACTCCATCTAGAAAATTGTCACAACAATTTTAAAGGTGGAGGGGTGAGTCCACGACTCAGCAAGTTCAAACGAATTGGCCATATTTATTAGATCCCCCTTTTTGTTCAAAAAATCTATCTTCTCACCAGTGTTTACTAAACAGCCATGTATGCAAAGTTTTCATAAATGAGATTTAATAAATTTATGGCTAGATAGTAAACTAGGTGATAGACATTTTCATACTTAATAGTTAAACAGAATAATATTTCTTGCATTTTCCTTACTATATAATTAACTTCACATTTCACAATATGAAGCAATAAAACAGTTCATAACATAATGAATAAGACATTAATAAAATCAGCATAATTTAATTATATAGCATGGCATATCATATCATATCATATCATATCATCATGATAATAAGTGAATTTATACTCCCACTTATCCTCAGGAGTTCGCTAAGTGTTACCCCACTTAACCGCAAGGTTGCTAATAATTTATCCCTCTCATAGCTTTGAGGTGTTGAGCGTGTAACCCCACTCAACCACTAGGCTGTTAGGCAACTTTGTTTCCCCCTTCCTAACATCGGGGTGTCAGGCGCATAATCCCCCCTTGACCTCTGGGCATTACATGCATTCATACATAGCATCTTATTTTTCGCAAATCTTATTTTTTTCCTTCCAAAACTCAACTTCTTTTCATTTATCATTTTCTTTGGAAACACATTTTCATGTAAAACACTTCAAAATATATTCATATGTGTAACTAAAATAATAGGGCTCAACAAAATGTACATATCATGCTTTTGTAAAATAATGCAAGGTCAGTAACTTTGAACTTACCTTTTTCAAGCATAACGGCCCTTATTCGTAGTTTCCCTTGTTATACACTTTCTGCATTTAATATCACATTTTTTCAACATTAGCGTAAATTTAACTTATTTTATTCCTAAGACTCACTTTAAATCCTCCAAAAACTTTTTTTTTTTTTTTCATGTTTTGCCCTTATCTTAAAAATTTGGGCAGCATAACGACATCTATCTAAAATATTATATTATCACTTGGGTATCATAACGACATATCTAGATATCTTAATATTATTTGGACATCATAACGACTATCTAGTATTTTTGTGTTTTCAGGCGGACATTACTATGATATTAATATAATATTTAATTAAAACATCTAGCATTACTTGGGCATTACAACGGCGCTATTGTAAAATACCTAATAAAATTTAGGCAGCACAACGACGTATTTGTAATATTTAAAAGAATGATTGAATATAATATCCGTCCCGAGATATTCAATCACACTTTCTCATGCAATTTAGGCATTATAACGACATAATTTAAATTCTAATAACTAGAATTAACATAATTTAAATTCTAATAACTGTAATTGACATAAACTAAGGATAAAAGAGATTATACCTAGCACTCCCACTTTAAAGCTGCTCCAAAGCTTTAAGATTTTAAAGCTTATAGATATATATATTTATCAAGAGAAGGCGAGAGACTTAGAAATTTTGGAGTAAAAAAAATTGTTTACTGCTTCAGCCTATTTATAGGCAACATTTGAGGACGTAATGTGGATTAATGGTAAAGGCTAAAACAGCTGTCCTTTGTTTCTCCTTGCAGGCACCGCACAACCATCCACTAATATTACCGCCGTTATTATTAGTAGGCGTGAGAACCTTGGTGAGCAATCTAAATCAGCTAAGCGTGAGACAGCAAGGCCATTACTCACCCACCTCCCTATGTCATTTGCTAAAACAAAATATTAATCTATAGTAAAAAAAATCCAGCCTTCCATTAAATGCACGTTCAGGTGAACCTTCTACACCCCACATCCTCATATATATATATATATATAATATTAAAACAACCTTCACATGAACGTTCACCTGGAGATATATATTACCATGTATATATATATAAGTCAAACTAATAATATTAATACTATTAACTCTTAAGCTTTTAATTTGGTAAATATTGAATACCAAAAATACTTAATATATATATCAAAGCTAGCTCTAACCTTCTACTTCTCAATTCCAACTTAGAATATTAAATTAGACATCAAATACATTTTCCTAATATATTTGATTTAACTTAAAAAAAAACACAATTTAGACTAAAGCATTCTAAATCATCTTAATAAATTCCTTGGGTGTTACAGTACATAACACTAGTGGCATGACCGAGTCCGACCTCGGGTAGTCCACACCGTAATGATGTCTGTCCTATAATGGCCATCCATTGGGAATGACTACACCTTGGTCACGAAACCATTGGATCGAAAGCCCTCGTATAACACATACATTTGACCATAGTATGAAGTATATATAGTAAGACCATGGCCGTTTATACCGCACGTACCGGCGTACCATGTCATATGATGCATCTTAACAATCAATTTATAATTCAATTACCAAGTATTTATAAAAGTAGGCATGCTCATATCATACTCGTGGTCAGTCAACTGACATATTCCACGTTTTAAGTAAAAAGGGTTGTAAGTGTTCACTTACCTCGCACATTCGAGTGATTCCTCTGACATAGTTAAATCTTGTTATAACGGATACAAGACACCATTATTCTAAGTCTTATTTAACTAAAAAAGGTGGCTAAGCTAAAGCGTACACGTGTGAAACTTAAAACTGGTGCTCTACCCACTGCCCGTACGTCCGGCCCCGACGGCATACGTCTGCTCAGTGAGTTAAGCACACTACCTAAGATTTGAATAGTACATGATTCCTAGGGATTTTCTAGGCTTCTACACCTCCTTTAAGCTAGAAAATAAGCACATGCAACGTAGAAATATTAATAACATAAAACTTAAAAAGGCTCTTTTGAAAACACTAACACTTTTAAGGAAATGATTAATAAACTCTTTGGAAAACTCATTAAAACATATGTTACGAAATGAAACAATGCTAAAAAGGTAGGTTAGGTAGGGATTATCTCAAAACTAAGCAAAGACATGGGTTCCTTCTCACAAAACTCATTCAAACTCATAACTTTCTCAAGATTACAAGACCCTCTCAATTTTGGTAGCCTAGGGGCGTGCCAGAGCTCTGGTTAGATGTGAAGAAGAAGGGTGGGACAAGGGGTATTTACAGTTGAGGGGTGCTACCAACTATCTGAAAAAGTAGCGGATGTCCGCCAACCCAAGCGTACGTCCGATACTTTTACACAGCGGTCAAAAGGGTGTCTCATACGTCTAGGTATTATCCAAAGAGTATTTTAAAAAGTAGCATACGTCCGTGTGGTACCACGTACGTTCGTGTACTAATTGCAAAGCGTACGTTTGGTGGTCCCCCATGTACGTCCGCACTAGAAACAAGGATGGACGTTCGCTAACCCTAGCGTACGTCCACTCTAGAGGGTTAGTGTTTTGACTTCTATTTTCTAAGAGATTTTAAGGTGTTACTAGATTACCATTAAGGGTCTAGGTCTTTGTTTAAAACCAATTTTAACAAACTCCTTAATCGTTTTTTGTAAAGAGAATGATTGGAAAATACAAGGATTATTTTTATCGGGGGTATTGTAGTTACCAAGTCATTACAAAAATGTAGACATGCTCATATTATACGCGTGGTCAGTCAACTGACATATCCCACATTTTTAAGGAAAATGTTCGTAAGTGTTTACTTACCTCGTATGATTGCTTGAATCTTCCGACATTGCTAAATCCTGCTATAATGGAATAAGACACATCGTTATTCGCAGTATTAGAGGACCTTTACAAGTATGGTACTAGGTTGATCTAACATAAAGGGTTGTTGAAACCTAAGGTGGATGTCTATCCTCCTGACCGTACATGTGTGCCCAAGGGCGTACGTCAAGTCAGTGGGTAGACATTTTGGCCAAAAGCTCCCAATGGGGTTTTAAAGCTTCCATGCAATCTAAAGGCTATTATAACTCATTTTCAGCTATAAAATAGACGCATGCAACGTAAGAAAAACACATCACTTGCATCGAAAGGAGATTTGAACTCTTTTGAAAACGTTTATTGGTTTGTAAGGAAATGAATGCAATAGCTTAACACGGTATCTTTTGAAAACTCAAAACGTTAAGAAAGCATTAAAACAGTAGTGAAAGTATAAAACGGGCAAGAGGTTTCCTTGGAAATCAGCAAGAACACCAAGATTCCTTCTTTTCTCAAAGCAACACTCACACTCACTCAAACAGAAGTTTCAAAGGGGTCTGGGGTGGAAAATTGGTTCAAAGGACGAAGAGGGGGGTTGATATTTATAGGCCATAAAAGTAGCGAACGTTCGGTGGTATGGGCGTACATCCTGTATTATTTACATAGCGGTTAAAAGATTGTTTCGTACTTTTAGGGCAATAACTAAGGGTTAACCAAAAAGTAGTGTACATATGGTGGTTCCCCCGAGTACATTCGGTGCTAAAGACAAGAGTGTACGTCCAGTACTAAAGACAAAAGCGTACGTCTGGTGGTTCCCTCGCATACGTCCGGTACTCAAGACAAAGAGCGTACATCTAGTTTTCCAATTTTTGGCCAAAATCGGGAAATGGAACTTAGGAACCCTAGTTATTGGTTTTGGAAAACTGGAACCGGGAACCGGGTCCCTGTTAACCGGGGCCTCGATTATCGGCCGGTTCCAGTTTGTACCTAGTCCGATAACCGGTTTTAAAAAAAATTGTTTTTTGGCTTATTTTAGGTATTGGACATAAAATAAGCCCATGTATTGCACACAATTGGCCCTTTTTTAAAAAAAAATTATTAATTTTGTTTTTCTAAATTAACTGAAAAATCAGTCAACTCAATTGCAATTTTTTAATAAAAAAATAAACAATTAACCATTTAAATCCGGTGAAAAAAAAAAAAAACTCAGAACAAACCTAGAAAATTAAAAAAAAAAAAAAACAACAATGAAATGTGCAATTTGCATACATCCGCAATTTCTTCAGTTTTTTAATTCAAAGCAAGCAACTCGAACCCACATATCACCAGAAACTAAGACCCACTCAAAATATTTCAATTATAATCACACAAAAAAAACTCACCTAAGTACCCGTATGGTTGCTGAGAAACCGACAGAAAACAAGAAAAGAAAAAAAAAAAGAATACAAAACTTCAGAACCCAGTAATCAAATTCCAAGCTCTCATTTCTTTGCACACATTTCCCAGCAACCAAACATAACAGACAACTAATTGCCCAAACCTACACCATGTTCTTCATTGCTCATCGTCCCACTCCCACCAAATCCAAAATTGCAGTGCCCCAAATTGATCAAGCCCATCACAAATTTAACGAACATGCATTTAAATGATGTAATGAATACTAAAAAGTAAAAAGTAGAGTAGATTAAATCTTATCCACTAAAAAGTAGAGTAGATTGAATGGGTGTTCATTGAAGGGGAGAAGTGAAATAAAGAAGAGAAGAGAAAATGCCAAAATGGAGGAGGCGGCGTCAGAAATGAAGATGAAGGGGAGGACTGAAGTGCTAAAGCCTAAACCTAATTGTAAAAAATAATAATATATAAATATTATTAAATAATATGGAAACACAGTTCCCGGTAACCCGGTAAAAATTGGGTACCAAAAGTCGGGTATCGGAACTTGGGTACCCGGCTTTTGGATTTTTCAAACCAAAACTGGAATTGGGTCCCCGGTTTCCCGGTAACTTTTGACACCCCTACCAATGACCCTAGCGTACGTACGGTCAGAAAGGTGAAAAATTTAGGTTTTGCCTCAAGGCTTTTCGGCTAAGTGCGAGGGCTTTGGGATACGCTGAGATAGCTTCAGGTTTTTTGTTTAGGGATGATTTAAAGGCTATTAACTCGTTGAGCAAGGGCTTAAAACTCTTTTTAAAATGATTTAAAAAGTCAGGGTATACACCTTCGCTACCTTTACCATCAGTGACAATTCTTCCATATGCTTGATAATTCCTCTGTCATCGGCTAAAGATTTGCTCCCACAAAAGAACCAGAGACATTAGAGATAGGGCTGGCAATATCCTTTATATTCTTTTTGTGAAAAAAAAAAAAAAAAGACAGAATGAATTGTAGAAGAGAAAATTGTATTTATGATGTATATTGTACATTATAAACATCTATTATAACAATTATTATCATAATATGTTTAAAATATTTTCATAATATAGTAAAAATATTATGAAAATATTACTATATAATATTACTATATTATGAAAATATTTGCTAACAAATATGACTATACTGTAACATATCGTATGAGAGATTGTGGAGAGAAATGTCTCCGTATCCAATAATATCGTTATTCACTATCTGCATAAGCAGATGTGATTATGTGAATAACAGTTTTAGGGTATGCGGATACGGTTATTAACCGCATCGGCATTCCCTTTATATTTATAAGCTTCAAATTCAACAACCGATCATACCATCTCTTTCTCATGTTTATAAGTTTGTTAGTAATGAAGATTATTATTTTGTTATATTTTACTTATAATGCAATTGTCATTATATTTTATATTTAAATGATTCATGATTTGTAGGTATGATTAGCTATACTAAGTTGATGCTAAAGCCTAAATGATATCTTGATGCATGGTTAGTTGGAACTCATTAAGTTATATATAAGGACCTTCCAAGAAGCTCACTAGACAATGTGTTCTATGAAAGTGAGCCTTAATAGTAAGTTTTATTATAATAATAACAAGAGCATATCGATCACGAAAGAAAGCAACAATGTTTTGATATCAGACCATACATGTGGAATTGGTTCTATTTTCACATTCTTTAACATTACTTTCGTATACAAATCATAGAACTAATGTTTATCCTTTATACTTATTTCATATTAATTTACGTAACGTGTTTTGTTTTTTTAAGTAGATATCATGAGAAATCACATAAAATATGTCAATGTCAATCAGTATAAAATGAGTGTGATAAACAGACATAAAGATTAGCATTACTCAAATTATAGTTCAAAATGAGTAGAGACGAGCAAAAAGAATATTTATGAAGAAAAGGGGTTTAATAATTAATGGAAAACTTCACTTACCCCATGAACTTACGCACTATGACGTCCTACATTGCTTAGATATAGATAATATGATGTGTTTATATGGAATATGCTTTATTTAAGTGATATGAGGCTTTTTAAGGGTAAACCCAATATTAAAAATCGTGCGGGCTTACCCTAAAGTGAACAATATCATACCACTTCGAGTAGACACTGGGTCCTAAGAGGGGGTAATTGTGATGTTCCACATTGCCTGTATATGGATAATATGATGTGTTTATATGGAATATATTCTCTCTAAATGGTATGATGCCCTTTTTGGGGGTAAACCTAATATTAAAAACAACGCGGGTTTGACCCAAAGTGGACAATATCGTATCACTTGGAGCGGGGGTGTTACACCTTTTGCAAACACTCCATCAATCTTCAAAGTCTCTTACTTTGGTATATCAAATTTTGTTTCGTTTTAGTTACCCCTTTCCGTTGGGATTTAACAGAAAATCCTAACGGGGATGGGAAATTTCTAAAATGTCCTTATTTTTTATTAAAAAAATATATATATATTTTTTAAAAAAACTCTTGACCCACCCGTATTATGACACATGAGTCATATTATTATTATTATATTAAAAAAAAAAAGACGGTGGGTCACTTGTGAGGTAACCCACAGCGGGAGTTGACCCTGTGTGGGTCACTTTTCTTTTAATATAACAATTATAATTATAATTTTTTAATTATAAATAAGGGTAAATTTGAAATTTTTTAAAAAAATTGGGGTATAAAAGTTTTTTACTTATTCTACCGTTTGATTTAACTGCAATATTTAACGGTAGAGGATATTTGAAACTAAACAAAAGTTCGATACACCAAAGTGAAAAACTTTGAAAATTAGAGAAGTGTTTGCAAAAGACGCGTAAATTCATAGAGGGAGGGTATAAGTGAAGTTTTTCCAATAATTAAACATGGGTTTAACTAGAAGCATGACACAAATCATTTTTGCTCTATCTCCCGTACTTTCCCTATTTTAATTGATCAAGCTTTTTGATCAATATATTTAAAGGAGTAGTCTCCAAGAGGTAGCTCAATCAACTGGTATCACGCCTAATAAAACGGATATCACTAGTTCGAATCCATGTTCCCCTTCTTGTGTGGACATGTTAGATAAAATCCTTTTGGATCGTTTTGCCCTATCTTGGTCATGGGTCACCAGAGAGGACCAGAGGGTATTTTGAAAATTTTCCCTCTAGTCAAATTACTGTAGTTAAATATCAATTGACCCATCCGTCAATTTTTTGTGTTAAACCCTAACAAAAACCACTAAAAATATTAAATTATCCCTCAATTTTTTTTTAAAAAAATTTAATTTGAAATTAAGGATAAATTTGAAATTTTATAAAATTATAAAAATGTCAGAGGTATAAAGATCATTTTATCACTTTTAACGTTCAGAAATTGATGGAGGGGGTACATTGCATCAAATTGAAAGTTCATGGGTGAAATTGAGAATTTTTGAAATTTGAAAGATCTTCTCAAAATGAGTGGTAATTTAGGAGTCTTAAGAGTATCCCCAATGTAAGAGCTATTTTTTTTTTAATGTAAAATAGCTCCTTAAAACTCAATTTATCTAGTTTAACTAATAACTTTTTAAGGACTTCCTACATTCCGATTAGTTATATTTTTATCTATATCATTTAATTTTTATTATTTTTATTTTTTATAATGATTGTATTTTTCTTAAATATCTTATTTTTCAACTTTTGAGAAAAAAGTGACGTAGAGAGAAAAATAATAGGAGAAAATTTTGGAAAAAAATGAGATGTAAAAGAGAAATAGTAGGAGAAAATTTTTGAAAAAGAAAAAACAGGTGAGAAACAATAAAAAAAACGTGGAAATAAAATTTTGGGAGAGATAGTGGGAGAAAAAAAGACGTGGGAAGAAAATTTAGGAAAATAGCTATTTGAATAGTGCCGCTACATGTAGCTTTTTTTTAACTCATTTAATAAAATATCTATTATACATTTTTTTTAGCTTCTTCAATGTAGATGGTATTTTATCAATTTAAAGAGCTATTTTAGATAAAAATATCATTTAGCTCCTCCATTGAGAATGCTCTAAGTAAAGTTTTTCCTTTTTATTATTTTTTGCATCTGATATGGCATAAATATCACAAATACTGCATGTAATGTAGTGACATGCCATTGCATAGGCTAAGTTGTCTTCGATATGTGG
Organism: Carpinus fangiana; assembly: GCA_006937295.1. NCBI lineage: Eukaryota > Viridiplantae > Streptophyta > Magnoliopsida > Fagales > Betulaceae > Carpinus > Carpinus fangiana. The sequence goes on from CM017324.1 coordinate 20,445,324, forward strand.
TACAAAAACCTGTATCGTCGGGTGGAGCTTTGTTAAAAAATTTGACGCAATTTTAACAAAAATATAAAGTTTTTTATTATTATTATTATTATTTTTTTTGAGGAGATAAAAAATATGGAGTTGGTATATAGTAAGTTTATTTGGAAATCGTATTTGACCGTTATCAATTCTAAAGTCCGCCACTTTCAGTTGACCGGGGCGGTGGCAAAGAGACTTTTCAACTAACTATTCCTGGTCAGTTTTCCACTTTGCTTTTTCGTTGCTTCTTCCTTCATGTCCTTTAATTATAGAGAAATGATACAGGCATAATTTCTTGGCACAATTTTAGTCTAATTTTTTTTTTTAAATAAAAAAATAAAAAAATTTTGTGAAGCAATAACATTCTATGTGGTAATTTTTTTATTTGGTATTTTTTCTTTTATAAAAAAAAAATGGCATTTTTCTTCATATTCACGATGACAATCAACAAGTTCACAACTACCTTCCGCGGTCAATCACTGTGCAAGTGGATGAAGACGTAGGTGAGTGGGACCTCATTATTGTCAAGTGTGTTTGGTAAAGAAAAAATAATAATAAAGGAATTGATTAATATATATATATATATAAAGAGTTTTGAATTGTTTTTTAAGAGAAAATTTAAAAAAAAAAAAAATGTTTAGTAATGTGAAGAAAGAAGATTGACTTTTTTGAGAAAAATGAAAACAAATTGTTACCAAACATAACCGTTAGCGAGGAACCACATCTCATAAAATGGTGATCATTAATTCGAATAATTTATCTCCTCTCCTTTGTTTGGTTGAACTGCATGAACATGACATTTTAAGAACTGATTTGTGAAAGAAATTGTATCAACCCAATATGAAAGAAAAGTATATCCTTAGAGGCTTAAACGATTCAACAAAGAAATTTCTAACGTTAATAATTAACAATAGTTCGTCCAAGCAAATTGAAGAATGCACAAAGATAACAACTGGAATTTAGATAATAATAAAAACAAAACATATGGAACTGGAACATTAAGAATTATCCTTTAAGAAGTTTACTCACCCTAGCTAAACAATATTTCGCCATGTAACATGCAAAGTCTATTAGCAATTTATCAAGTATCTAGCTTTTGTAGGCAATTTGTCAAACAGATGCAGTGCTTTGGGGCAAAGATTATAGAACTTCACACCCTGTGACAAGCCAAAGTTTTAGCAAACCATCATACTTCCTAAGCCAAAGTTTTATCAACGCCTTCACAAGTCTTTGTCTGCTTAAAACAAGTAATAACAAAATTTTCTTTTGTTATAAGAGATGATCAGAATAAACTCCGTCTTTTCTATCAATACTTTTCTATTTGGTATGCCCAATGTTAAAGTATTGATTAAAAATGATTAAATTTACGTCTTTTTATCGACTTAAACTTTTAAGATAAATGGTGAAGAAACACCAAACTTGTTTGAAGTGTTTTCACCTAATCATGATTTGGTTGTTTTGGCATTTGAAGGACTCTTATTCATGTCAATAAGAAAACTTTTTTTTTAAAAAAAAAGTGTGAAGAAAAATTTTCCAATTCATTTGTGGTGATCCCTCCTTCTGCTCTTCTTTTTCGTTTTTAGCTGTTGAAGTATGAATTTTAACCACATTCTAAACAGAGGTCATGTTTAGTAGTTCATCCATTCACACGGCTTTCAAGTCCATTTGCACAATTATTGATTGAGGATACGCCGGTAATTGTGCACTTCTAGAATCTAGATTGCATTCTCTCATTTTCGAAGGAAATTTCAATTAAGTTTCTAGTTTCTTTCATGTTTGGCAGGCTGAAAAGTCGACAGTATCACATGGAAGGGTTGGTTGGTCAACATGGTCCATCACTCCAGAAAGTCTTGTTCGTTGTAAAACTAAAACCCAGGTAGCACTCTGCTCTTGCTCTGCTACTTGCATTCCCCTTCTTTCATTTCCTTTGATTTCAAAAAAAGAAAACATGGCTGAGATTGCAACCATTTTTCTCTCTCCCTTCCTCCAAGTGTTTTTCCAAAGAATGACATCTGGGGAGTTCGTTGACTTTTTTCAACGACGAAGCCTCTCCGATGAACTCCTAAGGAAGTTGAAGACAACTCTCTTGACCCTCAATGCAGTACTTGAAGATGCGGAGGAGTTGCAAGTTACAAAGCGTGTTGTGAAAGAGTGGCTTGATGAGTTGAAAGATGCAATCTATGACGCGGAGCATGTCCTGGATGAGATTGCTACTGAAGCCTTGCAAAGCAAGTTGGATGCCGAATTTCAAACCACTGCAAGGAAGGTACGTAAGCCCATATCTTCTTTTCGTAATTCTTTTATTAAAAAGATAGAGCCAAAGATAAAAGAGATACTTGGAAGACTAGAATCTCTAGCACAGCAGAAGGATGACATTGGCCTAAGAGAAGGTGTTGGAAGGAAATCATCTAAAAGATTGCCCACGACTTCTTTGGTTGAAGAATATGATATTTGTGGTAGGAATGATGAAAAGGAGGCTATCATTAACATATTGCTCTCAGATGATGTATGTTGCAATGAGATGGGTGTGATTGCTATAGTCGGCATGGGGGGGATTGGCAAAACCACGCTTGCTCAACTTGTATATAATGACAAGAGGGTGAAGGACCACTTTAACCTTGAAGCATGGGTTTGTGTTTCTGAAGATTTTGATTTGTTCAAGATAACAAAAACAATTGTGGAGAGAGTAACTTCATCAACTTATGATAATAAGGATCTAGATGTACTTCAAAGTGCACTAAAAGAGAAATTGATGGGGAAACAATTTCTGTTGGTTTTAGATGATGTTTGGAATAAGGATTATGTTAATTGGGAGGACTTAATTAAACCCTTCAAATCTGGGGCACAAGGAAGTAGGGTCATTGTAACAACACGAGATCACGATGTTGCATTAGTTATGCGAGCTAGTTCAACTCATCCTCTAAAGAAGTTACAAGAAAAAGACTGTTGGTCACTATTTATAAAACACGCATTCCATAATAGTAACCCTAATGCACATCGACAACTAGAAGAATTAGGTAGACAAATTGTGAAAAAATGTGATGGCCTTCCTTTAGCATTGAAAACAATTGGGGCTCACTTGGGGTCTAAATTGGATGTTGATGAATGGAGTAAGATATTGAAAAGCGAATTATGGGATTTGCCAATTAATGAGACAAAAATTCTTCCTGCTCTAATATTGAGTTACAAATATTTGCCATCTCATCTAAAGCGGTGTTTTGCTTACTGTTCAATATTTCCAAAAGATTATGCTTTCAAAAAACATGAGTTAGTTTTATTATGGATGGCAGAAGGTTTCCTATATCCTTCTAAAAACAAAACAATGGAAGAAGTTGGTGATGATTACTTTGTTGCTCTTGTGTCAAGTTCATTTTTTGAAAAATTAAGTGGCAGTGAATCACTTTTCATAATGCATGATCTTGTGAACGATTTAGCAACATTTGTGTTTGAGCAATTTACTATAAGGATGGAGGGTGACTATTCTCGAGAAAGTGTGAAAAATGTTCGTCATTTCTCATATGTCAAAGAAGAATTTGATGGCTTTAAAAAGTTTGAGCCTCTTTATGAGGCTAGGAAGTTGTGCACTTTCCTGCCAATAGACTTGTCAAAGAAATTTTTGTACTACTTAACAATAAAGGTACCACATAAGTTATTGCCAAAGCTAAAATGCTTACGAGTGCTCTCTCTATCTGATTATACCAATATGACTGAACTCCCGGATTCAATTGGCAAACTTAAGCACCTACACTACTTAGATCTCTCTGACACTGGAGTTCGAAGATTACCTGATTCCATATGTAGGTTGTGCAATTTACAAACATTGATTTTGTCACGGTGTACAGAGCTTGTTGCATTGCCAAGAGATATGTGGAAACTTATTAGTTTACGTCATCTTGATATTACTGAAACTAGCATAAGAGAGATGCCAATACAACTTGGTAGATTGAAATGCCTCCAAACATTGACTAAATTTAACGTTAGCAAAGATAGTGGGTCATGCATTCAAGAGTTGAGGAAACTTGAAAATCTTCGGGGATCGCTTTCTATATTCGAACTCCAAAATGTTAAATCTCCTACTCATGCTCGAGTCGCAAGCTTGAGGGACAAAAAGTACCTTGAAGACTTGGTATTGAAATGGAAGTATGATAATAATTTTTCAGAAAGTCAAAGAACTATACTTGATAGTCTCCAGCCCCATACAAACTTGAGAAGTCTGAGTATCAGACACTATGGTGGTAAAACTTTTTCAGATTGGGTTGGGCATCTTTCGTTCTCTAGGGTAGAATCTCTTGATCTACAAAATTGTGAATATTGCAGTAGCTTGCCACACCTTGGGCAGCTACCCTTCCTACGTAACCTCTCTATTGTTGGGTTTGATAAAGTTGTTACAGTGGGTCATGAGTTTTGTGGCAGTAGTTCTTCTTCAATTAAGCCATTTGGTGCCCTTAAAGTTCTTAGGTTCGACCATATGACAAACTGGGTAGAATGGATTTCTTTTGGTGCTGATAATAGAGGTGGTGAAAGTACTTTTCCCAAACTTGAAGAGCTTTATATTAAGGACTGCCCTAAACTAATAGGAGGGTTGCCCATCCATCTCCCATCTTTAACCAAACTTACTATTTTTGAATGTCCGGATCTGGTGGCTTCACTCCCAAGGGCTCCTACTATTCATGAATTGGAGCTAAGCTATAGTAATGAGATGTTGTTAAAGGAATTGCCAACTAAAATGCAAAAGCTCAAAATTGGAGGATTTTATGCACTGGAGTCCCTTCCTGAGGCAATGATAGACTCCAACAGCGGACTTGAAGAGTTGGTGATTTTTTGTTCCTCTCTTGTGTCTCTTCCTAAGGATTGTCTTCCCTCTACATTAAAAACCCTCGAGATTGAGCAGTGTAGGAAGTTAGAGCTCCCAACCCACTTGGACTATTCATCCCTTGAAAAATTGGTGTTGTTGAATGGTGAATCTCTCAAGTCTTTTCCATTAGATTTATTCCCAAAGCTTTATCATATCCACATTTGGCGGTGCCGCAATCTTGAATCTTTGACAGTTCCAGAAAATTATGGGAATGATTTAGTCACCTTGCAGATTGATATCGCTTATTGCGATAATTTTGTATCTTTTCCAAAAGGAGGATTGCGTGCCCCCAACCTTAAATTATTTTCGATCAAGGGCTGTGGGAATCTGAGATCACTTCCTGACAAAATGAACATGCTCCTTCCGTCTCTTGACGAATTGCGTGTATTTGAATGTCCAAAAGTTGAGTCGCTTCCTAGAGGGGGCTTGCCTTCGAATCTGAAACTAATTAATATCAAAGGTTGTGACAGACTCATTGCCAGTCGGATGGGATGGGGTTTGCAAAACCTCTCTTTTCTTAGAAATTTGTCTATTAGTGGCAATTCTAGAGATATGGTGTCCTTCCCAGAAGAGCAGTTGCTGCCCACAAGTTTGACCTCGCTTTCCATCTCTCACTTTCCAAATTTGAAATCTTTGGACAAGAAGGGGCTCCAACACCTCTATTCTCTTGAAGAAGTGATGATTGGGAATTGCCCTAAGCTCAAGTACATGCCAGAACAGGGGTTGCCTGCCTCCCTTTCTTTTCTAAAGATCGACAACTGTCCTTTGTTGAAGAAACAGTGGCAAAGTAAAAAAGGACAAAAATGGTGCAAGATTGCTCGCGTCGAATTGGTATTGATTGATGGCAAATTGATTGAATAAGCGAAAAGTCTAGCAAGGGTTTCAATTTCGGTACGTGCACTTTTCGACCACCTAATTTATCAATATAATTTTGCAATCCGTCTCTATTTAATTTGCTTCGTTCCTATCTTTGATAAAACAGAATGCTCCGCCGACTTCACCATTTGTCATCACCTAGAATTATTGAGAACTCCATAGAGAATTGGGGATGCCATGAATCAACAAGGTATGTTACCAAAGAGATTTGTCTCTTTATAAATCTCGATTTTATTGTCAATTCTCCATTCCTTGTTTATAGGATAACTTTTTATTGTCAATAACAAGTGTCATATGCTTGGAATCAAATCATGTCAACTGCTTCCTGCCACTCTCACTCCTATTGGGGATTTTTCTCTTAAGAAGGGCTCTGTAAATTGTCCAAATTCGTTGGTTTCAGTATCTCTAATTCATGAATTTCTATTGGGGATTTTTCTCAACCTGGAGGAACTCCAGGTTGAGGAGTTGCTCGGAACGCTGCCAATATATCAGTATCTTTGGTTTCATGGTCAGGAGTATAATAAGTCAATTTATAATCTTTAACACCAGCTTTGAATCCAACACTTGCTTTAGTCTCTGTTTGTGGTGACATAAGTCCCTCCCTACAACTCATGAATTAAGAATTCTCGCAACAACAAGGTCTACTTGACATGAATTAGGAGTAAAACTAGCCTTTGTCAATTTAGTATTTGTGGTGTAAAGGACTCGAATCAGCTCAACAGAAGGTTTGGGTAGAAAGGTTGTTGAAAAAGAGTTTCTAAACTAGGTTTCCCACACTACTTTTGAAGTCTGTATTGAAGTGCGTGATAGATGTTTCCGTAAGCTGACTTTTTTCAGGAGAGCAGAATTTATTTTAGCGTCCCGGGGAGATTGAATGTTTACTAAGGTTTTTTAATATTACAGCATCTATAATTCGTGAATTTCTAATGATCGCCGTGTTCCGCATGCTGGATCCTCACAAAGTCATACAGGAGTGCCAGCCCAAGCTTAGCGTCCTCTTAGTAAGCAGCTTGCGGTGCTTCCCACTATGATTGATTGATGTCTTTCCTTCTTCAGTTTGCTTTCTCTCTGGGGTGCTTTCCAATCCAATGGTGATTGCACTCACCAACCATATGAGGCGGCCCCATAGCACTAGAAATTCAGCCAATAAGTGAATTACATGGCAATGCTGGATCCCAGTGGTTATATATACAGTTCCTTATTTTCCTGTGCTTCGCCCCTGTGGAAATGAGGTGAAACCACAATGAATTACTAAGTAGACCGAGAAAGCAATAAGATCATTCGAAGAACATGAGGCAGGCCTGTTTGAGACTAAGCACAGCAGGCGGTGGACTCTTTCATTAGGGAAGGGAAGGAGGGGCCTAAGCATAGGGCTTTATGCCGTACACTTGAGTGGCAATTCCTTTCCTTTAAGAGTGCAGATGGGGAGCCTAGCATAGTGCAGCAAGCCAGCCAGCCTTGAATAGTGAAACAAGGAATTATTAGCTCTCAGTCATCTTAGGTGCAGTTGGCCAATCAAACTAATTACTCTAGTAGCTCGCTTGTTCTTGTCATAGTCATAGCAGTTAGCCCCTAGACCAGCTCTTATTCTTTTGTTCCAGTTGCATGACTCTATCAAAGATGAAATAGAAAGAAAAACCTGTCAGAGTGATTAAAGAGAAGGGACACCTTTTTCCGACTGACATCGTAGATCCAATAACACTTGCTACTTACAAGGTCATCCTTTGCCTGACCCTGGATATAATATAAACAACGGAAGTGGAAAGAAACTAAGGAGGAGAGGGATATATTCCTTGATTTTTGTAATCGCTGAAATTGTACGGAACATCCGAAACATATTATTCCTATCCATTATTTGCTCCAGATGTTCGAGCTTCTGACGCTGCCGAATCAGTAGTGGTGCAACAAGTACGTTGTTTATCAATTCGAATCGCTGGTGTCGGTAACTCAACAAAGCAACAACCCCGCGAACAGCTACCTGCAGTCTTATCAACCTGTGGAGGCACCATTTGTTACTATTAGACAAATTTCTCCTTTTGTTTTCTTCTTGTTTTTTGCCATAACGCCCATTCTGGGACGAGTAAATTTCCAAGCAAGAAAGCGTTCTTTCTTTCTAGTGGCAGCTTCCTCACTGGCAGCTTCTTCAAACTCCCTAGATTTCATTAAATTAAAATGAAGCTAGTAGAATCAGAGGGCCTAACAAGTTCAAAGATAGCAGTTCTTCGGGTGGTCCGGGGTGTTAAATGGGGTTCAGGCGTGTTCCCCGAAACCTGAGTTAGGAGTTCCTCAATCCAGCAAGCAATCCTGGCTTGATTGAGCTCTATTGGGCTTGACTAAACTAATAAGTTGATCATTGCCACAAATGAGCTGGGCACCTAAACTTAAGCTACCTTGCCATATTTATTGGATAAAGCTACAGTGAAAGCTACCTTGCCATATTTATTGGATAAAGGTACCTCTAATAGATAAAGCTACAGTGAAAGCTACCTTGCCATATTTATTGGATAAAGGTACCTCTAATAGAGTGGGTTTTTTTTTTTTTTTNCTTGATTATAAGTCTTTCAAATGTGTCTTTGTTTGGTATTCTAGCTCTCAGAAGGGCTAGAAGTGTTATCACCCCAAAACAAATAAAAGATTTGTGTCCATGGATGTCATCACTTTCTTTGAAAATCTTTCTTATTTCTTTTCTCCGAAAATTGTAGTACTCTTTTGGATCCCTACTCTCCTAAGGGGGAGTATGGAGGTCTGGAGGAGAGTAGTGTTCTTCCTGTTGTCAGTTAAAATGTTATCTATGAAGCATTTGAATTTCCTCGTTTACACCAGAGAGGAAACAGTTTGGCACAAGAAGGAAAGATTCCTCCCAAAAAGAAGAGATGCGCATCGCATTGCATTCCGGAAAGAGGGATTGATCTTCGCAACTCCTTTCCACTAAAAAGCTTGACTTTACTCTCGTTTTCTATACTATATAAGAGTTGCACCAGAAAGAGGGATTTTTTCTCTAAGCAAAGCCACCTGACCATCAAACTCAAGCGTCTTCGCTTCGCAAATCCCTTAGTTTAGGTCCCCATCTCCTTCCTTTGTTTCTTTCAAAACACCCCTGGGAATTTCATAGGCTGGAGCAAACCTTGCGTTTACATAGCTATGCCCTTTAGTTGCGCATTGGTTGAACGTGTTGTTTGTTCATTTTGACGACACTTCTATTCTGGTTGGGATTGGATATCGATGGGGGAGTCCCCCTGAGGTTTCTTTCCCTTGTATCTAGGTGTTCATTCACATGTTCACATCAGTGGTAGCTTGAACAAACAACAATTTCTCCCTTCTCTAATAGCATGTCTCATTCATGTTCAAAGCAGCTTGTCTTCATGCTCAATCAGTAGCAAGTTATTCCTTTCTTTCTAGTCGTTATAGAAAAAGAGGTGACATAAATTGCATAGATATCTTCAATTTTAATTCATTATTTGGATTTTGGATTAATGAATTAAATTATATTAAATTATGTTGGCTACAACAATGAAAGAAAAGGGTAGTCTCCTTCTGAAGCTTCCACCCACGTTCTTCACTTCTTTCCCTTCTATTAGGCCCACAGGGAGAGGAATCAGGGGCTTACTACCCGCACATTGAACCTGGGGGCAGAATGAAGAGATTTGGATTAGAAGTGGGATGGCAAAGGATTGGACCTAGAGTATGAAGATGCAGACGCTTGTACGCTTTCCGAGGGATCTATTGGATTGAAGACAAATGAGCACTCCAACTGCTGAGCCGATGACCGCATGGCGGGACTTTTTATTTAATTAAGGGCATTTTTTACCTTGTGTTCCATATGATGATCCTCATTTGGAGAAATATAAGAATGAGTATCACCAATCTTAGTATGCCGCTTTTGGTTTCCTTCCAAAATAATAAGGAAGAAAGGCTAATGATTATAGCAAGCATGGGCAGCAATCAGTAATGATATTGAGCATGTTTCCCATCTCTTCTCAAGAAACAAGTGGGCTATTTCTTTGCAAAATTGTGCTCAATTTCATATGTGGCATTTCCGCCAAGATATGTTTTACCTCCTAAACAACTCAATTCAGTAGTTTTCACATCCTTCAAGCCATCTCATAGCTGTCCTCGCAAGAGAAAGCTTGCTTATATTCATACTCTAATGCTCTAATGCGAATGAGGAATGCAAGATAACAGAGTAGTTTCCACCCAAAGGGTCCTCTACTGGACCAGTCCCTGGGGGTGAAGTCAGCTCGCTACTGATTGAGCATGAAGACAGTCTGCTTTGAACAGGGCATAAGGGGTATGATGACTTGACGTCATCTCACCTTCCTCCGGCTTATCACCGGAAGTCTGCTCAGGGGTCATGTGAGCGGGGATGTAGTAAACATCGAACACACATTCCCCGTGATTACTCTGACTTCCACCCAGGTAGATTGATTAACTTGAGTCACGGCATGGCAGATGGAAAACTTTTTTAAATGTATTAGATTGGAGCTTTCTTCTTCCTGTGGCTTTCTAACAAGATGGATCCGAACTTGACTCACATTTGTAAGATCGTGCACCACAACCAGAACTGAAAGCAGAATGTAATAGCTCGACCTTAAGGGGGGAATAGCTCGACTTGTGCCTTTCTTGATCTATAGTTCCTCTTCTTTCTCTCTCTTGACCAATGCTCCAGCCTTATAACGAGTTATATCTTCTGAGTCTTGTCTTAATAAAATCCCTATGACTGAAGTGAGGGCTTCTCCCTTTTCAATCTACATGGCATACATACACGAATGTTAAAACTCATCGACTTGGCTCAAAGCATATGATCAAAGCTCTAGTGGTGCACATAGCAATATCAGAATTGAATTCTCGTCGGCCTGACTGGCAGTAATAGCAAACTAACATTGTTCTAATAGAAAGGGGGAGTCCCTCTTTGTGGGGCCATATTCTTCTCCAATCTGAGTTTTGCTCAGAGTCCTGAAGCCTGAGCGGTAAATAAGAGATCTTTTAATCCCGTAAGCAAGAAGAATAAATGAATCTCCGGCCGCTCAGTGCTGCTATTGGTGCGAGTTGCAAGGGGTCTTGGTCTTGAGTCGAGCTGGGGCGTCATTTCATTCTTGTAATGGGAGTGAGTGCACCTCAAGACCGGACAAGTTACTCCCTGGCCTCGCAGCGACGACATCTGTCTTTTAAGTTAAGTCATTTCCTAAGACGGCTCCTCTTATTCTACAATACTGTTTGGGAACTCATGCCTTATCGATCGTCTTAGCAACCACCGTAGGAGGTATGATGTACATGCACTCGTTTCATGGGGGTGCAACACTTCTCAGTTTGGGCCTCATATTTATCTGGCACAAATGAGAAAGCAGCGAGCTGAGCTGGTTGAACAGGAAAAGCAGCACGCATGTGGAAGAAAAGGGGAGTGCTTGCGGTCAGAGTGGATCTGCGGCAAAGCGGAGCCTCTGGAGGTCCAACGGATTACCACAGCACCACCGTTCTACGCGTTACTAACCTGTCCGCCACTGGAAACACCACTTCCCGTCAGACTTGCATGTGTTAAGCATGCCACCAGCGTTAATCCTGAGCTAGGATCGAACTCTCCATGAGATTCATAGTTGCAGTACTTATTGCTTCCTTGTTCGTAAATAAAGTGGATTCGGAATTGTCTTTCATTCCAAGTATATCATTCAAAAGTAAAGGAGAAGCAGGAGTAGGAAGAATTCAATTTCCAACACCTTTAATACTAAGAGAATTCCCATTACCCATGTAGACCTGATCATTGCCAGTAAAAGGAGCTGGTTGGATCGAGGGCCTGTGGTGAGGTATTAAGTCACAGATATTACATTCGAAATTGCGGTTGCCCGTGCCCCTACAATTCAATATCAGAGCTCGCATTGGAGTTTAGAAAGATGAGGCGGCCCTTTATTACTATTACGCATTTTGGTATTAAAAACACTTTTTTGTACCATCCATTCTATTTTCTATTTTGTTTTGTTTTGTCTTGATTTACGGCCACCCTCCTAGCTATAGGGAGTAATGTCTAATAGAAGAAGATAAGAACACAGGAGGTAATTGGGTCAGATGAGTGCATGGTTTTTATTCCTTCCCCTCCAAGAGAAAAAAGAATATGCTATTGAGAAGAAAGAAGAGATAGAGCGGGAAGTGGTAGCTGTTCAGGTGGAATCTTTCCTGGATTATGATGAGAAAGCTTAAGGGAAGGAGGTTGGAGTTCTGAATAAAAGGACTTTTTTGTATGAGTAAGGGGCATTTACCGATCAGTCCTAGTCCTAAGGCGCAATCGGAGCACTAAGCCCTTAGAGGCTATATTTCGTCCATCATAGAATAGAAATCTATAAATATAGGAGTCGGCGGACAAACGCCATACGTGATAAGGGCTTTAGGTCCAATTTCTGCTGGCCAATTCAAGGGGACCTTGACTAATTTGGTAGGTAAATGGGCTTTTAGGGTCCACCTTTGACTTTGGAGTTCTCAACTTTTTTAGCTTGAGCATGAATCTCATGATTCTGATTTCCTCAACCGGAATGAGGATATGCCCCCTTTCTTGAGCTAAATCCTCTTTTCGTACCCTTGCTTAAGCTTAAGGGTTCTGTGGGTAACAAACACAGAACTTGCGTGAAGCTAAAAGGAGAAAATAATTGGTCTTTCGGTTACTTCCTCAAAATATACGCTATTTTTATTTGATGCTTTTTTGTTGAAATGGAGTTGTTGAACTTGTAATTTTGACTTTTGACTTGAACATAGGAGTACACTCCCACTCCTGAACTCTTGAATTAAAGGAATGCTACCAGCAATAGTAAAGTTAGAAGGTAGTGGCCCAGTGGGATATCTTGAATATGGGTTGAGCTTACTTTATAATTAAGGGAGCCATTGAAAGGTGACTAAAACACCAGAAACGGGGACTACCCGAGCTAATGATAGAGGCAAGAATACTTTCCGGCCAAGTCCCATTAATTGATCATAACGATATCGTGGAAATGCTGCACAGACCCATATATATAAAAACAGAAACAGTTTGCTACCCATATGCAAGGTGCCGTCTTAGCCTTCCCTGACCTAATCGCTAAATTTTTGATCATCAATGTATTGATTCAAGGCTTGATTCAGTCCCTGATGGTTGATGTTAACCATTTGAGCCATCCATCCACTGCTTATCTCTCTGTTGCGTCACCGCTATCAAGTCACTGATCAATTGCGGAGTCGTTATCACTACAATTGGTATCTAATCACTACAAGAGACTCGAATTCAGTATGCTGAAAAACTGGTGGGATCATCTACCAAAGGAAGCCAAGGCAGAGATTGAAGACGTGAGAGTGCTTGGTCTGAACATTTGGACGTAGAGCACCTATTTGTTTGTTTACCAGGTTTGGCACGAAATCGCCGCCATTAGGTGTAGGCGCTTTCCAAAGGTGGAATCTTCTAGTTCTTATTTGACCCGAAACTGATCATTCTAGCCATCCGTGTGGTGAGAAAGAGAGGGAAAATAATGCAGGACTACTGATAACAAGAAAAAAAATGCTGCTGTAAAAACAGTGGGGCATAGATCTAGGCCCTATTTGTTTGGTCAATCATCAAAGGCGGGGGGAACCAATATGTGGGCAAGACCCCCCGGCCTCGACTCTTATAACCTCAATCCCTATCAAGCAAGGGATTCTTTGTCAGATTTGTTCAAGCCATTGCAAATAAACAATTGGTAGAACTTCGCAACTTGTTATTGTTAGGAGTAGGGCCCACCATCTTTATTAGATTATCGATTTGGTGGCCACGGTTGCACAGTTCATGATCATTGGGCCTTTATAGAGGTACTTCCTTGGCTAGGGTAGAACCAGTTCCTTAAGCGAGAGCAACCGAGCCTAAGGCAGTAAAGAAGGCTTGGGCAGTTGAATCCAATGTCTTTGTAGCTAGCTTGCCTGTAGGGTTAGAAAAGCTAGGTAGCTTGCTCTTGGGTTAAGTAGCTAAACGAATATGTCATCGCCATAAGGAAGTAGTAGCTACAGTTTGCCAGCTTGAATTTCCAATTCCTCTTTTTTGTTCTACTGGCTTCCCGCCTGGACTGGTCTCTATCAGTTTTATCAAGCAGAGAAGTGTGATCGAGCACAGATCGATCATAGTGATTGATCGCTTCATCAAAAAGTATCAGCTTATCAAGCAAAGAAGTGTGATTGAGCGCTGATCAAAATATCGAGCACAGTCATCAAGCGCACGTTGAGTGCGATCGAGTGCAATAATAAAGAGCGCAATAACAGAAAAACTAATGTGAACAGTATTTTAGTTTCTTCTAGTTCGTTAATTGTATAGTTAAAGATAGTTTGTACAGTTAATAATTAGTTAGTTTGTTAGTTCTTTCTTTGTATATAAAGAGGTTTAATCCTTCTTTTGTCTTGTAAGGTTGATTACTCAAGTAATGAGAAGTTCTCTTTTCTCTCTTCACTCAACCTCTTTTCTTGCATTTCATCTTGGTGATTGCACATTTGACATGGTATTAGAGCCATAATCATGATTGTGATTTCTCTGCCTTTCTTGATTATTTTTTCATCAACAAGATGTGGAGCGATCGATCACTGCAATCGATCTGCGCTTGATTGCATTTCTCTGCTTGATAAAACTGATAGTCTTGGAAGAGCAAGACCCTCTCTCGCAAGAGAGGAAGTTAAGCCCAAGCCACTAATACTGCCGGCGAATTCTAGAGATCACATTATTAACTAGACGGGCATGCATGGAAAAGAGGATTAGTTGACGGATAGTTTCTTAAATGCTCTACTTCTAGGTGGAAAGACATCTGCATAGTTGGGAAGTAGACGGGAACAAAAGGCAACCATATGATTTATGCACATAATCAAGAAATGAATAGGATAGCACAGTAAATACCTACCGGACCACATGGGTGGCTCTAGACACTCCGACCAAACTAGATCCCAGCCTTACTTTCTTCCTTAGGGAGGAAATAATTTTTGCTTTCTTACTCTCTGTTCAAGGAGACAACACACTGGATTTGAGGCATCCACCGTATTTGCCGAAAGAAGGTTAAAGAGTGAAAGCACTCTACGATTCAGATTTAGCTATAAGTTAACCAGTCATGAGCTAATATCATAGCTCCAATCATAGTAGCCAATGCTACTGTTCGAGTCTGTGTTTTAGGCCGGATGGTCACTGATATAATGCCTTATACTACCTCAGTCAAACCATGAAGTATGTCTTCTCCCTTACGTGATAGGGAGTTATCAGAATTGCTAGCTGGAAAGCGGGCTACCAAGGATGTGCTTAGCAAACATGGTATGCCTGTAGATTTTACTTGTATTCTGTGTTGGCAGACTAAGGATCCTCAACTGAAACTCAGGAAAACAAGTTAGATGCTTTGATCCTCTATATCATATACAGTAAACCCAGGCTAATCGTTTTTAGGGCTTGATTTTGAAGCCAAGTTTTCTAGTCTATTTTCCACTAGCAATCAAAGTCACCGTCAACAAGCTCTCCAACTCATTCGTACCGTTCGTAACCAACTTGATCGATTTAGGGCTTGGATTCGTCTCTGTTCCAACTCTCTTCCCTTTACGTACTCGTATGTCCTTTTTGTCATTTCCCTTTCTTTTTAATTGGATCTTTATGAGGGGATCGTAACTTAATTAGATCTGTGCCAAGGTTTCAGACGGACCTCGTGGCACACAACCGAAATGACTCCCACTAGATAACCACCCCTTTCTCTCTTTTTACAGCCTTGTGGACAGACGAATAGCGTAAAGAGCAGCAGGAATCCCAGCTGAATGGCCTGTAATGTTGCTGCGAGCTGATAGAGCAGTAGTAGTGAGACATACCGGCAACTCTCTTTGGCTTGGCCTTTTGCTTGAAAGGGAGTTCTCATTTGGCAGTTTTCTGGATGTTAAATATCACTGGATGGGTTACTTTTTTTTTTTTTTTTTTTTTTTGTTAAGTCAAAATATATATAAAAAGGCGCAGAGGGGCGTAACCCAAAGTACACAGAAAGTATAAAAGGGAGAGCCTAAGGGGGAGAGGAGAAACGAGAAAGAAAATCCGGAAAACTAATAACAGTCGGGGCAAGCCATCTAGCTGTCCAAGTATAAAAAGTAAAGAGAAAATAATGAAGAATTTTCTCAAAAGACCTCGATGAGTCTTCAAAGTATCTAGCATTACGTTCCCTCCAAATACACCACCTAAGGAACAAAGGAACCATCTTCCAGACCACCGCACTCCTCGAGCGACCATCCGACCACCAGCAGGCAAATAACTCCCTAACCGAGCCGGGCATAACCCAAACCGGCTAAAAAATAACATTCCAGTTTATTGGCATTGGAAGCACATCACATTAGGGAAGGTAATGTTTTACAGTTTAATGAATCTTCCACTTATTTGATGGGATGGTTAAGATGATATAATTGCATCGTGATGCCTAAGTACACGATCTAAGAGGTTATTGTATCCACTAGTTGGATTATAGTCTCTTACCATAAAAATGGCTGCATGTGCAGCAGCACCAACTATAGGAAATCCACCAATCCACATATGATGTGTGAACAATGATGGTTGGATACCATAGTCAGTCGCTAGATATGGATAAGGACATGTTTATCATTACAATAGTTGTCAAGTGGAAGTATCATTACGATAGTTGTCAAGTGGAAGTGCAGTGATGTATACAGCTGAGGCAGTCTGCCGGTCAAACGACGAATAAGAAGAGGAAGAGCTCGGAGATGTCAAAGCTGCTAATTCTATGTAACTTGTCATGTCAATCGAAAGTTGAGAAATCCCATCTCTGGGCCCCCATTTTAGGACTATCTTTCACCATTGACAGACATGGTTCAACGTGACAGGTACTGGGATTTATTTACTGTTGAGGGAGTGGAGTGGAGAAAAAAAATTCTCAATTTCACTCGATTATACAAGAGCTTACCGGCCATTGATTTATAGGGATATCAACACTGACCGTAAAAGGGGAAGGATTTGCACTTTCTTTTAAGAAGGTAAGAAGGAGAAAGCGGTGTCAACTTCTCTATGATTGGGCAGTAACAATAAATAGAAAGGGCGCTGAGTCACTCGATTGCAAGGGAGAGGGGGAGCTAGCCCAGTGCCAACTCTGATTCTGAAAAGTCTTGGCCGAGCCGATCCAAGAGTGCACAACACTTAGACCGTAGTATAGTGAAAAGACTTTGATTTAAAGCAAACCCCCATTCCATCGACTCAAGATTCAACTGGCGCATCTGGGCCATCCTGGACTTGAACGAGAGACCTCGCCCGTGAAATAAATCATCTCACCTACGGTCCAACCAATTGGGAGAGCTAGCTCTTGAAGTCAAGTCGAAGTTCAGTCGATCCCTATGTATTTCACTTACTTAATAGTATGGAAATGCATTCATTTCTTTTCCATTGACTCGATTTATGATATATGTACTATCGGAGTGAAACAAGGGATCTCAAGAAGAGCAGAGGCTAGACTCTATTAGTTACAAGTAAAAGAGTTGGACAGAATGCTTTGCATGGAGGAAACTTTCTGGAAACAGAAACTAAATTAGAAAGATTGCGAAGCAAAGCTCAAGGCACGACATAGACTGCTCCTACTTTTTCCACTTCGCATATGGGCTTTCTATTCTCTACGGTGTCAACCATTATACCTCTTTAATGGCGATGGTAAAAAAGAATAAAGAATGGAAAAACTTCTTTAGCAATGCCCACAAGAAGCGCTTCTAGCAGTGAGGGTATTAAACCCACTGCAACATTTGAAATGACAACACTTCTCTATAACTTTATGAGATCCACTTCTGTAATGCCCCGAGAATTAATTAACAGGTAATTAATTCAACAGTTCGTCTCCCAGCCTTGTTCCACTCTAAACAAGACTTTCGGAACCTCTACTCCTTAAAAATAGAAGATACTAAGCAGCGGAAGTAATAAAGTCCTGTAAACATTAATCATTATAATCATAGCGTCTAACCAAAGATCATCAAAACAGCGAAAATCATACTATATATAAGGGATCTATGCTAATCCTTAATATGCAAGCAAGCATGCATCAAGCCCTAATGTTTTAATAACTCAAAAGTACTAGTTACCATGAGTACCCGTTTAAACTTGCAATAAGTCCTCAAGCATCTCCTAGATCGAATCTTCCACAAGAACCGGATGCTTTACAGTATCCACTATCTAGAACAGCATAATTGTACATATGGAGAAAAAATGAAAATAATACAAGGGTAAGTCTGACGACTTAGTGAGTAGAAATCTACATGACGTACCCATCATTAATTTATGGATTCTTTTATTTATAAAACATATGCAACATTATGAGATGATAATTATCATGCAGGTGATATATATATTATATAATATATGCTTATAATCATGAGTAATAGTAATAGTTTAACAATATAGTCTACCCGAGATATTACCCATTCTCAGTAGGGTTGACGCTGTCCCGAGAGACCTGCTATACGATGCTGGTGCCCCAGCCATTGCATGAAACATAACGTACATAACATTAGCGACACGACCAAGTCCAACCTCGGATGGCCCACATCGCTAATGACGTCCGTCCTATAGTGACCATCCATTGGGAATGGCTGTATCATTAGTCACGAGTCATTGGATCCAAAGCTCCCACATGCACACATTGACCATAAAGCTAACCCATATAGTAAGCCCATGGTCATTATACTGCACATACCGGTGTACCATGTCATACAATGCAATTAGTCTTATCAGTCTTTTACATGCACAGTTTTACAAGTCTTATTATTATCTCGTTAACAGACACGTTTTCACAAAAGAGAGTTACCCATAGTTCCAAAATGTATTTCATGAGAGTTGCAAAATATGCATGTTTGACATATATATAAAATACATGCAATGTAGGAAAAGTAATAACAAAGCATTCATGTGAGTTTGTACTCACCCGAGCCATAAAGCTCCTCCATGTAATTCCCTTGAGGCTCCATAAAGCTCCTCCATGTAATTCCCTTAAGGCTCCATAACCTCGAATACTGAGAAAAGGCCTATCATCAGTTCTATTTCTATTAAAGCACAGCTATATAACAAGGAAACATGAGCTATGGGACGGCTGGTGAAAATAGGTTTCTCTGTCACACACTTGTTGTATGTCTGGGCTCAGGGCCGTACGTCCGCTGTGACACTTCGAGCCATACGTCCGGTCTCGAGACCGTAAGTCTGCTCCGACGTTTTTTAGAGAGAACCTCATTTTCTCTCAACTGTCCGCCTATTCTCTGACTCCTAAGGCCAACAAAGGCTTCCTAGAGCCTCCTAACACAGATCGAAACCTCCATGCAAAGACAACAATGCTAAGCTATCAAAACGCTAGCCTAAGCAAGATTAAAGGATAACTATGCTAACAACTACAACTAGCAACATAAAACTATAATCGAGCAGCATAACGACGTATTAAAAAGCTAAGAAAACTAAACGTTACCTCCTTGAAGCAAAACCTCAGAAGTTCCTCCACCGGCAACATCGAAGCACTCACGAAATCTCACAAACACTCGAAAAACGGTCTACTGGCAGCCTAGGGGCGGATTAGGTGTGAAATGGGCGAGGGGGTGAGGGGGTTTTTATAGGGCCAGAAAGCAGCGGACGTCCGGTCCTAAGCGTACGTCCGGTACTATTCCACAGCGGTCCAAAGGTTGTCTTGTATGTCTAGGTATTACCTGGAGGGTATTCCAAAAAGTAGCGTACGTCTAGTACTTTTGGCGTACGTCTGCTGTACTATTCATAGAGTACGATTGTACTATTTGTAGAGCGTACGTCCGGTCCAGAAGTTCAATTCTCCAAAATGCCTTTCTGACATATCCTAGTGACCTAAGTCCAAATTAACCATTTAACTAAGCTACTTATACTTAGTTAAATATTTGGGTCACTACAACTTCTAACAAAGCCCTTATCAAACCTACTTATGATGGGGGGAGTCGAAGTGTCCATGGTAGGCGATGAATGGAGTAGTTGATGAAGGCAATCGGATATTATTCAAACTCAACCTCTCTTTCCTCAGAATTGAAATAACTTCCCTTTAGCTAGGATGATGGTCTACAATCATGATAAAGACATAACAGAATCAAATCGTGCACCGAAATGGAGCCGGAGAGATGGGAACCTCAGGATCGGGGGTTGGCGAACCCTTTGCTCAACTTGAAGTAAAAGGAAGGTGTGGCAGCATAGGAACCATGGGACCCCTACTAGTAAAGGGAAAACGGAAGTGCGCTCCTGCGCACCAGCTGAAAAAACCCCTTCCCCTTTTCAAAATAATAAGGTTCGTAGCTCCAACCTAGACAAGGAATTATTATCGCTTAGCGCATGTGCTAAGGACCCAACCCAAGTGTTGAACTGATTGGAATTCAAATCTTGGAATCCTCCTTTATTAGTTAGCTTCTCGTAGAAACATAGATAGGGTCGACGACAAAACGAACAACGAAACTTTACAACTGCTTTTTCGTACACTTTCACTTGCATCACATACACAAGTGCTCTTTGAACCGTATCCTTGAATTCCATAATTGAGAAATTACTTTAATAGATAAATATCAGCTACTTCATTGAATTAAGCGGGCAGACTCTTAAAAAAGAAAAAAGCAAGATCGTCATCGCTTAACAAACAGCTAGTTTGTAGCTTTCCTTCGTTACTGTATCTCTTCTCTTGTTGGTCGGGACTCTTCTATCGATTCTTATGGTAGCTATCCTTATTAGACTCCTATTACTTCTCTAGTCTTTGCTCAGGAACTGGATGAAGGATTGGCTTCAGTATGTCCATTGGTACTGGAGTGTCGCGTTCATGGTCTCATGACCATGGGACCTGTGAAAATTGCAGTACTTGGTCGGGTCTCAGCTTTGCCAGGATCATGTCCCAACAGTGTTGGCCATCGAATGTACTGATCCTTCTGTAAAGGACTTCTAAACTTTTTGTAGGGGGGTAAGGAAGATGCCGAGGGCTGGGGGCAAACGAGTTGTCTCTGGAGGGGGAGTCAAGCAGATCCTGTTCAAGATTGGACTAAAGGTACAAAACCAGGCTTACTTTCCAGTCTTCTCTTCCGCCTTCACTTGAAGCCTTTTGTTTCCTCTAAAGAAAGAAATAAGGTAATCACCCGCTTGTCTTATCATCGGTTTTTGAGTTAGAAAAAGAGTAAGGAAAGGTTTGGTAAGTGCCTTCCCTCCCAGCTCTTAGCAAGGGAGCGAGAGCGAACAAATACCCTACCACGCGCAATAAGCCAAACAAAACAGGCTTTAACCCGAGAAAAATCTTTTCTGTCAGCAAGCCGGTGTCCTCATCGAGCTTCAAATCGAGATCAGTGGCACCATCTTAACCTGGTTGAGAGCTTGAAGCAGCCCCATAAGCATACCTAGGACCAGTAGATATAGACAGACTACTTCCTTTTTTGGCATCCCTTAACTTCTAATCCACAATCTTTCCTGCCCCTAACTTTGGTACTGATTAAGCATAGAAAACAAGATGTTATGCTGTCCTGTGTTGGCGAGGTTAATAACTATTGGTGAACAACTTAAAACGTTTTTACTCGAAAAGAAAGTCATATATTCCGTGTGATATCTAATAACTCAAATTATGTTGAATTTACTTTAAAAGATCCATTAATGGGTACCTGGAGGTAGATGAAGCCTAATTTGCTATTTTTTTAATGCATGCTTTTATTTGTGTCATAAAGCATCTCTAGCTGATTAAAAACCAGCTTAGCGCTTGCATGAAAGGTTTAATTGGAATCTGCATTAGCACCATGAAAAACTAAGTTATCTTTATTTGCATAAACTATTCATATCATCTGATGAATATTTGTGTAGGTTTTCCATTTCAATTGCTATGCATGTGTTGATTCAGGCGTTTCGCTATTTTCTGATGAATAGGTACTGAAAGTGTGGTGCCAAATCGAATAACGGGGGGATTTTGGCTTTTTTTTCTTTTGTTGGAAGTGTAGGCTTTGAAGGTGATCAGTGACAGAAAAGGATTTTCTCGTGGCTACTGTGTGATCATTGTTAAGGTGACTGACTTGATTTATGGTAAAAAATGGCAGTTTTCCTGATATCTAGCCGGCATTGAACAAATTGGAAGCTAGTGCTGTTTCTAATACCTTCAATTATCAAAATGTTGAATTGAGAAATTGAGGCTGGTTTTAGATGGTAACATTTTCTATTGACTAAGAGGTGCGGGTAATTTTTTTAATGGTTGTTCTTTTCGTTATATATATATGAATATTGATTATGTCTATTGTATTGTAGGCTAGAGTCCCTTGAGAAACCGGGCTACAAGGTGTGATTGAAAGTAGTTGGATATTGTGTTTTGGTGGCAAATAAACATTTACTAGCGTATATATTCCTGGAGAAGGAGAACATTTTCTGTAATGTCATGAATGCATGTGTAAATGCTTCGGTGGACGGGTGGAAGAGTTTGTCCGAAATTCTTTGGAGGGGGATCTTTTGTGCTGTGATGGATGTGAAGGGACTTTTCATCGAGGTAAGTTTTTGTTTTTCTTGAAAAAGTTTTTTCTTTTCCTTGGTATTTATTTTTTGTCATATTAAATTTAAATTTACATCGTTAACTTGACAGATATTTAATCGTTGTTGATCTTGATGCTTCCATAGGCCATAATTTCAGCAGAAGTTTTTCTGCTACCAGGTAATTTATACAGTTCATGTCTGGACTTTTCAAGTCGTATGTTTGAAATGCTTTAAATTTCTAGTTTGTTTGTTTACATACCTAATTGTTCCCTCAATGTGCAAAGCAATATCATATTAGCTGTTTGAAGGATCGATCACCATATGGAAGACCTTAGGGTGAGAATTTTTTCCTGTTATATTTTGCAGTTCTATTACCACTAGAATTACTTTTCTGTTTGTTTGTACTACAAATGCTAACAAAAGTTGTTTTGTTGCACGGATTGTCACAGAATTGATTATGCTTCGTAAAATTTTGTAGTTCATGGAGATCAAAATTTTGTAAACTTTGTAGTTCATGTAAAATTTTCCAGACTCACTTCATCATATGAAACTAGATAGTTACTTTCAGAGTATGCAAAGAGGCTAACATTGATGTAAGATGGTGAGTTGTTAATTGGAATTGGCATCTTCATCATATGAAACTAGATACTTGCTTTCAGATAATTTTGCCATTTTCTGTGCGAGAGATTGTTAATTGCTGTGTTAGTATACACGTGATTTTCCATTACATGTCAAAAAAAAATAAAAAAGATTTTCCACTATAGTTAGCATCTGGAAGATCAAATCATATGGTGTCAGTTTTGACAATAATGAGATAACTTGTTACGTCATTAATTGTGCATGGTACAACTTATGCATATAACATAGCATCAATTGGGAAAAAAAAAATTGATGCATCCAATCTGTTGTTTCAGCTGAAATGTTCCATAATAGTTGGGCAGGAAGTGGTAGAGCTCCCTCTAGTAGCAACAAATACTAATTATCAAGGACAGGTAATTTTCATCAATTGATGGGATCTTTCTTCTTTCTTTTTTGGATGGTGGTACACTGGTACCTATTCTAAATTGTGAATTCTGTTAGTGTAGGATTATTTTCAGTCCTTGTTTACTTGCCTTCAGAACCATGTGCTGATGAAGCTGAATCAATATGGACAAAACTTGGTTTTATTAGACCAAGATGAGGTACATCTTCTTTCCACATTCTGTTTATTAAGCATAGAAATATGTTGGCGAGGTTGATAACTATTGGTGAACAACTTAAAATTTTTCTACTTGAAAAGAAAGATATATATTCCATTTGATATCTAATAAACTCAAATTAAGTTGAATTTACTTTAAAAGATCCATTAATGGGTACCAGGAGGCAGATGAAGCCTAATTTGCTATTTTTTAATGCATGCTTTTACTTTTTTGCACAACTTAAAATTTTTCTACTTGAAAAGAAAGATATATATTCCATTTTATATCTAATAAACTCAAATTAAGTTGAATTTACTTTAAAAGATCCATTAATGGGTACCAGGAGGCAGATGAAGCCTAATTTTCTATTTTTTAATGCATGCTTTTACTTTTGTCAAAAAGCATCTCTAGCTGATTAGAAACCAGCTTAGCACTTGCATGAAATGTTTAATTGGAATCTGCATTGGCACCATGATAAACTAAGTTATATTTATTTGCAGAAACTATTTATATCATCTGATTCATGTTTCCTGTAGGTTTTCGATTTCAATCTGCTTTGCATGTGTTGTTATTTCTTTGTTGATTCAGACGTTTAGCTATTTTCTGATGAATAGGTACTAAAAGTTCAATGGAGACCTATGGACCTTGTGAAAGTGTTGTGCCAAATTGCCATTCAGTACCTGTTCTCCAGAAAGCTGCTACGTGGAAAAAGGTAATCAATGGCAGCAGAGGATTTTCTTGTGGCTATTGTATGATCCTGTTAAGGTGTGAAATCCAATACCCTAATAACTCCTTTTACAACCATCTCTGCTATCCAGATGTACGTTCTGAGAGCTCTCAAATGGTGTGTCTTTTCTAACTTTGGGGGCAAGCACTTCTCCTGCGTTTGTTTCAGTTGGAGGTTTAGATTGCTCAATGTATCTTTTTGCTCTTATGATCAACTTAGTTACTGAAGATAGTTTTGGTCAGTCAATTGCCAAAATGGACTGATACATCTTTGGCAAGCTCAAAACAAATTCCAATATCTTGCCAAGTCTTTTTTTTTTTTTAAAAAAAAAAAGAAAATTTAATTTTTAATTTTTTCTATGATCGTGTGGCCCAGAAAGTCACAAGCCAAACCAAACTCATTTGTTTCTGTTGGGTGGTCCCTCTTATGTGGGGACCACATGGGCCACAAAACAAAACCTTGTTTTGTAGTATATAAGAAACACACGTATGTGTGTCAACAAAAGAGTGAAAAAGAAATAACAAGAAGAAAAAGAAAGCACCGCATGCCGCAGGGAGAGAAAGAGAAAGAAAAAGAAAAAGAAGAAAAAGGGTTTTGTCATTTTCACATCCAGTCAGAGATTGGAAGCTTGTTTGTAGTCCAATCTTGATGCAATTTTAGAGTGTTGCTCCTGACGACGAAAGCTACGTATTGACTGGTGTCGATCGTTGAGATTCCTCTCCAATCGCTTGGTTGCTAATATCTACTTGGTGAGATCTTTCTTTATTCTTTATTCTTATTGGAATCCACTTTAGGGTGATGAATTTATGTTTAATCCATGAATGCATGTATTCTTGATATGGTGATAACCTCTAGATATTTTTCTAGGGAAAGACAATTGTAAACTCATTATTGTTGATAGTGGAAGTTTTAACTGGACTAGGTCCCGTGGTTTTTACCTTCGCATTGGAGGGTTTTCCACGTAAAAATCTTGGTGTCTTGCTTGTGGGTAGGGGTGTAATGAGCCGAACTTGAGCGAGCTTCCCTTATTTGGGCTCGACTTGTTTAAATTTTACTCGAGCTCAAGCTCGAGCCGAGCTTAAGGACAAGCAAAAAAATCGAGCTCGAGCTCGAGCTCATAATAAGTCGAGCCGAGCCGAGATAGTTTGCGAGCTCGCTCTTATATTTAATATAATTTTTTATTATAAATTTAAAATTTAAGTACTCTTAAACAGCTCAGGAAGGCAACTTGCATATGAGTATTTGCTTAGTCTGACTAGCCGAGTATGGAGTTTTTGTCAATACAACAAGACATTTAGTTTCAAAAAGAGATAATATGCATGCATGTATTCTTGATATGGTGATAACCTCTAGATATTTTTTTAGGGAAGACAATTGTAAACTCATTACACTACAAAAAAAAAAAAAAGGCTCATTAGCAGCGACCCAAAGTCGCTGCTAATAACCAAAACGTCGCCACTATTTAGAAATAGCGGCGACTTCTCGCTGCTATTTAGTGGACGCGAGAGGTCCGAAGCTATTGCTAAATAGCAACGACCTTTAGGTCGTCGCTAAAGATTCCCTATTAGCGACGACAAAAGTCGCCGCTAATAAGGTTTTTTTGTCGCCGCAAAATCAATTTCAAATGGGCTTGTTGTCGCCGCTAATAACCCTTATTAGCAGCGACGACAAAGGCGCCGCTATTTAAAATATCATTAGTGGCGACATTGTTGTCGCCGCTATTAATCTTTATGGCATCGTCTGTTATTAGCGGCGACAATGAGGTTGCCGCTATTTAAATTTTTAAAAACCATCAACGGCGACATAGTGGTCGCCGCTATTTGTTGAAAAAATAAAAATTTATTAGCGGCGACCACAAGGTCAGAGCTAATGATTTAAAAAAGAAAAAGAAAAGGCTTTTTTTGAATATATATATTATTCAAATTTAAAGAGCAATTATGAAAACTACATCAAGCCTATTTATAGTCAAATTACTAGAGATAGTTAACCCATTAAAACAAGTTGATGCAAGGATTCACTTCTTATCATATATAGAACAAAAAGTGAAAGAGGGAAGCAATAACACAAAATAATGACATATTTGGGACGTCAGGACAATGTGGTATATAATCAAAAATAAACTCATGCCAAGTCAATCAAACTAAACCATCCAATCCAAGGCCTGCATTAGACATTAGAATTGTGGACTCTAAGAGCAACAAACCTTACATATATGGAAAGATTTGAGTCCTCACTTATGAGCACAAATTATGTCCAAAACAAATAAAGGACTTCATCTCATCAAGCAAAGGCATAACACTGTCTCTCCTCTATTCAAATGCTTCTAGTATTTGCTATTTACATGCTTGCAATTTCTTATAAAGAGAACCATACCATTAGTTTCTATTTACTCTCGCTTAAAATTTGATTGTTTAAAAATAACATAGTTCATGCAATAAACTAAATTATCAACTTCAAAGGAAGAGCAACTCACATAACAGTGGAACATCTCCACAACCTTTCTACTGCCGTGTGCTTCTTGTCCTTGCAAAGTCATATTCCTCATACTCATTAAAAGACATTGAAATAATAGTGGAATAGAAGGCATGGAGAACGAAATAATATTTAACATTTTTAAAGAGGATTATTAGTAAAGAATGATGAGTTTCTTTACATAAATTGAAATATCAACAATTCTTAACAAACACATACAAGAAATAATTTGACACCAATACATTCTTTAAAAACAATTATACAATTGAAGCTCTTCATCAGCAACTTTAGTCTTTCACCAACATTATTCTACTATCGCCAAACACTTGAAACTAAACAGGCTTATGGCCTCTTCTATTCTAATACCACAGTTGAAACACATATCAATCCATACATAGTTTTGATGCTAATTAAACATGCAATCACTATATATATATATGGGTATAAAATGATTGCCAACATATGGCAGCTACCAATAGTGAATGTGAACAGTCAATATACTCGCATGCAAGTCAAAATGTAACATGTACAAGCAACATACCAAATTCCCAAATTAAGGTATGCATTTAGGCTAATTTACAAGCTCAAGAATAATCATTCCAACCCAAATTATGTTGTACCAAGCCATGCTTGACACTATCTTCAAGTAAACAACTAAAAATAATTAAACAAGAAATGAAAGAAAAGAAAGAAGTAAACAACTAAAAATAATTATATTCTCGCAAGATATTATTTTTAAACCACATTGGCATTCTCTTAAGTAGAAAAGTAACAAACTTATATGATTAACGAGGTCACAAACGCAAACCAACAAACAAATATAATCAAAAGCCAAACACTCCAATTCACATTCTACTCATCCTTATAACTCCATGCAAGCCTCCCGCTCGCTACATTTCACAATACTTCCACCAACAAGTGAGTGATAGTAGGATTGAAATAACTTACCATCAATTGAGTCCTTTAGTGCAACAATTTCTTGCCTATCTTTCTCTCCTGCCATCCTCCATACATACACTAACAAAAGAAAATAGTGTTATATACTTGTATTAAATATAATTAACTTCCATCAACAAGTGAATGACAATGGGATTAAAATAACTTACCCAATGTTATTTGAGTCCTTTAGCCACAACTCTTTGCACATCTTTCACTTGCACCATCCTATATACACTTAAAATGAAATATTATTATATAATATTACTCTCTTGCATTGTTTACTCAACTTGATAAACATGTCAAGAGAGGTTCACTAACGCAAAGTTCTTAAACAAAAAACTGGTTGACGTTCTTACCTCCTAACACAAACCAAATTTGTTATAATCTTCAAAATATTAAAACTTCTTCAACAAAGTACAACAAAAACAAAAACACAAACCAAATTTGTTATAATCTTCATAATATTAAAACAACTTCTTGAACAAAGTACAACAAAAGATCCTTACAAGTTCTTAAACATTCAAACTATTTGAAGTTCTTAATAAAAAATTAAAACAAACTCCTAAACAAAATACAACAAGCTCCTTCGGGCGTTGCTTTCACTTGCTTGAGATCCATTAGAGCTCCCCCCAAGCCTATGAATAATATAATTCATGTCATAATCAATGATATTTCTAACAAGTACTTGATATGTGTATGAAATAAAAAATTAAAAAAATGATAGGCAAAATTCTCTTACCCTCCTAGATGTTTTAGTACCCTTTCTAGTTGTGCCTGTATAGCAGCTTGAGCTGCTCTTGACTCATTCATTTTTGCCTCCATAGTAGCTTGGGTTTCCAGCACTTCAGCTAGTTTCTTTTCGGTGTCTAGCTGTTTAGCCAAGCATTCATCGTGGTTGTATTGGTTATGTGCTACTGAGGAATTTGACCGGGTAGGTATGGCACCACAACCCTTTCCTCTAACATGTCCTGAGTGGTGGCCACCTAACACCTTCAAGACAATTTCTTCATCTCTAATACTAATGTCGGAGCTTGCTGCCATCGATTGCATTTCTTCCTACACAAGCCATATAAACCTCAACTAAATAAGCCATGCAAGTTCATTAAACATATTCATCATGAATACCCATTTCATTCACTTACATATTTACTTTGAGCGTATTCACTCACAAATTTCTCATTCTTATTAACGTGTGTTTCCTTTTACACTTCTATGGGATTAGGTGTGACCTTCGTAATCTTTCTCTGTACATAATACATATAATTAACTGTTACACTGAAGAACATTACTATAAAACCTTAACATTATATATTCTTACTTTCTTGTATATAGCATTCACAAATGTCGAGGTGTCAGCGGTGTGGTTTGTTTGCATCATTGATCTATTTTTCTTATTCTGCTCTGATTTTTTTTTGCAAAATATTAGAAGAAAAAACATATTCATTTCATTTGTTATAGCTAAATACAAATCTTAGAAATAGTAATTAACTATTTATTTGAATGAGATACATTTACCTTCCATGAGTCGGTTTTGAATGAATTACATATAACAT
The DNA here is from genome assembly GCA_006937295.1 of Carpinus fangiana. Taxonomy (NCBI): domain Eukaryota; kingdom Viridiplantae; phylum Streptophyta; class Magnoliopsida; order Fagales; family Betulaceae; genus Carpinus; species Carpinus fangiana. The sequence goes on from CM017324.1 coordinate 20,474,395, forward strand.
GCCATTGTTTCGAAGCAATACCCTTTGGAACATTGGCCCTCACTTCAACTTTAGCATTGGCCACCGCTGCTAAATCTTGGTTGTCCACATCTTTAAAATAAATTTTGTAGTGTTCTAGGTGCAATTTGGAGCGATGCCTATTATAGCAAAGATTTAATTGATACTCTAAGGCATCTCTTTGCGTCTCTAGCTCCATATCCAAAACAAAGCAACCCTGACACATGGTATGACGACCCAGATATCGCTGCTATTGGAGAGTCATCAGCAGCGACACTGGGAGTCGCTGCTATTTGGACCAAATAACAGTGACTTTTGGTCGCTGCTGATTGAATATTATTAGCAGCGACCCTAAAGTCGCTGCTAATTAGGTGTTATTAGCAGCGACATGAGGGAGTCGCCGTTAATGACAATTAATAGCAACGATTTTTGTTGCCACTATTTTAGTGGCTGCTAAACACTCATTATTTTGTGGTATTTAGCTACAACACAAATAGCGGTGACAATTGTCGCTGTTATTAATTGTCATTAGCGGCAACTCTCTGTAGTCACCGCTAATAAGCCCTTATTAGCTACGACTTTGGGTTGCCACTATTAGTTTGGTTGCTAAAAGCCATATTTCTTGTAGTGTTATTATTGATAGTGGAAGTTTTAACTGGACTAGGTCCCGTGGTTTTTACCTTCGCATTGGAGGGTTTTCCACGTAAAAATCTTGGTGTCTTGCTTGTGGGTAGGGGTATAAACGAGCCGAGCTTGAGCGAGCTTTCCTTGTTCGGGCTCGGCTTGTTTAAATTTTACTCGAGCTCGAGCTCGAGCTCGAGCCAAGCTTAAGGACGAGCCAAAAAATCGAGCTCGAGCTCGAGCTCATAATAAGTCGAGCCGAACCAAGCTAGTTCGCGAGCTAGCTCTTATATTTAATTTAATTTTTTATTATAAATTTAAACTTTAAGTACTCATAAACAGCTCAAGAAGACAGCTTGCATATGCGCATTTGCTTAGTCTAGCTAGCCAAGTATGGAGTTTTTGTCAATACAGCAAGACATTTGGTTTCAAAAAGAGATAATATGCATTATTTTATAAAAGGGTGTATATTAGAAGAAAAAAATCATCAATTTTTAATATTAATATGAGCAATTATGTAAACAACTACTAATTCAAGTCTTACACGAGTTGCTCACGAGCTTAGCCGAGTCGAGCCGAGCTTGCTTCGTTTAATATTCGAGCCAAGATTCGTGTTTGCGAAACGCTTCATTTAATATTCGAGTCGAGCTCAAGTCGAGCTTATGCAAGCTGAGCCCGAGCCTGCTCGCGAAACGCTTCACTCACTTAACACCCCTACTTGTGGGTTGTTTGATTATTATTTTGCTATTGTGACTATTTAATTTGCATAAAGAGGGGTAGATTAATTCTGCTGTAACATCTGAAATTGGTGTTCACCCCTAACAGTTTCTTACTCTACAATAATGGCTCTCTATGGTAATTATCATAAGAATTTCATGTGCAAGTAATATGTCAGCATTGATCATGAAGTTATTGGATATACTACAGATTCCTTTTGACCATTGACAATGAGCAGTTGCTAATCTGTTTTACATGTGTGGAGTAATGTTATTATGCTAGGGAATATTTTTTTTTTTATCATCTCAGAGTTGATGTGACTTTTAAAATCATTATTGAATTTTGATTCAATTGTAATTTTAAAAGCCACATCAATTTTATGAAGATAAAAAGATAATCCATAGCATTACTTATGTATGTGTAAGACATATTGATGAAATTAATGGTGGATATTCGGTTGAGTTTTTGAACTAAGCACAAAAGGAAATCCTATATATTTTGATCTTCCTCAAATTAATTCAGTATTTTAGAGATGCAATGTCACATGTATATTTTTCCAAGAAGGCTTATTGTTTTAAGTAAGCCCATGGCCATTATACCGCACGTACCGGTGTACCATATCATACGATGCAATTAGTCTTATCAGTCTTTTACATGCACAGTTTTACAAGTCTCATTATTACCTTGTTAACAGACACACGTTTTCACAAAAGAGAGTTACCCGTAGTTCCAAAATGTATTTCATGAGAGTTGCAAAATATGCATGTTTGACATCTATATAAAATACGTGCAATGTAGGAAAAGTAATAACAAAGCATCCATGTGAGTTTGTACTCACCCGGGCCGTAAAGCTCCTCCATGTAATTCCCTTAAAGCTCCATAACCTTGAATACTAAGAAAAGACCTATCATCAGTTTTTTTTCTACTAAAACAACTCTACAACAAGGAAACAAGAGCTATGAGACGGTTGATGAAAATAGGGTTTCCCTGTCACACACTGACTATACGTCCGGGCTCGAGTTCGTATGTCCACTATGACACGAAGGGTCGTACGTCTAGTCACGAAACCGTACGTCCGCTCCGACGTCTTTCAGGGAAAACCTCATTTTCTCTCCATTGTCCGCCTATTCTCCGACTCCTAAGGCCAACAAAGGCTTCCTAGAGCCTCTTAACACATATCGAAACCTCCATGCAAAGCAACAACACTAAGCTAACGTAACGCTAGCCTAAGCAAGATCTAAAGCATAACTAAGCTAACAACTACAACTAGCAACATAAAACTATAATCGAGCAGCAAAACAACGTATTAAAAAGCTAAGGAAACTGAGTGTTACCTCCTTGAAGTAAAACCTCAAGAGTTCCTCCACCGGTAACACTGAAACACTCATGAAACCTCACAAACACTCACAAGACGGTCTACTAGCAGCCTAGAGGCGAAGATGGGGGTAGAGGGGCGAACTTGGTGTGAAATGGGCGAGGGGGTATTTATAGGGCCAGAAAGCAGCGGACTTCCGATCCTAAGGGCATACGTCTGGTACTATTACATAGCGGTCCAAAGGCTGTCTTGTACGTCTAGGTATTACTCGGAGGGTATTCCAAAAAGTAACGTATGTTCGGTACTTTTGGCATTCGTCCACTGTACTATTCACATAGTACGGCTGTACTATTTACAGGGCATACGTCCGGTAGAGGACCACCGTATGTCCGTACTTCAGACAACAGTGTACGTCTGGCATTTCAGCGTACGTCCGCATTAAAAAATAAGAGTGTAAGTCCGCCAACCCTAGCGTACGTCCGGGCTAAAAGACAAACCAGAAGACAAATTCTCAAAATGCCCTTCTGGCTGATCCTAGTGACAAGTCTAAATTAACCTTCTAACTAAGCCACTTATGCTTAGTTAAATATTTGGGTCACTACATTCTCTCCTCCTTATAAAAATTTCATCCTCGAAATTTCGTAGCCCTAAGACACAAGAAGAAACAACAGCATCACCTTAACATCTGTAGTTTTACAAGGTATGTGCTCAGCCATGTCCTTGGAAAAAAAATCTTATCTCGTTCATTCTTATAGCACCAACCTCCTTCATCCAAAATAAAGCAATCCACGTCGGCATCCTTACAAGTCATAGCAAATCTATTTGCAATTCACCAAGGGTGTCGTAGTCGATATTACCCACACTATATCAGTCATCGCTAAACCAACGACTCCTAAATACACCAACACAAGTCAAGTCCATGGGTATCTTTGACATGATTCTATACTTCCTAGCCAGAAGCAACTTTACTTTAATCGACTACTCTTAGAGAATCCAAATGTAACGGTTACCCAAAACCATAACAGATAGGCACACAACCCAAAAGAAATTAACCATATGAATAAAATCTTTGAACCTCAATGTACCAACATCATACCCAGTGTTTCCTATACTGTACTAGTCCTCAACATTCTCGATACCCAAGTCGAGTAATTTCACATACAGTCCGGGTCAATGAGTATCCAAGCCATAACCCTATAGAGGAAAACAAACTCTTTCTTACACGACTATCCCTTCAACCAAAACAGGGATAGGTATACTGTCCAAGTATAACTTTGAGAAAAAAAAGTTATCAGGTCTAGGAGTAAGGCAACCTTGTATGCCAACCTCCCCTTCCTCCTCAAGTCGCATCACTTCTCTCATCAATGACATCTTAAGGAACACACAATCTCTTACTTCGTGTTCCAAAGGTCATCCCTAGTTATCGGCATAACTCTTCTACCGACCTTAGGATGCACTCATCCTTTGTCCAATGGTAAGCACTTGAATCATTTTAGGCCCCAACATTGTCTCCTTCTAATGTTGTCCCAATACAAGGGTGACTAACACTTAATTTCATAAAGTGCTTCGTAAGGCAGCAATCCAAAAGTCGCCTGTAACGAACTTGATGAAAGGTAGGTACTACTACTTTTAAGGTCCAACATGCAAGCCCATGACATGTCTTCCAAGATCTGGTTAGTCCGCTCCGACTGACCATCCGTCTTTTGGCACTAAAATCCAATTTTGCCCTCTTCTCATCCTTGTACATCTTGGAACTTCCAGGATGTACAGTATATGGAGAATGATGAGTCTTGCTCAAGATCTCCTTTCTTAGTCCTTCACCTTCCAACACACACTCATGGGTGAGCAACCTAGCATCCTTAAGACAAAACCCTTATGCCTTATCCATTGCCTGCTCTTGGTGCACTTAGGGTCCTTCATCCGAGTGACCTTAATTCAAGCAAGCAATCCTAATCCAACCACCCAAGTTAGACAAGCGTGCAGACACACCCTCATCTATCACTTCTATTCCCATCCTAGTGAATTCCATAACCAACTAGGGTTGAGAAATTCTAAGTGCAATAAGCTCCATCGTCGCCTTTCTATTCAAGGCATCAGTGACTACGCTAGCTTGATCATAACTCTTAGATAAGCTCTAGTCACCACCTTTATTTCCACAGACAAATGTACCCAAGAACTCCTTAGTCCATTTAGGTACAGATAGATTCTCTCGAATCTTTTAGCTTTTAAGTATCCCAAAATCATGTAATCTAAATCAATGGGTACAAGATTCACTGATTGCCCTATACCAGAATCCAAGTCCAAGAATATAATGCCTTAACATACTTCTAATGGGCAATGGACAAAATCAATAATCTTATCATCAACACATCAACAAAGTGTAACAAGCATCATGCATTAACAAAACTCTTAGTTAATGTTACACTTTTAGGTCCATAACCCCAAAGCAAGTGCAAGTACAAAACAAAATACAACTAGCTAATGTATAAGCAACATCCAGTAACCTAGCCCTTGACTACAAAATAAGGCAAACCCACATGCCTTAAACAACTCTAGGGGTTACGCTTAACCCTTGTCCTGCCATCATTTCCTTTCAGGTGGACTAGTACCATTCCTTTTGGCCTTGCTGTTGTGTAAATATTTACCTAAATTAATAGGCAAATAATTGTACGTTTTACTTGCAAGTGCACAAGGTCAAAAGGTGTAGTACGCGTGTAAGTGCAAGATCGATCCCACAGAGATTGGTAAATTTTGCTTAAAATTAAATTCGCAATATAAAATAAAAGAAAGAAAAATTGAGTTTGATTAAATAATGAGAAAGAGGTAGAGCTTTGATTTCCACCGCTAATCATGCTTATATAATAAAACAATATGCTAATGCTTAAATTACATGATGAGTATTTAATGGTTGCCAACTTAAGGGCATGGTGTATACTCCTTAAGCTATTGGTTTCCCTAAGCAACGAGTTAGGCATGATGTATACTCTAACTCTTTTCTTTCTTAGAGGATTTAGCATGGTGTATACTAAGTTGTTCTCTAAGAAAGCATATGAACTGTGAAAACCGACAACCACATGAGACCTAGGGCATGGTGTATGCTTCCGGTTTCCCATGTTGATTAACCCAAGAACCAGGCGTGGATTACTTTTGTTACTTATGTTAAACCCAGGACTCGGTCATCCAAATTGATCTAACTAACAAGTCCATACCACATACATATGTTGATCAGGCAGACACATATGAGGAATTCATGGAAACAGGTATTAATCAAGTTAAATGCTATCAAGCAATTATCGCAAAGGCGCCAATATTGAATTAAAATATAAACATAATTAGGGCTTCAATCTAGCCTTACTGAAAGGTTTAGTTACACATAATATTGATGCTAATCATCTTCATAAAATAAAAATAGAGGAAAAGAATAAACTCGGAAAATCGCTTCCAAGAAAGTAGTAAATTCTTCTCTAAAATAATGTGTGTATTTCTCTATGTTTACCCAAAAACGTGTAAGGTTGAATCCTTGTGCAACAAGGATTAGCCAAAACCCTATAATAACAAAACTTCCAAAGCAGGGCTACGGCTGGAGTGGGCTTCACGCACTGGTGCGTTCAATCGTCCTTAGTGTGTTTGATAGCACTGCGGTCGATCTCCTTCTTCTGCGTACGAATGCAGGTGCGTTTGTTCCTTGCCTTAGGCGCTCAAGTGCTGGTGTGATCGATCACCCTTCTTCTGCGTTCGATCGCACTCGGGCTCCAGTTTCTCCTCTTTTTGCTCTTTAAGCCCATATTTCCATAAATGTCTTATTTTCTTCCAAAGACCTGTAAAACAAAGAAAACACAAAATAAAGTAAAATAGAACAAAATAACATAAACTAAAGGCATAGCAAATATAAATTAAGGGGCTTAAATATGAATATTTAAGCACTTATCACTTGCTGCAGTTCCGAATGAAGTGTCCCACCTTGCCACATCCGTAGCACAAATTCTCCCTAGATCTGTATTTCCCAAAATGCAATCTGCCACACCTATGGCACCAATGACACTTTTTCTTCTTTGAATGCAACTCTCGGGGTGTACTCCTCCTTAAGCTCCACGAGTATTCCTGATAAAACTCTTCCTTGAATCGAGTCCATGGAATGGCCTCCTCAATTCCTAATTCCATCACCAACGAGTTCCTCTTAGCGTACCACCATCGCCTTGCTTCTTCAGAGAACTTGTAGGCTGCGTACTTGACTCTTTGCTCCTTAGTGCAGTCCATAACTCGTAGCAGCTCCTCCAAGCTCGTAAGCCACTCTCTCGCTTCTCCATAGTTCAGGTTCCCCTTAAACATAGGGAAAAGATGCTTATAGAACTCCTTGAAAGAGCAACCTTTTCCTCCACTTGGAGTAGGGACTCCTCGTACGTTGACCAATGCTTCGACAAGACTTGCCATAGCTTCCAATGCTTGGGTAGTGTCCAGAATGTTTCTCGTCCTTCCATTGGGTTGCAATGGTCTCCTACCATCGTTGCTCCCAATGACGTTGTGTCGTGGTGACATCTCTGTAGTTACAACGACCATCAGCCCCTTACTTCGAAGCGCTACGCCGAGCCTCGCTCAAAACGTCAAATCTAATCGCAAACCTATTTGTACTAAGCACCTAAACTACTACTATCTTAGCCAAAGACCTAAGGCAGATCTAAGCTTAAGACCTTATCTAGCTATCTTAGCACAAATCAAACCTAATCTCCAAGGTTGCACCATCAAAGTTGTCCTAGTCCAGACTTCAACACTATATCAAATCCCTAAAATCCTCAAGTCCAACATCTTCAAGATCGTAGGTATTGAAATTATGTATCCCTTGCATACATATAATCCATCCTATACTCTGGTAGATCATCTCCTAGCACCTAGTAGATCGTGTCCTATATTCCGCATAGCAAAAAGCTCTAATGAATCCAAATCTAACTCGTAATAGATCCATTTCTATGGTCCAAAGAGCAACAGCTCTGATACCATCTATAACACCCATAGAATTAATTAACTGGTAATTAACTCTACGGTTCGTCTTCCAGCCTTGTTCCACTCCGAACAAGACCTTCGGGACCTCTACTCCTCAAAAACCGAGGATACTAAGCAACAGAAGTAATAAAGTACTATAAACATTAATCATTATAACCATAGCGTAAACCAAAGATCATCAAAGCAGCAAAAATCATAACATTATTACAAGGGATCTATGCTAATCCTTAACATGCAACAAACCCTAAGTCTACAACATAACTCAAAAGTACTAATTACCATGAGTACTCGCTTAAGCTTGCAATAAGTCCTCAAGCATCTCCTGGATCGAATCCTCCACAAGAACCAGATGCTTTACGATATCCACTATCTATAACAACATAATCGTACATATGGAGAAAAATTGAAAATAATACAAGGATAAGTCCGACGACTTAGTGAGTAGAAATCCGTATGATGTACCCGTTATTAATTTGTGGATTCTTTTATTTATAAAACACATGCAACATTATGAGATGACAATTATCATGCACTTGATATATATAATATAATATATGCTTATAATCATGAGAAACAATTATAGTTCAATAATATGGTATACCCGAGATATTACCACTTCTCAGTAGAGTTGACGCTGTCCCGAGGGACCTGTAGTACAATGCCAGTGCCCCAGCTATTGCACGAAACATACCGTACATAACAATAGCGACACGACCGAGTCCAACCTCGGGTGGCCCACACCACTAATACCGTCCATCCTATAGTGACCATCTATTGGGAATGGCTGCATCATTGGTCACGAGTCATTGGATCTNCACACACACATTGACCATAAAGCTAACCCGTATAGTAAGTCCATGACCATTATACCACACGTACCGGTGTACCATGTCATACGATGCAATTAATTTTATCAGTCTTTTACATGCACAGTTTTACAGGTCTCATTATTATCTTGTTAACAGACACACGTTTTCACAAAAGAAAGTTACCTGTAGTTCCAAAATATATTTCATGAGAATTGCAAAATATGCATATTTGACATCTGTATAAAATACGTGCAATGCAGGAAAAGTAACAATAAAGCATCCATGTGAGTTTGTACTCACCCGGGCTATAAAGCTCCTCCATGTAATTCCCTTGAGGCTCCATAACCTTGAATACTGAGAAAAGACCTATCATCAGTTCTATTTCTACTAAAACAACTGTACAACAAGGAAATAAGAGCTATAGGACGGCTGGTGAAAATAGGGTTTCCCTGTCACACACTGACCGTATGTCCGGGCTCGAGCCTGTACGTCCATTGTGACACGAAGGGTCGTACGTCTGGTCATGAGACCGTACGTCCGCTCCGACGTCTTTCAGGGAGAACCTCATTTTCTCTCCATTGTCTGCCTATTCTCCGACTTCTAAGGCCAACAAAGGCTTTCTAGGGCCTCTTAACACATATCGAAACCTCCATGCAAAGCAACAACGCTAAGCTAACGTAACGCTAGCCTAAGCAAGATCTAAAGCATAACTAAGCTAACAACTAGCAACATAGAACTATAATCGAGCAGCATAACAATGTATTAAGAAGTTAAGGAAGCCGAGAGTTACCTCTTTGATGCAAAACCTCACGAGTTCCTCCACCGGCAACACCGAAACACTCACGAAACCTCACAAACAGTCACAACATGGTCTACCAACAACTTAGGGGCGAAGAGGGGGGTAGAGGGGCGAATTTGGTGTGAAATTGGCGAGGGGGTATTTATAGGGCCAGAAAGCAGCGGACGTCCGGTCCTAAGGGCGTACGTTCGGTACTATTACACAGTGGTCCAAAGGCTGTCTTGTACGTCTAGGTATTACTCGGAGAGTATTCCAAAAAGTAGTGTACTTCCGGTACTTTTGGCGTACGTCTGCTGTACTATTCACAGAGTACGGCTGTACTATTTAAGAGCGTATGTCCGGTGGGGGACCACCGTACGTCCGTACTACAAACAACAACATACGTCCTACATTTCAGCGTACTTCTGCACTAAAAGACAGGAGCATATGTTTGCCAACCCTAGCATACGTCTGGGCTAAAAGACAAACCAGAAGACAAATTCTCAAAATGCCCTTCTGGCTGATCCTAGTGACCCAAAGTCCAAATTAACCTTCTAACTAAGCCACTTATGCTTAGTTAAATATTTGGGTTACTACATGTGCACAGTGGATTTCCGATGGGTCACAAGGCAGAGCATCACCCACTCTCAACTTGGGCTCTCAACTCCTTCTCATGCCGATACTCTCTCTCTATTTCGGTTTATCTATCTAAGTGTTTCTCGCCCTTTCCCTTTCTCACTCTCTCTCTGGTGCGAAACAAGATGAAAGGGAGCAATTTGCTTGTGCAGGAGAAAGAAAGGGAAACGGTGTGGGAGAAAGAAGGAGAAGAAGAAAAAAAAAAATGCAAACAAGTAGGGCTATGTGATTTCTTTTGCTGAGGCTAAGGGGATAGGATTTTCTTATCTCCTCATAGCCAATTAAAGCCACACACGTGGTAGTCGGTAGATTTTCTTTTTAATTCAAACCACTTACTTTTCTAAACTACAATATTGCCCCATCTGATTTTAAAATTTAATTCTATCATTTGTTAATTTATATTTAACCCTTTATTTAATTTAACTACAATTTTTCCTAACAATAATTATTTATGACATATTCTATTCAATATTAGTTCCTAAGTATCCCTTTAATTTAATTAATTCAAATTGTTATCAAATGGGTTCAACATATAATCAATTAATTATTGCAATTCTTAATATATATTCATATATATACACGAGCTTATACGAGTTGATTCATAAGCTTAGCCGAGTTGAGCTAAGCTTACTTCGTTTAATATTCAAGCCAGGATTTGTGTTTACGAAATGCTTCATTTAATATTCGAGTCAAGCCCGAGCCCAACCCAAACTTGCTCGCAAGACACTTCACTCACTTAACAGCCCTAGCTCCTCCCCATTCATGGAAAGTAATTGAGTTCTGATACCAACTGATGTAGCGTGACTTAGTGGGCTGCAGCGAAGAACAACAATAAAGTAGTGGATAACTAATTCTAGGTCTTGAATCTATCAATGATCTAAGAATTCTTCTTAAAATATAGAGTCTATCTATGATTTCAAGGAAAAATATAAAGAAAACTCACATGTGAGTAATTCTTATTTAACAAAATCAATAATAAACAACAACTACCTTTCTTTGGAGGCTATAAACATATATTTATTTATAGCCCAAAACTTAAACCTAATAAAATATGACGTAAATATTCCTATAACCCTAAACCTAATAAAATAACGAAATAAAGACTCTCAAAACCCTAACCCTAATAAAATAACAATATAAAGTCGGTTTAGAAAATAAAGCAAATTGACAGCTACGCAATCTGCATCAGGTATTGTCTTTGCCTAGGCCATAATTGGGAAAAGGGATTCATTGCATCTTTATGTAAGCTTGCAAAGAAATATGCTAAAATTTTAGCTAGTCGAGGGTCTCAAACTTTTGGGCTCTGATGAGTTGTCACGTGAATTTTGATGTTAAGGGAACATAAAGAAAATCATAAGGATATAAAAATGTAAAAGCAATAGCAGAATAAAAGAAAATAATGATAAAAATTGTATGTGGCTCAGTCTATAATTAATGTTCATACGATAAAATGGCCTACAATATATATATATATTATAACAATATTTCTTCTCTATTCATTTTAGAAAAATAGAGGATGCTTAACAAAATAATATCATAGATACAATGAGAAATTTCTTCCATCCAAATTTGATATATGTTTTGTTTAACTCTTTGCTACATATTCTCCCAATCAGTTTCCAGATCTGCAACATATTCTGGCGAATTACATCTTTGGCCATTGCCCGACCCATCACAACTTTTTCAACTAGACAGTGATTTTTCGGCTTTTCTATCTCTGCTACAAGTGCATTCCCAAACACAATCCTCTTTGCTGTCTTTATCATCAGTGACCATTTTTCCATATGCCTGATAATTCATCCACCATCGGTTAATGATTTGCTCCCAGAAAATAACCAGAGACATTGGAGATAGGGTTGGCAATATCCTCTATATTCCTATTTGTGAGAAAAAAAGAAAAAGAAAAAGAAAAATAAAACCCGACAAAGAGAACGAATTGTAGAGGAGAAAATTATATTTATTATGTATATAAGTATATTGTACATTATAATTTATATTTAAATGATTGTGGAGAGAAATGTCTCTATATCCAATAATCCTTATTCGCTATCCGCATAAGTGGATATAAATAGCGGTTTTAGGGTATGTGGATTGTTAGATCGAGCCTCTGACTATCTCATCTGAAAACCAATTAGTGTCCAGTGAGGGAAGCCAAATCCTTTTATAGTATTCGAATTCGCACCCCGCAAGGTATCTAAGAGTCGTCTAAATGAGTAGATCAAGCAGCAGCATTGTTGAACCTCAACAATCCCTCCCTCAACATGACGCTCCTGCGACTCATACCCATTACCCTAGTTCTGATACCATTTTTTAGATCAGGTCTTTGACCATCTCATCTAAAAACCAATTGGTGTCTAGTGAAGGAAGCCAAATCCTGTTATGGCATTCGAAATCGCACCCTACAAGATATCTAAGAGCCGTCCAAGTGAGCAAAGCAACAACATTGGCATTATTGAACCTCAACACGGATGTTGTTATTGACCGCATCGGCATTCCTTTTATATATATAAGCTTCAAATTCAAGAACTGGACCATCTCTTTCTATTGTTTAGAAGTTTGTTAGTAATGAAGATTATTATTTTGTTATATTTTACTTACAATACAATTGTTATTATATTTTATATTTAAATGATTCATGACTTGTACTGGTAGGGGTTCTGATTTGGATTCGTGTCCATCAACATCCACTTATGAAGGTGTTACATTTATACTTAATTTATTATTTTTATGTTTGTCAGATTTGTTATTTATGGCAAAATGATTAGCGATTGTGATCTGAATAATAGTGTTCAAATATCAAAAATGCTTCTTTGTATTCATTAGAAGAATAAAATATAATTTGAATGCCCAAAACGCTCATTACCTCATGTGCAAATAATAAATAATAACCTCATTTAATAACTAAAAAATTGCTTAAAGCAAATGCGGATAAGAATGTATGACCTCGTTTTCACCCCTACTGTCTGGTTGTATTTCGTCCAACACGTCTTACTAGTACTCCCCATTTGCATGACAACCCATGCCTTTTTTGCTTCGTTTGCACATTATTCTCTCCATGGCTCTTTCTCTATCACCTACTCAGTACTCTAAACTTTCATTATTGTTTTAGTTGTAATTGATGTGGAATGTCTTTCTTTGTAAATGGGCTCTACTTAGGTTTTTTTTTTTTTTTTTTTTTTTCTTAATAGATGATGAGTCATTTTTCACGGTTGGTTGTACAATATATCTCTCAATTCATTTGGAGAGATATGAATGAACTAATGCCCAATATTGATAAACTTTCAAGAGATTTGGAGGAGTTAGTTATTGCCGATTTAAGGAGAACTAAAGTTTAATTATAACAAGTAGTGGGCAATTCAATTACAAAAAAAAAAAAAAAAAAAGTAATGGGCAATTGATTGTAAAGTAAGAACGATGAAAGAAGACTTCAGTTAGTTCTGTGGGTTTGAATCCCTTGGTATGGACTGTTTGTTTTTTGTTTTAGTTTTCTACATTAATATGATCTTAATATTGTTCATTTTCAGAATAGTAACTGAGATATATCTAATGCAGGATGATTGGAATGGGGAATGAGCAGCTTTGGGAAATGTTCGATTTTTCATCTCATCATCTGCTGGTAAATAATAAATTTGTAAAAAATATTTATTCATTGACCTTATTTTTTGGTAGTGAGATAGGGGGAGACCAAACAGTTCAGGTAAGAGTTGGTTGTAGAGCTGGTTTGTAACCCAACCTTCTTGATTTTTTTGGTCTTGTTTCATTCTTGCTTCATGGTTATGATTGATTTTGCAATGTCTTGCTTTGTAAAATTGGTTTTATTTTTGCTCTTATTTACATTTTTTTTTTTAATAGATGATGAGCTATATTTCAAGGGATCATTATGAGAATATTCTCTCACAATTTTTAATAAAAATATATTAAAAAGATAATTAAATGATATAAGTAAAAATATAACTAATTAGATGTAGAAGACCTTTAAAAATTCATTAGCTAAACTTGAAAATGTGAATTTTGATGAGCTATTTTGCATAAAAGTTTGGCTCCTCCATTATGAATGCTTTTAGCCTTAGGCCAAGCTTAGACTATTCACAATTTTAGCTATTCACTTTCATTATTATATTTAAATATTATTTTTTTGAAGATTTTTTTTTTAATTTTTTATGTAACATTTATATTTTTAAATATTTGTAATTTCATAAAGGTCATATTTTTAAAATTTTGTATTTTCTTAATGGTCATATTTTCCCAAAAAAAAAAGGTCATATGCTCAATATGAATAAAAATAGAAACTTAAAATTTAAATAATTTTTTATTCTTTTGGCGAGTGAACAATATTCACTATTGTTGGTGATTACTATTCACTGCCAAAAGATTTCTCACCAAATTGGTCAGACTGCTAGGGACTCATCATAAACCATTTCAGCAAATTGACCCTCTTGGAAATAAGCTCTTCAAGGTCCATTTAAGCTCTTCAAAATTAGTTTTTTTTTTTTAAAAAAAAAAAAAAAAAAAACTCACATAAAGGTCCATTTAACTAGTTGCCTACTCTGTTTCAAATTAAACCTTTATTACACAATCTTTGCAAATATCAAAAGCCAAAAAAGTGAAAGCTATTTAGTTTAAGAGCATCTCCGGCAGATTCGTCGTATAACTCATATAAGCCACTTTATCCCTCCAACAAATGAACTAGTTTCGCATATGAAATTTTACTGTAGCACTTTTAAAGATTTTATAGTTCTTTTTTAGTCCCTCATCTCTCCTCTTTCTCTTTCTTCTCTCCCTTTGAAAAATAATATTTAAATAAAATAGAAGATATAAGAAATAGTTTATGGAGTATGTAATGTATAGAAAAAGTAGTAGCTAAATCAAAAAATGTGCACTTTTCACTAGTTATCTTAATGGGGATTGTTGGAGATGCGTGTATTCCCTTTTCTCTCATCTACTAAGAATTAAGAAGAAAAATAATATTTAACTAAATTAAAGAATGACGTAAAGAGTTTGATGCTCGATTCTTTTTATAAGTGACTCTCTATTTTTTTTTAAAAAAAAAAAAAATGTTTTTCTTTTAAATCTAACTTTTGTTTGAAAATCTCATTAGAACTTTAGAAGTGTTCTTATATATTCATTTTCAAAAAATATTAAAAAAGAATATTTAATTAAAGTAAAAAAAAAATATGTAAAGAGTACTATGATATTTAATTCATTTTAAAAGTATCAGTTTCTAGAAAAAAGTAATGTTAATCACACTCTTAATTTTCTACACCCATTTTTCCGGACTCATTGGTGAATTTTAAAACCCAATAAAAATCAATCTCATATTTAACTGTGGTCTTAAAAGCCAGGTAAGAAAATAACTGTGAAGAGTTACATTTAATGGGTCATTTGTCAATATGGGTCATTTAATAAATAAATAAAAGGTTAAAAGAAAAAGATATTACCAAAAAATGGATAAATGTTCTCAAGAACTAGAATCCACCGTACATGTGGATGTAGATGCTCAGTTTCCAGCAATAAAGCCGTTTCCCTCTCAAGGACATTCACACAAACCACGCTGAATTTTTAACATCTGAAAGTTGATTTAATTTTTCTTTTTGCACACTCGTCCCTCTACCCTTTTTAATTGTATCCACAACTCGAATAATTTTAATAAGTGAAAGTTACAGACCAAACCATGTAAGTGAGTGTCTATTTTATTATTCCTCTCTTTTTCTTTAATTTTCACGCCTTTTTTTTTTATTTTCATTCAGGATTTCCATGCAAACCCTAACAAAGTAGCTGTTAGAATGGGTCAAAGTCATGTGATCGGTGTGCCGTTCTCTGACACACCTTCTTTTAAGTGCAACGACCTATACTTTCTCCCCACTAAGAGTGTTTATAAATAGCACAGCCTCTTCTCAATGTCTTTACAAGCATCTTCTAATTATTATGGTTTTTCTTTTGTAACTGAGGGAGAAGAAGAAGAAAGAAGGAGGGGAGGCTTTCGGTTACATCAAAGGTGAGACATTTTTCTTTTTGTTGAGATTTCGATTTTGATTTTTGTGGGTTCTCTGC
Organism: Carpinus fangiana; assembly: GCA_006937295.1. Classification (NCBI taxonomy): domain Eukaryota; kingdom Viridiplantae; phylum Streptophyta; class Magnoliopsida; order Fagales; family Betulaceae; genus Carpinus; species Carpinus fangiana. The sequence continues at coordinate 20,490,317 of CM017324.1, forward strand.
TGTTAGAAGGAAAATTTCTGATGTTTGAATTGAGATGCTTCTCTTATTAACCTTGCACTTAGTCGAAATCTGGGCTTAACTGTATATTTTGAGTTTTGATTACTCATATTTTTGGAGTCTTAAAACAATACAGCGTTGTTCTTAAAAATTTTGGGATAATTAAGTTTTTTTCTTGTGTGGGTGTTTTGAGATCATGTCCAAATGGTGAAAATGTTGTTAAATATAAGGGTTTTATTTAAGAGATTTTCTGGTTGAGAGTGATGTGTCAAACACTAATTAAGTCCCTTATTCTCTCCATCATCTAAATCAAGAGTGAGATAGAACCTCCCATATTATCATCTTTTTCTTATTCTATTAAAAAATAAAGAAATGTTGTCATCGTCATACAAGCAACCTTCATTGGCTGCACACGAATAAAATTTTTGAGACCCATCATGCTAACACAAAAAGAGGTTAAGACCCGTAGATACAATGGTTGATTTTCATTATCATATCATCATATGACTTTAATTTTCACTACAACTTTGATTAAAATGGGAGGTAAATGATAGAATTAAGGTTCGAACCCTGGACACTTGGCTCTGATAACATGTTAAATTACCACTTATATTAAAAGCTTAATTAAGCTAATATGAATAGGTAAATTTAATCACTTAATCATTAGTACTTAAACGTCTTTATTTTGTCATATAATTACGCAAACTATGTTGCCAAAAACATGTGTTGAATGAAAATAAGTCAAGAAAGAAAAAATGAATTTGAACGAAAAAAAAAAGAAAAGAAGTTTATGTAAAAATTGAGGTTTGCAAGGAAAACCACATTTTGCAAAGACGATTGTGTTATATTGACAAGTGTGGAAAAATTTAACCTTTGTAAGAAAATTGTTATCCGAATCTTGGTAATTAAGTGGGGTTATATGCTTAGCACTTCGATGCTATAAGAAATAAATTAGTAGCACTCAACGGTTATACACTTAGCAAATTCAGCGGTCGGTCAAGTGAGAGTGTACACTTGATCAGTTTTGGAAAAAGATAAAATGAAAAAGAAACGTATAAATGTGAAATGTGAAATGTGACGATTGAACATGTTAATTTATCTATTTCAAGTGCTATTTGCATTATAATAGTTGTTCAATAAATACAAGTTAAATTTTTTCAAAAAGAAATGGAGGCTCACATCACAAATATTTGGTCAGGATACTTTATACTTACTAAGCTGTACGTGGACTCGCATACTCGTTTATCTCTGCCGGCCACTCTCCGCGCCAAGTTTAATGCCTTGCATTTCTCTTGCATTGTCATGGCGGGTTTATGCTCCGGTGCAAGCAGCCTTACAACCCCTTCTCCCTCTCACCTCCGCAAGGTATTTTTTTCAAAGAGTAAAACATTTTTTTCACAAAGATATATTAAAATTGAAAAATACTCCTATACGAGGAAAATTGCTTTTCTTATTATCAATTTCCATTGTCGTTAATTATGATTGTATTTTCTTCCGAACATCCATAATGTTATTATCTTCTCATTTGTCAAAAGTAATTTTTTTCGATTACTTGCAGTTGTGAAATCAACGGATGCAGTTTTATATGGGAATAAGTGGCTTTGGGAAATGTTCAATTTTTTTTTTCAGGTAAAAAATAATCTTCTAAAATATATTTGTTTGGTAACTTTTTTTTTTTTTCGTTGAATATAGAAGTTGATTTCAAAAAGTATAAATCTATAAAACTGAAAAAAAAAATCAAAGGAAAAAAAAAAAATAAAAATAAAAACCCCACCATATGAGTAGAGCAATTGAAAGATCTAGCACGTACAAGAGATAAATAATTTAAATTAAAAAAAAATTAAAAAAAAAAAAACTGAAAGTGAAATATATTCGAATCTACCATATGAGAAAGATTTCAATTAATGAAAGAAACATTCATAGAAAAACATGTCCAATTTAAACGAATCAATAATTATTAGAATATTTGTAATAAATAAATAAATAAAATTTAGATAAGGGAATGATTAATTAGGACAACTAAATAAGTTTCATTGGAGTTGTTTTGCTTTGCATAAGAATTAACACTTTTTAGATGATGTATATTCTCAGTGACTAATTCTATTTAAATAATACCAAGCAATAAATATAATATATTCTAGGTATTATTTAAATACCAAGCACCCTGGCCTTTACGTGGAATTGTTGTTATTTGATCACTGTTAGCATTACATATAATTTTTATTCATAAATTTAAATTATTTCGAAATAGAGAAGTGTAACAATCAATTTGTTTTTTTTTTTCTTTTCCAAAACCGTTAGTGGATTTTTTTGAACCCCACGGTTGATTTTTCCATCTGATCTAGATTCTCCCAAGAGAGGTAATGCTATTATATATTTGTTTTTTTTTTCTTTTTTTGTTTTTAGGAAAATCGTTGTGATATTATATATATATGTATATACAAATATCATTTTAATTAATATGTATTAGTTCATTTTTCTATTTGATTTTGTTTCTTACAAAACAAGAAAAAAAAAAAAAAGGAAGAATGTGATTTTGTTTCTTACACTAAGGATGCCGTATTAATTTGTATGGGTCCAATAATGGCTTTAATGTGATGTCTCACTGGGCTAATTTTTTTAATTTATATATATATTAGGAATCTCACGATTGGAGGAGTAAAGGAGTGCTTCATCGCCGTGTTCATACCCAATCTGCTGGTGAGTCATGCAAGATTTGATATTTTAGTTATGTTTCTATATATAATTTTTTTTTTTTTTTTCATTTTGAAAATTAACCATTAAATCCCACGCTTCATTTTTAAAATGAAAGGATAATAAATAAATAAAAAAAGGAGAATACAAGAAAGCATTTCTCATTTTTGTTTTTTTATAGGTTACGGTGGATGCCATGCACAAATTGAACAATCGAGACCATGCACTCCTTCCTCCATTGTCAATACAAGACTTTTGTAAACCAGAAGAAACAAAGATTTATGGGTTTAATACGCACCTTGCTTTTAAATGGGTTAAAAAATATGGACTGGCGAATGAGTCATCCTAAAGCCTCGAGTCATGTTAAAATATTTTATATTAATGTCTTTCTTATTAAGGTTTATTCTTTACTTTGGGTTGCTTATTACTCACAACCTCTTTATTTATAGAGGTTTCTGTAATCATATCAATTAATATAGAAGAGAATACATTAATGTAGCCTTTAATTATATGATTCCGCTTTCTCTCTTCTCTCTTCTCTCTTTCTTCCGCTGTCCACATTAATATATTTAACAAGTCAAGAGGCTTGATCTGCACAAGATATCAATCAACAAAGATTCTCCACAAGAAGTAGCATATACATGTGCACACACAAATAAATTTTTTAATATCTTAGGGAAGAAGTGTTATGACTGTGATTGTCTTCCCTTAATCCAACTTTATTTATGGTACGTAGACATATAAAAGAAAAAAAATAACAAACAAAAAAAAAAATTATTTATTGTAGATATGTAAAAATAGAAGATTCCCCATATAATATAATTTAAATTCTTCTCGGCTTGATTTATCAAGAAAATACCATAGTTAATATCTATGGTACTTCAAAAATAAATTAAACTAGATTTGAAATAAACTAGATCGAATTTCTAGTAAAAAAGAACAATAAACTGATAATGATCTGAAATAAACAAGATCGAATTTCTACAACTTCACACAACAGTTATACATAGACATAGAATATAAAAATGTTATTTCTGTATTCTGCCATCAAATTTACTCCGGTGATCCCATTTACTCATTGTAGTCTCTATTCTTACATCACAGAAATTAATTGAAGAATTAATTTAATGTGCCGTTACAGTAGTTTGATGGGTTTATATTCTTGTTCAATTTCATTTTAAAGTGTTTTTGGTCCATCGTCCAAACTCTGAGTTTGGGTGGAGCACCGAAATGTAGAATGTGGACGAAAAATGATCGTCCGCATCCATTATTTACACTTATCCATTAGCCGCACATGTGGATGTCGATGCGGACAGCAAAAATCAATATGTGCAAATGCAAATGTGGATAGCGAATTTGTTTTTATTTTAGTAAGGGTAATTTTGTTATTTTTATAAAATTAAGGGTACATTGTCATTGTTTTGGTAGTTTGTAGGGTAAATTGTCGCAGTTAATAGTTTGATAGTAGATTATCATTGGGGTGATAATTTGAGAAGGTTAAGTGGATTTTACCATTTTCTCTTTTAAGTCTTATTATTTCATGTTCTTAAATCAAGTGATAAGTCATTCTATATCTAATAAGTAATAAAAAAAAAATTTTAAAAAAAAGAACTTTTAAACGAAATTTTACTAAAAAATAAAAGCAACAAAAAAAAAGTGTTCTGATTGACATACTAAATTATATAAAAATATATGATTCTTTTTTAAATGTATCGCTTATAAAATTTGATTAACAATACATGTTACGGTTGCTTATGAAGAAATAATTTTTATCAAAATTAAATTTGATAAAATCCTACCTAGATAAGATCATCAATGTCACAAGAGAAATTAAATAAAATATCCATATTATCAATGGAAAATGAGATGTTGAAAAACTTGATTATAAAAACTTAATTAGTAATTTGCATCATAAAAAGTAAGAATAATAATTTTTAAATATAAGAAAAAAGCCCCACTTAAACTTATTGCCTTAGGCCACAAAATCTATCGAGCCAAGCCAGGTGGAGTGATTGATTAGCAACAATGACTGATCGCCCATGTTTTTTTTTTTTTTCTCGAAAAAAGAATAGCAACGTTACGGAAAAATACAATAGATACATTAATTTAAAAGCCATGTATATTTTAAAAAGATTTTTATTTTTTGGATATTGCATTTTTCTTGGTCTACTAAAAATATTTTCAGACTAACAAATATTTTAAGCTTGGTCAAACACTCAATACACCCAAAAATAAAAACCTTTTTTTAAAAAATATTTTAAACCGAAACAAATGGGGTTTGGTTTTAATTGGTATAGGATGGTCAAACAAAAATTACTAGAATAAAATAATAATTATATAATTGTTTTTAAATCTTGTTCTTAGGGGTGTCAAAAAAAATTGGGACACCGGAACCGGAACCGGAAAACCGGGAAACCGAGGTCCCAGTTCCGGTTCCGGTTTGGAAAAATTAAAAACCGGGTACCCCGGTTCCGGTACCCGGTTTTTGGTACCCGGTTTTTACCGGGTTACCGGGAACCGGGTTAAATATATATATTTTTTATTTTTTTTAGTTAGGGCTTTACATTTTAGTTTTTTTGTTTGTTTACATACTTGTTTTTACTTTTATTGTTTTAAAATTTTCTTTATGCACCTAATTTAAAATGATTTTTAGGGTATTTTAAAAAAATTGAATTTTTATTTCTAAGGCCCATATAGGCAAAAAATCGATTTTTTTAAGGATTGTTGGGCTTTTTTAGGTTTATTTTTCCATTATTTGGAATAATAACAACAAAGCCCCTTTAATTTGGACAAAAATACTAGATTTTTTTTAAAAATAACAAACTTATGAAAAAAAAATATAGGCTTATTTTAAGCCCAACACCTAAAATAAGCCCAAAAAGTAAATTTTTTTTTTAAAAAAAGGTTACCGGACCGGGTACAACCGGAACCGGCCGGTAACCGGGACCCCGGTTTTACCGGAGTGCCGGTTCCGGTTTCGATTTCCCAAAACAAGAAACCAGGGTACCCCAGTTCCGATTCCCGGTTTTGGTCAAAAACCAGGAAATCGGACCGGGTTGACACCCCTACTTGTTCTATTGGTATCAATAAATGAAGCTCAAAGACGGCTAGAATAAAAGGAAAAAAGAATTAGTAGAAGGTTATGAGTAGAAAAGCTCAAAAGCACTTGCATTAATGTTTGTTTTTACTAGAAGGTTGGCTTTAACTCGTGCATGGGACAAAAGGCATTTGCAATAGAGAAATATGTGATTGGACCACCAAATGACTCATCTCTTGAGAGGTTTTTTAGGGCAATCAGACTACCCTTAACTTGAATAGTGGCCAGATCATTCTATTTAAGAGTTTAAAGAGTGGTATAGTCAATTGTTTTGCAGTTTTCATACTAGAGTAGTCTGAGCTAGTATGAAAACTCTTTTAAAAAATGATTTAACTCTACCCAAAACTTATTTTTTAAGGGTGGTTAGACTCACTCTTTCGTTCATATATAAGAGGTTAAGCCACACCCAAGCAGTAGAGAGGGGAGAGCCACCCCGCCACCTTTCTTTTATTTTTATTTTTATTTATTATTGTTTTTAGGTGTCAAGCCAATGAGGCATTTTTTACATGTACATGTTTATGTTGTTATATGTCTTTTATATGAGGTAAATAATTATGCATATAACCCTAGAAAAAAGGCAGTGAGAAGAGAAGTCAAGGGATTGGATTATGGGCCTGAGGAATTGTTGTGGTCACGGGTACTTTGCATGTAAGAAGGGCTTACTTTTAAGGGATTGAAAGTCATAATCTTGATTGAATGGTGCATTAATTATCAAGGAATCACTAATGAAGGATTGAAAGTTTCCTTTGGTTTCTCCTTTAATTTGATCCGAACAGAACAGAGAAGACAAAATCAGAGCATTTTATTTCAGACTTTACATTAATAGCCAATTTTCCTCTCTTTTTTCCTTCCCTGACCAACAACTAATTGATTTGATCAAAGCTTCCATGCTCAAAGCTGCTTGAGAACGCTGAAATTGAATCTTGAATTGATTTGATCCCAATAAAGTCCGACCTCATCACCCCTCTTCAGCTTCCTTCTAATCACAAATTCATTTTTCCATTGTTTGATGAGGACATAGCTCCCACTTTTCCATTGTTTGAATTCCATTTGGTGTTCAGATTTTGTATCAGAGTCCCAAACAACTACTCCTACACCATCCTGAATCTTTTCAATGGTTTCTGCATCCCACATCGGCAAAACATGCTGCTCTACCAATCCCGCCGCCAGCAAAAGCCTCGCCAAGTCCCCAACATCGCTTGTTTGAATTGTCTTCTTGATAACCCAGGGATCAAACCCAAGCTTCAGTTCCAATGAAACTTCTCGGCAATTATGTTTCATCCTTTTGATCCCACGACCGCTGGATGAAGGAGGAGTGAGCTTCGCAGAGTTTTCGCATGATTTCCTCTTTGTGGTGACGCAAGAAGCGCAATCCAACTTTAAATCCAACGAAATCTCCTCCAATTCAGATGGGTTCATGCTTGCAAGTGCTACTCCTTCGGCTTTACTGACTTCAACATGATCTCTCCCCGCAACAGCTAGAAAATTATGGAAGATGGGTTCCTTAATCTTTCTGTTATTTTCAGAGCAAGAGGAACAGGAACTGATCATCTCATCGGATGTTATGGCCTCGAAAGGAACCGATGAAAGATTGATCATCTCATCAGCGCCTGGGATGCTCTCCATCAAAATATCATACATGGCCATGGCCATGGCCGCCATGAAATTTCTGGTTTCGGGTTTGCAGAGTAAACCCGATTGATCGAGACGAAAAACCCGTGAACTGAATTTGCAGGAGATTAGAGGAAGTTCCGCCATCAAACTGAGACAAAACTACAAGAAACAAAAAGATTTTGTGTTTCTTGGAGGATCTTGGAGTATTGAAGAGGTGAGTGGGATTTTTATAAGGAAAAGATGTGAGGTGCTTTCCAAATTTTCAGGCCCTTGTAGAGTTCTAATAGGAGTTGCCAATGTCGGTTCTAACTAAGGCGGTCGGAGGAGATTCTGTCGTTTGCGGGGATTATAAAAGCCAACGACTTGGACATAAAAATTACGTTGATGTTGAAATTTTCCAGCCGTTAAGAGTCCGAAGTCGGTGGAAAACTGAAGTTGTGTTTCGAATCGCATAGCCTACGACTAGTCGTTTTAATAATGAAATTCTCAAGTGAAACATTAATTCTAATTCTTTATTAATAGGCATATTTCTCTGCGTATCGTTTTTAGTCGAAAATGTGGCTCTTTTTTAATGTGCGTTTGCATTCGGCTAGATGCCTCGTAATTTTTTTTTTTTTTTTTTTGGAACAACTAGATGCGTTGTGGTCAGATTTTGAAATTTTTTACACAGATTTGTAAATTTGGTACGAACCTAATACAAAATTAGTGAGTTATATATGATTGAGAAATTTCACCGTTTAATTAAATGAATCGGATTATGGTTGATCAGCTTATACTTATATTTTGACATGACCTGAACCTGATACGCGACATTTCGAGCTTACAATTTTTGGCACAACCTATGAACCAGACACGAACTTAACACAAAATTAGTAAGAGTTGATGGGTCTAACCCTAACCCACTAATTATGCTTACCCATGGAATGGTTTTTAATGCAAGGACATAAGAACTTCATTTTTTTTAAAAAAAAAAAAATGCTCATAAATATTAAATAATATTGTGAAGTTCTCAACAAGTGCAATTTGATGTTATAACAGAAATAGTAAAACAAAAAATAAATGCTCCTAAGGTCCATGAATGCAGGAATCATTCCATTCTATCTTATATTATAATCATGAACTTCTTGTTTTAAATCTAAAAGATGTTCCACTTTTTAATCAAATGTATGATAGGATGCTAGATGCCATTTGTGAAAGGCCGGCCGTGACCCACCTCAAAACCCATTTTTAATGCTTCAAAATCCGTTTCTAATGCCTTAAAACTCAGTTCTGGATTCAAATCTAAAACCTAGAGGGGAAAGATTAACCCCTTTAAGGATTTTATCTCCCTAAAAAAGGAAAATGTGACTCACGGCACGGGAGATGGCGACCCAGCCAGACCCATTGGCGTGACCTAACACTACAAGAAATCATATTATCAAGGGCGACTTATTAGCGTCGACTCTGAAGTTGACGCTAATAGTCAACCCAAAACATGAGTATTAGTGTCCACTCTAGAGTGGACGCTAATACACTGGCGGGAAATACATCAAAAGCTGATAGTTTAGTATCAGCATCCACAAAAGTGGACGCTAATACCCTATTATCAGCGTCCACTCTCAAAGTCGACGCTGATAGTAGGGTATTAGCTAATAGTCTTATCAAAAATTAAAAAAAAAAAAAAAAAAAACTAGAAGTGTATTAGCGTCCACTTTTATGGACGCTAATAGTCTTATCAAAAAATATAAAATATAAAAAAAATAATAAAATAAAATAAAACTGGAAGGGTATTAGCATCCACTTTTGTGGACACTAATACTCTTATCAAAAAATAAAATAATAAAATAAAACTGGAAGGGTATTAGCGTTGACCCAAAGTGGATGCTAATAGTCTTACCAAAAAATAAAAAATATTAAACAAAAATAAAACTAGAGGGGTATTAGCATCGACTTAAAGTTAATACCCTATTATCAGCGTCCACTTTCAAAGACGACGCTGATAGTAGGGTATTAGAGTGGACGCTAATAGTCTTAACAAAAAATAAAAAAAATATAAAACAAAAATGAAACTAGAAGGGTATTAGTGTTGACCCAAAGTGGACGCTAATACCCTATTACCAGCGTCCACTTTCAAAGACGATGCTGATAGTAGGGTATTAGCATCCACTTTTGTGGACACTAATAGTCTTACCAAAAATTATAAAACAAAAATAAAACTAGAAGGATATTAGCGTCGACCGAAAGTGGATGCTAATACCCTATTATCAGCATCCACTTTGGAAGTTGACGCTGATAATAGGGTATTAGCGTCCACTTTAAGTGGACCCTAATACTTTTGTCAAAAAATAAAAAATATAAAAAATATATATTAATTTTTTAGAGGCTAACAAAAAAAATTGATAGGCTTATATGATTTTTTAATGGGCAAGAATAAAAAAAATTTTAAAAAAAAGTTCAATTGAAAATAAATAATATATATCTAAAAATTAAAAAATGGTATATACATATTAAAAATAGAAAAAAATTATAATTATAACCCAAAAAAATTATTTATTTTTTCTATAGGACTTAATTTTAATAGACTAATATAAATTGTTAACAAAAAAAGAAAAGAAAGAAAGAAGTAATACTTAAACTATCAGCGTCAATCTCTACAGGTCAACTTTGATAGTCTAACTATGAACGTTAACTAAACTGAGTCATATTAGCCCTAATAATATGTCATTATATCTTTTATATAAATTATTGGATATTCGATTGATTGTGATAGAATCAAATGATCGATCAAATTTTAAAGAAATTAAAGATTCAAAATCCGATCGATCCTAGTGAATTAGTTCAATTGATCGATAGTGATACAATCAAATAATCAAGCGAACTTTATACGATTGTAAGTTCAACCAATCATCTGATCGATTCTAGTGAATTAGTTTGATTGATCATGATAGGATTAAATGATCGATCAAACTTGATACAATTGAAATTGAAGGTTCGATCGAATATCCAATTGATCTTAGTGAATTAGTTCAATTGATGATGATATGATCAAATAAAAATGAGAAATTAAAAATAAATAAATAAATAAATTTTGGGTTGATTCTATCTCTTATTCTTATTTAAATGTTTGATTGATCGTGATATGATCAAATGTTCGATCAAACATCCGATCGATTCTAATGAATTAGTTCGATCGATCGTGATACAATCAAATGATTGATCCAATTTGACACAATTGAATGTTTAATCGAATATTCGATTACTCTTAGTGCATTATCCTGATCGATCATGATAAGATCAATCGATCAATCCTAGTACATTAATATTATTGATCGTGATATGATCATTTAATAGATTGAATATCCAATTGATCGTCTGAACAATCCTAGTGCATTAGTTCAATTAAGCTTGATAGGATTATTCAACCATTTGATTGAAGGTTCAATTGAATATCCAATCGATCTTATTGAATTAGTTCGATTGATCGTGTTATGATCAAATGATTAAAACAATTGAAATTGAATGTTTGATCAGACATCCAATTGGTCTTAGTGCATTCTTTTAATCTATCGTGATAGAATCAAATGATTGATTATACTTTAAACAAATTATTGATCGATCGAATTTTCGATCAATCCTAGTGAATTCGTTTGATTGATCGCGATAGGATCAAATAATCGATTAAACATTCGATTGATCATGGTGAATTAGTTCGATTGATGGTGAATTAGTTCGATTGATCGTGATCAAAAAATTTAAGTTTTTTTTTTTTTTTTTTTTCCTATAGGTCTTAATTTTAATAGAATAATATAAATGTTTAATAAAAAAAAAATTAATACTTAAACTATCAGCGTCGACTTATATGAGTCGACGCTGATAGCGTTACATTACAACCCCCACTATTCAGTTAAATAATTGGGTGGGAGAGGAAAAAACAATTGGCGCCGCTGAGTGAAATAATTGGGCGTGATAGACCAAAAAATTGGGAATAATAAAAAAAAAAAAAAGCCTTTCTTTTATCTCTTCATCTTCTTTCTCTTTCACACTCCTCTTCTCCTCTCTCCCGTTCTCCTCTGATCTCCTCTGCAATTCAGGCTTGCGTTGGGTCTCTTCGACTTCTTCTTCTCTCACGTTCTCCCTCTGATCTCCTCTGCAATTCATGCGTGCCATTGCCTTCTATTGACACAGCCAACACCGTTGATCGCCTCCATCGAACCCGCATGTGTGTTCTTAAATCCATCTCCTAATTTCCTGATTTCTGTTTTCCTTCACCCAGATTTAAAATTGAATAATTAATTCCTGAGAATCATATGCTGGAGAAGCTTCTGCTTTTGTCTTTGCACTGTGGTGGGTGGATTTGAGTGTTGGGTAGTGTGAAATGTGAGTCTTTGGGCTCCTGATGTTGGGTTTTACGTGAACCGGGGAAGTGGGAATGGTCATTCTTGAGATTTTTGAATTATCCTTTGTTTTTAGTATGTGTTTGAATTATCCTGAAGAAACATTTCTTTTAAGCATTGGATTGAAGCTGTAATTAACTTCTTACTTTTAACTTGATGAAATGAGCAATTTTTATTGATAAATTTGAATTTTTTTGTTAAAGTTTTACTAATATTTATTTGTATTTGTTTTTGTTAATGCTATTGAATCGGTTAGATTGATCCCCGGCATCGATATGGGCATAGCTTTCATGTATACTACGAAGAGTAGTGCAAAGTGGATGCTGGTCAACCATTTTTCTACTAGTAAGCAAAGATTTAGCTCCAAAAAAAATGGTAAGCAAAGATCTACGCTAATGCTTTTGTTATTGTATACATGTATGTTTTTTCATGAGTCATTGTTGGATTTTAAAGTCTTACCTCACTTCCACCTTAATGATTTTATGTCCCTTGTATGCTTTACAGGGTGAACCTTCTTCTTCTTATAAGCTTGTTGTTTCTATCATCCAAAATTGTGGAGAAAAGCTTGAGCCCTATGTTTGTGGGTTCCAAGCCCATAAACGTGTGGGTAGGTAAAAATCGGAAAGCATGTTATATGTTTGTGCTTAATTGAAATACTTGTTCTTGTGATTTGATAATTTTTATGCCAGAGAGGTTGGAAAATAGAAACTACTAGTGGTTTGATCTTTTTTTTTTATACCTAACAAGAAATATTAGTATTTGGCAGTGAACTATTGGCTAGAAAGTTAGAAGCCTAATTAGATAATAGAATGGCCAATTCGAGATAAATATTTGAAATGAAATGTTATACTTTATGCCTTTATTTTCCTGATGAACAAGTTTTTTCTTTTTCTTTTGAGGAGATTGATCTAAAACTGAATAGTCTCATATGCAGTACTTTCTCAATCCAATGGTCTGATTCAAACTAAATAAAGAGAACAAGATTAGTGGAGCTAGAAACCAATTCATTCATGTTGTCATACACATAGGATTCATCCTCATATGCTTTATTTGATCTCATTCTTTTTTAGTAATTATTTGCCAGAGGACCGAACTCAGCTAGAAGTAAGGTTGGTTCAACCAATGTTCTATGTTGCCTTAGCCTTTGGTTTTCCTTAATTATTCTAAATAATTTGACAGAAATTATGTGTCATGAGACAAGGACATAAAACTTTAGGCCATGTTTGTTTTTTTGCATTTTTGTTTTATGTTCTCAAGACATAAAATTTTTTCTGTTTTCAGTTTGTTGATGACGACAACAAGTGCTACTTGGAGATCAATTACACATTTGATATCCGTAAGCATGGCAGTTGGTTAGACTGGGAAGTCTCCTTTCAGCGTTTCTGTTTTTGTTACCTGTTTATTGTTTTATAAGCATAAATCTGCTTTAGTGTTGACATGTCTCATTTCTAGTATTGTATCTATTTTCAATCCTTTCCGAGAACAGCAACTAAACAATGAAGAAGGGATTTTTATAAGCATGTAAGTTGATTTGTTTGTTTTCTTCTTTCTTCTTTCTTCTTTCCTCTTATGCGTAACAATGTGTTGTTCATATAAGTTGAATTGTTTGTTTGCTGTTTTTAGCAAATAGTGGTTGGTTTATTACTTTTCCACCATTTTGTTTCCAACTCTTGGTGTGCTTGACGTTTAATGCATCACCAAGATCAATATTTTCTTTGCCTTGTATGTTTGTGATTGCAAATTCATAAATGTTCTTAATCATTTTTTACCTTGGCATTCACTTGTGGTTTTCTATTTGCAGCAAAATACGATGTTGCTATATCAACGGCATGTGCTGGACTTGATTATATTATAGTGGAAACAACCAGTGCAACCCAAAGATGTGATGAGCTGGAGGGAGAATCTTGGTGTTGCAACTTTCATGATATTGGTAACTTTCAATTTCATACTATATAATACTCAGGAACTTATACTATCCAAAAAGTTACCTTAATGTTTTTAGAACTTGAAAGACCTTGTTTACTTAGAAGTTGGGTGCTACATTGGCTAGTTGGCTATATATATATACATATATATATATATAGCAGTTGAGCTCTAGGAGCCACCCAATTTCCCCTTAAGTAAAAAATGTGTTAGTTTAAAAATTTTAACATCAAACCAAAAACACTCGAATCTGTTTGAAAAGATTCAAAGTGTCATACAAATAGTCCCTTGTAGCAAGGACCTTTATTGATATCATCAATCAAAATTTCCATACTTTAGTTGACCAGTATACTTGATCACCATAGCCCCCTTCCTTGCACAAATGTGCACACATAGACAAAAAGAAAAGCAAAAGGCAGAAGAAACAGGGAGTAAAGAGGAACACAAAAGATAGTCTGTATAAACATGCATATGTATACAATAATATAAGGAAACAGTAGTCAGTAAATGTTATGCCCATGGTTTTTTTGTGAAAATGTGTTCAATATGTACTACATCATTGTACTTTTTTAGACTTTCATGCTGCTACTTTTCCTTTGAAACTTGTGACATGGAGCTACATGTATTGGCTTTTTAATCATTAGTCCAGCTTAAATGTTAGAACTGACTTTCAAGGAGGTGGTTATTACATTGGATCAATTTTCACCAGATAGATTTAAGGTCGTCATGTGCTAGGACTTACAAGAAGCTGAGCTTATTCATTGCTGATGGCAGCTTAGCAGCAGTCTAGTGGGCTCTGCAGATAATGTTGGGACTGAACATGTTGCTTCACCAGCTGAATTGATCTAGTTTGGTGGTTATGACCTTGTGGGTATCAAATCCATTGGGTCACCAATGCCATTGGTTGTGGGAAGCTTTACAGATTTTACTTTGTGTTATGGTTTTTGAAGAAGCATTTGATGAGTCCAATGAGTTATCTTTGGTTTTAATGGAGATTTCCTGCAGTTCATGCTGTTGAGTTTTTCTCTCTCTATAAATCTTTTGGTTTGAAAATTTAACAAACAACAATTTATATATATGTAGGGCTTAAACCCTGCCTTTACATTGCAATTGAATGGCCAAATATATTTCAAACAAGATATTTTATTTCGTAAGATTCGTGAGTATTTCTTGTTTAAGTTGTCTTTTGTTTAGGGTCATGAGAATTATTATAAATTAATATAAGATTCATAGTATTTAATGTTGAATACGACATTAAATACTTCCTAAAACAATTCAAAGGTTTTTGGTTATTTTGGTTGCCTTTTTGCTATTCTTTTGTCATGAATTTTAATTGTTTCTTTTCATTAGGATCATTTATATATCTTTTGAATATGATTTCGTCTTTTAAAATTGCTTCTTCTTTTCTTCTTTTTTTCCTTTTTTTAAAAAGCATTATTAGGGTCCAAATTCCAATTGACCCTAAAATTTTATTTTATTTTATAATTTTTTTAACATTTGGACGCTAATGGTTTTTTAAATTTTTTTAAACTATTAGCTTCCACTTTAGTGGACGCTAATGGTTTTTTTTTAAAAAAAAATAAAAAAATAAAAATTTAACACTCATTAGCATCCACCGTTTGGATGCTAATGGTTTTTTAAAATTTTTTAAACTATTAAAGTGGACGCTAATGGTTATTTTTTTAAAAATTTTTTTAAAACTCATTAGCGTCTACTTGGTTTGGACGCTAATGGTTATTTTTTTTAAAAAAATTTTAACACTCATTAGCGTCCACTTGGTTTGGACGCTAATGTTTTTTTATAATTTTTTTTTAAAACTATTAACGTCCACCTTAGTGGACGCTAATAGTGTTTTTTGGACGCTGATAGTTATTTTTTTTAAAGATTTTTTTTGAGACTATTAGCGTCAATTTTGGGTGGACACTAATAGTGCAACTATTAGCGTCGACACTATGTGGACGCTAATAGTGGACTATTAGCGTCCATACTTCGTCGACGCTAATAGTTAACTATTAGCGTTGACTTTGGCTTCCATCCATTCCATCATTAGCATTGAAAATACGACTTTTAGCGTCCGAAGATGGTCGATGCTAATACACTCAATAGAGTCGGACGATTAGCGTTGACTTTATTAGCATCCAAAAAAAGTCAACGCTAAAAGTCTTAATTCTTGTAGTGTAACTGTGGGTGGCTAGTTTGGCTGGCCATGGGTCATGTCCAGACCCACAGCGCTAGACCCAAGATCGATCGACCACGCTTCTATTTTCTTCTTTCTCTCTTAAGCTCATAAATGGCATCATCCGGTATATTTGGTTGTAGGATATTTTTGTGCATTTGTTGTGCTTTAGCTTATGTGTTAGTTGTTGATTGGGGGCCGTAAACATAGGATTTTAAGGCAGGTCTAGAAGTTAAACTATTTTCTTATTATTTTCGTGTGCATTTTGGACAAGAACAACCGATATACCAACATTCATTGTTTGTTTAAATTTTGCATAAATAACTGTTTTTTCCAACCACAATAATAAACTAATCTTATGATTCTATAAAAGGCTGACTTTAGAAATTTGATTTACACAATTTTTCTTCTTCTCTTTACACATTTCTTGTTCAAAATAGTGTTTGGAGTTTATATAGATATATATTGAAGTAAATGAGATTTTTTTTAGTTTCATATTTATCCTTGCTTTGTGATCCACATACACACAAACTCAACATTAGGGGTGTTAAGAGAGCAAGCCGCTCGCTCGCGAGCTCGGGCTCTGCTTGTATGAGCTTGGCTCGTGCTCGACTTGATTATTAAATGAAGCATTCCGTAAACGCAAATTCTAGCTCGAATAATAAACAAAGCAAGCTCGACTCGACAAAGCTAAGTTCGTGAGCAACTCATGAGCAAGCTCATATAAGGCTCGCCTAACTTATTGGGCTTGACTCGTATATTTTTTATTAAGTAAAAAATAACAATAGATGTTATATATTCAATATTACTCAATAATAACAAATATATTATATACCTTTTTTTTTTTGTTATTTAATAACATGTCATGTTTTTTATGATCATATTCACATAATCCATCATAATACATAATAATTGAAGTATCACCATTAGGTTTAGATTAAATAATGTGTTACTCTTGTTGATGATGCAAAACACCTTAATCTTTGTGGTCATTAGGAAGTACAACATGTCAAGAGGTCAGGGAATGATATTGCTCATAGAATAGCTAAATTAGCTCTCAATATTTAGGATGAGGAACAGTGAAGATTTGAATGTCATCCATGTATGTAATACCCCGATAAAAATAATTATTTTTTCTCAAAAAGATTTTCTACAAAAGAACGGATATAAAGGTTTTAATGAAGCTTGACTTAACAAGATTGCCTAAACCCATAAATAGCCAAAATAATTCCCAAAATCTCCTTGAAGCCTAAACCTGTGGAGCGGAAGTACGCTAGGGTTTAGTGGACATACGCCCCTGTTTTTAGTGTGGACTTACGTGGGGGGACTACTATCTGTATGCTTTGCAAATAGTACATAGATGTATGATAGACCACACGAATGTACGCTACTTTTTGGATAATACCTAGAAGTACGTTGCATCCTTTGGACCAATGTACAAATAATTTTAGACGTATGCTAGGGTTTGGCAGACGTCAGCTGCTTTTCTAGAGAGTTGGTAGCACCTTTCCCGTATAAATACCCCCTTCCTTCATTCATCTCCCACACCATTTTTACAACACACAGCACGCCCCTAGGCTGCCAAGTTGAGTCCTTGTGAGTTTTGAGTGAGAGAGAAAGGAGCTCATAAAATTGCCAATTTCAAGGTAACCCCTTGACCGCTTTATGCTTTCACCGCTGATTTAATGCCTCCTTAAAGTTGTGAGTTTTCAAAGATGATTGTGTTAAGTTTTTTACCCAAAAACAAGAAATGTTTCAAAGGCTTCTTTTGATTCTTTGTTTAAGTTTTCTTATGTTACATGTGCTTCTTTACTAGTTTAGAAGAGATATAGTAGCCAATAAATGATGTAGGAACCTTAAAACACCATTTGAACCTTAGTGGTTTTGCTCCTTCATCCCATATAGACTTTAGCCACACCAGGTCCATGTCCTAAAAAATGACTTGTATTAGGTCATGTGCTGTAACGCCTCCAAAATTAGCATCGGCTAATTCGGTGGAGTCACTGGCAATTTACCCAGTTGAGCCAACTTATGATCCAACGGGTAATCACCCTTATAAAACTGTCAGAATAAATGCAAAGGAAGGTGAATAAATCTAAGTATCACTATAATCCATCAGGTAAGAACGTGGAGCTACTAAATAATAAAGATAAACTTGTAATTACAGATAAAGCATAATCGGTCAGGCAGTAGCAACTCTTGCCACTTCCATAGCAGTGAATCAGGTTACCTAAAGAATAATAACCACGCAAATCTAACGACTTAGTAAGTAAACTTCATACTTAGGTCTAACATGAGCCCAATTAGTAAAGTAAACGTGCAATTCAAGTAATAACCAAAAAGATGGCATTACCTCTGTTAATACACCATTTAATAGTTTTAGGGTTTTCAAAACTTATGGTGTAGAACCGGTGATAATCACCTAAGCATTTTAATGCAAAAAACTAATGCTTTATAAGTCATAACTCTCATATATGGTTTACCTGAGATATTACCCTTTCTCAGTAGGGGTGGCCGGGCCACCACCAAAGGCCACCGTTTGGCCATTGGGTGGCTTCGGCCACCCCAGACCGGCGGAACAATTTTTTTTAAAAAAATTGATTTCGTCGTTGGGGGTGGCCAATCCACCCCTAAGGGTGGGGGTGGCTTCGGCCACCCCAGACTGGCTTATTAAATGAGACATGTGGCAACTTTGTGGTTGTTGGATCTCTTTAAGGAAATCATTACCATTAATTGGATACCTCCAGTTTAAAATGGAACGGAGAGGATCCCAATCCAACAATGGGATAGGATTTCCTACTTTTTAGGATCTGAGTTTAAAGACTTTGTTGTTCTTCATGTAGATTCTAGCTAGCAACTTGAACTGCTTAATTACAAGTACTGGCTTTCAGACATGATTTAGGCTCTATGCTTAAATTAGTCATAAAATACTAGTGCATATCACATGCGTTCATACTTCAAAATTTTGAAAACAAAAATGTCAACGCAACGTGCATACTGTAGTTGATCATAATTCATTAGTGACGTCAAGTTCCCACGAAAGCATTGCCTGCGTATTATCCAGATAAACCCCCCCTTTTTTTTTTCTTTTTTTCTTTTTCGATTCTAATTTACCATCCTACGATGAATATAACGTTTTTTTATTCTATTTATTTATGTTTCTCATTAAATAATGTTGAAGATTGTTTTATAAATCTGGTGGACATTGTAGCCAAACGCTCCAGCAATTAAGGTACATCATCGAAAACCTCGTTTCTTTTGACTGCTCAGCAGACTCTGAAGCTCGATTTGCAACGGCTACCAAGAATTCTTGTTGTAAGTGTTGTCATGCATTCTCCTACAATAAATCTTCAAGAAATATTATATATTCTAAATTTTCTTCTTAAAAGTTGGTTTTCAATTGATGTCACTATTTCATGACATTTATTATTTTGAGAAATGTGCCACTAACTCATAAAATGATGACACATCATTTGGAACAAAAATTTAAGATGTTTAGCGTTAACGTGGTGTTTTGTTGTGCTGATTCCTACTTCCAATATGCTAATTTACTTCTTCACAAATTTCATTAAGGAAACTTTATGAAAAAAGAAAGATAATTTGTTTAATCCCAAAAAAAAGAATTTGATAATTTGTTGTGAGCGATGGCTTAGTGCAGTGCGATTGTCCTGCTAAATTCGCTAACAAATCATGCTCAATATCACATGCTAACTGGGATCTGTCTCTGATCAGTTTACATTGTCTAAATTTTGGAAGGAAACTTGATAAGCATAATAAGCAATTAAAATGAAAAAGTTATGCTGTATCGATCTTTATTCAAAATCATCTCTCTCTCTCTCTCTCTCTGGTCTGTAATTAACTAGTGAATCAATACATAGCATATTGTTGGGAGATTAATACTTTAGGGAGTCTTTTTGTGAGGCATAATATAGCATGTTGCACTACAAAAAAGGCGCCATTTACTAACGCTCATTTACTAACGTGTTAGATATCTTAAAACGTTAGTAAATGGGCCGTACATACTATTTCTAACGTTTTTAACACGTTGGTAAAGTGGCAGTTAGAAATGGAAATTTCCTAACGTGTCATACTGTAAAACGTTAGCATTTGCTAACGTGTGACTATTCACACGTTAGTAAATGAGAAATATTTAAAAAAAAAAATTAAAAACAAAAGCTAACGTGGCTGAAAATCACACGTTACTATGGGGTAACGTGTGACTTTTATTGCCACGTTAGCTTATGTTTTTTTTAAAAAAATAATAATTTCTATTTCCTAACGTTTTAGTCAGAGACACGTTAGCAATTGAAATTTCATTTCCTAACATTTTACTCGTAGACACGTTAGAAATTGCAATTCCATTTCCTAACGTTTTACTTATATACACGTTAGAAATTGCTATTCCATTTCCTAACGTTTTACTTATATACACGTTAGAAATTGCTATTCCATTTCCTAACGTTTTAGTCATAGACACGTTAGCAATTGCAATTCCATTTACGATTTTATTTTCCATTTCCTAACGTTCTAGTCGTAGACACGTTACAAATTGCAATTCCATTTACTAACGTTGCATTTGGTGCACACGTTAGCTTTTGTGTTTCCTTTCCTAACGTACTACTTAGAGACACGTTAGAAATTGAGCTTCCATTTACTAACGTTGCATGTGATACACACGTTAGCAAATGTGTTTTATTTATTTGTCATTTACCAACGTTGCATGTGATACACACGTTAGGAATATTTAATTTTTGTTTTTTTTGGTTTTTTTTGTTTTTTTTAATTTTTTTGGTTTTTTTTAAATCACCTAATTCACTCCAACAGACATCCAACCTAATATCATCATATCTCTATAATGAAAAGCTAATTCATAATGAAAATTATATAAAAAAAACACTCCATCCATCACATTTATATCAAAAAAATATGAGGTTTGCTAGGGGTTCTCCCTATAGTGTTCTCCTGGTGTTCTCCTAGTTTTATGTAGAACATGATTTAAGAAAAAAATAAAATTCTAGTACCTTTTTTTACCAACTGATCAATTTTGATGAGTTAATAGTTAGGTTCTAATGCTTTAAAACTTGTTTTTGGATTCAAAACTAAAACCTAAGGGTGGAAGGTCAACCTAAGGGTGGAAGGTCAACCCTTTAGGGATGGTATCACCCAAAATGGATTTAATCATCCTAAATTTGGTGCTAATGCCTCAATTTTGGTGCTAATGCCTCAAAAATTTGGTGCTAATGCCTCAAATTTGGTGCTAATGCCTAAAAAAACCGGTGTGGAGGCCACTATAATTTTATCTTTTCTTAAATCATGTTTTACGTAAGACTGGGAGAACACCAGGAGAACCTACGGGAAGAACCCCTAGCATTTTCCAAAAAATATAATCTTATACACACATTAATGTTATCCAAACTATACACACAACAAGTAACCACATTCATCCTATATAAACATTAATTAACAAACAACTTAAGTAAAAATAGATCAACACTTTGGTCCAATATATATAATAACAACATAGAAAAACAAAAAAAGACAATGATACAAAAATACAAGTCACGTGATCAACAACAGTCTCATGTATGTATCCAACACACCACCTAGAGTCCTCCGTAGAATTGAAGNCATTTACTAACGTGTGAATAGTCACACGTTAGCAAATGCTAACGTTTTACAGTATGACACGTTAGGAAATTTCCATTTCTAACTGCCACTTTACCAACGTGTTAAAAACGTTAGAAATAGTATGTACGGCCCATTTACTAACGTTTTAAGATATCTAACACGTTAGTAAATGAGCGTTAGTAAATGGCGCCTTTTTTGTAGTGCAACATGCTATATTATGTCTCACAAAAAGACTCCCTAAAGCATTAATCTCCCAACAATATGCTATGTATTGATTCACTAGTTAATTACAGACCACACAGAGAGAGAGAGAGAGAGAGAGAGAGATGATTTTGAATAAAGATCGATACAGCATAACTTTTTCATTTTAATTGCTTATTATGCTTATCAAGTTTCCTTCCAAAATTTAGACAATGTAAACTGATCAGAGACAGATCCCAGTTAGCATGTGATATTGAGCATGATTTGTTAGCGAATTTAGCAGGACAATCGCACTGCACTAAGCCATCGCTCACAACAAATTATCAAATTCTTTTTTTTGGGATTAAACAAATTATCTTTCTTTTTTCATAAAGTTTCCTTAATGAAATTTGTGAAGAAATAAATTAGCATATTGGAAGTAGGAATCAGCACAACAAAACACCACGTTAACGCTAAACATCTTAAATTTTTGTTCCAAATGATGTATCATCATTTTATGAGTTAGTGACACATTTCTCAAAATAATAAATGTCATGAAATAATGACACATCAATTGACAACCAACTTTTAGGAAGAAAATTTAGAATATATAATATTTCTTGAAGATTTATTGTAGGAGAATGCATGACAACACTTACAACAAGAATTCTTGGTAGCCGTTGCAAATCGAGCTTCAGAGTCTGCAGAGCAGTCAAAAGAAACGAAGCTTTCGATGATATACCTTAATTGCTGGAGCGTTTGGCTGCAATGTCCACCAGATTTATAAAACAATCTTCAACATTATTTAATGAGAAACATAAATAAATAGAATAAAAAAACGTTATATTCATCGTAGGATGGTAAATTAGAATCGAAAAAGAAAAAAAGAAAAAAAAAAGGAGGGGTTTATCTGGATAATACGTAGGCAATGCTTTCGTGGGAACTTGACGTCACTAATGAATTATGATCAACTACAGTATGCACGTTGCGTTGACATTTTTGTTTTCAAAATTTTGAAGTATGAACGCATGTGATATGCACTAATATTTTATGACTAATTTAAGCATAGAGCCTAAATCATGTCTGAAAGCCAGTACTTGTAATTAAGCAGTTCAAGTTGCTAGCTAGAATCTACATGAAGAACAACAAAGTCTTTAAACTCGATCCTAAAAACTAGGAAATCCTATCCCATTGTTGGATTGGGATCCTCTCCATTCCATTTTGAATTGGAGGTATCCAGTTAATGGTAATGATTTCTTTAAAGAGATCCAACAACCACAAAGTTGCCACATGTCTCATTTAATAAGCCGGTCTGGGGTGGCTTAGGGGTCGGCCACCCCCAACGACGAAATCAATTTTTTTAAAAAAAATTGTTTGGCTGGTTAGGGTGGCTGGACCACCCCCAAGGGCCACCGTTTGGCCATTGGGTGGCTTCGGCCACCCCAGACCGGCGGTCTGGGGTGGCCGAAGCCACCCAATGGCCAAACGGTGGCCCTTGGGGGTGGTCCAGCCACCCTAACCAGCCAAACAATTTTTTTTAAAAAAATTGATTTCGTCGTTGGGGGTGGCCGACCCCTAAGCCACCCCAGACCGGCTTATTAAATGAGACATGTGGCAACTTTGTGGTTGTTGGATCTCTTTAAAGAAATCATTACCATTAACTGGATACCTCCAATTCAAAATGGAATGGAGAGGATCCCAATCCAACAATGGGATAGGATTTCCTAGTTTTTAGGATCGAGTTTAAAGACTTTGTTGTTCTTCATGTAGATTCTAGCTAGCAACTTGAACTGCTTAATTACAAGTACTGGCTTTCAGACATGATTTAGGCTCTATGCTTAAATTAGTCATAAAATATTAGTGCATATCACATGCGTTCATACTTCAAAATTTTGAAAACAAAAATGTCAACGCAACGTGCATACTGTAGTTGATCATAATTCATTAGTGACGTCAAGTTCCCACGAAAGCATTGCCTACGTATTATCCAGATAAACCCCTCCTTTTTTTTTTCTTTTTTTCTTTTTCGATTCTAATTTACCATCCTACGATGAATATAACGTTTTTTTATTCTATTTATTTATGTTTCTCATTAAATAATGTTGAAGATTGTTTTATAAATCTGGTGGACATTGCAGCCAAACGCTCCAGCAATTAAGGTATATCATCGAAAGCTTCGTTTCTTTTGACTGCTCTGCAGACTCTGAAGCTCGATTTGCAACGGCTACCAAGAATTCTTGTTGTAAGTGTTGTCATGCATTCTCCTACAATAAATCTTCAAGAAATATTATATATTCTAAATTTTCTTCCTAAAAGTTGGTTGTCAATTGATGTGTCATTATTTCATGACATTTATTATTTTGAGAAATGTGTCACTAACTCATAAAATGATGATACATCATTTGGAACAAAAATTTAAGATGTTTAGCGTTAACGTGGTGTTTTGTTGTGCTGATTCCTACTTCCAATATGCTAATTTATTTCTTCACAAATTTCATTAAGGAAACTTTATGAAAAAAGAAAGATAATTTGTTTAATCCGAAAAAAAAGAATTTGATAATTTGTTGTGAGCGATGGCTTAGTGCAGTGCGATTGTCCTGCTAAATTCGCTAACAAATCATGCTCAATATCACATGCTAACTGGGATCTGTCTCTGATCAGTTTACATTGTCTAAATTTTGGAAGGAAACTTGATAAGCATAATAAGCAATTAAAATTAGAAAAAAAAAAAAATAATAAGCAATTAAAATGAAAAAGTTATGCTGTATCGATCTTTATTCAAAATCATGTCTCTCTCTCTCTCTCTCTCTGGTCTGTAATTAACTAGTGAATCAATACATAGCATATTGTTGGGAGATTAATACTTTAGGGAGTCTTTTTGTGAGACATAATATAGCATGTTGAGACATTACGGCTGTGTTTGGCAATGGACTAGATTTGAGGAAATGGACTGGTACTGCAACAGATTTGATTGATGTGAAAAAAAAAAAGGTAAGAATGTTTTGTATAAAAAAATGAAATTTTTTGTTTTGTAGTGATTTTTTTTATTTAAATAGTAATAAAAAATGATTGATGTGATATAAAAAGTAAGAATGTTAAGGTTGATTTTAAAACTTGTTTCCTGGGATTTTGGGTTGATCCAGTCCGGTCTATTGCCAAACAAGCCCTACACAACCCAAAAACTTAAGTTCATGGGTTTGGGACCAATAATACTATATCAACTACTCACACTTCTTGTACATTTTCAATGTGGGATTCTATTCTTTTACACTAAACACATATCTCAAGGTGTTCGTATGTCAATTTTTCCCACAAATATCAATACTTTTGTTGTTATGGATATCTCTCTAATTCAAACGTACACCAAGCATCTGGTCAGGCTTTCAATTTTGGAGATCGATCTTTGATATTTTAACACAACCATAATCTTAAGTTATTTCCAAAAGAATAACTTATTTATGTGTGTGTACGTGTGTTTTTTTTTTTTTTTTTTTTAGAATAACTTATTTATGTTACTAGTGATGACACAGTTTTTGAAGTCACTCTTCCTCTGCTCATCTATTTAAATATTCTATGCATATACACAAAACCATGCCATATTAATTATGTATTGATCATCATATCTTATCCATCTGTTTTATTTCTTACAAAAGAAGAAAAAGTCCAAGGGGGTGCTATCAATTAGTAAAGAGCCTCAAGAAAAAAGACAAAAGGCGAAGGTGACAATTGCAAGTAGTGACGAGATATTTCCAAAAAATGAGTAGTTCTCAAAGGGCTTCTAGCAGTGGACAGGCTAACGATCAAGAAGTATCAAATACATCATTAGATGAGGAATTATCAAATACATCATTAGATGAAGTATCAAATACATCATTATTTACACGTTAGCAATTGCTAACGTGTTACTATTCACACGTTAGCAATTGCTAATGTGTAAATACTCACACGTTAGTAATTGAAAATATTTAATAAAAAATTAAAAAATAAAATGATTTTACTAACGTGTGTATATCCACACGTTAGCAAATGTAATTTAATTTTTTTTAAATATGAAATATATATTTGCTCTTATTATAGTAACCTACTTAATATATATATACTAACCCTAGCTTTATATATATAAAGAAAATACATTTAGTAGCCCTAGCTATATATGGTAAATATGAAATATATATTTTATTATGAATATTAAATAATATANATTATATGATATATTATTTATACTAATCCTATAAATATATATATATATTTAATTAGGCTGAACTAATTACAATTAGGTTAGTTAGTTAATTAGGTTAGATAGTTAATTATGTTAGTTAATTAATAAGGTTAAATTACTAAATTAGGTTATATTATTATTTAATATTTAAAAAAACTATTATTATGAATATTAAATAATATATAAATTATTATAGTAACCTAGCTAATTAACTAATCTAATTATAGTAACCTAATTAATTAATATATATATTATTGTAGTAACCCCTAAATTATATATATTTGAGTAATTCATCCTAATTTTAACACCAAAAAAAAAAGTAATTCCTAACGTGGTATATGTGCCACGTTAGCCAATTGCTAACGTGGCATGTATGCCACGTTAGAAATTGCTAACGTGGCATATATGCGACGTTAGCAATTGCTAACGTGGCTTATATGCCATGTTAGAAAATGTTATTTTTTCCTTTTAAATATTAAATAATATATATTATATATAGTAATCTAATTAATATATATATACTAATCTTATTATATATACATATCTATAAACCTTAATTAGATTAATTTTCTATATATATATAGCTAGTCCTTCATCGAACTCTCTGGCTCTATAGTCAGAACCTCATGACTAACACGAGTTAACAGTCCCTGAGTCCCACTTGATTAAGGCTCCTAGCTAGGCTTACTAGCTATTTATATACTTAAATTTTTATTTAGGGTTTTTTAATTGATCATGTGGTAGTTGGCCACCCATTTAGCTAGGGTTACCATATATAATTAATATATATTATTATTTATGAATATTAAATAATATATATTATTATTGTAACCAAATTACATAGCCTAATTACGTTAGATACTTAATTAGGTTATATTAATTAATTACATTAGATACTTCATTATGTTAGTTAATTAATTAGGTTATATAGGGTTTTATTTTTAGGAGGACAAATAAAAAAAAATAAAAAAAAAAAGGAACAGGTGGCATACATGACACGTTAGAAAATGTTTTTTTTTTAATATTTTTTATATGAGGTATTGTTTATATTATTTATATTANTTTTTTTTTTTTTTTTTCCCTGCAGCTGTCTACAGTGACGTGGCAAAAATTGCCACGTCACTATTTGGTGACGTGCCACATTGGCACGTTACCTTTTTTGATTTTTTTTTTTGAAAGCTTCCCCTCTTTTTTTTTATTTCCCCCTTGTTTATTTCTCTCATCCCGCGCAGAGCCGCAGACCCCTCTTCCTCTCCCTAGCTCTCTTTTTTTTTCTTCTCCTCCCGTCTCCGGCCGTTCACCCTCTCACTCACTCTCTCCTCCGACGCACGACCAAACCGACTCAGCTTCCTCCAATTTTCCTTTCTCTCTCTCTGCCAACCGCCTTCGGAGCCACGATTCTCTATATTCCCATTTTCCAGTCAGAGAGAGGCTAGCAAAGGGCTGATACCTTGATCGGACGGTTGAGAATGGAGGTGAACGAGAGATCTGATGAGGGGTTCACGACGCCGAAACGGAGTCACTGCCAGTTCCCGGCGATGTCCGTTTGCCCGCCGCCGCCGCCGAAGAAAAAAGCGGTAAGTGGAAGGATTCGGGTAAATGATTAATTCCTTTCTTTTCCATGGTAAATGCTATGCGATTTTATGTTTTCCCATGTTTATTCCCTTAGTTTGCTGCGATTTTGTGAATTTTGAGCCATTTTTTTTGTTTGGGGTTTTTGGAGAAGAAGCGGGGAGGGGGGGATTAAGGTCGAATGTCAGGTACCATTTTCTCTTGATTTCTTTTCGCGATTTGTTCTTGTTTTCAGTTTGGTTCTGCGAAAATGAAGGAAATCGAAAATATAGGATTTTGAATTTCAGTTTAGTGTGCAATTGTGGCCAAGTAGTTTTATTGGAAAAGAAGAAAGAGGGGAAGTTCAATGCTGCAGTTTGTCTGAGGTAGTGACTGCTTTTGGATTGGAATGAGATCCTCTTATCTGCTAGTGCAGCTCCTGGTGTCCAAGGTTCCTGCTTTTTACTTTTTTCGTTGAGGTTCTGTTTGGATCAGTTTGAACTTCTATATATTTTTGCAGTTACATATCATCGCTGTTCTTTGAACTTCAGATTATCCATTTGATTGATTCCAAAATGTATGCAGGATGAACTATATCCACAGAATACATTATTGAGATTTGGACAAAGTGAAGGGAAAGGCTAAAGAGAGGTGAGAGAAATAAGAGACAGAAGCTAGATAAATTCTTCAATTTTTCTATTCCATCAAATCTGCCTCCATTGGAGTAATTAAGATAAATAGACCAGAAGAACCTGATGCGAGTGAGTGCTGATCTCTCATTCTTCGTTGTACAAATGCAGTCACATATACAAATAACTTTTCCAATTAATATCTTAGGGAGAAGTGCTATGAATTCCTTCGTTTCATGGTATGCATTCCATTCCAGCCCGAAAACAATGCATTGTGAATTTGGCTAAAATGATCTGTATGCATTTCTATATGGGCCAAGAGATAGATCGAACCCCCAAAAAAGAGAGAATGACGCACAAAAAAAGAAGAAGAAACTTTTCATTTGCCGCCTTATTAGATATTTTATATCTTTCTCCTTCTTTAGTATCTAAAAGGTATGATTAATCACCAAAATATTGTATGTCTGCTGCTTCAAAATTTCCAGGCAAAAGAAGATTTCTATATCTTGACGGGACTCTAGAGAGAGAGAGCTTCAGATTCAATTGGTTGCTTGAATGTAGTCAATTATGGTGGACTCCACTAATTTAGTGAGGAATCAAAGAAAAAGCAAAATGGAAAGCTGTCGGTTGCATTATTTGACAAGGAGGGAAGACTTGTACACAAGTCTTTGTGTCACCACCAATGGACCAATCCAACAGCTGTGATGACAATTATGTATCTCTCAAATGGCTAAAAATATGGTAATTAACTATTTGCTTTAGGAGCTTTGTAAACTGTCTCTAGGCTTGTGTCTAAATTTGAATAAAAAGCTCGAGCCTTAACAAGAAGTTATATAGTAAAAGAGATTAAGGCATGTGATTGGAACAAACAGAAACAGAGATTAGGCTGTAAATAAATATTATGCTCAAGCATTTTCAAATATCTTCTACTTAAGCTGCAGGTTTTTATTGTTTTCTTATTTTAAAAAGCTATCTTTCTTGCAGCTTGGGGTCTTATTTATTTATTTTTTCTTTTCATTTAAATCATTTATCCTTCTTCTTTTCATTATTTTTCTTCCTATTTGCTAGAGCAAATATGGTTTATTACTATTGTTTTTTTTTTTCTTTTTTTGCATAATGTTATTATTGGATGAATCCCTATCATGTTACGGAGTAGTTGTTGTGTCTTATATGGAAAATATGAGGCTGAACTTGTAAGACTTTGTTTGTTTGCACAAGATTCAAATACCAAGCTCTTTCTTGCCCCTGTTTTGTGCTTCTAGGATCCTTTTCCTATATCATGGTAGATTCCAATGTCCTAATTATATGTATGAAAAATTTAAAGATGTGTGTTAGACTATGTAGAGCTTGATTTTGTATCCAACCTTGTTTAAATGAGATTTTTTTAAGGCTTAGTCCATCGAGCAGAAGCGCCTTTGATATTGTTTCTCTCGAAATTAGTAAAACTTCTTTGAAACTTTGTAGATGTAGCCCTTAGTGATGAAGCACGTAAATTTCCATATTTTGTAATAGTTTGTTTTGTGCTTTCTTTTTTATTTTTTGAATCGACTTTGAGAAATATGATAGATTTTCTAACTACGTGTACTAAAAATCTGAACTGCATTTTTTTTCTTCTTCTAGACAAACAGATGTTGATACTTCTTTTTTTTTTTCATTTTCTATGTAGTTTTAGAACTTTGATTAATGTAAGTGTTGTGTTTTTGAGTATTTGTTGGTTGAATACTTGTATGATTTAGGAGTTTTAGTTGTTCTCTACGTAACAATTGGCAGTTATATGAATAAAGTTCATAAGTTATTAAAAAAAAAAAAAATCGAAGTTATCAAACGACGTTGTCTCTATCATCAATGAGTGACATTTGAAAAAGTGCTCAACGACTCTGTTTCACAATGGCTTCAATTGAATTCTCTAATTTTTACCAAGAGGGGGACACAAGTGGATAAGATGAGATGCTTAGTTGGCAAATAAAGATGTGATTAGTTGAATTATTATTATTATTATTAACTTTTTTTAATGTAAAGTTCAAATGCTATGAAGAAACAGGGTAATTGAGGCCATATGCACTGGGAAATTGAATGCAAGCTCAGTAGAAAGATTTGCATATATTTGAAAGAAGGTGATATCCGATTAGATTAGGAGATAAACATAAAGGATATAAAGCGTTTGATTCTAACCTGCTTAGAATTTTGTGACCAATCATGCTCAATAGAAATCACTGTGAAATGAACACTTGCTTATCCTATGGAGTACCGTGGCTTCTCCTTTGCTGGGTTTGGCATGAGAAAGTAAGTTTCATAAGAAACTCCACATTCTCCTATTTCACATTCTTTGTTGAAATAAATGATAAGACAGGTTGATACTCCGATGGATCTTGTTCACTTTGATTAGTGTACAAGGACAAAATTTTCCTTTAAATTGGGTTGGAGGAATTTTCTCCAACTCAATCTATAAAAATGACATGTGTCCTTTTTTTTTAGTAACATGTGAATGCATATAAGTTTTTAATAAAATTTATTCTAATTTGGTCCATACTATTAAAAAACATGTGTATTTCACATGTTCAAAGAACACATGTCATTTTTATAAATTGAGTTAGAAGAAATTCTTCCAATCTAATTTCGAAAAACTCCGTCCAATATGCAATTGGTATAAGTCTATGTTACAGCAGTAGATTGATGGCATGATTAACTTTGTTTAACTATCTGAATTAAGGACAACATTTTTCAAACCAGTTAATTAAGGTGTCATAGTTGTCCGTAGATAAAATTTTACTAGTTTGTGTATACCTTAGGTGTAATTTAAGCACATGATAGAATTGAAAAGGGGTTTGCTAGGGGTTTTCCCCGTAGGTTCTCCTGGCGTTTTCCTAGTCTTATGTAAAACATGATTTAGAAAAATTAAAATTATAATACCGTTTTTTTGCTAACAAATTAATTTTTGTGAGTTAATAGTTAGGTTATAATGCTTTAAAACATGTTTTTGGATTCAAAACTAAAACCTATGGGTGGAAGGTTAACCATTTAGGGATGATATCACTAAAAATGAATTTGATAATCCTAAATTTGATGCTAATGCCTCAATTTTGGTGCTAATGCCTCACAAATTTGGTGCTAATGCCTAAAAAAACGGTGGTGGAGACCACTGTAATTTTATTTTTCTTAAATTATGTTTTACGTAAGTCTGAGAGAACGCCAGGAGAACCTACGGGGAGAACCCCTAACATTTTCCAATTAAAAATGTGTACGGTTTCATTTTCTTTGAGGGGCTAGCTTTAGGGTTTCCCTTTCTCTTGTGCATACCTAATGGTCTAAACAGTAGTACAGAGAGGTATTGATGAGACAGAGCAGGGGGCTACAAACAAGTAGTGCTGAGGGAGTT
The DNA here is from genome assembly GCA_006937295.1 of Carpinus fangiana. Taxonomy (NCBI): domain Eukaryota; kingdom Viridiplantae; phylum Streptophyta; class Magnoliopsida; order Fagales; family Betulaceae; genus Carpinus; species Carpinus fangiana. The sequence continues at coordinate 20,521,774 of CM017324.1, forward strand.
TAATGGATGGTGGAAGTCTTTTTCTTTGCTTCTTTGTGTTTCTGTTTTTTAGTTGAATGTGGCCAATTATGGTGGGCTCCACTCCAAGAAATGTGATTTTTGGAGGAATCAAAGAAATACCAAAATGGAAAGCTTCCACTTGCATTATTTCACTTAGAAATAACTTGTAAACCAGTCCTTGTATCGGATTGGAATCCATTACCCTTTCAAAGAAATCGTAAATTCTTTAATTACAGAATTTAAGTCGTTTCTTTACATTAAAATACTTGAAAAATGCCACCTATTAAAATTGTGGCCGAAAACGCTTTTTCTTCATAAACTCAAAAGACATTTTTTTGGTTCAAAGCTGTTTTATAACATTGAAAGCAAGGATCTTGAAAAAAACAAAACAAAATAAAACAAAACTCAATTCTCAATTGTAACATGCGACATTTTTAATAGATATTATTTTCAAGCGTTTCAATATAAAGAAATTGCCCAACATCCATAATTTAAAAATCTACAATTAAAAAAAAAAAAAAAAAATTGTAAAAAATCTTGATCCATTTGTGTCGCTACCAATGGACCTCTCCAGCCATCAAATCATTTCATAGAATAGTTTAACAGATTGTGAAGAACTCATAACTTGGCTTTAAGTCTTCGTCAACGTGAACATTTTGGTAGTTGACAAGTCGTTATAAAAAAGACAAAGCGTTAATAATATAATAATGAAGGAAGGTGTGACAGTAAATGCAAACAGGTGAAGAAGATGAGATTGTAGGCTTTCTTTCGCTTTATTGATCTGGCAGGGCACAGCATAGTAGGTGATGCCGTGATGGACCTTAAGTTTTTTTTTTTTTTTTTTAATGGACGTTTGCTTATATTTCAGAAATTCAATTTTTTAAAAACTGTTATTATTATTAGTTTTGAATTTTAGAGATCTTTTGTTTTCTTCTTTGAATTTCGTTGGTTCCTGAATGTGGCTAATTATGGTGGAATCCGTTCAAAATAGAAGGTTGAGACACTCATTATTTGAGGATCAAGATCCCCAACAATTTTTTTAAAATTATCAGTCAGTTTTTTTGAAAATCTCAATCATTGAAGTAATGTAATGGCTTAAAATAAAATACTCTATTTTTTTAGTGGATAATATAGATTTCGACGTTAAATTTGAAAATTCAAAATTTAAAGTTTATCTCTTCTATATTAAATGTGTGTTTAATTTTGAACCATTAGATTTTTTAAAATGATTGAGATTTTCAAAAAAAATTGACTAACAATTTTCTAAAATTGCTGGGGATCTTGATCCCATTATTTGATAAGGGAGAAGACTTGTAAACAAATCTTTGTATATATAATCTAAAAAAAAAAAAAATCTTTGTATATATATATTTTTTGGATGAATAAAGTCTTTGTATATCCAATGGTTGTGATGAGAATCATGTGAATTATAGTGTATTGGGTCCAAGTAATCCTGACGAAAAGAAAAAGTATTCACATGCGATAAGGGACGGAATCAGAGTTAGAAATGGGGGGATCAGCCTTCTTCTTTTTCTGTTGGGGGAACCAATATAGATTTTTTTTTTTCTCTAGCTAATTTTTATTTTTATTTTATTTTATTTATTTATTTTTTTTCAGGATTGGGGGGGGGGACCATGGCTCCCCCGGTCTCCCCCTAGGTTCGTCATTGCATGCGAAGCTCCACAAACGTCCAATCTGATCTCTCAGCCGTTTGAAGATGTTGCCATTTGCAACTTTTGAGACTCCTCAAGATTTCACACAAAAAACCTGTACTTCTGCGTTTGACAGCTTCGATATCTTTGCATCCTTTCCTGATTCAATTCTCCTTCTCACGAAGAAAGCCATGGCAGAGCTCTTACTTGATGCCGTCCTCCAAGTGCTGTTTGAGAAATTGCTGTCTCCAGAGTTTCTGAATTTTGCACGTGAATACGAGGGACTTGGAGAAAAGCTGGACAAGTGGAGGAAAATGTTGTTGAGAATTCAGGCCGTGCTTGATGATGCGGAGGAGAAGCAACATACTAGCAAGGCGGTGAAGCAGTGGGTGGATGATCTCAGAGACTTGGCTTACGATGTGGAAGACATACTTGATGAGTTTGGCACAGAAGCTTTGCTAAACAAATTGAAGGGAGAAAATCAGGCCAGCACAAGTAAGGTACGAAAACTCATCCCTGCTTGTTGTACTGGTTTGACTCCACATGCTCTTAAGATCAACATTAGGCTTGAGTCAAAGATCACTGAAATTACCGATCGATTCAACGATCTGGTGAAGCAAGAAGTTGATTTGGGATTATTGAAAGGAACTATTGGTGGGAGGTCAAATTGGAAAAGAGGGACTATGGCACCATCTTCTGTAGTGATTGAGCCGTATGTTTATGGCAGGGACAAAGATATAGAGGCTATGCTTAAACTGTTGCTGAGTGAAAACTGTAGGGATGCTCAACTCTCTGTGATTCCTATACTCGGTATGGGGGGTATAGGAAAGACAACTCTTGCCCAGCTTTTATTCCATCATGAAAAAGTACAAAGTCTTTTTGATCTAAAAGCATGGGTGTGTGTTTCTGAAGATTTTGATCCTGATAGGGTCACAAAAACAATTTTACAGTCTCTCAATATCGAGAACTGTGATGGCAAGGATCGAAATTGGTTGCAAGTCAAACTTGAGGAGAATCTAAAAGGCAAGAAGTTTCTAGTGGTTCTGGATGATCTTTGGAATGAGAAATATCATGACTGGACTATCTTACGTGCTCCTTTCCTAGTAGGGGCTCCAGGAAGTACAATTATTATCACAACTCGCAATCTGGGAGTTTCATCAATAGCAGGTACCGTTCCAGCTTACGATTTGCAGGTGTTATCAAAGGAGGCTTGCTTGTCTTTATTTACTCAACATGCATTGGGGGTAGACGATTTTAGTAAACATCCAAAACTTCTAGATATTGGAGTGGAAATCGTTAAAATGTGTAAGGGCTTGCCTTTGGCAGCTAAAACCCTCGGAGGCCTTCTACGCACTAAACATGATCCTAAAGTGTGGAAGTATGTGTTGGAGACCAAGATATGGAATATACCCGAAGGAAAAAGTGAAATTTTTCCAGCTCTTATGTTGAGCTACCACCATTTACCTTCACATTTAAAGAGATGCTTTGGGTATTGTTCAATATTTCCAAAGGACTATGAATTTGAAGAGCAACAGTTGGTTCTATTATGGATGGCAGAAGGTCTAATTCAGCCACGAAAGGAGGGCAGGCAAGTAGAAGATTTGGGTAGCCAGTATTTTCACGATCTATTATCAAGGTCCTTTTTCCAACAATCAAGTACGAAGAAATCACGATTTGTAATGCATGACCTCATCAATGATTTGGCTCAATGGGTTGCAGGAGACATATGCTTTAGAATGGAAGATAGAATTGAGAGCATCAACAAAGGAACAATTTCTAAAAAAGTTCGGCATTTGTCTTACCTAGGTGACTATTTTGATGGCCCTAAAAAGTTTGAGGATTTTTCTGAACTCACGTGTCTACGTACCTTCATGCCTCTTATGCTACCTGCGAAGGGGCATTGTTATTTGACTCATGACGTTCCTCTTAAATTGTTGCCAAAATTACTATGTTTAAGAGTGCTCTCATTGAGTGGGTATTGCATAGTTGAGCTACCGAATTCAATTGGTGATTTGAAGCATCTACAGTACCTTGACCTTTCTTACACTGATATTAGAGTTTTGCCTGAATCAACAACCACTCTTTGCAACTTACAGACTTTGATATTGGAGAATTGTCGTTATCTAAAGAAATTGCCTTCAAAGATGGGGAACCTAGTCAACTTGCGACACCTCAAAATTCTCAATGCATATAAACTAGAAGGAATGTCTCCTCAAATAGGTAATTTAACATCTCTTCAGACATTGTCTAATTTAATTGTGGGAAAAGGCAATTGCTATGCATTAAAAGAACTAGGTTCTTTGTTGCATCTTCAAGGGACACTCATCATCTCACAATTGGAGAATGCCATTGAATCTAAGGATGCAAGGGATGCCATGTTAATTGAAAAGCTCAATCTTTCTACTTTGTGTTTGGAATGGAGCGTCAATACGGACGAGTCAAAAGCCAGAACAAGTGAATTAAACGTACTTAACATGTTACAGCCTCACAAGAATTTGAAAGAGCTCACTATCAAGCACTATGGTAGTATAGAATTTTCAACTTGGTTAAAAGGTCCTTTATTTCCTAATATGGTGCTCCTAAGGATTGAAAATTGTAGAAAGTGCACATCATTGCCGGCAGTTGGCCAACTACCATTACTTAAAGATCTTTTCATTAAAGGCATGGCTAGTGTGAAAAATGTTGGTCAAGAGTTTTATGGGGAAGATTGCTCACAAACTTTTAGATCTTTGGAGACTTTGTGTTTCGATGATATGGAAGAATGGGAGAATTGGAGCCCTAATGGAGAGTTCCCGCACCTGCATAAGCTTACTATTAAAAATTGTCCCAAGTTGTTGGGGACGTTACCAAACCACCTTCCTTCACTACAAAAAGTTGTTATAAAAAGATGTGAGCAGTTGATAGTTTTAATTTCAAGTTTTCCAAATCTCTGCAAACTAGAAATTGAAGAATCAGAAGGGGTGGTGCGCAAAAGTGCGGTGGACTTCACCTCACTAAACTCTAAGACTTTTTCAACAATTTCAAAATCGAGATGTCCAGTGGAAGGGTTCAAGAGTATAGAAGTTTTAACTATTGAAGATTGTGAGGAGCTAACACCTTTGTGGTCAAATGATGTGGGATTACTACAACCACTCCCCTGTCTTCGCGATATGGAAGTTCGCAATTGTCAAAAACTAGTATCTTTGGTGGTAGAAGAAGTGAAAGAGCAGCCACAACAGGGAATGCCATCCACACGCAATAGCATGGAATCTTTACCCAAGGCAGTGGTGTACAACAATACATGTCTTGAGAGTATTGATATTAATGGATGTGATTCGTTGACTCATTTTGCAGTAGGACAGCTACCTCCAACTCTAAAGGTGCTAAGGATATATAATTGCAAGAATATGCAAATTTTGCTGGACGGGGATGATACCATCGACTGTAGTAGCAACAATTCTCTTCTTGAGCACTTGTTTATTTATAACTGTCCGTCCCTCAAATCCTTAACATCCAGCGAAGAATTACCAGCAACACTTAAAATCCTTCGTACGTGGGATTGTAAAATGCTAGAGTCAGTGGCGAAAAGCTTCCCTCACAACTCGTCTTTAGAAACAATTCGTATTTGGGGGTGTGAAAACCTTAAATCCTTACCCATGGGTATACACAACCTTAACCATCTACATCTTATTTCTATTAAGAGTTGCTCAACTCTTGTTTCCTTCCCGGATGGTGGGTTGCTCCCTCACAACCTTAGACAGCTAGAGATTCTCGATTGTGAGAAAATGCAAGCCCTACCCAGCTGCATACACAACATCACATCTCTTCAAGAATTGAGTATATACAATTGTCCAGGCATTGTATCCTTTCCAAAAGAAGGTTTTCCCACCCAACTAACATCACTTTCAATCGCAGATTGCAGCATCATTGAGTCCTTGCTTGAGTGGGGATTGCACAAGCTTACCTCTCTTCAACATCTTGATATTGGAGGTGGATTTCCAGATCTGGTATCCTTTCCAGAGATGATGCTGCCTGCCTCTCTAAACAACCTCTACTTCAGAAGCATCCCGAATTTGAAATACTTATCTTCCAAAGGCTTTCGATACCTCTCCTCTCTTAAAGCTCTGAGAATTGGTTGGTGCGAAAAGCTTATTTCCTTTCCAGATGATGGTCTGCCTCCCTCACTCTTGGATCTTCGCATCGCTTGCTGTGAAAAGCTCACATCGTTTCCAGAGGATGGTCTGCCTCTCTCGCTCCAGCAACTTCATATTGCAAATTGTCCTCTACTGAAAGAACGCTGCAAGAAAGATCAAGGACGAGAATGGATCAAGATAGCCCACATCCCTTGCGTTAAAATTGATGGTAGTTTCATCTATAACCTAGAAGAGGAGAAACGGCCCCGTGAATGAAGACGTCCTAAATTCTCTGTTATATTAGCCGTAAGACAACTCTTTGATTTCCAATGCATTCTGGCACTCCATCCCAGACTAGGAGGCTCCTTTGACTGTCTTTTGAATGTTGCAGTTGGAAAGACACTCTTGCTGCTCTTCTTGTTGGTTTGGTGAAGGTGCGACTATTCTTGTCAGAGTTAATATTTTTTTACTGTATTTTATTATTAATCCTTTGATTTTTGTTGCATGCTACTTTGGAATGGGTTGAATTGTTATTAGACATTGCTTTGATTTGTAGAACAAAAGAAGAATAGGTTGGTTATGATTCTACACCTTGTCTTGCTATCAGCTAGAACATATGGAATAAGAATCAATGATACAGGACATCACTACAAAAAAATTTACAATTTTTGACGTGTTAGAACCTTGGCCAAAAAAGCCACGTCAAAATTTTTTGACGCGGTAAAAATTATAACATCAAAAAAGATTAACTTTTTTGACGTTTCAATTTTGACGTGCCAAATTCACATGTCAAAAAAGTTTTTTTTTTTTGTTTAAACTGCCTTAAGAAGAACATGTACTAGCTGGTGAACGAAATACTTTTTTAATAATATTTCAACTTTTTTGACGTGTCAAAATTTTTTTAACGTAACAATAGTAGAACGTCAAAATTGTTGAAATATTAGACGTGAATTCAAAATCTACACCGCGCGGTTGCTTTTTCAAAATCTACTGGCCGGTTGCTTTTAATTTTTCTGTACCACGTACAACCCCTATATGTATAGCCTGCGCACCCCACCCCCCGGCNAACAACCAACCCAAGCCTGCTTCTTCTTCCTTTTTTTTTTTTTTTTTTTTTTCTTTCCTCCCGCCCAGCAGAATACTCTAGATCTTCCTCTTCCTCTCTTTTTTCCTTTCTTTTCTCCCAACCTGCGCCCGTCGATCAGTATATATACTCCCCTATATATTCTCTCTCAAGCTCACTCTTGTTGAATATTGTCTTATATTTCACAAAATCAAATATGGTCCCAAAATTATGTTGATTATGTATTTTGTTCTCTCTCAATTTGTATGCTTGTTTTTTTTGTTGTAATCATCCGATTAGGTGGAGCATTTTGCAAAGTGAGATGATTTGGTGTGAAAAGACAAGCAAAGGCACCAGCCATAAAAATATGGAGACTTGTTTTTCATGGCTTTTGGTGGAGCATCTCGGTTGAATAAAATGCAGATGAAAGAATTGGAAGACTCATTTGCAAGCCATTGGTCAAAGCATGCAGTTGAGGATTAAATGAGGAGGTTGGTGGAATAAATTGAACACATGCACTTTCGGTGCATGCATTGATGGGTTGAAGGCACATTTGCTAAAGTCAAGAATGGTGGCTCTTGAAGAAATTGAGATGGTTTTTTGGTTATACAAGGAGCCATACGGCCAAGGTGAAAAAATGAGCTAGGGCTTGAGAAGCTCCATTTGTAGAGCATGGGGAATTGAAGGGGCAGTAGCAGCCCTCATATGCAGAGGCAGTAGCCTCATTTGCAATTTGAGTTTCTCATTTGCAGTTTGAGTTGCTCCATTTATTAGTAGAGAGAAAAATGCAAGGGGGTTTGGGATTTGGGTTAGCATTTGAATTTGTGAGCATTTAGAATTTGCATTTGTGAGTGTTAATTAAACACTCTTGTTTTGTATCTCCTCTTTTGGAATTAGTGAAATCTCTTTCTACCGTTGCACCGTGGATATAGGCAAATTGCCGAACCACGTAAATCTTGTGTTCTTGTTGTCAATTTGTTTATTTTTCTTTAAACACTAAATCCCGTTTGTTCCGCTTGTTTTGAGTGTGTGAGAGATTCGCGACCTTTCGCACAACAACTCTCTCCAACCTGCACTCTCTCTCTTTCTCCTCCGGCCGTACGTCGACAACGAGCTCCGAACGCTCTCTGCAATCTCCGGCCGTCGTTCTCTCTCCCTCCAGCAGTACTTCGGCGTCTGTCAGTGTGCTATATCTCCCTCTGCTGAGTTTGCGACTTTGATTTTTTTTTTTTTTCTACTGGGTTTGGGATTTTGATGTTTTATTTGCTGATGGGTTTGGGTTTTTGAATATTTTTTGGGTCTGATTTTTCTGGTTGGTTTGGTTTGATTTTTGAGGTTGGTTTGGTTTTGTTGGGGAATTTTTCTGGGCGGAGAAAAGAAGAGAGAGTGAGAAACGGAGAAACGATCCCTTCGATCGAGAAACAGACTGGTGAGAAAAAATTTTAAAAAAATTATTTTAATTAGAAAATAATTTAAATTAATAAATTTTTTAATTGAAAAAAAAAATTACAGAAAAAATTTTAAAAAAGAAAAATCAAAAAAGTTTAAAAAGTTATTAAAAAAATAATTTTTTCTAAAAAAAAAATTAAAAAATTATTTTGATGTGTGATCAAAAATTTTTTGACATAATACTGTTCAAAACATCAAATTGTGACTTTTTTACACACGAAACAACGTTAAAAATATTTTTGACGTGTCAAAAGCCCAAAAACATTAAAAAAGTACTGTAAAAAAAAGCTTATGTTTTTTTTGTAGTGCATAGATTCCTTATCCTAGATTGAATTGGCAAAGTAATCCTTGCCTAAAGAATGACCGGGGCAGTTTTTGAATGGATTGATTATTTGAAGTTATGTGATAGATTCTTTCAACCAGAGTAGATAGTATGATGGTTTTTCCTCCTTACATTTCGTCTTGTGCCTTGTTGTTTACAACAGAAATTCCGGAGGGATTTGATGTGCAGAGAACAATAATGGCTCTTTTTTCGTTTAATTTTTCAAGAGGTGCCTAGACCCAGATAAAATGACAGCCAGCGATGCATTTGTAATTCAGCATATGCAGGTATGAATGTTTTTGTGGGAAGTAAAGTGATGGTCATTTGAGTCAATCCATGTTGACGAGAAATATCTGTTTACTTATACAACATTATTTCAATATCTTCTGTTCGTAATGAATTCAAAGACACAAATCGAATGATTTTCTCACTGCACATTCTACTGCATTTGTGCTTTTATAGAAACATATTGGCTGCATAAAAACAGAAAGCTTTATACCACTCACTATGGCTTCAACTATTTGTTTTTGACTAGAAGAAAGACACAAGTGCAAGAGAGGAGATGCCTAGGAGGCAGACTAAAGATGTGATTGTTCAATTGCTAGTGGGAATATTGTGGCGTGACTTGTTTTCAAATCAAGTCAGTGGCGGATTCGAACTATTTTAAGTCCTTATTCATTTTATTGCGGACGAATTTGTATTCCTATTTTTCAATGTTATGCAATGTAAATTTGAGTAGCAGTAGTAGTTTTTTTTTGACATGTCCACACAAGAGGGGGGGATTCGAACTAGTAACCTTTGCTTCATGAGGCGTGGTTCTAGCTAATTGAGATACTTCTTGAAGACAGCAGTAGTAGTTTATGTAATGTAGAAAGAGGTTTTGATGTAAAACAATGTTTTGTATAATAGTCATGACTTTGGATTTATTTCACATTCTCTAATGAAATATTTGGAAAAGACGTGTTCCTAAGCCAATCGATCTTGTTCAATTCAATTTGGACATTGATCGATGGCATGATTATCTGAATTAGGGATGACATTTTCAAACCAAATCAGCCTTCATATATGTCTGTAGATAAAATTAGACACATAAATACAGAATGAGTAAAAGGCAACAAGGGTCTGAGATGCAAACATAAAAACATCCTTTTGTTGATTTCATAAAAGACGGGAAATGAGAAGATTAAAGGTCTTGGAAGTTTTGAAGCCTTAATAGAATTTAAGGGCAAGCCAGACCGAGCATATGGATTCAGCTGTTAGAGAATTTTCATTTCCAATGATATAAGCTTTAGAAGCTTATTGCTTCTCATACAAATGTTGTGATAAGAACAAAAGAGAAGTAGCTCCCCAAGACACTTTCAAAAAAATGAATGAAATGACGAGTATGGATTTATATCCCATTGTCCACTGAAGCTCGTTATGTAATCAAAGAGTTTGGGAAATATTTGAACAAAACACATTAAGATTTATTATTTGTAAACAAGTCGCAAGATATTTTGTGGTGGGGAAGGTACTCCATCTCTTCTCTCTGTGACCACAATCTTTCATGAGGAACCTTGAATTTTGATGATGTGGAAACTATCTTCAACTTTCTTTGTATCTGAATTTACAAGCTGCAAAAGAGAAGAAAATGAGGGAGACAATTTATGTGTATGAGGGTAGATTCTAGCTAGAAGTGCATGCAAACTGACCTCTAAGTTTAATTCTTTCTTTGTTGCATACCCTCTCAGATATCCAAACTGGGAAATCCTAGATAGACTCCAGCTATCCACTTGCGCCAAGAGACAAGACCAAGTTCACTTATCAAACATATGCATACATGTGTATATGCATGCACGCATGATATGTGGGGAGAGAGAGCTAATATGAGATTTACTCACATAATTTGACAACTTGTCCAGAGTAAATCCAGCCATACCAGTAACTACGTGCACTAGGGCACTATAATTACTGTGATCATATGTGTCTATCCCATTTTTATCTTTTCTAGGCAAAGCCTAGCATTCGTTTTAAATAAAGAAAGCCACAGGCACAATATAAATTATATTCCAACATCATGAGTTCACCTCCCTCGCTTTGAAAGGGGGATGTCTTGGATTTCACTCATAGAAATAGGGATTTTATGAGGATTTAATACACCAAGTCAAGTAAATTTACTTCGAAGGTGAAATTAAGTTCACCTTAATAAAGGGGTTCATTTCATGAGTTTGTTATAAAAATTCCAGGATTTGAATAATTTGATATGTGGTGGAAAGTATTTGCCTATGATGCATCAATAAGGCAAAGAGGAACTCTTGTTGATGTGTATTTCTGTGTGTCTAATCAAATGCATTCCATTGCATTGGTGTTATCAATTAAAATTTGAATAAATGACATCTTAATTACTTGGGTCACTGTCCCATGTAATCTTATTGGAAGGAAAAGAATATTGATTAACTAGCTTGTAGTTTATATGCCATACTCTAATATGAATTTGATATAGATATATATATATATATATATAGAGAGAGAGAGAGAGAGAGAGAGAGATTAAACAAAAAATCAGTTCTATTTGAGAGACTCTTTGTCTATATTCTGTTTATACACAGAGAGATTAAACACCCTGTCTTGCTATCAGCTAGAAGCAGCAGCCAATATGCAAAATGCTTTATTTGGTAATGTTCCCTTATACAACTAAATGTAATGTGGCTTCAACCCTCTATTTTTGACCAGGAGGGGTGCACAAGTGCACGAGAGGAGATGCTTAGGAGGCAGAATAAAGATGTGATCAGTTCAATTGCTAGTAGGAATATTTCTGGACGAATTTGAAGTCCTATTTTTCAACAGCCTTCTTACTCCTATAAAGCAATCAACTCAGCCATAAGCTCAACGGAGAACAAGAAGGTCACAGTGCGTCTCATTCAGTTTTTCTCACAATTTTACTTCCGCACGGCTTAGAGAATTTAGAGAAGATTTCTCTTTTTCTTGTAATTCTCTTTTGTGTGAGTGAAATTTGGGTGCATTACAATTTTGGGTTATTAGTGGTTTTCTTCCTGCTACTGTTTGTACTCCATGACTTGTTAAGCCGAACCGTATTAAATCTTGTTGTACTATGTAATTGGGTTATTTTTCTTTTGTTCTTTTCTCCTTATTCGGGATCTTGAAATTTATTTTGTCACAACAAGTACATCACTTAGTCTGGGGTAGCTGATTGATAGGTTCTGAAACTTGTTTTTGACGAGAGTAAATGCAACCTGCAATTCATTGGTTACTGTGGCCATTTATGTATTGTAGAAAAAGGTTTTGATGTTAAACAATGTTCTGTATATTAGTTAGAACTTCAATTTTATTGCACACTCTTTTTGGGAAGACATGTTCCTAAGCCAATTGATCATGTTCAGTTCAATTTGGACATTGATGGCATGATTGTCTTTGTTTAACCATCTGAGTTGAGGATGACATTTTTCAAATCAAATCAGCTTTCATATCTGTCTGCAGATAATATTGGACACACAGAAATACAGAATGAGTAAAAGGCAAAAACGTTTGCTGTGAAAAGTTCACATCCTTTCAGAGGATGGTCTTCCTCCCTCACTCCAGCAACTTTGTATTACAAAATGTCCTCTGCTGAAAGAACGCTGCAAGAAAGATCAAGGACAAGCATGGATCAAGATAGCCCACATCCCTTGTGTTACAATTTATGGTAGGTTCATCTATGACCCAGAACCAGAAGTGCAGGATCAGCCTATGAGTTATATGGACCTATGTCGTGCGTTTTATGTCTAAGGCGACTCTTTTGGTTGCCTTATGGTTGGGGGCTCTTCTTTGATTTCGAATCCATTAAGGGTCTCCATCCCTAGAATATGAGGCTCCTCTGAATGTTGGCGTTGGAAAGACCGTCTTGCTGCTGTTCTTGTTGGTTTGATGAACGGTGACTGTTCTTGTTGGAGTTAACGACATCACAAGTGTTTGTTAAAAGGCACAAGTGACCAAGCAGAGAGAGAAGGTTTCGACCATTGAGTTTTTCATCACTAACAGCCATGTTGCTGATCATTACAGATTTGCGAATCATTACAAAACGGTATGTAACTGGATTTTTTCTTCTTTCTATTGTTTCCTCCTCAATCAAAGAATACATTAATGGACACAAGAATAGTAAACATTTTTCCAATAAACTGAGATTGGTGAATTGTTTTTTTGTGAGTGGTTTTGCGCCAATAGCAAGAGAAAATCATATTATCAAGCCTTTTTTCCAATATGTTTGAGCTTTGGACCAGAAAATGGAAAAATATCTCATTCTGACCTTTCATGTGTGTGCACAATAATCAAATGCATTCCATTGCATTGATGTTATTAATCAAAATTTGAATAAATAATGTCTTAGTTACATGGGTCAGTGGGGTCACTGCACCTGTAATCTTATTGGAGGGGAAAAGAATATTGATTAACTAGCTTGTAGTTTATATGCCAAACTCTAATATGTATTTGATTTTTCATTCTATCATATTTCGAAAAATTTGTGTACAAACAAGCATGTGTGTGTGTGTGAGAGAGAGAGAGAGAGAGATTGAACAAATATCAGTTGTGTGTATATTTTGTTTATATTTGTTTGTGTGAAAAGTTATGATTGTCATTTACTATTTAGATCATCCTAAAGTTTTTAGGTGTTAAATTGCAGATTGTAAGAGGAGTGGAGTTGAGAAGCTAACGTTTTTAGATCATTGAGGGTGGCCCAAAGTTCTTCCGAAGCTTCCAAGAGCATCAAAACAGCTTAAGCTTTTTTATAAAATGTATATCAAAGAGCCAGGTTTCTTTCTGCCAAATCTATAAATGTTGTGCAGGATATTAAACCTTGTCCAGTGCCCTGTATATCATCGTAATCATGATCACTTTGTGATGATTTGCTTTCTCCCTCCATTCCAAAATGAATGTCCTGGTTTCAAATCAAGCAATTTCGAATGAAGAGGGGGCAAAATTCTCAAAACGATTTTCTAGTATTATAGTTGGGCACAATTGTTAATAAATTCAAACACAATTATTAATTTTGTTTTTGTTTGTTTGTTTGTTTGTTTTTGTTTTTGTTTTCACCCTGTCTTGCTATCAGCTAGAAGCAACAGCCAATGAAGATACAGGACATAGATTCTTTAGTGATTAGGAATCTTTTTCTTTTTCTAGTTGGGAGTTATTAGCTTTCATTTTTAGGATTATGCCTCTATTTAAGCAAGTCTTGTGGTATTGTAGAATACTAGAATTAATAACAATTTCAGCTTATTATGGGTTGATGGCGAGACTCCTAGAAGGCCTTGTAAGATTCCGAGGCTTACTATTTATTTGTTACTCATCTTCTTATTTTGATTTTCTCCTTAATTTGTGGACTTTAGTTCCTAATTTCAGTCACCATTAGACCTCTATCAATCCCCTATTAATCTGTAAATCTACTTATAAGCCCTTAGACAAACCACTACCATTCAGCATTACAAATCCCAAAAAACTTGTTATTGTTGATGGGTTCTGTTCACATTACCTTGATTGCCTCTGATTCTTAGTTTTCTTGCATTATTTCAATCCAAACCCTCCATTCCTTGAACTAACCTTCCAAAAGGCGGTCTTGCATCTTTCGAAATGGTGATTTTTACGTTGGAGCAACTTTTGTAGTATTTATGCATTCGCATTGTTTCTTAGTTAGCCATGGATTATGGTTGTATTTGAGCTAGTCATGTTCTTAATCCACACATTGTTTTCGGAAGTTCAAAATCAAAGAGGTGGTTTAGTTACACTGCATAATTGATTATGGTCGTTGAATGATTTATCAGAATACTTTGGCTTCTCATTTCGGGTAATTATCATTATTTTTCCTATGCATTTCTTGTATTTTGTTTCATGTTCATTGGCAAGGATATTTTGTGGCATGGGTACATGTATCTCACAATCCCCCCCTCCCCCCTCCCCCCTCCCCCTTTATTGTTTTAGGGGAGTCATGAAGTCAAAGTCTCCTTCCCTCCATCTGTTGTTCTCTGGTGTTCATGGGAATCAGCCAGAGGAATTACTTCCTAATGTGTTCTCTTCTTGTGAGTTTGTCTTTTTTTTTTTTTTCTTTAATTTATACTCTAAGAGTGCCGTTTGAAAGAGTGTGCTTAAGGACTGTCATCACAAAACAGGGAGTTTTATTTGGTAATGTTCCCTTATACTACTAACTCCGGCTTCAACTATCTATTTTTGAGCAGGAGGGGAACACAAGTGCACGAGAGAAGATGCTTAGTGTGAGAAATAGTGCGGAAATGTTGAAATGGCAGCTTAACTTCATTGCTGACCATTGGTCTATTTATAATATAAATTGTGTATATCTGTACACTTGATAAAACAGAGAAACTAACAAAAGATAAAGACAATATATTTGAAATAATCTAATTCATCTAATCTTGCTGCATCCTCATCCTTCTGGTGCAGCCTTATCTCCATCCTTATGGTGTAGATAAGGTTACTTGTTTAAATGTTGGAAGAGGTTGAGTACTGAAGGGTAATTGCAGAGTGGTTGATGTAGGAGACTTGTGAATAGTAGAAGACTTAGTAGACTTGGACTCTAGATCATCAGATGACGTAGCACTAAGAGATATATCAGTTATATCTTTAACACTTAGGAGGCAGAATAAAGATGTGATCAGTTCAATTGCTAGTAGGAATATTTGTGGACGAATTTGGAGTCCTATTTTTCAACAGCCTTTTTACTCCTATAAAGCAATCTACTCAGCCAAAAGCTCAACAGAGAACGAGAAGGTGAAGCACAGTGCGTCTCATTCAGTTTTCTCACTATTTTACTGCCGCTTGACCTAAAGAATTTAGGGAAGATTTCTCTTTTTGCTGTAGTTATATTTTGTGTGAGAGGAGATTTGGGTTTATTAGTGTCTTGGGTTTGGAGTATTTTGTCATTGCTATTGTTTGTAGTCCATTTTTTTTATATTGAATTTTCTCCTGGTTTGCCCCGCCTATGGATATATGCTTGTTAAGCCGAACTATGTTAAATCTTGGTATCTTGTGTGATTTGATTATTTTTCTTCTGTTCTTTTCTTCTTTGGATTTTGAAATTTATTTTGTAACAACAAGTATATCACTTAGTTTGTGGTAGCTGATTGATAGGTCCTGAAACTTGTTTTTGATGAACGTAAAAGCAATATTCAATTCATTGGTTGCTGTGGACGTTCATATATATGCAGTGTATAATGAGAGTGGCCGTTTATGCCGTTTATGTATTGTAGAAAAAGGGGTGTGGACTTCGATTTCATTTCACATTCTTTATGAAAGACATGCTCCTAAGTCAATCGGTCTTTTTCAGTTCAATTTGGACATTGAGGGCATGATTCTCTAAATTAAGGATGACAAATTTAGCCTTCATATCTGCCTGTAGATAAAATTGGACACATAGAAATACAGAATGAGTAAAAGGCAAAAACAATTTGAAATTCAAGCATAAAAACATCCCTCTATTGATTTCATAAAAGGTGGGAAATGAGAAAATTAAAAGGTCTTGAAAGTTGGGAAGCCTTAATAAAAATGTCTAGGATTATTGAAGAACAAGCCGTATAGAGCATATGGATTCAACCACTGAAGAATTTTAATTTCCAATGATACGAACTTAGAAGCTTACAGTTTCTAATTGGAATACAAATGTTGTGATAACAACAAAAGAGAAGTAGCTCCCCAAGACACTTTCAAAAATTATATTCCAACATCATGAGAGTTCAAAGAGAGGGATTTTACAATAATTTAATGTGAATCTGAAAACACCGAGGCATTGCTATAGTTATATCTGAATTAAGGTGGTGTTCTAACATCTATATTAAAACCTCATATGAAGACTCTCTCACCTATTATCTGCCCAACTATTATGTGAGGCAAGGATTGGCTTTCATCAAAACTGTTTGGATTCACACTATCCACCTAGTTAGTAATGTAGGCACAATTAATTATATAAGTAAGAAGATAACAATACATCAGGTCAAGTATATTTACTTTGCAGGTGAAATTAACTTCACCTGAATAAGGGTTCATTTCATGAGTTTGTTATAAAAATTGTAGGATTTGAGTAATTTGAAACGTTGTGGAAAGTGTTTGCCTATGAAACAATTTGGATGTTTTGGAACTTGGATTTGTATATTTGTTAATTTTCCTGTTTGGGAATTTTATATTTGCCATTTGTGATGCATAGATGTTAGAGACTCTTGTCGTTGTGTCTGGACTTTGAACGTTGGCATTGGAGAGATATTGTTGCTCCTATTTCTTTAGAGAATTATTGGGACCCCAAAGAAAAAGGTAAGTAACTGAATTTTGATCCTCTGGTAATGTTGGAGTCTGTAATGTGATAGTAGCCAATTATGAACAATTTTTAATGGTTTATCATATTCAGTAACTCAGTTGATAGTGTTCATTTTGCATAGTATTCGATTGTAAAGAAAGTGCATTTGTTGGCTTGAGAAAAAAAAAAAGAGGAAGAACCCTGTAAATCCCAAACTCTGAGCCTAAGCGCCAAACCAGGAGCATATCATGGAAAGAATATTGATGGTAATTATATTCATCTAATCACATTTTTATCGTCATCTATTGAACAACATAGGTAAAGATGAAGAAGGTGAAGCGATGATGCCAAGAGGATGATTATGAATATGAAGAGGTATGTTGTACTGCTCATTGAACTTTTACAAATAGACATAGAGAAACAACTTGAAATATTATTGAATTCATTTTGAACTGATCAAGAGTATAATTATTCTTTGTTGTTGATTCACATTACAACAACTTTGACTTCATCCTGTCTTGTTATCAGCAAGAAGCAACTGATGTTTCGGTTAGAACTTGTGTTGTGTTTAACAATTATCTTAGAGACGTGCCATTTCCCTTAAAGTTTGTTTTTATTTTTGACTTAATTTAAGATGAAGAAATCGATTTTCCATCATTGTCCTTAACTTTTCAATGCAGGTCCCACAGGTTACAGAGGAGATTGCCATTGCTGTTTTGGATTTGTACCCAACACTTGTGCCCATGCCTACTCTTTTCTTGTGAGTTTGATATATATATATATATATATATTTTTCTTTGGGTTAAACTTTATACGAAGAAGTCAATAAGTGCTATTTGAAAGAGTGTTATCAAGGGCTGTGGTCATCAAATAAAAACTTCATTTGATAGTTTTTCCCATATCCTACTCACTTTGGCTTCCATCATCTGCATGTTTTCGACTAGGAGGGGGGCACTGGTGCACAAGAGGAGATGCTTAGAAGGCAGAGTAAAGATATGATCAATTCAATTGCTAGTTGGATTATATTTCACTTTGTTTGGGGCAGCTGAGTGTTGTGGATTCCCTCGAACTAAACAAGAATTCCCAGTTCCTGAAGGTTGTTGATGAAAGCAAAAGCACTCAGCCTCATTGGTTGCAGTAGACCTTCACATTAGCAGTGTAAATGAGATGGGCAGTTTGTGTATGTACTGTGGAAAAGCTTTTGAGAAGAACCAAGGGTCTCTTGCAGTAATTGAGGGACATGAAGGAAGGTGATTGGAAACAGCAGAGCAAAATTGCAGGCTTTCTTTTTTACTTTTTCAGCAAACAATTGGGATTGGGCATTATAGATTTGACTAGAGTTGTTCATTTGAAATTTGATATTTCTTCTGATGATATTCATTTTGGTTGGTTTTTCAATTGTATTGGAATGAAATTACAGTTTTCTGGTATGTATGAATTGGAGATTTTATTGGTCTAGTTGTAAGTTGTTCAAATTAATTCTTCTGTTATAAAATTGAGTGTATTCGGGATTGAATTGAGAATTTAGTAGTGTATTAACTATTAGAGGAAAGCAATGTTTAAAAGATGGCTTAAATCAGAGTGTTTGGCATCATCACAACAAAGAAAAATGGTATGATAATATGCACTGCATATTACTCAAATATTATATGCTTTATACTCCTTTTGTGCCAGTAAATTCTCTCAAGTTACCTTTTAAATGGGGGCTTTGATATAATATATTCTATATATTTGATCAAAACTCTTCATTTGTTTTTTTTTTTTTTTTTTGGTTTTTTTTTTTTTTTTGTAAAAAATTATTTTTATGGGTACCTTGACTCTTTCCCAAGAATCATACGTTAATTGAGTAAATTTTTTTTAAGACTTTATCTCTTGGTTAGAAGACATGACTTGAATGAAAAGTTAATTAACTCTAATGTTTTCATATTTTGAAAGGCCACAATTCTTCAATAGCTCTTTTAATAAGACTCTTTCTCAGAATAGATCATTTAACAAATTAAAATATCTTTATTTTAATGGAGTTTCTTAAGCCATTTAGTTCCTATTGATAATTAGAAAATCGGTAAAGAGTTTAATTCCTACAAATTGTTTGTGTACTAAACTCAAATGTGAGAATAATTTTGAGTGGCCGGGAGAAAATCAAATGGCTAAGAAATATATGGGAAGACGTATGGTGGTAGTAATGGAGTCGATTATCCTGATAGTGTTTCAAGCGCAAGCTAATGATCTTTCCCAATCCTCTCTCAACACTTCTTCACTTCCTGATCACCTTGTCGATTCCTCTCAACTTGATCTTGATAGTCGTGCCGGCATATTATTTTATTGCCTTCAAAATGAACTTGGAAAATGTGGATGGGAACATGGAGTTAGAAGCATTGAATTTGACGATTGTGTCGGTTATCATTTTTTCCAATGACCTTATAAGTTTCAATCACTTGTTGAAGGTAAAGCCATCAAAGTTTATGCTCGTGTTAAAAAGTGCATGAATTTGTCCTTTTCAAAAGAGAAAGTTCCCAGGGTCAAGTATGGAGCATGTTTATTCAACTGTTTTGAAGAGCGCATCAAGAACGACAAGCGTTATTGAGATGTCATCTATATGTAAAACCCACGAGCTTCCAATTATGGTAAAAGATTCGTAACAACTTCCTTTTCTCTTCATGGACATAATTGCAATTAGAAACAGAAGGATCGTAATCAGTTATATATTTATTCTTCCCAATTTATGCATTAAGCTTGTCTAACTCCTTCACTTTGCGTTGATGGTTGATTTCAGGGTGAGAAATAAGATGGCATTAATTGCAGATTTGTGGGACCTTCAACTTTGTTGAGTTTTATTGATATGAAGATGTAAATTAGACACTATGATTTTTATGTTATGTTTGGAATGATCGATGGACCTGGAATTGGGGGTTGTTGTGAAGCTGTTTATGTTATTAAACTTTAATTAGGGTGATTGAGAGTATGCTAATCCTATTTGAGCTTATTTTCATAGAAATATATATTTGAACAAAACACATCAAGATTTATTATTTGTAAAACAAGTCCCAAGATATTTTGTTGTGGGGGAAGGTACTCCATCTCTTCTCTATGTGACCACACTCTTTCATGACCAAGTTCACTTATCAGACATACGCATACATATTTATCTCAAAAGAATTGTGCAAAGATCGAGGCATTGCCATAGTTCTAACATATATATTAAGACTCTATGACGTGTTATGTGCCCAACTGTTATGTGAGGCAGGGATTGCCTTTCATTAAAACGGTTTGTATCCACCTAGTTAGTAATGTAGGCACAGTTAATTATATAAGTAAGAATAGTACAATACACATTATATACCAGGTCAAGTAAATTTACTTTGCAGGTGAAATTAAGTTCACCTTAATAAGGGGGTTCATTTCATGAGTTTGTTGTAAAAATTGCAGGATTTGAATAATTTGAAATGTGGTGGAAAGTGTTTGTCTATGATACATCAATAAGGCAAAAGAGGAAGGAAATCTTGTTGATCGGGAGAAATTGAGTAAAATTTCACATTAATAGGCTTTCCTTCTCTCTCTCTCTTTTTTTTTTTTTCTTTCTTTTTTTTTTTTTAAAAAAAAAAAAGAAATTTATTTAAAGGAAAGTGCAAATGCTATGATTCTATGAAGAAACAAGGTAATTTTTTTCACTTTTTTTTTTTTGTTTTTTGTTTTTTTACATTTAAGAGTAATGAAAATTATATTTCTATTGGGTGGACAATTCATTTATAAATGTCGGATTTCCATGGCAAACAACACAGCTAGTTAGTAATTAATTATGGATTGGAGATATAAAAGCAAAACCCACGAAGGATTCAAAGAATCCGTCTCTTTGACAAAAGACAAACCATAAACGATTTAGGCCCAAAGGATCCAAAGTGAATGTGATTTAACACAAACTACAATGGATAAATAAGCGTAAACCGAAAGATGGAATGTATCCATCGGACGAAAAACTAAAAATAAACGACTACGGCATAATCTTACTTGGTTTTGTCACTAAACCAAGTTCAAAACAAGAAAGCTATAATAAAGTGACGGAATTAAATAACTAAATGTAAATAACAAGCATAAGATCAATGGTGAGACTACATCCTCAACCTTAGTTGAGGATTTAGCCTCCCATGTATAAAGGAAGCAAGCAAAACTTAAAGTAAAACATTAAATTAAAATAAATAATGAAGTTCTACAATAAAATGGGCAGAGCAAAGCCTAAACAGAGGCAAAAGCTCTTAAAAACGCGCCCAAATGGAAAGACTCCCGGAAAAATTACACAAGTGCCTTATTTATAGAAAACTAGTATGCTGCTAGGTCAGAGGGCTACGCTCGATCGCAGGCTATGCGTTCGATTGCAGGGATGTATGTGATTGATCGTGATCTTCGTGATCGAACGCAGGTAACTGCCACGGCGCAAGGCTGGAAGCGATGGAAGTTAGGGCCGACTAGGGCAACCGCGCAAGACACGAGCTAACTTGGCTTGCGATCGATCTTGCCCATTGCGTTCGACCACAGTGTGCTCGATTGCACTGTCTTGCGTTTGATCGCGCAGGCAGGAGCTCCATACTTCTCTTTAAGTCCAATTTGCCCTTTATAGCCGTATATTGAATGCAATGACTTGTAACATCAACAAGACACTAAAACAACACAAATGTTAGATATTAACAATGCTAAAGGCTTAACAAACATAAATTAAGGGGATCGAAATAGCACTAAATGACGCTCATCAATCCTCAACAAGAAAGTACAACGGAGTAGAAGTCATTCTCAAAGGGCCCAACGGGGAGGGATGCAAAGTAGCAATACAATTCCAGTTCACCACCACAAACAACGAGGCTGAGTACGAGGCCATAATTGCTGGGATGAACTTAGCTCGAAGAATGTTGGCGTGAAACTTGGAAATTAAAAGCAATTCTCCGGTCGCAGTTGGGCACGTTAAAGGAGAATATGAGGCCTATGAAGAAAAGATGAAGAGGTATTTGAAAAAGGTGAAAGAAATCATGGAGTCATTTGACAAAGTGATTTTCTCCAAAATTCCACGGGAAGAAAACTCAGCAGCAGATGTGCTCGCTCAAATCACTTCTGCAACTGAGGAAGAGGCTGCAACACCACACTTACCGGTGCTAGAGTTGGCTATACCCTCCATTGGTCGAGCAGATCAGGTTGCTTGCGTAGAAGGAGAGCAAGGCGATCCAGAATGGGGACGTGACATCTTGCAATTCCTTAGGAAGGAAATCTGCATGCCGACAACAAGCTAGCTCGAAAAATTAGGATAAAGTCGCCATGGTACATGTTGATTGACGGGATCTTATACCGAAGAGGCTACACATTAACCCTACTCAAATGTTTGTCGAAAGACAAAGCTGCCTATGTACTCAAAGAGATCCATGAAGGAGTATGCGGCAGTCACTCGGGGGGTAGAATGCTAGCACACAAAGCAATCCGAGCTGGGTACTACTAGCCTGAGATGAGCAAGGATTCAAGCGAAGTCGTCAAACACTATGACAAATGTCAAAGGTTCGGCCAAACAGTAACCAGTCCACCCGAGGCACTAAGCTCTATTTCATCACCTTGCCCTTTCGCACAATGGGGGATCAACTTGGTAGGTCCAAAGCCGACGGGAAAGGGAGGCTGTAAGTTTGTGGTGGTTGTTGTTGACTATTTAGTGGGTAGAAGCAGAGGCGCTAGCTACAGTCACGACGGGGAACATAAGGAGCTTTTTGTGGAAATCCATAATCTGTTGATATGGCATACCACATGCCTTTGTCATAGATAACGGAAAGCAATTTGATTGCGAGCCGCTTCGGAAGTGGTGTGCTGAACTCCATATCCGAAATTACTTTTCATCCTGGGGACATCCTTAAGCCAACGGACAAGTTGAGGCAACGAACAAAGACCCTGTTGAAGACTCTAAAGAAAAAGCTCGATGACAAAAAAGGAGCATGGGTGGAGTATTTATCGGAGTCTTATGGTCTTACAGAACAATAGTTCGAACGCCCACAGGAGAAACCCCTTTCTTCCTAGCTTTTGGATCCAAAGCAGTTATTCCTGTTGAAGTGGGTTCCATAAGCTTTCAAGTAAAGCACTTTAACCCGGAAATGAATGGCAAGGGTATTCACATAAGCCTCAATCTACTGCTTGAAAAGAGAGAAGACGCTTAGACGACGATGGCAGCCTACTAGCAGAGAACAGCTAGATACTTCAACAAAAGGGTCAGACCCCAACAACTCAAGGTCGGAGATTGGGTACTCAGAAAAGTAAGTGTAGCAACCCAAGATCTGGTGGAGGGCAAGTTGGGACCCACATGGGAAGGACCTTATAAGGTCATCCGAAGTCAGAGGCAAGGAGCTCACTACTTGTAAGACACCAACAGAAGGACGTTGCCGAGACCATGGATTGCCGAACACCCTAAGAGATATTTCCCCTAACCTTTGTCTGTTAATTTAATTACTCTCCTTTAATTATTAATTGTACCTTCCATAACTTGGAACATTTATGAATAAAATGCTTACTTGAGCATCGGAGGACCCTTGGTCAAAATGACGATTGGGCCCAATAATGGCTCTCTTTGTCTCATGACATGATGTAGAATATAAGTAAACGCCAACCGACATGAGAAAGCCTTACCATTGGGAAATATCACATCTTGAAACGTTTCTCGACGTAAGCAAGCCTCGTCGTCGGACCTGGAAACAACTCTCGGTAGCTCAACTCACGGAAAGGGAGAAAACCCTTCAAAAAAAATCATCTACCCGACTCTCGGTAGATCAACTCACGGATTTTATGATCAAGGCTTTAATCAAGAAATTTGAGGGCTTGCCCAAGAAAAATGAACTATAAAACTTGGTCTTAGGCAGCCTTGGTTTGTAGGTACTAAATTTCTGGTTTTTAAATTCTAGTTACAGGATTTTGTCTTTGTATTTGTGGTTTTCGGTTTGAAGAAGAAGAAGCTTTAGGAAAGAAATATGATTGAAATCGTAATGGGTGTTGTAGGTTTCAGAAGCTACAAATATTTTTGGCAGTATATAATTTTCTTTTCATCTTCTTTTCTTATATGTTTGACTATAAATTGTTGTTTTATGAGTTCTGAGTTATTAAAATTTGTTTCTCTTGGTCTTATTAAAACAATATTGTCAGTTTTAGGTGTTTTTTATATATATACTTTGGAATTTTGTCAAACATCATTATTGCCAATCTCAAGTATGTTATTTGTTCTTTTTATTCATACAATGTTGTTTTGTTAGATTAAAAACTATTGGAACATGCTTCAATTTAGATTTGATATTTGATGATTTTATTTCTCTAAGATCACGTTGAACGCAATTTTAGACCCATTGTATTTTGTATTTTTCTTTATTTTTGTATATATTTATGAAGTTTCATAGATATGTTTTTTGTGATACACATATTGTGTTATAATTTATATTTTTAATTGTATTTACCATATTATAATAAAAATATAATATATAAAGAGAACAAAAAAAATATATCATTATATTTTATTATTTTATTTACGACACCCCTGGAAAAAAATAATCTTTATATTTTATTATTTTATTGACGCCCCTGCTTTCTTTCATTCCTGGCTCTGCCACTGATTGTTGGAGATGCGTGTATTCCCTTCTTTTTTTATTTTTTATTTATTTTTTCTTTTTTTAACATGTCCGTCACAAGAGGAAGGAAGATGATTTAAACTAGTGACCTTTGCTTCATTAGGCGTGGTCCTAACCGATTGAGCTACTTCTTAGAGACATCCCCTTTTCTCTCATTTACTAAGAAGAAGAAAATGAATATTTAACTAAATTAAAGAAGGATGTAAAGAGTTTGATGTTTGACTCCTTTTAAAAGTGACTGTCCAATTTTATTTTTTTATTTTTTGAAAAAAAAAGAAGAAGGTGTTCTTCTCTTAAATCCAAGTTTTGTTTGAAAATTTCATTAGAAGAGTTCTTATATATTCATTTTCTTTATCTCTCATCTATAAAAAAAAAAAAAGAATATTTTATTAAAGTAGAAAAATATGTAAAGAGTACTATGATATTTAATTCATTGTAAAAGTATAGTTTCTAGAAAAAAGTAATGTTAATCACACTCTTAATTTTCTACACCCATTTTTCCAGACTCATAATTGGTGATTTTTTTTTTGACATGTCTACACAAGAGGGAGGAAGATGATTCGAACTAGTGACCTCAGCTTCATTAGGCGTGGTCTCAACTGATTGAGCTACCTCTTGCGGACTCATAATTGGTGAATTTTCAAACCAATAAAGATCAATCTCATACCTAATGGTCTTAAAAGCTAGGTAAGAAAATAAATGTAAAGAATTACATTTAATGGGTCATTTGTCAATATGGGTCATTTAATAAATAAATAAAAGGTTATAAGAAAAAGATATTACCAAAAAATGGATAAATGTTCTCAAGAACTAGAATCCACCGTACATGTGGCTGTAGATGCTCAGTTTCCATCAATAAAACCGTTTCCCTCTCAAGGACATTCACACAAATCACGCTGAATTTTTAACAAAGTTGATTTAATTTTACTTTTTGCACACTCGTCCCTCTACCCTTTTTAATTCTATTCACAACTCGAATAATTTTAATAAGTGAAGACATAAGTTACAAACCAAACCATGCAGGTGGGTGTCTATTTTATTATTCCGCTCTTTTTTTCATTAATTTTCACGCCTTTTTTATTTTCATTCAGGATTTCCATGCAAACCCTAACAAAGTTGCTGTTAGAATGGTTCAAAGTCATGTGATCGGTGTGCCTCCTCTTACACAGCTTCTTTTAAGTGCAACGATTTATACTCTCTCTCGCCACTGAGAGTATGCATGTGTATAAATAACACAGCCTCTTCTCAATGTTTTTACAAGCATCTTCTAATTATTATGGTTTTTCTTTAATTTGTAACTGAGGGAGAAGAAGAAGAAGGGGAGGTTTTCGGTTACATCAAAGGTGAGGCATTTTTCTTTTCTTGAGATTTCGATTTTGATTTTTGTGGGTTCTCTGCTGTTAGAAGGAAAATTTCTGAAGTTTGATTTGAGATGCTTCTCTTATTAACCTTGCACTATATATTTTGAGTTTTGATTACTCAAATTTTTGGAGTCTTAAAACAATACACTGTTGTTCTTAAAATTTTTGGGATAATTAAGTTTTTTTTTTTTTCTTTTTTATTGTGTGGGTGTTTTGAGATCATGTCGAAATGGTGAAAATGTTGTTAAATATAAGGGTTTTCTTTAAGAGATTTTCCGGTTGAGTCATGTGTCAAACACTAACTAAGTCTCTTATTCTCTCCATCATTTGAATCAAGAGTGAGAAAGATCTTCCCATATAATCATCTTTTTCTTATTCTATTAAAAAAAAAAAAATGTTGTCATACAACCTTCATTGGCTGCACTTGAATAAAATTTTCTAGACCCATCATGCTAACACAAAAAGAGGATAAGACCCGTGAGTATAAAGGTTGATTTTCACTGTCATATCATTGTATAACTTTGATTTTCACTAAAACTTTGATTGAAATGGGAGGTAAATGACGTAATTAAGGTTCAAACTCTGGACACTTGGCTCCGATACCATGTTAAATTATCACTTGTCTTAAAAGCTTAATTAAGCTAATATAAATAGGTAAATTTAATCACTTAATCATTACTTAAACACCTTTATTTTGTCATATAATTAAGCAAACTATGTTTCCATGATATTTTACATGTGCTGAATGAAAATAAGTCAAGAAAGAAAAAATGAATTTGAACGGAAAAAATAGTTTACGTGAAAATTGAGGTTTGCAAGCAAAATCACATATGCAAAGACGATTGTGTTATATTGATAAGTGTAGAAAAATGTAACATTTGTAAAAAATTGATACCCAAATCTCGATAATTAAGTGGGTTTTTTGTTTTGACATGTCCACATACAAGGGAAGGGGAAGGGGGGATTCAAACTTGTGACCTCCACTTTATTAGGCATGGTCTACAGTCGATTAAACTACCCATTGGGGACATATTTAAGTGGGGTTATATGCTTAGCACTCCGATGCTATAAGAAATAAATTAGTAGCACTCAATGATTATACAGTACTTAGCAAATTCGGCGGTCAAGTGAGAGTATACACTTGATCACTTTTGGAAAAAGATGAAATGAAAAAGAAACATGTAAATGTGATGACTGAACATGTTAATTTATCTATTTCAAGTGCTATTTGCATTATGATAGTTGTTCAATAAACACAAGTTAAAGTTTTTCAAAAAGAAATGGAGGCTCACATCACATATGTATGGTTAGGATACTTTACACTTACTAAGCTGTGGACTCACACATTCATCTATCTCTGCTGGCCACTCTCCGCGCCAAGTTTAATGCCTTGCATTTCTCCTGCATTGTCATGGGTTTATGCTCCGGTGCAAGCAGCCACACAACCACTTCTCCCTCACCCCCGCAAGGTATTTTTTCAAAGAGTAAAACATTTTTTCACAAAGATATATTAAAATTGAAAAATACTCCTATACGAGGAAAATTGCTTTTCTTATTATCAATTTCCATTGTCATTAATTATGATTGTATTTTCTTTCAAACATCCATAATGTTATTATTTTTTCATTTGTCGAAAGTAATTTTTTTGATTACTTGCAGTTGTGAAATCAACGGATGCAGTTTTATATGGGAATAAGCGGCTTTGGGAAATGTTTAATTTTTTATCAGGTAAAAAATAATCTTCTAAAATATATTTGTTCGGTAATTTTTTATTTTTATTTTTTGTTGAATAGAGAAGTTGATTTCAAAAGGTATAAATTCTATAAAACTGAAAGAAAAAAAAAAAACAAAACAAAACAAAAAAATCAAAGAAAAAAAAAAAAAAAACCCTCCATATGGGAAGAGCAATTGAAAGATCTAGCACGTACAAGATAAATAATTTTAATTTTTTTTTTTAAAAAAAATAGATCTACCATATGAGAAAGATTTTAATGAAAGAAACATTCATAGGAAAACATGTCCAATTTAAACGAATCAATAATTATTAGAATATTTGTAAAAAATAAATAAATAAAATTTAGATAAAGGAATGATTAGGACAACTAATTAAGTTTCATTGGAGCTATTTTGCTTTGCATGTTCAAATAATTAAAGAATTAACACTTTTTAGATGCATGGCGTAGTATTTTCACCGCCAAACCATTTCTATCAAGCTGGGCTTGTGTGACATGTAGGAGATGGGACATCTATCAATATATGGATTGACCGATGGCTACCTTTCCCGAGATCTCACAAGGTTCAATCTCCCGTGAATGCTCAAATGGCCGAAGCAAAGGTAAGTGTTCTCCTAGATAAGGAAACAAATTGGTGGAAAACTAATTTGATACCTAGCATATTCGGTACTGAAGAAGCTGAGGCAATATGTGGTATGCCGGTGTGTCCAAGAACCCGACAAGACAAGCTAGTATGGGTGGGTACCAGAAATGGAGAATACACTGTTTGTAGTGCTTATTATATGGGCAAGGAGGATGGGTTGAGGGATGAGGGTGGCTGTTCAAATGCCCACCAAATTGCAGTAATATGGAAAGGAGTTTGGAGGATTAAGTGTGCTAGAGTTGTCAAAACTTTCTTATGGCAAGCGTGTAACAATATTTTGCCCACGAAGGAGTTGTTATTCAAAAGACATATCTCAGATGATCCTTTGTGTCCTATATGTGGATTGGTTACAGAAACTCTCGTGCATATATTATGGGACTACCTGTCGGCAAAAGACGTTTGGATGGAATGCAATTCAAGGATCCACAAATGCACT
The DNA here is from genome assembly GCA_006937295.1 of Carpinus fangiana. Taxonomy (NCBI): domain Eukaryota; kingdom Viridiplantae; phylum Streptophyta; class Magnoliopsida; order Fagales; family Betulaceae; genus Carpinus; species Carpinus fangiana. The sequence goes on from CM017324.1 coordinate 20,550,442, forward strand.
GGTGATGAGATGGATTTTATTAATATTATGGCAAAGCTTATGGAGAGATTAGATGCTGATCAAATGACATGGCCACGGTTGCACGACAGATTTGGTTCAGAAGGAATTCAGTTGTATTCGGAGGTGAGATGGTATCCCCTGTTGTGGCTGTGTGACGTGCAAAGGACCAAGTAGAGGTGTGGTGCAGTGCTTCCTAGCAGGAGTTTATTCCTAATGTAGTTCCTGCTCACATTCAGTTGTGAATTGGATAAAACCTCCAGAGGGTTTTGTGAAAATTAACTGGGATGCATCAGTTAATAAGCGGCAAAAAAAATTGGGGCTGGCGTTGTTGTCTGTGATTCTAATGGAGGGGTATTGGCAATGCAGTGTATAACAAAAGAATCCATCACTTCTCCTTCAGTTGCGGAAACGGTTGGTGCATGGATAGCAGTGGAGCTAGCACTACGCCTAGAATTACGAAGGGTTATTTTTGAAGGTGATGCATTGGAGATCATCCAAGCACTAACAAAAGAAGGGGACTACTGGGCAATTTATGGTCAAACCTTGAATGCGATCAAAACAGAACTGGCAAAGCATCATTGGTGGTTTTTTGAGCATGTGAACAGAGGAGCTAATGGAGAGGTGCACAGACTAGCATGTCTTGCTTTCGTGTATAGGGAGGATAGAGAGTGGAGATCAGATTTTCCTTTTTATGTGGAGGATACGACTCCTATTTCTGTGTAATGTTGGTTCTGGTTTATAATGAAAACCCATTAAAAAAAAACGCTTTTTTAGATGATGTATATTCTCCGTGACTAATTCTATTTAAATAATATCAAGCAACAAATATAATATATTCTTGGTATATATTATTTAAATACCAAGCACCCTTTACGTGGAATTTTTGTTATTTGATCACAATTAGCATTACATATAATTGTTATTCATAAATTTAAATTATTTCGAAATATCGAAGGGAAGAGAAGGGAAACAATCATTTTGTTTTTATTTCTTTACCAAAATCGTTAGTGGTTTTTTTGGACCTCACTGTTGATTTTTCCAATCCGATCTAGATTCTCCCAAGGGAGAGGTAATGCTTTTTATTTTTTATTTTTTTTATTAAAGAAAATCGTTGTGCTATTATATGTATATACAAAATCGTTGTCCAACCCACATAAAATTGTACCAAGTGTCTAAGCATTTAATTTGCACATTAAATATTAGAGGTCATTAATAGTAATTTACTAACTAAGGTTAACCTTTTCTTTTAAATAAAAAATTTAAAATGTTAGATAACTCTATGTTAATGTAACTAAATAAAAATTAAAATTAATCAAAATATTATCCAAAACATGAAGACTTAATTGTTAAATATCAAGAAGAGTACCTTAATATGATAGCAGTTTTAACATATATAGCAAAACGTCTGATCACATATGCCTTCTTCTCCTAAAGCAACAATCTTTCAGCCGCATATGCAGAGAACTTGAGAAACAGAGAATGGAGAAAAATATATGTTTTTTATATGACTCATCAACTTTACCATGTTTAGGGTTACTAAAATTTTCTAATATTGTTTAGATGTGTTTTTCTTCTTCTTCTTCTTCTTCTTCTTCTTCTAAGCCAATGTTAGCTTTTTCAACGTTAGTTCTAATCTTTTTTCTTGGGGGTTTTTAATCAAATCTGACGTTAGGTCTTCCCTTTTTAAGGTTAGTTTTAACCTTTGTGGAAAAACAAAATGTTAGTCTAACGTTTAACCAAAAGAAAAAGAAAAAAAAAAAAAAGAAAAGAAAGTTAACCTTAGTTAGTAAACTGCTATTAATGACCTTTAATATTTAATGTACATATTAAATGCTTAGACACTTAGCACCATTTTATGTGGGTTGGACGAAATTTCATCCAAACCGGTTTGGAGGAAATTTCTGTCCATTAATTAATATGTATTAGTTCATTTTTCTATTTGATTATGTTTCTTACAAAACAAGAAAAAAAAAATATGGAAGAATGTGTAATTAACATGCCTAAAAAAAATAATAATAGTAATATATAACGGAAAGAAAAATGTGATAATTGCCCGGAGTGAGATGTTTCACCAATGAGTCATACTGAAGACTCTTGAAGCACCGATTATGTACGTTAATAAATTTCTTGGTAAATTTTAATAGTTTTGATTATAGGTACCGAATCTACCCATCGTTGTTTGTTTATATATAATATGCACATACACTAAGGATGCTGTATTTGTATGGGTACTCCAATAATGGCTCTAATGTGTCCTCCGTAAGTTTTCTCTCTGAGGAAAACTAGGGTTGAGAGGATAGTCTTCTACCAGTGACGGGGTGAAGAGACGGTCTGTACGTAAAATTATGGGGGACGATCTGGAAACGTTGTGTGGAAGGATCTCTCTAATAGGAGGGGAAAATGAGGGCATCAAAATCTTGGAAGGTGAAGTTGCGGCTAATCGAGAGAAAGGTGAGAGGTGTCTTGTGGGCAGAATTGGCAATGAGAAGAAGGTGAACAAGGAGGCTTTGAAGAGTGTTCTTTCGAGCTTATGGCCTATAGTGGGGATAGTGACCTTTACTGAAGTATAGGACAATGTCTGGCTATTCGAATTTTTGGATATAGATGATAAGAAGAGCGTATTGGAAGGGAGACCATGGTCCTTTGATCGGAAAATCTTGATCTTGAATGATTTTGATGGGAGCGTTCCTCCAGCACAGGTGCAGTTTACACACTCCCTGTTTTGGATTCAGGTGCATGACATGCCGCTCATCTGTATGAATAAAGGAGTGGGCACTAAGATTGGAGAATCGTTAGGAGTACTAAAAGATGTGGATGTGGCCGATGATGGAGGTGGTTGGGGGAGAAGTCTACACTTGAGGGTGAATATAGACCTTCAGAATCCTTTGGAACGGGGACGAATGCTATCACTGGGGGAGAAGAATTATTGGGTGTCATTCCGGTATGAAAGACTCCTTCTTTTCTGTTTCAACTATGGGAGGGTAGTACATGGAGTAAAGTGTTGTATGGTGAGGTTAAAAGCAGCATGAAGAGGAGGGCACTAAGCCATGGGGAATATGGCTTCGAGCAGAGAAGCCACGAAGAAGGGCAGACGGCAGTTTGGGTGGCGATTTTTTCCAGGAAGAGGGCCGGCAGTCTGACTGCGCTATGTGGAAAAGAAGGAGCGCCGAAAAGGAAGGAAGCGGTGATCATGGAAACCCTAGTCAAGGGAACCGTTACGAGCAAGGAAGGAGCGGCGCTACTGGGATTTCTTTCCTTTTGAGAAATAAAGGTGAAGCGGCAATTAACTATGAGTTTAATGTTACGAGTCCCCAGCTGTTTGATTCTAGAAGTGAGCTGGCGGGGAGACAGGGGACCGGATATGGGAGAATAAATGGCATGGAAAAAGACAATATCCACGTGGTGTAGGAGAGCGCAGAACCGGGGGAGCTGTCTCATGCAAACATGCAGGAGAACGTGCATCAAGGTTTGGATGTTGCGGCTTACAACAAAATAGAAGGATTTGGCGACGGAGAGCAAGAAGCGATGGAACTTGATACACGAGAGGTAAAGGTCTGGCGGACTTCAATGGAGATGCCGATGTTGTCGTGACTACAATGATGTTCGAAGAAGGTGGGGGATCCATAAGGAAATGGAAACGGAAGGCTCGGGGAGCAGACACACGGGTGGGCTACTCTCAACGACAAGTATTGAAAAATAAGAAAAGAAAGGAGATTCAGGAGGGAAAAAAAGAGGACAATGAGGGAAGAGGAGTATGTGGCATATGAGAATGATATTATGGCAGAGGTTGTGCAGCAGCCCCGCCAATCCCAATGAGTCTCATAAGTTGGAACTACCGGGAGCTTGGGAACCCTCGGACAGTTCGGGATCTTAGCCAAATGGTTAGGGAAAAGAAACCCAGCTTTTTGTTTCTAATGGAAACAATAAGCAACAAACGACGGATGGAATGAATAAGGGTCAAGTTGGGCTTTGCAGGATTATTTGTGGTTGACCCAGTTGGAAAAAGTGGGGGATTAGTAGAAGAAAAGGAGCTGGAAATTCAAAACTTTTCACGACGGCACATTAATGCCATTGTGAAAAGGAGTGATGATGGTGTTTGTTGGAAACTAACATGTTTCTATTGTGATCTAGACAGTTCAAAACGGAAGGAATCATAGGCATCGTTGAAACATCTCAAATCCTTCTTACCGGAGGCGTGGTTGTGTGTGGGTGATTTTAACAAAATCACACACCAAGGGGAAAAAACTGGTGAGGCGAGGCGAAGGGAGGGACTAATGGCGGATTTCAGATTGGCTTTGGAAGAGTGTAGTCTAGGTGATCTTCGTTTTATTGGACCGAAGTTCACATGGATGAACAAACGGACGAATGGAGGACTCACTCTGGTGAGATTGGATAGAGCTATGGCTAATAGAGGCTGGTGTGAACAACATAGGGGGCGGAGGTTTTGTCTTAGAAGCACAGGCATCAGACCACAATCCTCTCCAGATCATGTTTGGAAAAAAGGAGCATATGTGTGGAGGTGGAAAACGAAATTTCAAGTTTGAAGATAGATGGTGGCTGGAACCAAACTGTGACAAAATTATAAAAGAAATATGAGGGCTACTGACAAGCATGAGGGACCGATGACGACGGTACAACAAAATCTGGAGCAGTGCCAATTGCAGCTCCAAAGCTAGAGTCGATGGAAATTTGGGAGTCTTGAGAAGATGGTGGAGAAAAAGACAAAACAGCTGGCCAAACTACAACAAAAAGGTGCGGAGGGGGATCAAGAGGACATTAAAAAGATGCAAAAAGAAATTGACCAGCTGCTGGAGCACGTAGATATTAAATGGAAACAGAGCAAAGCAACACTGGTATCAGAAATGGGATAGAAATACACCTTTTTTTCATGCCTGGGCTAGTCACCGATGGAGAATTAATCACATCAAGCAGGTGCGGGATAAGGAAAATAATGAGTGGACAAAACATGAGGAAATTGGGCAAGCTTTTGTTAATTTCTATCAAAATTTGTTTCAAACCGGAGGCACCATTGGGGTTGATGAATTGTAGTGACCTAAATTATTAACCAGGCTTAAGTAGTTTAGTTGGCGGGATTAATTTGGGCTTTGAGTCACTAAGGACGCTAGAGGAGTAATTTGGACTTTTGGCGGACGTACGTTAGGTTTGACGGACGTACACTACTGTCTGTAGTTCGGACGTACGTGGGGGGACCACCGGACGTATGCTATGCAAATCGTACAGGCGGACGTACGTGGGACCACCGAACGTACGCTACTTTTGAATACCCTCTGGTTAATACCTAGACGTACGAGGCAGTAATGGAACCATTGGGCAAGAGCCACTGGACGTACGCCCATTGGCCGGACGTCTGCTGCTTTTCTGAGCCTATAAATAGCACCCTACCCCCTTCGTGTTTTTTATAACTTCAGAACGCTCCCAGGCTACCAAAGTGTTTTCAAGTGTTTGTGAGTGTTTGGTGAGCATGTGTGGGTGACGTTTGCGAGTTTTGAAACGTTCGTGAGGTGAAATTCTTGTGGTTTTGTTTCAAGGAGGTAACGTTCGATCCTTAGCTTTTAATTATGTCGTTATTCAAGGAGGTGACTTGTATATAAAATACATACAAGATAATTACATCTTATGACATGGTACACTGGTACGTGCGGTAGTAATGGCCATGGGCTTACTATACATGTTAGCTTTATGGTCAAATGTGTGCATTATATGAGGGATGTGGATCCATTGGTTTCGTGACCTTAATACAACCATTCCCAATGGTTCGGTCACTACAGGATGGACGTCATTAGTTGGTGTAGGCCACTCGGGGTCGGACCCAATCGTGCCACTAATGTTACGTACGGTATGTTGTACAGTGGCTGGGGCACTAGTATTATATTATAGGTCTCTCAGGACAGCATCAACCTTGCTGAGAATGGGTAATATCTCAGGTAGATGATATTGTTGAACTATGACTGTTGTTTACGTCATATGCATATATCATTACTATATATATATATCACGCATTAATAAGCTGTCATGATGGAACTGCTTTTATTTATTAAACCTCTGAGTTCATTACTAAAACTGGCATGGGTATTATCTGTGTTAAAAATCACTAAGTCTTAGACTTACCTCCTTTACTTTATGTCTTTCCCCATCATTACGAATAATTGCGTAGTTTAGCTGCTTTAGATGAGGATGCTGTCGGAGCCTACTTGGGTGATTGCTCAGGACCTGATACGGCTAATCTTTGAGGATATGGATCCTATTTGGCTTAGGACAATGTGGGAAGATGGAGGATCTGCCCATGTAGATATGATAGATATTTTGATCTCATTAGCTTTGCTGAAGCTTAAGTCTAGGCTTTGATCTATTAATATTTTGTGAACAATGTTGTAGTATCTTATTTTAGGAATGTATCTATTTGACGGTCTGATGAGTGATACATTTGGTGTCTCTTTATAATATTATGGATGTAGTACTTTATCTCTGGTATTGTTGTGTGATGTTTCATTTATTATCTCTTAATCTCATAGTCTTGGTAAAGTCTTCCGCTGCAGTTTTCTTATTACGACGAGGAAGTTGATTTCCCAGAGGTCATGTCCTGGAGGGACATGGCTGGGATAGCTCGCCGTGGGGTCAATTACTAGTTAATTGATATTTCCATCGGATGAGGCATCACAGTTGGTATCAGAGCTCTCTTTTGCTCTGAGAGGACTATAGGATAGAGGGAAAAGAGATCTTAAGCCATGATCACACCAGAGATTAGGCTAGATAAGCGATTAGGACTTAGGGCCCGTTTGGTTCGTGGAATACACCCCTGAAATGGAATGGCTATTCCTATGGAATGATTATGCTTTTGTTTGGTAATGGTCTATTCGTAGGAATAGTGATTCCTATGGGAATCATTAATCCCTTACACACAGGAATAGTCATTCCTTTAAAAAATTAGAGGAATAGCTATACCTGAGGGCAATGACAAGATTTTTCAAAAGAGAAATCATTTTTTATTATTATATTTTTTCTCTCAAACTTAAAAAAATTTAAAAAATTTAAAACAAAAAAACAGATGGGTGGCCGTCCACCCCAATGGGTGGACGGCCACCCACAAAAGGCCTTGGGGTGGCCGCACCACCTCAAGAGGACCTCGCTGATCCACCGGCGTGGCCCTCCGGGGGTGGCGCGACCACCCCTAGGGCCATCGAGGGTGGCCAAAGGAGAATAACTAATGGGTTTCAGGGGTGGCTAGGCCACCCCGATTCTTACCGGGGGTGGCCGCGCCACCCCTAGAGGACCACGGCGAGGTTCTCTGGGGGTGGCGTGGCCACCCCTAGTAGTGCATGCTGTGGGTGGCTGGCCACCCATTTGATTTTTTGATTTTTTTTTTTTATACCCACCATGATTCTTACCGGTGGTGGCCGCACCACCCTTAGAGGGCCACGACAAGGCCCTCTGGGGGTGGCGCGGCCACCCCTAGTGCATGCTTTTGGGTGGCCGGCCACCCATTGGGGGTGGGTCGGCCACCCATTTGATTTTTTGTTTTTTTTTTTTTAGTTCAACTTTGTGTTTTTTTAAAAAAAATTGAGTTTTAGAAAAATAAGATATCAAATGGTTTTTTAGTCATTTTAGTTCAATTCTAATTATTAAATATGTGATGTTACCAAACTAAAGAATTGGAATACTTATTCCATTCCAATATTTTCTATTCCGAGGAATACCTATTCCTTTTTCCAATGGAATAACCATTCCACAAACCAAACAGGCCCTTAGTCTCTAGGTTTGTTTGCTTGATTCTAGTAGAGTCGGTTCTAACTCTGCTCTTCGTTGCAGAGAATGTTGCCCCGAAGGAACCTTGCAACCGGACCTAACGCGATGGAGATTGGAGAGGGAGGTGTTCACCTTAAGCCTATGGACATTCCCATTGATGAAGAGACACTCCCAGGAAGTCAAGTGATGGACATGATTGGCCAGTTGGTTTCGGCCATAGATTGTGATAGGATTGCGAGACAACCAACTAAAGGTACTAGGTGTTTTCTGAAGGATTTTTGTGGTCATCACTCGGAGAGTTTTGATGGGAGAGGCGATCACATTAGTGCTAAGAATTGGTTGAACAACGTGGAGGAGTTGTTAGCTACTATTGGATGTACGAATGAGTAGAATGTGGCTTATGCTGCTTATAAGCTGACTGGTGAAGCTAAGCGTTGGTGGCAGGACAATAAAGTAGTGTTTGTTGCTGACTTGGGTTCGGAGACTGCCATTACTTGGAAAGTCTTCAAACACGAGTTCAATCAGCACTTCTTTCCTAGAGTCGTGCAAGAGGCGAAGGCACGAGAGTTTTTGGATTTGGTCAAAGGAGGGATGTCAGTGATTAAGTACGCTGCGAAGTTCCTGCAGTTGTTGCGCTTTGGGTTGTACCTCATCCCGACTGAGGAAAAGAAAGTAAAGAAGTTCGAACGAGGTCTGAACTCTCGTATTCGGATTATGATGAGTTGTTTCGACATTTGGGATTTCTCCAAGTTGGTCGATAAGGCGTCAATCTATGAGGAAAGTTTGAAGGAGAATGCGACTGAGTACGGAAATTAAAAAATGAGGACTCAAGGAACTGGTACTTTGGTTAGAGGAGCCGGGCCAACTAAGAGGATGGCGGTGGGGAGTTTTCCACCCCAAAGGTCACAAGGACGTACCTCTGGTAACCCTCCAATTTTATCGCAGAAGAATCAGACGTCAGAGCTGTGTAAGAAGTGTAACCGTGTACACTAGGGACCCTACAAGATGGCAACTGGAACGTGCTATCGTTGCAGCCAGCTTGGTCACTTCAGCAAGGACTGTACGAGCAAAGGGGTTGCTAAGAAGCCTTTGGCGCCAGCTTGGGTTTACGTGCTTGTTCCAGGAGAACTAGAAGGGGGATCGGAAGTAGTGACAGGTACCACCTCTATACTTGGATTTGAAGCTTCAGTTTTGTTTGATTCAGGGGCTACCCACTATTTCGTATCTATAGTGTTTGTAAGGTTGCCTAGACTTGTTGTGAGAACTTTGGAACCTTGTCTAGCTGTAACTACCCCCGTAGGAAAAACTGTGGTCTGTAAGTGTGTAGTTTGCGAATGCCCTATTAGCATTTGTGGAAGAGTACCTCTCGCAAACTTAGTTGTTCTCCTTATGTTTAGTTACGACATTATTCTCGGAATGAATTGGTTGACGAAGCATTCGGCTACTATCGACTGCACTTTGAAGCGAGTGACGCTTACACCGTGGGGAGAAGGAAAAATGACGTACATTGGACTGCGAGCGAGGTCCTTACCTCTAACTATTTCGGCCATGCAAGCGAGGAAGCTTATCATCGAAGGCGATCAGGCATTTTTGGCATTTGTTGTTGCTCCAACGAAGCAAGCAAAGAAGAATCTGGAAGATATTCCTGTGGTGTGCGAGTACCCAGATGTCTTTTCATCAGACTACTCTGGATTACCACCACAGAGGGAGGTGGAGTTTGGGATTGAGTGTGTGTCAGGCACTAATCCTATCTCTAAGGCACCGTATAGGATGGCGTCGTCTGAGTTGAAGGAGCTAAAGGAGCAGCTCCAGGAGCTTTTGGACAGGGGTTTTATTCGCCCTAGTATATCACAGTGGGGAGCGCCAGTGTTATTTGTTAAAAAGAAGGATGGGTCGATGAGGATGTGCATTAAGTATCAGGAGTTGAATAAGGTGACGATCAAGAATTGATATCCTTTGCCAAGGATTGACGACCTGTTGGATCAGTTGCAAGGAATGCAAGTGTTTTCTAAGGTCGATTTACGCTCAGGCTATCACCAAGTGAGGGTGAAGGAAGAGGACATTCCTAAAACAGCCTTTAGGAATCGTTATGGACACTACGAGTTCTTAGTTATGTTTTTTGGACTAACTAATGTGCTAGCAGTCTTTATGGACACGATGAACAGAGTCTTTCATGACTATTTGGATCAGTTCACCGTTGTCTTTATTAACGATATCTTGATCTACTCAAGGACGTCGGAGGAGAACGCAGAGCATTTGCGAAAGGCATTGGAGAGGCTTAGGAGGGAGAAGCTTTACGCTAAACTTGATAAGTGCGAGTTCTGGCTGGATAGCATGTCTTTCCTCAGACATGTAATTTCGGGTGAAGGAGTAGCAGTTGACCTGGAGAAGGTGAAGGCCATGGTGGAATGGACTAGACCAACTTGCGTGTTTGAGATTCAGAGTTTCTTAGGACTCACTAGTTATTATCGACGCTTCATCGAAGGTTTTTTGAAGCTGTCAAAACCACTCACTGCTTTGACTAGGAAGAATGCTCATTTTATTTGGACGGAGGAATGTGAGCAATGTTTCCAAGAGCTGAAGAAGCGATTGGTGACTGCTCCAATATTGGCATTACCTACGGAATCTAGTAATTTCATAGTGTATAGCGACACTTCTAAGAAGGGTTTAGGTTGCGTGCTGATGCAGAATGACAATGTTATTGCCTATGCTTCACGCCAGCTAAAATCATACGAGCAGAACTATCCTACACACGACCTGAAGTTGGCAGCGGTTGTGTTTGCTCTTAAGATTTGGAGGCACAACTTGTATGGCGAGTGGTGCGAGATCTACACGGACCATAAGAGCTTAAAGTATTTATTCACTCAGAAGGAACTAAACATGAGGCAGAGGAGGAGGCTAGAGCTGATCAAGGATTATGATTGCGAGATCAATTATCATCCTGGTAAGGCTAACGTTGTAGCAGACACGTTGAGTAGGAAATCAACGGTGGAGCTTACTGCCCTTGGGATTTCTCAACCCCAGTTGATTAAGGAACTCACTAGGATGGGATTGGAAGTAGTAGGAGAAGGTGTGCCTATACACCTAGCTAACCTGATGGTTCAGTCAGAATTGCTTGCAAGAATCAAGGCTGCTCAGCTGGAGATCCTAAGTGTGCCAAGATCAAACAATTGCTTGTAGAAGGTAAGGCAAAAGAGTTTTGTCTTAAGGAGGACGGGTAGCTTACCCATTTCAAGCAAGTGTGTGTATCGGGAATCGGAGAACTAAGGAAGGAGATAATGAGTGAGGCTCATCATTCTCTATACACTGTGCATCCTAAAGGCACCAAGATGTACCGTGATGTGAAGGGATCATATTGGTGGAACAATATGAAGGACATTGTGAAGTTTGTGGAGCAGTGTTCGACCTGCCAACAAGTGAAGGCGAAGCATCAGAGACCGACGGAGACGCTTAAGCTGTTGCTTATACCGAAGTGGAAGTGGGACGAGATCGCGATGGACTTTATTTTAGGTTTACCAAAGACACTCGCTGAAGAAGATTCCATTTGGGTTGTTGTCGATTGTTTAACGAAGAGTGCTCACTTTATTCCCTTAAAGGTTAAGGATCCGATGGATAAGTTGGCCAGACTATATGTCCAAAATGTAGTTCGTTTACATGGAGTACCATCGGCAATCATTTCAAACAAAGACTCTCGTTTTACTTCAAGGTTCTGCCAAAGTCTTCAGAAGAAAATGGGGACGGAGCTAAGGTTCAGTACTGCTTTCCATCATCAGACAGACAGTCAGTCTGAGCAGACGAACCAGATCTTAGAGGATATGTTCCAGGCATGTGTGTTGGAATTCAAAGGTAGCTGGGTTCAGTACTTGCCTTTGATTGAGTTTGCCTATAACAACAGTTATCAGGCGACTATTGGTATGCCGCCGTATGAAGCACTTTATGGACGAAAGTGTCAGTCGCCCTTGTATTGGGACAACGTCAGTAAGAGGTAGACATTAGGGCTAGAGCTGATTCAGGACACCCATGAAAGGTGTGTGTCATCAAGGAACGGATGACTGCCGCTCAGAGTCGGCAAAAGAGTTATACTGATAACTGAAGGAGGCCTTTGGAGTTCGAAGTAGGGGATCGTACGTTCCTGAAGGTGTCACCGATGAGAGGAGTAATGCGGTTTGGGAAGAAGGGGAAGCTTAGCCCAAGGTTTATTGGACCGTTCAAAATTACTCAGAGAGTGGGGAGGTTGGCTTATAGGATTGCCTTACCCCCAAATTTGGTCGGAACGCATGACGTTTTCCATGTATCGATGCTGAGAAAATACATCCCTAACCCTGATGTAATTGTGGAGTACGAGCCGTTGGAAATCCAGGAGGGATTAACCTACGTGAAAGAACCGATTAAGATTGTGGACAAAAAGGAGCAGGTGTTGCGTACCAAGATGATTCCTATTGTCAAGGTACTATGGCGCAATCATGGAGTTGATGAAGCATTGTGGGAAGTCGAACACGACATGCGGAGTCGCTACCCGCATCTGTTTGAATGATTGTGTATGACTCTTTCTTTTAAGATTATATTTGGATAGTATACCTATTTTCATTTTGGGTAAGGGAATAGTTGACTAAGAAAGGGTTGTTTCTTTTCAGGATTATGGCGCCTATACCAATCGACCCGGACTGCGTGTGGAACTACTCCTTCTGCGAGTAGATAGATTTGGGAGTAGAGATCAATAAGGATTGGTATAGTGTGGGTAACATCAAGTACGATGCACTCGACGACTTACGAGGTGATTTTATGCAACTATTTGAAGAGGATGATGTACCGTTTAATGGATAGGACGAGTTAATCCAAGAACCTACCGAGCATGATGAAGAGGATTCTACGGACGAAGGGTAACATTCTACTCCTTATTAAGCGCTGTTCTTTTAGTATTTGTCTCAAAATTTCAAGGACGAAATTCTTATAAGGAGGGGAGAATGTAGTGACCTAAATTATTAACGAGGCTTAAGTAGCTTAGTTGGGGGGATTAATTTGACTTTGGGTCACTAAGGATGCTAGAGTGGTAATTTAGACTTTTGGCGGACGTACGCTAGGTCTGGCGGACGTACGCTACTGTCTATAGTACGGATGTACGTGGGGGGACCACCAGACATACGCTCTGTAAATCGTACAGGCCGACATACGTGAGACCACCAGACATACGCTACTTTTTGAATACCCTCTGGTTAATACTTAGACGTACGAGGCAGCCATGAAACCACTGGGCAAGAACCACCAGACGTACGCCCCTTGGCCGGACGTCCACTGCTTCTCTAAGCCTATAAATAGCACCCTACCCCCTTCGTGTTTTTCATAACTTCATAATGCCCCCAGGCTGCCATAGTGTTCCCAGAGTGTTTCCAAGTGTTTGTGAGTGTTTGGTGAGCGTGTGTATATGATGTTTATGAGTTTCAGAACATTCGTGAGGCGAAACTCTTATGGTTTTGTTTCAAGGAGGTAACGTTCGATCCTTAGCTTTTAATTACGTCATTATGCTGCTCGTTTTATGTTTAGTTGTAGTTATTAGCTTAGTTATGCTTTTAAGACCCGTTTGGGTTAGCGTATTCATTAGCTTAGCGTTGTTACGTTGCATGGAGGCTATTAACTAGACTAGAAGGCTTTAGGGTGTTCCTAATAGCCCTAGGAGTCGAAGACTAGGCGGATAGTGGGAAAGAAAATGAGGTTCTCCCTGAGGACCCATACAGCGAACATACGATGTCATGACTGGACGTATGGCTTGTCGTTGTACAGCGGACGTACGCTCTCGAGCCCAGACGTATGGTCACTGTGTGACAGGGAAACCCTATTTTCACCAACCGTCCCGTAGTTCCTATTTTCCTTACTTTAGAGTTATTTTAGTGGAATTAGGACTAATAGAAGGTTTTCCACAGATTTGGAGAACCCGGATCTTTTGGAGTTTTCGAAGACGCGTATCAATCCAGGTGAGTTTTAACTCACATAATGCACATTGTTATTTTCCATGCACTGCACGTCTATTTTGTGTACTGAGCAAACATGCATATTTTACAACTCTTACGTTTTGTAAGTATTACACATGAACTCTGTCTTTTGAGAAAAAACGTTATACTGAACATGTAACCAAGTGAGACTTGTAAAAATGACATGTATATAAAATATAGACAAGATAATTGCATCGTATGACATGGTATACCGGTACGTGCGGTAGTAATGGTCATGGGCTTACTAAACATGTTAGCTTTATGGTCAAATGTGTGCATTATGTGAGGGCTGGGGCACTGGCATTGTATTATAGGTCCCTCAGGATAGCATCAACCTTGCTGAGAATTGGTGGACCATACTGTTGAACTATGATTGTTGTTTACATCATATGCATATATCATTACTATATATATATCACGCATTAATAAGCTGTCATGATGGAACTGCTTTTATTTATTAAACCTCTGAGTTCATTACTAAAATTGGCATGGGTATTATCTGCATTAAAAATCACTAAGTCTTAGACTTACCCCCTTTACTTTATGTCTTTCCCCATCATTACGAATAGTTGCGCGGTTTAGCTGCTTTAGAAAAGGATGCCGTTGGAGCCAACTTGGGTGATTGCTTAGGACCTGATACAGCTAATCTTTGAGGATATGGATCCTGCTTGGCTTAGGACGATGTGGGAAGATGGAGGATCTGCCCGTGTAGATATGATAGCGATTCTGATCTCATTAGCTTTGCTGAAGCTTAAGTCTAGGCCTTGATCTATTGATCTTTTGTGAACAATGTTGTAGTATCTTATTTTGGGAATGTATCTATTTGACGGTCTGATGAGCAATACATTTGGTGACTCTTTATAATATTATGGATGTAGTACTTTATCTCTGGTATTGTTATATGATGTTTCACTTACTATCTCTTAATCCCATAGTCTTGGTAAAGTCTTCCGCTGCAGTTTTCTCGTTACGACGAAGAAGTTGATTTCCAGGAGGTCGTGTCTTGGAGGGACATGACTGGGATGGCGAGTCGTGGGGACAATTACTAGTTAATTGATATTTCCATCGGGCGGGGCGTCACATGAATGTTTGGAGGGATGTATGCGGAGCGGTGCTTAATTACCTTAATGGAGCTACTTTTCATATTGAAATTAAAGAAACCTATGTTGCTTTGATTCCTAAAATCAATAATCCAGCTTGTATTACTGATTTTCTCCCTATTAGCCTCTATAATGTACTTTACAAATTAATAGCTAAGGTGTTAGCAAATCGTATGAAGAAGGTACTTGGGGACATCATATCTCCCAATCAGAGTGCTTTTATTCCTGGAAGGTTGATCACCGACAATATTATTATTGCGTTTGAGGCGCTCCACCCTGTGGATACTTGAATGAAAGGAAAAGATGGTTTTATGGCTCTAAAGATGGACATGAGCAATGCCTACAACAGAGTTGAGTGGGGATTTTTAGAGACGGTTATGAGCAAGATTGGCTTTGATAATAGATGAGTGAATTTACTTATGACCTGTGTCTGAACGGTGTCTTACTCTATATTGGTAAATGGTAGGCTGTATGGTAAAATTATACCATCGAGAGGATTAAGGCAAGGGGATCCGCTCTCGCCATATTTTTTTATCCCCTACGTGGAAGGTTTGAGCACAGGGATTAATAAAATGGAAAGAGCAGAGGGCATCACGGGACTCCCTTTGACAAGAGGGGGTACTAGGCTCAATCATTTGGTTTTTGTAGATGACAGCCTACTCTTTTGCAAAGCGGATATGGTGGAATGGTATTGCATATAGAAAGTTTTAGATGACTACGAGAAGGCATCGGGGAAAAAACTCAATAGAAGCAAGACCTCCTTGTTTTTTAAGTCGGAACATAGAAGAGGGCATGAAAAACCAAATTCTGTCGGTTGCAGGTATAAATTCCACACAAAGGTATGAAAAATATTTGGGTTTGCCAACGCTTATTGGTAGATCCAAAGTTTCCTCACTCTCGGGAATTAAAGGGCGAATATGGGATAAGATGCAAGGGTGGAAAGAGAAATTCCTTTCACAAGCGGGGAAAGAGATTCTTTTAAAGGCGGTTGTACAAGCCATTCCCACATACACGATGAGTGTCTTTAAAATTCCTAAAAATTTGTGTAATGAGATCAATTAGATGATGGCCAAGTTTTGGAGGGGACACAAGGTGAATGACAAGAAGGTGGCTTGGATGAGTTGGGAAAAAATGGGGAATGCTAAGGAGGTAGGAGGATTGGGGTTCCGTGATTTAGAATGTTTTAACGTGGCTTTCCTTGCCAAGCAAGGGTGGCAGCTAATCAAAAACCTGGATTCTCTTGTTGCAAGAATTCTTAAAGAAAAATATCATCCCAACGGTACGTTTATGGAAGCCCTTTTGAGTAGGAAACCATCGTATGTGTGGCGAAGTATATGGAATGCAAAATCCTTACTAGAGGAGGGCATGATGTGGAGAGTGAGAGATGGAAGGAGCATTAAAATTTGGGGTGATAAATGGTTGCCATCACCGACAACATTTGCTATACAATCACCGATGCATGTGCTAGACCCCGAAGCAAAGTTTGTGAGTTGATTGATCCGGATACGCTATGGTGGAATATCCCACTTACTGAGCAAATTTTTATGGAGGAGGAGGTGGAAAAAATTTGCAGTTTGGCAATTTTCCCTCGTACTCAACAAGATCGGTTAATTTGGACAGGGAATAAAAGTGGGGACCTTTCAGTGCGTAGTGCGTACCATGTGGCAAAAGACTTATGCTCCAGAGAGAAAAGTGGTTGCTCTAGGGTGGATGAATTAAGCCCTCTTTGGAAGAAAATATGGAGGATCCAGGGGCCAAGAGTAGTCAAGATATTTTTATGGCAAGCATGTAATAATATCCTACCAACTAAGGAGAATCTCTGGCGACGGAAGATAACAGATGATCCCTTACGCCCAGTGTGCCGTGTGGAGGTGGAGACGGTGGGGCATGCTTTGTGGAGCTACACTGTGGCACGAGATGTTTGGCTGGAGTGTGATGCTAGGATCCAAAAAAGCTGTAGTGAGGAGGATGCTTTCTGCAACATTCTGATGAAGCTATTCGATAGACTGCCGAAAGAAGAATGTGATATGGTCGCATGCCTAGCCCGGCAAGTTTGGTTACGACGGAATAAAATGATTTTTGAGGGGGAGTTCACCCACCCCAAGAAAGTCTTTCAAATCACTTTTGATCAGCTGGAGTTCTATTTACAAGTCTCGCAGGCCGTGAATTGCAAAGATGGAGTGAATCATCTTGTAGCTAATGAAGGATGGAAAACGCCACCCAGGGGAACCATGAAAATTAATTAGGATGCAGCAATCGACAGGTGTAAAAAACTGATGGGCATTGGAATAGTGGTTCGAGATTTCACTAGGGACGTGGTGGCTACTTAGTGTTCAACGAAGGCTTATGTCTGTGATCCAGCGGTGGCAGAAGCGCTGGCACTGTGGACAGCTGTGGTGTTAGTGGGTCAACTAGGCTTCACAAATGTTATACTTGAAGGAGATTGCCTTGAGGTGGTGAAAGCCATAAAGAAGGTGGAAAGAAATGAGACTAGATATGGACTTATTCTGGAAGAGACGAAGGAGATGCTAAAAGGATGTCGGTTGTGGGAAATTGTGCATGTTTGGCGAACAGTGAATGAAGCAGCGCATAGGGTGGCAAAGATGGCGGTTTCCTCTAATGTAAACAATCTTTGGTTAACAAGTACTCCTCCCTGCATTAGGGATATTGTTTTGGCCGAAATGGCTTGTTTTGATTAATGATATTCCAGTCATTTTCCCCTAAAAAAAAATAATGGCTCTAATGTAATGTCTCACTGGGCTAATTTTTTTATTTATATATACTTATTTATATTTTAGGAATCTCACGATTTGAGGAGTAAGGCGTGCTTCATCACCATGTTCATACCCAATCTGCTGGTGAGTCATGCAAGATTTGATATTTTAGTTATGTTTCTATATATCTTTTTTTTTCATTTTAAAAATTAACCATTAAATCCCACGCTTAATTTTTAAAATGAAAGGATAAGAAAAAAAAAATTAGGAGAATACAAGAATACATTTCTCGTTTTTTTTTTTTTTTTCTTTTTTTTTTTATAGTTTACGGTGGATGCCATGTACAAATTGAACAATCGAGACCATACACTTTTCCATCAATCGTCAATACAAGAGCTAATTGACTTTTGCAAACCAGAAGAAACAAAGATTTATGGGTTTAATACGCACCTTGCTTTTAAATGGGTTTAAAAATATGGACTGGCGAATGAGTAATCCTAAAGCCTCTTGAGATATGTTAAAATATTTTATATTAATGTCTTTCCTATTAGGGTTTATTCCTTACTTTGGGTTGCTTATTACTCACAACTTTTTTTTATTTATAGAGGCCTCTGTAATCATATCAATTAATATAGAAGAGAATACAATGTAGTCTTTATATGATTCCACTTTCTCTCTTCTCTCTTTTCTCTTTCTTATGCTGTCCACATTAATATATTTAACAAGTCAAGAGGCTTGATCTGCACAAGATATCAATCAACAAAGATTCTCCACAAGTAGTAGCATATATATACATGTGCACACACAAATAAATTTTTTAATATCTTAGGGAAGAAGTGTTATGACTGTGATTGTCTTCTCTTAATCCAACTTTATTTATGGTAGACATATAAAAGAAAAAAAAAAATAACAAACAAAATAAAATATTTATTGTAGATATCATGTACAAATAGAAGATTCCCCATATAATATAATTTAAATTCTTCTCAGCTTGATTTATGAAGAAAATACCATAGTTAATATCTATAGTACTTGAAAAATAAATTAAACTAGATCTAAAATAAACTAGATCGAATTTCTAGCGAAAAAGAATGATAAACTGCTAATGATCTGAAATAAACAAGATCGAATTTCTACAACTTCACACTTATACATAGACATAGAATAGAAAAATGTTATTTCTGTATTCTGCCATCAAATTTACTCTAGTGATCCCATTTACTCATTGTAGTCTCTACTCTTACATCACAGTAATTAATTGAAGAATTAATTTAATGTGCCGTTATTGTAGTTTGATGGGTTTATATTCTTGTTCAATTTCATTTTAAAGTGTTTTTGGTCCATCGTTCAAACTTGGAGTTTGGGTGGAGTACCGAAATATAGAATTAATGTGGACAAATAATGACTTTCCACATCCGTTATTTGCACTTATACGTTATCCGCACATGTGGATGTCGATGTGGACAACAAAAATCAATATGTGCAAATGCAAATGTGGATAGCGAGTTTAGAGTATGCGAATGCAGATAATAACCCCATCCACATCGGCATTCCCTTCATATATATATATATACCAACTGGGGAGGGTGGAAGCGCAGTATATAGGTAAATGAAGAATGTAATGCTTATGATGCAAGTAATTCATAGTAAAACCAGCCAAATAGGCGGTAGCAGATAATATAAAGAGATATATCAAATGTAAATACTTAAATAAAATATTATTGAAATCTTTGAAAGATAAACTTAAAAAGAATTATTGAAGATAGGAGAGACTCAGAAACAGGATACAGAATTACAGATTGTTTGGGAGAGCTTTGGAAACAAAGTTAAATGGCTAAAAGCTTCTGCCCTTCAACTGAGGAGAGGGTCTCCTTAAATAGAACGAAACACAATAGTGAAAGCATCAATTACAATAGTAAACATATCAATTAGATACAGTGAAAGCATCTGTCTGAAACAACGAAATATTTGGACTGAGGTGTCGGTAGCATCTTGAATAGTGAAAGCAGGGAACGAATCATGTCTGGAATAGTAGGATGTCTGGACTAAAGTGTCGGCAGCATCTTGAATAGTGAAAGCAAAATGAATCATGTCTGAAACAGTGGGATAATTTCTGAAATCACGGGTGCAACAGTATCTTCGAATCATTTTTTGAAATCACATGTGCAATAGTTTCTTCGAATCATTAGGGCTGTAGAAATACCAACGAATCAAAGGTCTTCAATACCCGGAACATAATCTTGAGTCTCGAATCTAGAATTACCAAAAAGGCTTCTCTGAGGATCTGGAATAGCCTTTAAAGATGCCTTAGAACCACCTCCATTATCATCATCATCACTTGCAGAAAGAGAATCCAGCAAAGCCATAGCCTTCATCAAAGCTTTTTTCTTCTTTTCCTTGGAAGATTGATTCTTTGAAGAAGAAGAAGAACCAGTTGGGGAAACATTGGAAGGAGCTGCCTCAATCTGGGGTTGGCTAACATCATTGGGGGTTAATAGTTTTGGAGAAATAATTGAAGGTAAGGGTAGATTCTGGGCTTTTGGGGCTTGAATCATAAGCTTAACCTTCTGAATAATGGGATTAACATCAAATTTATCCCACCACTTTATATACCAGTGTCGTTCTATATAATCACCTACAATGACATATTGCCATCTAAGGATCCATGGAAGCTTGAACTGTTTAACAAAGTGGAAAATAAGGGGAAATTTGGAACCATATTTATCGGTTTTGAAACAACTCTTAAACAAATTGAAGGATTCAATAAGTTGAAGAGGCAGAACTTTAGGAATTAGACCGAAATGAGACCACCAATTGACGAACCATAGGGGAAAGATCCCTTCAGAATTTTCTCGGTCAAAATTAATGAACCAAGAATGGTCCATATTGGAAGTCTGGTACAAGAAGAATTTGGACTAGGCAACAATGTAATCATAGTAACAAAAAGGAATGTCAAAACCTTTCAGAGATCGAAATGAGGAGGGATGGTCACCCCATTCTTTCTCGGAAATTGCCTTGTTGATGTATACAATGTGGTATATGATCTTTTTAGGCACTGTGGTTTGACAAAAAATAGGCTTAATATGGAGTGATTTGGTTTGGGTTAGGATATTCGAATAATAAGCAAGATTCTTGAGAGGATGCTCAAGAACCCAGTGGAAATTAGGAGGAAAATAAGAGAAAGCTAGTTCTACTGCAAATTTAGCAGAAGATCTATTAATCTCAATCGAAAATAGGTGTTGAGAAAAGGGAAGAATCATGTAAGCCGAAGGCTTTTTGAAATCAGTACCAGGGGCTCTGGATTTTTTGGAAGCATCTGCAAAAGGATCATAGGGAGAAATCAAAGTACTAGAGTACGAAATAGGATAATCAAAACTAAAAGGTGAAAACCTATTAGCTAGATCAAGAGACGAAACAGGGGAAGCCGGAGCAACAATATTTGACTATATTTTTAAAACTAGAGCATTCGAATCATTTGTCGAAACATTTTTACCCTTGTTTTTCTTAGGCACCATTGTGGCACTGCAAAAATTCACGGGTAAGGAAATTAGGGATAGAATTATCAGATCCCCTAATATATTCAATATCGAAATCAAAAGCACTTAAAATAGCTTGTCATCTAGCAAAAATCCGTTTTGATGCAATGTTTTCAACATCTTTTTTCAAAATATATTTTGCAGATTTGCAATCAATTCTCAACAAAAAATTTTTGGTTAAGCAAATCATATTGAAATTTAGTAATTCACAAAACAACAGAAAGAATCTCTTTCTTAATAGTACTATAATTAGCTTGCGCAGAATTCCAGGATCCGGAATGAAAACGAACAATTTGTTCAGAAGATCCTGGCGAAACACATTGTTTCATAATACCTCCAAAGACAATTTCAAAGGCATCAGTTTTCACAATTTTGAAAGCATTATTAGAAGGAATGCCTAGACAAGGAAGTGTCTTGACATGAACCTTGATTTGCTTAACAATAGAAGTATGGACATCAGTCCAGGGAGGTGGATTACTTTGCAATCAATCAAACAAAGGTTTGCAATATTTTCACAAATCTTTGTAGAAATCAGCAATATAATTCAATGAACCAAGGAATCTTTGAAGTTGAGTTTTATCAGTAATGACATCAGGAAATCTATCAGCAAATTGGATGGCTTTATCAATGGGGCGTATTTGGCCCTCAGAGATATCAAAACCAAGAAACCTAATCTTGGTTTGGAAAAGCTTGATCTTTTTTGCTGAAACAACAAGGCCACTACGCTTGATAGTGTCCAAGAACAAATTCAAATGTTTCCAATGTTTTTCAATGGATTTGGAGAATATCAAAACATCATCAATGTAAACAATGGTAAAATGAGTGAATGGATTGAAAATATCATTCATAATGTTCTGGAATTCACTAGGAGCATTCTTTAAACCAAAAGGCATAACGTTCAACTCATAATGACCAAATGGGGTGGTAAAAGTAGTCTTATACCTATCACGGTCATCAATCTGGACTTGCTAAAATCCTGACTTCATGTCAAACTTAGAGAAAACTAAAGCATCACTCAAACAACTAACTAGGTCCTTCCTATTGGGGATAGGATACCTAATCCATTCAAGCACATCATTGAGGGGCTTGTAATTAATCACTAATCTAGGAACTCCTCTTTCTATTTCGGCATTCTTCCTAACATAGAAAGCAGCAAAAGACCAAGGAGACTTACTTTTGCGAATTATACCTTTAGCAAGCAAATCAACAATTTCTTTTTGACAAAAATCTAAGAGCTCAGCATTTATTTGAATGGGATGAGCCTTAGTAGGAATTATTTTTTTAGAAAAAATATTTGACATAAGGTAAAGAAACTATGTGTTTCTTTCTATGCCAAAAAGCATTTGATAAATCAAAACAAACAGTATCAACAATCTTGTTGTTGAAAGCAGAAATTTTTTATTGAAGTAGTTTAACAGCAAGTTGTTCAGAAATCTTTTTGTACTTAACTTCTTGCTGAAGAAAATTAAGATGTTTAGTCTTAGCAGAAATTAAATTCAAAAACTGTTGACTCACATCAATTTCGAATCTTGAAGCAAAATAAAATTTAACAGGGACACCCAATTTAACAGTAGAAACACCATCTAACTCAGCTGTAAATGGGTAAAGCATGAAAATGAAAGGTATTCCAAGAATAACTTTATCAGTCATATTCTTAACAAGCACTGAAGGAATATGCAAGCAAACATTATTTAGGCAAACATGAACATTATTCAACTCATAACTAATCTACAATTTGGTTCCACTAGCAGAATTAAGTCTTTCAGTAGATTTTTCAAAATATTTACTAGGGATGAGACCCTCTTGAATGCAATTTAGGTCAACACCAGAATCAATCAAAGCAATAACATCAAAAGCATAATCTTGAGCAACAACAATATGAACTTTGGCATACCATCTTGGAGGACAAATTTTGTTAATCAAACTGATGATCTTGACCTCACTGGAAGAAAGATTGTTGGATTCCTCTTCATGAGGATGCTCAAAGATGGCATTTTCATCATCAGAATTTTCTTCTTGAAAACAATTTTTAAGTTTTGAAATTAAAACTTCTTGTTCCAAATTTTTATTATTAACTTTTAAATAATTTATTTCCTTTTTTAAATCAATAATATCTTTCTTGATATTACTAATCTCATGCCGCAAATCTGAGATAATAACAATTTTAGATTTTTGCTTAGAAAATCTCTCTAAAGTTTCATCAAGAGATATTTTTGATTTAAAAGGTTTGTTAACATCTTTAAGTATGGTTTTCTTGAGTTTTTTTAAGGTATTATTCCTTTAACTCGGGATTTTCAATTTTTGAAATAAGAGTTATTAACAAATTTTCTTGCTCTTCAGTTTTAGTTAAAACACTAATCTTTTTGTTGTAGCAAGAATCGAACATCCAATTTTTACATATTCAGAAAATTCACTTGCTGAGTGATAATCAGAATCATCAGAAGTTAAGAAATCTTCTTCAGAAGAGAAATCAGACAAAGCATTAATTTGTAAAATTCTGAAAATATTTTCTTTTTCGCTGTCAAAAATATTTAAAGCATTAATTTCTTGTTTAATCTTTTTGGGAGGTTTTGGATATTTGTTGGCAAAATGTCATGTTTCTCCACAGTTGAAACATTTATCTTTTGAAAAATATTTTTCAAATTTAGATTCCCTTTTCTTTTTGGGTTTCTTGATTTTTTTAGAAAAATTAGTTGAAGTTGAAGGCTTATTAAATTTTCTTTTCTTATAACTATTGTAATATGGAGCAAGTTTCTTCCTGGAAACTTTATCAGATTTTTTCCTATTTTTCTTGAAATGAGCAATAGGAGGTAATCCAAACTGTTCACATAAATTACCCATTTCATATTTAGCCTTCTTAGCATTTTTCAATTGTTGTCAAATCATTTTCTGGTCAATACACATTTTAATAGCAAGTTTCTTGACTGTAGAAAACAAATCACCATAGGTGAGGTTTTCATAGTCATTCAAACCGGTAGTAGTGTTGATCAACTCATCTTTTACTTTGTGAGCAAACAATGAAGGTAATCCATCAATAAATTTTTCTTTCCAGTAAGATTTTTGACTATCAGATCTAATCATAACACGAGAAAGAAAAACATCTTGGTACCATCTGTAATCAGACATAGTAGGACATCTAAGATTATTCAAATAATCAGAAATCCTAGAAGTAATATTGGAAGGAGTACCAACAAAATGTTTAATAATGGTGTAAATCAAAGTATTAACGCAATCAAGTTCACCTCTACCAATCTTTTCATCAAAAATGGGTAAGCTATTTTAATTTTTCTTGACGACTTTTCTAATGTCTTCTCTAGACTCTTCAGTGAGATGTTTGTCCCACCAATTACGAAGAGTACCAGAAAATCCAGTAGCAAGCAAGTCAACAATTTCAGATTGGCTTAAATTTTGATTGGTGTCATAGGCATTAGCAACCATGGACATATGATTCATCTTATTCAACAATTCTTGTTCAGATAAACCATCAATGTTCCATTCATATATTTTATCAGACGGAATAGAAAATTGAAACTGGAGAAACCTTTCTTCAAATTGAAGATCAGGAGGAGTGGGTTTGGAATACCAATTCTTTGAAAAATTGACAAGTTTAGATTTATCAAAGATTCTTTGAAGTTTTGGTTCCAAATCAATCTTTCCAAAATTTTCTTCAAGTATTCTGATATCAGAGTCACTAGAATCAGCTGAAGATATGGAATCAGAGTTAGAAAATTATTGGGAAATTGGGTTAATTGCCTTGGCAAGACTGGAAGAGCTTGCCTGTTCAATTTTCAAATCAGAAAGCTTTTTTTTTTCAATTTTTTCAATATTTTTCCGAGAATTTGTTTTCAAACCAAGAGACTTTCTTTTCTTAGGAAGCAAAATCAAGGGTTTTTCAACTTGAACTGAACTAGGAGAAATCTTTTCTTCAATACGATCAAGCTGTTGCCCAATATTATGAAGAGACTGATTAGCAAAATTATTTTGTTCAATTATCTTCCTAGTTTCTTCTTGGGAATCATTAGGACTTTTGAAAGGGGAACCTTTTACAAAAAATCATTCGCAATCAATGAGAATGTTTTCAAGAGAAGGATGAGAAGACTTGACAACAGTCTTGTCCTCCTTAACAAATTTCGTTTTGACAACATTTAGAGTATTGTCTGAATCAAAGGGAAAAAGTTTTTCCAAGAAATCAAAAAACAAAATATGTTTTTGAGATTTGATCATTTTCTCAGTCCATTGGACCTTCATGAGATCTCTTTGTCTTTCAGAAAATCTGGCTCAGTAAGCATATCGCAAATCTTGATTCTTTTTTGAAGAAAAATGTTTTTGCAAAGCCGGCCAATCAATTTGGGAAAAGAAATCTTTTGAATCAGCATGAAGGACTCTCAACTGGTGAGGGATTTGTTGAGGAGGAGGAGGAAGAGGACCATTCATATCAGAAGCAGAGGGAGAAATAGAACCGTTGTCATCATCCTTGTGAGCCTTGTGAGTGGGAGGATGAGTTTTGGTTGAATAAAAAGCAGAAGAAACTTGAGAATTAGTCGAAACTCCTGTAACTTTAAGTCAGAAGAAGAAAGCAACTCATTAATTTCTTTATCTCTTTTTTGAAATCCTTCGGTGGTTGTGTAACCAGCAAAAGAATTTCTTCGTTCATCAATGGCAAGAGGTCTTTGAATTTGACCTGAAACATTTAAATCGAAAAAGTTGATTTTAACAGTTCCATCCAAGTATACTGCTGGTTGTAATCAACATTGGAGGTTCCTGTGACTACATTAGTAGGTTTAGATACATTCTCCTAAAGCCATTCGTTGCGCAAAGTAACTTCATCCCATCGAATCATTTTTGGAATATGTATATTAGCATCTTGGGTAGAACTTTGAATCAACAAAGTAGAACCACCTGAATCCTTAATAACAGCTTGGGGATTCAAGTTGATATCAGAGCCATAAGTGTTGGCGATCTATTGCTGCCTCTAGAGTTCTTTTCTTTGCCGCTTGATAATCACACCACTCTCTCTTTAATCTCTTTGATCATATTTTGTCTTACCGGTTTAAACCTACCACCCCATCAGTCTTACCCGAGGTGACCTATAATCCGCTTTTGTGCCCAGGAGATGGCATGTGTAGCGTTTGGTAATAGGGTATGTTCGCGGCCCAGGGTATTTGTAGTTAGGAGTCTGTAAGCCTAAATATGTTTAGAAAGATTAATTTGTGAGTTGTTTGGTTGCCAAAATGTGGAGATAAAACTCTTATGTTAGTTCTAGATCTAGCTTTCCCCCTGATGTTGCTAATAGTGAACATGTTTCGTTTGAAAATGATAATGCTTTTAATTTCGATAAATGGAATATCCCTAAGCTTTCGCCAAATGATATTTATACTAATTCTTCATGGTTAAAATCTTCTTTTAGATCTGAATAGTCTGTTAAAACTGTTGAACAAACATTTGCTATTTCTGATAATAATTTGACATTTTAGTTGTTCAATAAAAGATTTGTTGAAAATTCTAAGACTAAAGGTTATAAGTTTCTGCATATTCGATATGTTCACGTTGCTGTGAAACCTTTAACCAGACTTAGAATTAATGCTTTTGTGCTTTTATGTTTGCGCGATGCTAGATTTCTTAATTTTAGAATCAGTATTCTTGGTATGATTCAATATTCCTTGTTTACTGGTCCTATTCATTTTGATGTTTTTCCTAATTTAACGTTGTCTTTGGATGATGTTAATATGATTAAAGATTTGACTTTAAATGTTTTAACTTCCGGTTATGATATGGAAGAAGGTAGCAAACCTCTTGCTATCATCTGTCGTGTCTATTACTAATTTATATATATAAATCAATATCCGTATCCGCATTTGCATCAGCAAAAATCAATATATTTTATATTTAATATATTTGTTGGATTTGTAATGTTGTTGGATTTCACTGTTAGAAAACCCTTCTCATTTAGTTGCCTTATTTTTTCTTCATTTATTATTATTATTTTTTTTTTTGAAATGTTTTTTCTTAATTGTCACCAACTATAAAGTAGGTAGATGATACATGAAGTTAAATAATATATAGGATAAATTTCACTTAACCTCCTTAAGCTGCCACCCTAATGACAATCTATCTCCCAAACTATCAATTGTGACAATTTACCCCCACAAACTACCAAAACAATGACAATGTACCCCCCTAATTCTAGCAAAATGATGAAATTACCCCTACAAAATTTTCAATAAGACAAAAAAACCCTTAAAAATTTGAAAATAAATAAATAAATTTTAGTATTTTTGTTTTTATTGTAGTAAGGGTAATTTCATCACTTTGTTAAAATTTTGGGTACATTAATTATATAAAAATATTTGATTCTTTTTTTAAATGTATGCTTATAAAATTTGATTAACAATACATTTTATGGTTGCTTATGAAGAAATAATTTTTATCAAAATTAAATTTGATAAAATCCTACCTAGCTAAGATCATCAATGTTACAAGAAAAATTAAATGGAATATCCATATTATCAATTGAAAATGAGATGTTGGAAAAACTTGATTATAAAAACTTAATTAGTAATTATGCATCATAAAAAATAAGAATTATAATTTTAAATAAAAATAATAATATAAATGTTAAAATAAATACAAAATAATTAATTTTTAAATACAAGAAAAAGTCCCACTTAAACTTATTGCGTTAGCCCCAAAATCTATCGAGCCAACCCAGGTGGGGTGATTGATTAGCAACAATGATTGATCGCCCATGTTTTTTTTTTTTCTTGAAAAAAGAACAAGAACGTTACGGAAAAATACAATACACATTAATTTAACAGCCAAGTATATTTTAAAATGATTTTTATTTTTTGGATATTTCATTTTTTTTGGTCTGCTAAAAATATTTTCAGACTAACAAATATTTTAAGATTGGTCGAACACTCAATGCACCAAAAAATAAAAACCTTTTTTTAAAAAATATTTTAAACCGAAACAAATGGGGTTTGGTTTTAATTGGTATAGGATGGTTAAAGAAAAATTACTAGAGTAAAATAATAATTATATAATTTTTTTTTAAATCTTGTTCTATTGGTATCAATTAATGAAGCTCGAAGACGGCTAGAGAAAAGGAAAAAAGAATTAGTAAGGTTATGAGTAGAAACGCACTTGCATTAATGTTTGTTTTTACTAATGTAGAAGGTTGGCTTTAACTCATGCATGGGACGAAAGGCATTTGCAATAGAGAAGTATGTAATTGGACCACCCAATGACTCATCTCTTGGGAGGTTTTTTTAGGGCGATCAGACTACCTTTAACTTGAAGAGTGGCCAGATCATTCTATTCAAGAGTTTTTGGATATGGCTTACTTAACTCACCTTCAAGTGAAGAATGGTTTGGCCAACCTTTTCGCAGTTTTCATAGTGGTCTGAGCCAGCCTAAAAATTCTTTTAAAAAGTGATTTAGCTATACCCAAAACTTATTTTTTAATGGTGGTTAGACTCACTCTTCCGTGCATAAGAGGTTAAGCCATGCCTAGGCGGTAGAGAGGGGAGAGCCACCCCGCCACCTTTCTTTTATTTTTATTTTTATTTATTATTTTTTTTAGGTGTCAAAGCCAATGAGGCATTTTGTACATGTACATGTTTATGTTGTTATATGTCTTTTATATGAGGTAAATAATTATGGATTTAACCCTAGAAAAAATAATAATAATAAAAAGATAACAAAATCCATGGAACTCGTACAGAAGACTTAAGGGTGCACAAACAAGGCAATGAGAAGAGAAGTCAAGGGATTGGATTATGGGCCTGACGAATTGGAGATGTGCGATCGAGCGCAGTATTGAGTGCAGGTTCGATCTAATAGAGAAGATTGGAAAACAGGGAGCTCGAATGCGATCAAGCGCAATCCATATGTGATCAAGCACATTTTGCAGAATGTTATTTCTTTGGTTTGTTTGTTTGAGTAGGCCTCTGTGAGGTTTTTTTCAGCCTTATTGACAAGGCTTGTAATGGTGTTTTTGGTAATTTGCTTTGTTTGCTACAAAATCTCTTATTCATAAAAATAAATAAATAAATGTTGTGGTCACGGGTACTTTGCATGTAAGAAGGGCTTAATTATAAGGGATTGAAAGTCATAATCTTGATTGAATGGTGCATTAATTATCAAGGAATCACTAATGAAGGATTGAAAGTTTCCTTTGGTTTATCCTTTAATTTGATCCAAACAGAACAGCGAACACAAAAACAGAGCATTTTATTTCAGACTTTACATTAATAGCCAATTTTCCTCTCTTTTTTCTTTCCCTGACCAACAACTAAATGCTGAAGAACTAGTTATGTTTTACAACTTCAATTGATTTGATCAAAGCTTCCATGCTCAAAGCTGCTTGAGAACGCTGAAATTGAATCTTGAATTGATTTGATCCCAATAAAGTCCGACCTCATCACCCCTCTTCAGCTTCCTTCTAATCACAAATTCATTTTTCCATTGTTTGATGAGGACATAGCTCCCACTTTTCCATTGTTTGAAGTCCATTTGGTGTTCAGATTTTGTATCAGAGTCCCAAACAACGACTCCTACACCATCCTGAATCTTTTCAATGGTTTCTGCATCCCACATCGGCAAAATATGCTGCTCTACCAATCCCGCCGCCAGCAAAAGCTTCGCCAAGTCCCCAACATCGCTTGTTTGAATTGTCTTCTTGATAACCCAGGGATCAAACCCAAGCTTCAGTTCCAATGAAACTTCTCGGCAATTATGTTTCATCCTTTTGATCCCACGACCGCTGGATGAAGGAGGAGTGAGCTTCGCAGAGTTTTCGCATGATTTCCTCTTTGTGGTGACGCAAGAAGCGCAATCCAACTTTAAATCCAACGAAATCTCCTCCAATTCA
>CM017324.1:20582085-20729315 GCA_006937295.1 Carpinus fangiana
TAGTCTTGAAGTCGGGAATTTTATACACGCTTGAATCGCCGGTGAAAATATTCAACAAGCGTATGTTGTTTTCCATTTCATAGTGAAGTAGATGTGGAGGTGAGGAGGCTAAGAGCTTGTCGACAATGGACCGCCATGAACGACAGACGTGTCGGTAGTTGTAAAGATCAACGACATCCGTTGGGTACTCCAAGATGATCTCTATCAAATCTTTAGGGAGGTCAGACAGTTGAGCCATTGATTGATTGGTGGAGAAGCAAATTTTGTGTTTGATTTACGTATTCTGCAATCCTATTTATAAGGATCAAATAAGAGTTGTGTAAGTTCAAAATTAACATTAAAATGTCTAAGTACTTAATATGTACATTAAATTTAAAGGTCATTAATAGCAATTTAATAATTAAGATTAACCTTTTTAAATAATAAGTCACCTTTTTACATAATAAGTCATTGAAAAACTTCAAATGACCTTTAATATTAAATGTGCATATTAAATGCTTAGATACTTGACACAATTTTATATGGGTTGGACGAAATTTCATCCAAACCGATTTAGAGGAAATTTCTGTCCAAAATAAAAAAACATGTCCCCAAAAATAAATACCCTATCATAACTCTTTATAAAAGACCTAAAAACCAGAAATTTTCAGGCAAAAGCACATTTGCCAAGAAATATTCTATCTCATAATGCCATGTGCCACAATGTTTGTACAAAAATTCCTGGCTCTCTCCTTCTCCTTCTCCTTTGCCCGCCAGAAATTTGTATCGCATCCTAATTTTTTCTTAGATGTGATTCATGTGAATGTATAGCATTCTTTCTTCATTCTAATTATCTTCTTCTTCTTAGTAAACTGGGAAGCTCTCTCACCAGCCTGCCTACTCAGGTTTTTTTTTTTTTTTTTCCTTATTTAGTTTAAAAATATATTTTTTATAGCAGTACTTAAATTATTGTTTTTATTCTAATACTAAATTATTATTATTATAAAATAAAATAAATTAAAAAAAAAAAAAGTGTCCAAGGTGACCCGCCGGTGCACGTGGATCACTTGTATAAAAAAATAAAAAATAAAAAATCTCCTCCCTCAATCTTCTATCTCCAACGCCCAACCCATATTTCTCTCTTAAATCTGTTCCTTTCTCTCTATAAACTCATTATCTCACTCTTCAAATCAGCACCAAACCAACACTTAAGACCCGTTTGGTTCACGGAATAAACTCTTGGAATGGAATAGTTTTTCCTGTAGAATAATGATTCATTTGTTTAGTAAAGACCTATTCCTAGGAATGGTTATTCCATGGAAATAGCTAATCCCTTCCATAAAGGAATAGTTATTCCTCTCAAACAATGAAAGGAATAACTATTCTTTTCCAAGTGGGAATAATGATTCCGTTTAATTTGCCACAAAAGCACTTGGTGCTTTAGTACTTTTGTGCTTTTTTATTTATTTATTTTTATAAATAATTTTGTAGTATTACTTAAGGAAAAAAAAAAAAAGGCAATAAACTTGACAAAATTAAAAATATATATATAGTATAGTTGTTTATGTTTCAAAAATAAACAAAAAAAAAAATTCTTTAATAAATAAAAAAATTATATATGTATCATAAGGGTATTTTAGGAAATTTGATTACTATAGGACTCCATTCACCATCCTATTGGACAATACCAAACGAAGGAATACGAATGGCTATGCCATTCCACACTCAATTCCAGGAGGGCTGCTAGGTGTCCCAAAATTTTTCTCAAAATCCTTCTCAAATAATGTGAAAAACACTATTTTGGGAAGGACTGTGAGACAAAAGAAAGAGAATGAGAATTTTTTAAGGAAAAAAATGTTTGCAACATCATTTGGAAAACATTTTGGGAAGAATCCCTTGGGATATCTAGCATCATCCCAATTTCAGTGTTTCAACCAAACTAAGAAATAGTAATAACTATTTCATTCCACACTTTTCTATTTCAGGAATAGATATTCTTTCTCCTGCGGAATAATCATTCCGCGAACCAAACGAGTCTTAACGGTCTAACACTCATTAATATTATAACCGAACAAGAGAAAACAAAATCAGAAAAAGAAAACAAGAAATTTCTTTACCTTCTTTCTCCTCTTGACCTTCTTCTCTCTCTCTCTCTGATTGAAACACAGCAGCGGCTGAAACAGGTTTCTGCACGAGATACGGCCTAAATGAGTTAATTAGTGTTGTTTATTTATAAATGATAAAGTTAAATCTCAGCCGTTAGTTTTTTTTTTTTTTTTCCTATTCAATCTCAACTGTTGGTTGTTTTAATAGCTTAGATGATTATATATATTTAATGATTTTCTTTTTATTGCGTTTCTTTTGTAGAAGCAAAATCTAATACGACTATTTGTACCATTTAGATTAATAATAATAAAATAAAAAATAGTTACATGTAGCGGCACTTTTGAATAAACAATTTCATTTTTTTTATTGTTTCTCTCACCTGTTTTCTCTTTCCAGAAATTTTTTTCCGCTATTTCTCTTCCACATCTCTCTTCTTTCAAAATTTCTTCTACTATTTCTCTCTCCACATCTCTTTTTTCCTAAAAGTTGAAAAATATGATATTTAAGAAAAATATAATCCTTATAAAATAATAATAATATTTAAATGATATATATAGATAAAAATAGGAAAATGATAAAGGCACAACTTAGACCCAACAAAGACACAACTTCTTCCTTTTAAATGCTAGCTTTTTTAAAAAAAAAAAAAAAAAAAAAAACTGCCAGTGGAAGAGAGAGTTTTAAACTAGAAATTATGAGAGAAGTTAGGTTTTTGTTGTAACTGTATCACATCTCATAAAAATATAACTAATCAGACTAAAGTAGATAAAGTGAGTTTTGAGGAGTCATTTTGTATAAAAATTTGGCTCTCCCATTAAGAATGCTCTAATACACACCATTATATTTCCCTTTATTTTTGGGAAATTTATTTTCATTTATCAAAGTTAAGAAAAAGGGGGAAAAAATGCAGTTTATGGCTTTTCCAAACAAAAACAAAAATATTGAAGAGAAAGCCCACTTTTTGTTTTTCAATTTTAAGAGTCAACTTTTAAAAAGAATCAAATATCAAACTCTCTAGTTCTCAATGGTAGCTTAATTGGCTATGAACCATACCTTATAAATCAGAGGTCATTAGTTTGAATTCGCTCTCCCCTTCTCTTTTGTAAACGTGTGTATATATATATATATTCGAGCTCTCTCCCTATTTTAGTTAAATATTCTTTTTACTTGGTAAACGAGAGATAGAAGGAATATTAATAAATCAGCTTAAAAAAACTAAATAGCTTTTACACTGTAAAGCAGTGTCCTTTCTTGTGCTTTAAGAATAATTTCTGCATAGCGTCTCTTCAGCATTGCCACATGGAGGGCCTTTCTTTTTTGTGCTATAAGAATTGCCACACGGAGGGGGCCGAGGGGCTTCTTTGGTGAAAGTAGATGTGGAGGTGAGGAGGCTAAAAGCTTGTCCACAATGGACCGCCATGAACGACAGACTTCGCGGTAGTTTTAAAGATTAACGACATCTGTTGTTGGGTGCCTCAAGATGATCTGTATCAACTCTGCCGGCAGGTCAGACAATTGAGCCATTGATTGATTGGTGGAGAAGCAAATTTTGTGTTTGATTTACGACTCTGCAATATTCTCACTACAAAAAAAAAATTCAATGCTGGGTTAATTTAGTTATCATTTGCTATATAAACACTAGGAAAAAAAAAATGTTTGCACATTTATAAAACACCAAAAAACCAGAAATTTTTGGTAAAAGCACATGATGCTATGTGCCACAATATTTGTACAGAAATTCCTCGTCACTCTCCTTTACCCGCCAGAAATTTGTATTACGTCCTAATTTTCTCTTCTCTAAACCATACTTAGATCTGAATGTATAGCATTCTTTCTTAGTTCTAATCTTCTTCTTCTATCATGCTAGTCTTTCTTCCTCTAGTAAACTCGCAGCTCTCTCTCTCTCCCCAGTCATATCCTTTGAACTTTACACATTTTTTTTTTATATTTCTCTCTTATGTTGGAATTGCTATTTGCAAGAATAATTTGAGTTTTTAGAAGATATTGCAAAACGTAGGGTCCGTTTGAGAGTGCGTTTTTAAATCAAATCGCAATTTTAGAGTGTTGGGATTGTGATTTTAAAAACGCAAATTTTAAAATCGTGAAAAAATCTGCAATTTCAATAAGCTGACTAGATGGTGCTTATTTGAAAAAAGTGCGAATTTAAACTAAAATCATGATTTCGCTTAAAAAAATATTTAAAGCAATATTTACATATTTGGTTTGAAATCGCAATTATACATTAATTTTACCCAAACACTCAATTAATAAAAAAAATATTTTTAACATATTTTACCAAATACCTATACAATTTTAAAAAATAATGATTTTAAAAATACAATTTTTAAAATTTTATTTATTAAAATCGCACTCCCAAAGATCTTCAATCTTGTGGATTACTTGTAAAACGTAAAATATTGCAAAAAGTAAGATATTTGGGACTACAATTTGTGGATCACTTGGATCCGGCTTGTCTCTCCTCCCTCAATCTTCTCCAACGCCCAACCCATATTCCTCTCTTAAGTCTCTTCCTTTCTCACTCTAAACCCATATTTCTCTCTTAAGTCTCTTCCTTTCTCACTCTAAACCCATAATTCTCTCTTAAATCTCTTCCTTTCTCACTCTAAACCCATATTTCTCTCTCTAAACCCATTCTCTCACTCTTCAAATCATCACTAAACCAACACTAATAGTCTAACACCCATTAATATTATTATAACCGAACGAGAGAAAACAAAATCAGAAAAAGAGAACAAGAAATTTCTTTACCTTCTTTCTCCTCTTCACCTTCTTCTTCTATCTCTCTGATTGAAACGCAGCAGCGGCTGAAACGGGTTTATGCAGGAGAGACGGCCTAAAAGAGTTAATTAGTGCTGTTTATTTATAAATGATAAAGTTAAATCTCAGCCGTTTGTTTGTTTTTGTTTTTTGTTTTTTGTTTTTGTTTTTTTTTTTTTTTTTTCTATTCCATCTCACCTGTTGTTTTTTTTTTATTATTATTATTCAATCTCAACTGTTGGTTGTTTTAACAGTCCGACACTTATGTGACTTGCATGTAACATTTTAAATTTTTTTTTCTTTCTACTTTTGCCCTCACTTCTTATGTGTTATATTAAGGTTTATGAGCATATAAGTGTCATTTTAATGATATGATTGATAAATTCAAATTAGATACATTCAGTGTTAATATACCCACATAATATCAAATCTTACACAATATATTCTAACAGTTGGAACTTATTTCATTTCATGTAGTTTTGTGAATATTTTGCTTAGTTTGCTCACTTTTCGACCTTAAAGATAAGTAGATCATGTTGCTAATTTTTCTTATTAACATATTACTCCTACCATAACAACAACTACAAAAATTAAAAGTGATTATTTGCAGAAGGACAATAGAATGTAAAATAACATTTCTCCCAAAAAAAAAAAAAAACAGCAGTCAAAATTAATGATACTTTTAAAAACCAGGAAAGAATATAATAATGATATATAACATTATTCATAATTATGTTGTCAAACAGAACCACGAGTAGCGTTCAAATCCCCGCGGAAAATGGTGAGAGAATCGATGGATGGTTTTATTTGCCATGTCGTATACCCTGAAATCCTCTCTCGACTGTTCGGAGTTATCTGCTCGCGATTGTCTATCTCTGAAGTAGATGCAATTTTGTTTGTATACGGTAGATTCACCAGCTCTTACGCACACAGATTCCCCACCCGCAATGAAAATTGCTTCATCACCCAAGCTTGTGATCTCACCCCACACCATCGTCTCCCAATCCAATTTGAAAACTGTGAAGAAACCCTCCCAAGATCTACAAACCATCAACAAATCCGCACTCAGCGATTCCACAAGGCATTTTATGGATGATAACGACAAAAAAGCCACCCCAATTCCAGCAGTTGGAATTTTTGTGGCACGAGGAAGAGGGTTGAATTCAAATTGTGCAACGTTCCCTAAGTAATCAATTGCACAGAATCCACCCTTGTAGCTTATAATATCAACCAACCTAATCTTCCCGAAAGGAATATCAACGAGCCGGGTCCACTCTTCATCTCCAGATTTCCAAAACATGATTTTTTTACCAATAACTAAAGCAATAGGACTTGGAGCAGGATTTGTCTGTTTAGATGGTAAAACGAACTTGATTTCTCGTTGCCAGTGATCCGGTAGCCGGAACGGAAGCCGAATCCGAGCTCTTGATAATGGGTTATAGAGAAAGATATAATGAGTGAACTTTATTGCCAGCCAACCATGCCGGGAGTAGATTCTGGGAAACCTCAAGGGCTGCCCGTCACCGGTCTTGAAGTCGGGAATTTTACACACCCATGAGTCGCCGGTGAAAATATTCAACAAACGTATGTCGTTTCCCTCTTCATGGACAAGTAGATGTGGAGGTGAGGAGGCTAAAAGCTTGTCCACAACGGACCGCCATGGACGACATACGTTGCCGTAATTGTAAAGATTAACGACATCTGTTGTTGTGTGCGTCAAAATGGTCTCTATCAACTCTTCTGGGAGGTCAGACACTTGAGCCATTGATTGATTGGTGGAGAAGCAAATTTTGTATTTGATTCACTTACTCTGCAATCCGCAATCCGATTTTTAAGGCACAAACTCTAAACCAAAAAAAAAAAAACACCAAATTGTTGCACATTCTAGTCTTTCTTCTTCTAGTAAACCCGCAGCTCTGTCTCTCCCCGGCCATATTCTTTGAACTTTACACTTTTTTTCTCCCTTAGGTTGGGTGTGTTTAGAATTGCGATTTACAATAATAATCTAAAAAATATTGTAAAACATAGGACAAACATTTGACATCGCAATTTAAAAAATACTTAATTTAAAATAAAATTACGATTTCTATATACAGACTAAGGGTATTTATTTAAAAATGAACAAATTTAAATCAAAATCACGATTTTACGTATCAAATATTTGGTAAAAGATTACTTTTTAATGGATTANTCTTCTAGTAAACCCGCAGCTCTGTCTCTCCCCGGCCATATTCTTTGAACTTTACACTTTTTTTCTCCCTTAGGTTGGGTGTGTTTAGAATTGCGATTTACAATAATAATCTAAAAAATATTGTAAAACATAGGACAAACATTTGACATCGCAATTTAAAAAATACTTAATTTAAAATAAAATTACGATTTCTATATACAGACTAAGGGTATTTCTATATACAGACTAAGGGTATTTATTTGAAAATGAACAAATTTAAATCAAAATCATGATTTTACGTATCAAATATTTGGTAAAAGATTACTTTTTAATGGATTAAAGGGTAGTGGAATCATAATCCAAAATGACCCTTAGTTTAAAGATGTATTTTTTATAACAGTTCAATTATGTTTTTTATTTTTAATAATTTGTTTTGTATAGGAATTTCTTATAAATAGTGTTTATAATAATAAATTATTATTTATAATTAAATAAATAAACGCTGGATCCGGCTGATCTCTCCTCCCTCAATCTTCCATCTCCAACGCCCAACCGATATTTCTCTCTTAAATCTCTTCCTTTCTCTCTCTCTCTAAACCCATTCTGTTACTCTTCAAAATCCCTCTTCAAATCATCACCAAACCAACACTAACAGTCTAACCCACCCACTAATATTATGACCGAACGAGAGAAAACAAAATCAGAAAAAGAAAACAAGAAATTTATTTACCTCTTTCTCGTCTTCACCTTCTTCTTCTTGAGTCTCTCCTTCTTCTCTCTCTCTCTGATTGAAAGGCAGCAGCGGCTGAAACGGGTTTTTGCAAGAGAGACGGCGTGAGTATAGTTTATTTATAAATGATGTTAAATCTCAGCCGTTGGTCTTCTTTTTTTCAATCTCAACTGTTGGTTGTTTTAACTACTTAGGTGATTTTTATTATTATTTTGTTTTTTTTTAGGGAAAAGTATATTTTAGCCCCCAAACTACCAGCATTTTGTAATTTAGCCTCTCAAACTTTTAATTGATATAAAATAACCCCCCAAATTATCAACCTCTTATAAAATAGCCCCCTTCGTTAGTTTAAGCTGTTCAAATAGATGGAAAATACAAAACGACGTCGTTTTGGGTATTAGAGTTACGAAAATACCCTTGATCAATTAAAAAAATTAAAAAGTTAAAAAGGGCTATTTTTGAAACTCTAATACCCAAAACGACGTAGTTTTATATTTTCCATCCATTTTAACAGCTTAAACTAACGGAATTGGCTATTTTATAAGAGGTTGGTAGTTTAAGGGGCTATTTTATACCAATTAAAAGTTTAGGGGACTAAATTACAAAAGACTGGTAGTTTGGGGGCTAAAATATACTTTTCCCCTTTTTTTATGACCTTCCTTTTGTAATACTGGTTGGAGTAGAAATATTAACTGAAGAAGCAAATTCTAATACTATTTGTACTAGGAAAAATAATTTTGAGTTTTTTTTTTTCATATACATATATACACGACGCAGCATTATATTTCCCTTTTTTTTCTTAATTATTTCTTTTTTCTTGGTAGATGAGAGAGAAAAGGAAAATTAATAAATCATCTTAATAAAAACTAAATAGCTTTTACTTTTTGGAGAGTTTGTCTAATAAAAATTTAATTTGAAATAAAGTAGTACAGAATTTGTGAAATAATCATTTTTGTTAGAATTTTCAAATTTTTAGAGACAAGCTAAATTCTAAAAGGTCACTATCAAGATATTATGATTTAAGTAATGCTAGAAATGATCAGTTGACAACGTTTATTTATTTATTTATTTTTATTTTTAACATAAACGCAAAAGTATTAACAAATAATTTCAAATACAAAACACTCAAAATTATTTTTACTTTTATCTTAGATCAAAATACTTTTTCAATTAGAAAGTAAAGAGCATCTTCTAAAAAATTTTATTAAACGAATCCAACAACATTGCCAGATCAGCATAATTAGATGGTTGTGAGATAATAGTATAGTTACTTACTTGAATAATGATAGAAACCATACTTTTATTTCATCGCTATCCCATCTTGTCATCTTGATAATGTCAATCAACATTTGAATTGTTTTTTTTTTTTTTTTAAATAAATAAAGACTCATTCAAGAGTTTATTGGCATTACCATGGTCCACGTCAATAGAGTGAATAAAAGTGTGATTCTAACATTACTACTATCATTTTCATATTGCACATCATTCTTTCAACCATCTTATAACCATCTCATTTGCAAATCTACTATTGAATTTATATATTCATAAATGGGTTTTACAATTTCAATGGTAGATTCACTTATCCATTATACAGAAATGAGTGAAAGATGAGATAGAGAATAATTTGTATCATTTCTCTTTAGTAAACCACCAAATTTAGGCAACCATACAACTAAGCCACCAAACATGGTATATGCATAAAAAATTAAAAATTAAAAATTAAAATAAATAAATAAATAAATAATTGGTAATTGCATATCATCGCTAATTCACACCTTCCTTTATTTTATTCAATCAACAATGGTTAATGATTGCTGATACTTGTCTAGATCGTCACCTTTGGAAGGAGTATTTTTTGTCGTAGTTTCACGAACATAAATTATCTACAAACTGATTTGTAACAATTAGTTATAAATTAGTCTAATAAAGTGACATGTGTTCATAAAACATGTGAGAAGCACATGTTTTCTTATTAATGTTATTAAAAAAAAAAAAAAAGTGTGGGCAGCACATGCTATTAAGAAAATATGTGCTTCTAATATATTAAGGGGCACATAACAATTGATTAAATCAATTTGTAGCTAATTTCTGTCAGTTTCGGACCCCCACAATACATGGAGTTGCGAGTAGGTTTTCGAAATTACCATACAAATCCATGACTTGAAGAAGTGACTTTTAAAATGAGGGCAATTTCAGGCCCATAACATAATTTTGGTGTATGCTAAGCAAATCATTGGGATAATTGTTCGAATACAAAGACTAGATGATATAATAGGTCGTAGCCCATATTGTCTTTTAGGATCGAAATTTCTTACAATTGAAGATTTCTATTATAAATTATAAAGAAAAAAAAAATCATATTTATTCTTACCCTATGTTACTGGGTACAAGCTATATAAATGGGACTTCTGCTTGAGCAAGAACTCTCCACCCGAATAAGAGACCTATCTGCACGAATAAGTAAGTTGTGTTTCCTTGCAAAACTTATTGTACAAGTACGTAGGCAATATTTGTCTAAAGACATTCAATTCCGCCTTACAGTCCAAAGTTTAACAATTCCCATACAGTTTTTGCACTCAACTTTCTTTAATTCCGAAATTCCAACATCTTTATTCCTTAATAATTGTTTTTCTTAAGAGTCTGTTTGGGATTGCATTTGAAAAATATAACTTTTAAGTCAAAAGTACTTTTTGTTCATTTTTAAGTTTTTGTCAAAATTGTATTTTGACTATTTTTAGAGTAAAAAAAGTACTTTTGAATTTTTTTTACCAAGCATACCAGCTTTTGTTTGGGATGACTTTTTATATACTAAAAATATTTTTTAAGCTTTCTAACACAATCTCAAACAAGCTGTAAGTATTAATAGGAAAATACTAGACATCCCAACACTTTTTCCCAAATCCCCTTTCCCAAATGATCTGATCAATTCAATATATAAATAGATTTATATTTTTTTTTTTCTTAAATAAATGTGGGGTCCAAATCATTTGGGAAAGGGAATTTGGGAAAAGGTATTGGGATGCCTAGCAGCCTATTAATAAATAAAGTTCATTGAAATTCACTCATGATAGAACATACAGATCTTCATTCTTGCACCTCACCTTTGTGTGGCTACTCAAGTACTCAACTCCTGCTTAATTTCTTCTCTTTTGCCTGATCCATCAATATGTGTTGCCTTCACCCTTTTCTATTCTCATGAAATCAAGGTAAGACTTTCCTTTTAGTTTTCGATCAAAAAAGTCCTTAAAGTACTTCTCCAAAGGAACTCTCCTAAAGATTGGTGGGTTATGAGGGGAAATAAGGCTGGCTGCAGGGCCCAATTCTGAGTCTAGTTTTGAGCTATAAAATGTAGCAATGGAGAGCCTCTCTTTTGTTGAGTTTACTGTTGCCCTATGCTCAATGCTCCTATAAATGCCATTGCTTACTATCTGCAGGGAAGACAAGAAATTTAGTAACAATATTCTGGATTATCCTTCTCTTTTGGCAACTGAAATTGAATTTAAGCTAATTCTGTAGGTGTGTTTGGCACTGATTTTGTAAACCAAAAGTGCGATTTTAAACTAAATTGCAGAAAAAGTTTTGTTCGGGAATGCATTTCCAAAAATTTGTGATTTGAAAAAAGTTGAAAATTTTCAAATCGCAAACTCAAACGGATCCATATTTAGATCAAAGTAAAGTAGCACCTCCATGATATCTCCAATATTGACTACAAAAGCATGTGGAAGAGGTTTAACAGAAACCCATCTCCCATCCTTTCGGATTTGCAGGCCTTCTGTTTCATTGAGCTGATAGAGAATTGTTAGAGCATCAGCATCAGAATGAGGAGAGAAACCAATGGTCTTATTGGGTTCAGGGCATGGAGGATAGTAATTCATTCTCATTGACTGAACTCCATCACTAAAAAGCTCTACCATTTCCTCAGCCTCCATCTTCAAAGCTTTAGCCATGTGACCTAAGATTGCCATGGCCAGCTTTTTCACCTCCGTAGAGTAAGCTTGGAGGGTATTTCTGCCGCACAAATATGAAGTTGAAATTGTTAAATCATCACTTTTCGCAAAAGCTTAAACTGATTGGAAATAATAAATTTAATCATTTTAATCAGTACTTTAACACTCTTCCTCATGTGCGGGCAAAAAACTTGATTAATAAACTGATAAGAAATAAGAAATTTAATAATTTAATCAATACTTTAACACTATTCTTAACGTGTGGGCTCAAACTAGAGCTTTTAAAACCAAACTGGGGAGGTATAGAGAAACCTGAGCTTTGGAGGAAGTTTGTCAAATAGCTCACCCCTCCTTTGATTGAGTGGAAGAGTAGTTACATAGAACATGTCCGACCAGTCTAGCTTCTGATCCTCTGAAACCACAAAGAGTTGTCCAAATCCCTCCTGATTCTCTGGCTTTTGCCAAAGCTTCTTCTTTTCTTCATAGGGAAGTTTGAAAAAGTTGTCAATTTCTGTCCTGAATTCTTCCAGCAAAGAAGTACCAACTCCATGGTTTGTAACCTGTTCTCAACAGTATAAGAACTATTGTGCTAACAGAGCACTTGCTGACAATTTTATTGCA
Source organism: Carpinus fangiana (assembly GCA_006937295.1). NCBI lineage: Eukaryota > Viridiplantae > Streptophyta > Magnoliopsida > Fagales > Betulaceae > Carpinus > Carpinus fangiana. Next base: position 20,594,417 of record CM017324.1, read on the forward strand.
AATAAAATTTAGTTCTCCCCCAAATTTCTCGTCATTTCTGCTTACATTTTTAAGTTTGTTGCAAATACCTATCGCTTTATGTGAATAATGAAGAGCATTCGCATTTCACACACGTAAATATTTAACTAAAGTTATTATTTTTTTTTTTAGAAACTTTCTTTTTTAAAGTGTTAAATTACAACTTGCACATCCCAAAACTAAAATTTAATTATTTAATCAAATACATTTAATACTTTCTCATGTGTGAGTTTAAACTCATTTTTAATATATGATGTCCAACACGTAGAATATTTAAATGAAAATAGGGATGAATTTGACGGAATTAAGGTTCAACCTTTAACTCTGATATTATGTTAAATTATTACTTGTTTCAAAAACTTAAACTGGATAGAAAAACGTAAATCTAATCATTTAATCAAAATACTTTAACACAAAAGCATCCATTTGAAAGAAAGATAAAATATAAAAAAAAAAAAAAAAAAGTATTGCAAAAGTAAAAGCGAAAATAATTTTGAATGTTTTATGACATAAAAGTAAAATTAGATTCAAGTATTTTGTGTTTTACGTTATTTGTTAATATTTTGTTTTAAAATGAAAAAAAAAAAAAAAAAAAAAACTGTATACCACACAAATATTTTATTTGACTATATTAACGAGTGTAAAAACTCTTAAATCAACCATGATTGAAAGGTACTTTTTTGAGAGCAAATAACTGATGGAAGAATTATTAGATACGTTGTCATTGATGGTAAAAAAATATCTAGTAACAATTAAAATATCAAATAATTAATTGAAGTAGATACCTGGAAGAATCCCCAGTCTTTGCAGGCAGAGTGCAGCTTCTCCAACTCAGAGCTCATGGAATCTTCAACAACCAATCTCTCAAGATCGATGACGGGCACCGTTGGAAGGGATAACTCATCGGAGACGATCGAAGGGTCCTGATCTTCTCGCATGTATCTCGATGGGATGTTGGCGATGGATTTCTTGGCTAGTTCCTGAACGCTAGGCACTATGATTGATTTTCCAAAGTTAACTGCTGCTTCTGTTTGTGACTCCATGGATACGCTGAAGCAAGTTGAGGAAGAGAAAAGCCAGGCTTTTTGTCAATAGCTAGCTTGGAGTCTGAACTTATGAGCGACATCTGTGGTCCAAGGAAGACATATGTAAGAAACAAATGAATGACTTTTAAAAGTGTTAATTATTTATCGAACGAAGATTTTTATTATTTTTATTATTATTTAAAAGTGATGACTTTTAAAATTATTGAATTTGGAATTAATTACTATTAAATTTTGATCTAACTTTAAAAGTCACATCACTTTTAGATAGACAAAAAAAAAAACAAATGTCTTTCTTTTAAGATTATTTGATTTCAGTGGTTCTAAAATTATTTGATCTCTGATATTAGTGTTGGTGGTCTTGGGCCTATCTTAAGTTTTAACTTCAAAAGGTAGCTCAAAAAGTAAGGTTTTCTTTTACACATATAAACTAACTATCATCCATTTCCATAACCGGTGTGGGATAACCCCAACAATCTCCCCCTTATACATCGGGCTCTAGGTCAGAACAAAGATAACATATTTTTCCCGTGGATTGTTGAGCCGAGACTTGTTGGTTAAACCTGAATTCTAATACCATGTTAAGCTTTTGAGACAACTAATAATTTAACATTACTTGCTTCAAAAAATTGTGGTTTTATATTTTACTAGCTTTCGTGTACAGATTTGGAACCTGGTATAATCCGTACAAAGAATTGTGGGACTACATAGAATATAAGAAATAATATATATATTAAATGGGGGAGTTTTAGACTAGAGTTTTGAAATTTTGACAAGTGGCATTTTATTTTGCTGACAAGTGTTAATTTTAGTGTGAAACATACGTTTAAGTTATTTTTCCTTTCTAGCCAACTTAAATTACAAATAATAATGGAGTTGCCTAAACATCTCTATCGCTGGATGTATGGCGTGTATCACCCAAATTTCATCAATGCTTCTACAAAGAAGCTGAAAAACAATTTCAGGATTTTTAAGAAGTAGAAAAGAATATAATAAAAATAATTCAATTATACAAAATATAAAAATTTGTGTGATTCGACTTAATAAGTTTATATCTATAGGCGGAAACAACTAAGAAAAAATTTACTATCAAAAGATAGATTGTAAATAATAGTAGAGAAAATACCACTCAAAACCCAAAACCTCCTACTCTTACCCAAAAAAAAAAAATGTGCATAATGTAATTGCACAACATATTAATTATGTGTTTTATCGTACCACAAGTTTAGCTTGAGTTACTTTTTGTAAGACAATTAATCTTACCAATATTTAATTGGGGGTGTTTTGTGATACGGATTTGATTTGAGTTTAATTTTAATTAGAATTGAATTTGTTGAAATTGAGACGTGTCCAAATAATGGCGGGGCTAATCATCTTAATTCTTAAAGAAAGTAATGACGATTTCTTGAGATGAGTTTGAATATGTGCTACACATTGAGAAGTTGATTGTCTTGATCAGAAACGTGGTTGGGAATGATAAATATTAAATTCATTGATTGCACATTCGTCAAACCATGTGCCTTTCTTGTGAACGTGCTTAGAAAAATAAATCACTTTTTGAGTAAAAACAATTGGATACAAATCTTGGTCATGACTCATGACTTGACTAAAAAATAGTTTTTTCTTCTTTTTGGCCGTATGATAAAATAGGTTAAATAACTTTATTAGCCCCAATAAATCATGGAGACTTGAGTGAGGAAAATCTTCCATGTAAGGAACTAAGGATGTTGTTTCTGAAGCATGTACTCATTTGCTTTTCCTTCGTTTGTTTGGCTCATTTTATAATATAGGTAATGGGCTACCTACACAATTTTTTGGTCTCTCTCTTTCAAGGGATTCAAAGAAACACAACAAAGCTTTCAATAATACCATAAAAGGTGGTAGTTTTATTGGTCCCTAGATTTTAAATTTTCAATTAGTTTCATAAACACTAGAATATAAGTTTGATTGTCACAATGAAAATCGTGTAAACCAACTTGAATCTCACTAATACCCTAGTAAAGAGATCAAGCTATAACTCATCTCAGTTTGAGGGAGCGCCTATAAACCTCTGCAAATTTGCAGACTACCTAGGCTCTTCTTGTTGTGGTCATAGTTGGCAGATGCTACTATAGTCTTGCCCAAGTACAAAAAACCACATTTAGTCGCCTTTGTCTNATCCATATTTAGATCAAAGTAAAGTAGCACCTCCATGATATCTCCAATATTGACTACAAAAGCATGTGGAAGAGGTTTAACAGAAACCCATCTCCCATCCTTTCGAATTTGCAGGCCTTCTGTTTCATTGAGCTGATAGAGAATTGTTAGAGCATCAGCATCAGAATGAGGAGAGAAGCCAATGGTCTTATTGGGTTCAGGGCATGGAGGATAGTAATTCATTCTCATTGACTGAACTCCATCACTAAAAAGCTCTACCATTTCCTCAGCATCCATCTTCAAAGCTTTAGCCATGTGACCTAAGATTGCCATGGCCAGCTTTTTCACCTCCATAGAATAGGCATGGAGGGTATTTCTGCCGCACAAATATGAAAGTTGAAATTGTTAAATCATCACTTGTCTTAAAAGCTTAAATTGATTGGAAATAATAAATTTAATCATTTAATCAGTACTTTAACACTTCTCCTCACGTGCGGGCAAAAAATTTGTTTAATAAACCGATAAGAAATAAGAAATTTAATTTAATCAATACTTTAACATTATTCTTAACGTGTGGGCTCAAAGTAGAGCTTTTAAAACCAAACTGGGGAGGTATAGAGAAACCTGAGCTTTGGAGGAAGCTTGTCAAATAGCTCACCCCTCCTTTGATTGAGTGGAAGAGTAGTTACATAGAACATGTCCGACCAGTCTAGCTTCTGTTCCTCTGAAACCACAAAGAGTTGTCCAAATCCCTCCTGATTCTCTGGCTTTTGCCAAAGCTTCTTCTTTTCTTCGTAGGGAAGTTTGAAAAAGTTGTCAATTTCTGTCCTGAATTCTTCCAGCAAAGAAGTACTAACTCCATGGTTTGTAACCTGTTCTCAACAGTATAAGAACTATTGTGCTAACAGAGCACTTGCTGACAATTTTATTGCAAATAAAATTTAATTCTCCCCCAAATTACTTTCCATTTCTGCTTACATTTTTAAGTTTATTGCAAATAATGAAGAGCATTCACATTTCACACAGTAAATATTTAACTAAAGAATTATTTTTTTTCTTCTATTTTGGAAGCTTTCTTTTTTAAAGTGTTAAATCGCCACTTGTACGTCCCAAAAGCTAAAATCTAATTATTTGATTAAATACTTTAACAATTTCTCATATGTGGGCTTAAAAGTGATGTCCAACACATAAAATATTAATTGAAAATAAGGGTGAATTTGACGGAGTTAAGGTTTAAACACATGACCTTTGGCTTTGGCTCTGATACCATATTAAATCATCATTTGTCTCAAAAACTTAAACTAGATAGAAAGACATAAATCTAATCATTTATTCAAATACTTTAGCACAAAAGCATCCATTTGAAAGAAAGAAAAAAAAATGTTGCGAAAGTAAAAGCGAAAATAGTTTTGAATGTTTTACATAAAAGTAAAATTAGATTCCAGTATTTTGTGTTTTACGTTATTTGTTAATATTTTTGTTTTAAAATTAAAAAAAAAAAACACTGTATACTACACAAATATCTTATTTGACTATATTAACGAGTGTAAAAACTCTTAAATCAACCATGATTGAAAGGTACTTTTTTGAGAGCAAATAACTGATGGAAGAATTATTTAGATACGTTGTCATTGATGGTAAAAAAAAATATCTAGTAACCATTAAAATATCAAATAATTAATTGAAGTATATACCTGGAAGAATCCCCAGTCTTTGCAGGCAGAGTGAAGCTTCTCCAACTCCGAGCTCATGGAATCTTTAACGCCCAATCTCTCAAGATCGATGACGGGAACCGTTGGAAGGGATAACTCATCGGAGACGATCGAAGGGTCCTGATCTTCTCGCACGTATCTCGATGGGATGTTGGCGATGGATTTCTTGGCTAGTTCCTGAACGCTAGGCACTATGATTGATTTTCCAAAGTTAACTGCTGCTTCTGTTTGTGACTCCATGGATACGCTGAAGCAGGTTGAGGAAGAGAGAAGCCAGGCTTTTCGTCAATAGCTAGCTGATTGTAGAGAGAGCAAGGAGGCTGTTGGCGTACCTTTAAATTTCCCCGTCTGAATGATGACAAAGTTTGGAGTCGGAACGTGTGTAATTTTTATAGATTTTAGCTCGGGGATAGAGTTTTTCTTCTAACTCTAAACTTCATTTAATTTAATCTATAAAATTTAATTTATTCTATGAAAATAACATATACTATTTTTTTTAAAATCTCATCGCATTAAAATAACAGAGTTTAGAAAAACTCTAGACAACAAGAGCTTTCAGCTCTAATGAAATAATTGAAAAAAAAAAATACAAGGCGGGCCTATTTTTTTTTAGTAACACTGGATACATATGAATTTTTAATATTATTTATTTTAAATTTATCTTTACTATTAAAAAAATATATACATTTTATATGTTCAAATAACACATTATTTTTATAAATTGAGTTGAAGGAAGAACTAAACTTTTACGACTCTTTGTTTAGATAATAAATAATATTTATTTTAATATCTTAAGCTTGGCTTGACTTAGAGGACCCTAGTGAATTACACTCTACCTGGCATGTGGGGGCACCAAAGAGATGACCGTTGGAGAGAGTCGAGAGATATGTTGAGAGAGGACAAGAGAACGAGGCAAGATATTCCATGGAAGACAAACCTTGGAATCTGAACTTGTGAGCGACATCTGTGGTCCAAGGAAGACATATATATGTAAGAAACAAATGTATGACTTTTAAAAGTGTTAATTATTTCTCGAACGAAGATTTTTTTATTATTATTATTATTATCTAAAAGTGATGACTTTTAAAATTATTGAATTTGGAATTAATTACTATTAAATTTTGATCTAATTTTAAACGTCACATCATTTTTAGAGAGACAAAAAAGAAACAAATGTCTACCTTCCAAGATTATTTGATTTAGGTGGTTCTAAAATTATTTGATTTCTGATATTAGTGTTAGGTGGTCTTGGATCTATTTTAAGTCTTAACTCCAAAAGGTAACTCAGGAAGTGAAGCTTTCCCTCACACATATAAACTGACCATCATCCCTTTCCACAACCGATGTGGAATAACCCGAACAATCTCCCCCTTATACATCGAGCCCTAGGTCAGAACAAAGATAACCTGTTTTTCCGTAGATTGTTGGGCAGAGACTTGTTGGTTAAACCTGAATTCTAATACCATGTTAAGCTTTTGGGACAACTAATAATTTAACATTACTTGCTTCAACAAATTGTGGTTTTATATTTTACTAGCTGTCGTGTACAGATTTGGAACCTAGTATAATCCATACAAAGAATTGTGGGACTACATAGAATATAAGAAATAATATATATATTAAATAGGGGAGTTTTAGACCGGAGTTTGAAATTTTGACAAGCGACATTTTATTTTGCTGACAAGTGTTAATTTAAGTGTGAAACATACGTTTTAAGTTAGTGAAACATTGTATTTAGTTTTTCCTTTCTAACCAACTTAACTTGCAAATAATAATGGAGTTGCCTAAACATCTCTGTCGTTGGATGTATGGCGTGTATGGTGTATCATCCAAATTTTCATCAATGCTTCTACAAAGAAGCTGAAAAACAATTTCAGGATTTTAAGAAGTAGGAAAGAATATAATAAAAATAATTCAATTATACAAAATATAAAAATTTGTGTGATTCGACTTAATAAGTTTATATCTATAGGCGGAAACGACCAAGAAAAAATTTACTATCAAAAGATAGATTGCAAATAATAGTAGAGAGAATATCACTCAAAACTCAAAATCCAAAACCTCCTACTCTTACCAAAAAAAAAATCATATGTGCATAATGCAATTGCACAACATATTAATTATGTGTTTTATCGTACCACAAGTTTAGCTTGAGTCACATTCTGTAAAACAATTAATCCTACCAATATTTAATTGGTGTGTTTTGTGGTATGGATTTGATCTGAGTTTAATTTTAATTAGAATTGAATTTGTTGAAATTGAGACGTGTCCAAATAATGGCGGGGCTAATCATCTTAATTCTTAAAGAAAGTAATGACGATTTCTTGAGATGAGTTTGAATATGTGCTACACATTGAGAAGTTGATTGTCTTGATCAGAAACGTGGTTGGGAATGTTAAATATTAAATTCATTGATTGCACATTCGTCAAACCATGTGCCTTTCTTGTGAACGTGCTTAGAAAAATAAATCACTTTTTGAGTAAAAACAATTGGATACAAATCTTGGTCATGACTCATGACTTGACTAAAAAATAGTTTTTTCTTCTTTTTGGCCGTATGATAAAATAGGTTAAATAACTTTATTAGCCCCAATAAATCATGGAGACTTGAGTGAGGAAAATCTTCCATGTAAGGAACTAAGGATGTTGTTTCTGAAGCATGTACTCATTTGCTTTTCCTTCGTTTGTTTGGCTCATTTTATAATATAGGTAATGGGCTACCTACACAATTTTTTGGTCTCTCTCTTTCAAGGGATTCAAAGAAACACAACAAAGCTTTCAATAATACCATAAAAGGTGGTAGTTTTATTGGTCCCTAGATTTTAAATTTTCAATTAGTTTCATAAACACTAGAATATAAGTTTGATTGTCACAATGAAAATCGTGTAAACCAACTTGAATCTCACTAATACCCTAGTAAAGAGATCAAGCTATAACTCATCTCAGTTTGAGGGAGCGCCTATAAACCTCTGCAAATTTGCAGACTACCTAGGCTCTTCTTGTTGTGGTCATAGTTGGCAGATGCTACTATAGTCTTGCCCAAGTACAAAAAACCACATTTAGTCGCCTTTGTCTACCCTCTTTGCATGCGCTACACCACACCCTTTCTTTTGCATTTAATTTCCCAAAATTTCCTTAGATTTATTAGAAAAGATTATTTAACCAACTCAATAGAACTCAAGATCAAACCGAATTCACAATCAATTAAGCCAAGCTTAAATATAAAAGTAGAACTTGAGCTGAAGACCTTCGTGCTCAATTGGAATACTTTACAGCCCTAAGATTAATTGGTGTGAGGTTTAACGAAGAGAAAATTATATTACTAAGGTAAACATTTTCGTTTCATTAAAACAAAAAAAAAATTGGCATTTACAATGTCTCTTTTCCCCCTCCTACTATTGGCTGATATAAACAAACAGAGCCGGAAAAAAGAACAAATAAAACTATAGAACAGGGAGTTCAACTTCATGAAAAAATCTCCCCTTCCTCCCCATCTACATTCAGATTCACCTCATAATCATCTTCCATGGACTCAACTTTGATAAACAGACCTAGCTGCTCTAATAGGGTTCGCGTGTGAGACAAAGAACAGCCAAGCAACATATCCAGTTCCTTCTGAATCCACAAATTCTCTTCAAGATCAACAGTTTTTTCCACCTGCATGGAGAAGAAAAACATCCGACGCAACTCCTAAGTAATAAAGAAAATTAAATTCTATTAACTAAAAATGTGAAACTATTAAACAAATCTAGACCTTGTGAACCGCAGCTCGAGCAGCTTCCCTTTCTCGCTCCCGCTTCTGCTTCAGATCAAGCTCTTCCTTCATTCGTGAGGCAGCTTCAGCCACTCTAATTTGGGCTTCAATCTTAGCCCTCTCTGCAAGTAAAAATTCAGTCATCAACTAAAAAGAAATACCCCAAGGAAGCTGACGCGAATCTGAAAACCACATGCACCACATGAGAGAGATAGAGAGAGGGAGGTTTAAAATTTTGTAATTACAAGCCCTAACAAAAAGAGTCTTCAATACACACTGTCAACCCAAAATTAATAAGATCAATTATTCAGATACCCAAAAAAAAGTGCTGGAAAATAGTTGGCGTGTTTAGCAACTTACTCACTTCTTTCATTTCTATAGAAAAACAAGCCAACCTCTTTTTTTCCTATTACCAAACAACTTTCTCCACTTTTCTCTAACAAAAAATTCAAATTTCATTTCACATTTATATAAGATCAATCATTTCTTATTAATATTCAAACAAAAAACCTACAACAAAACTCTTTACCAAACTGGCCCAGTAGCTCTGTATGTGATCTTTAGAAATAAGCACAAAGAAACAAGCAATGATTTCACCCCCAAGGAGCCAGTAAAATATAGTGTCCTTTGTGCTACATAAAATGTCTCATGTGCGTGCATTGCACAGTCAAAGTAATGCCATCAAAACCATAAGGTTAAAGGTTTCATATGACCCTTACAAACAGATGTACCATTCTTTGTACGTAAGGAAAATATTAAGGTGCTTAACTCACCTTCACGTTGTCTCCTTTCCAATCTTTCCTTTTCCTGCTGCATCTTCAAAGGATCAGCTTTATTACCCTAACCATAAACAAGAAAATGGCATATATGAGCAACTATAAAAACATAGTACCAGAAGATATCAAATATTACATCATGGGATTGTCCTAATTTGGCATCTAATTTATTTTTTCAAAGCAGAAATTAAATCTTGCATGATCAAGAATTTATCCAAAATAATCTTACATTGTCAAGCAGTGTCTTTTCTTGTGCTTTAAGAATAGTTTCTGCATAGCGGCTCTTCAGCATTGCCACACGAAGGGCCTTCTTTGGTGAAAGTTGTACATCAAAATCTGGACATCCTACACAGACAAAAAAACACCACTTACAGGCTGTTAGTTTGCCATGTCAAAAAGTGACAAGTAACACTTAAATTCAGGTATCACTGACCTCCTTGGGAAGCAGCATCTGTAGTGGAAAGTATGGTCTGGGAAGTAAGGCATGCATTTTCATCATCAAAAGCACTTACACCCCCTTCATATCGTCACCAACAGCATGAAATCGATGAAATCGACAAAAAACTAGAAAATATCATATTTATAGTCAAATAAAATCAGTCACCCACCATCAGAATCTGGACCTGTCTTCCTCATTTGGGACACTGACATGCTTTTAGCCTGACAATCCTAAATATGAATGGAGGTTTTAATCATCTCATGGCGAGAAAATCTCTTAACATCCAAACATATTCATGAAATCAATGAAGATAATGTCAAGCATACCTGAAGGGAAGCATCCACACCACACACACGATGATCTCTACCCAATGATCTTTCTGAAGATAAATCTGAAACAAAAGAGATTACCAGGAACCAATTCAATACCGGATAACCAAAAGAAGCAGCAAAGAAAAGACCAACTAACCGCTTGAGGATGCATGGGTTGAATCACAAGGTGGTCTGCATTGGCATGTAATGTCGCCACATCTACCACATTTGCGAGCAATTGGACTCAATGGAACTTTTGCATTGACAGAGCCACAAGCATGCCTGCTACCACTGTCAACTCCTATAGGACAAATTGACAATTAGCTCCGATAAAGATCCATAAAGCAGGAAGCACACTCTTCCACTTAATACCTTTTTGAAAGTCTTTTCCTGATGGCTTTCGTGTGCAGTTCCGTGCCGTCTTGGCTAGCTGTGGCAATGAACAGAACATACACAACTCAGAGCAGAAAAAACCTCTCATAATAGAAAAAATGAAGGAAAAAAAAAAGGGCAATCTAATGTCTACAACCACCATAAGTCACATAAGTTAGTGGAGTCCAGAGAACTCAAATTGGCTAAACAAGAAAAGATTCTTCTAGCTTATTCATTATTATCACACAAATAGAAAAGCATTTCCAATCATGAATACCATTAACATATTACTTACTTCAACATCTCTTCCATCAGAACTCCTGGTGACCTTCTCAACAGATGGCACTGACCTCTTAAGCAACAAAATATTATGCGAAGGCGGTGCTTTATCAACATTCTGTTTTGTATCATTAGTCTCCTTCACTCGTCCATTCAAAAGTTTCCCTTGCCCAACCTTCAAGCTTTCATGATTCCACTTTTCCTCAAAAGCTTTCCATCTTGTCTCAAAAATGTTGTTTAATTCCACTGCCATTTTGTGGACGCTATTATCAGGAGGATTGTAAATCATTGCATTGGAAAATGTCAGTCTAATGTCAGCCTCAAACTCCTCTGTGCCAAAATACTTATTCTTCACTAGTTTGGACTTTATTGTTCCCAAATCCATGGGGTTCTTTATAACCGAAAAATAATCTGGAATGTTTAATGCCACAGGATCCACTGGTTGGTTGAAAACCCAACCAGCTGGATGACTCATCAGTTTTTTCAAAATCGTAGAACACTGTGAAGTCGCACTGCGGTCCATCTTTTGCCTCTTCTCCCTTTGACACTCTGTCATCTGTTGGGGTCCACGCTTGTTAGACCCTGGCATAGAGGATTTTGACTTCACATACTCGGGATCCAACTTCTTCCCACCACCAGGACAACTCACGGAGTTGTGCATCTTTTTCATCTCAGATTGATTACTTGCATTCACAAAACTATTGTGATTCTGCTCATCAACAAATGAGACCCTCTGACCATGCTCAAATGATCCTGTGCCAGGAGCAGCTTCTATTCTTTTCTTGGAGAACTTAAGCATGAAGTTCTTGTTTGATACAATGGTTTCAGCCGCAATCATATTGAGAAACTGCAAGAATTGAACAAGGCCAGTCTCAGCGGTTGACCTTTTCAATACACCGACACTGAGCAAAAATTATGCATGACAGTGATAAGAGGCGCAACAACCACCACTGAAAAAGATTTTGAAGCAGATAAGCACCACCAAAAACTATTTGTTGAGCTAGCATGCTACTGATAGTCTTACTTAAAAGAGTAAAATGGCTACTAACAAAAGAGATAATTAATTAAATTTGATATCATAATTAATACAAGCAGAAGGTACAAGATAAAAGCATTCAATCTCAGATACCAGACTGATAAGCAACTTTCACATTAAAGTTTGTATCCTCAAACAAAAGAGAATAGCCACTTTTAAGCACTTTGTCTTATATAAACTTTGTTCAAGCATAGTGCATAAGTTCATTAAAAACTACATTTTCTCTTAAATAACAGATGCAAAACACACTAATATCACAAGACGGGTTCAGGTTTAATGACTCTCGCTCTCTCATACACCCACACATGCAGGCATACAGGCATAGTTAGACCATTTTGATAATTGGGTTGCACATGGACAATTCCCATGTATCTATTATTGCATTGCGACAGACATTTATCTTATAGGTCAATGCATGTGAAGCCATGAATCTTAGGCACGTGACACACGGTGCAAAATCTTCATCAAAATAAGTCATCACATAAATAGAGAAGATAAAACTATTATAATATCTTAAGGAGGAGAACTGGGGAAAAAAACACACACACACACGACAATTTAAACAACCAAAACTAAAACAATGAAAACCCAAGTGATAATGACACAGGAACGTGAAGAGACATCACCAAATTCACGCTTCAAAGTCTCTCTCATATAGGAGGAAGATCTTCTGATAGAGGGCCTAATAAACTTATGATAAATAAATAAATTGCAATTGCAGCATCATTCACGAATCACAAATCTCTTAATCGCTTGACTGTTGGGTCAAAGTTCTCCGCCAAGGTTGAGAAGATGTATACTTCTAACTCCAAACCCAAATTCAAACCCCAACCCGAAAAGCAAATCCCAACCCTAAGCCCATATTAAAATCCTATACCTCCCCAAATCCAAACCCTAACCCAAAACCCAAATCGAAAACCCTAGCCTTAAACCCTAAACCCAAATTCAAACCCCTACCTCTCTCTCCGAATTCAAACTTAGCCCCAAACCCAAATCCAAACCCTAACCCCAAACCCAAAATCCAAGGGCCTAAAACCCTAAACCCAGATGCAAACCATATCCCTCTACGAATTCAAACCCTAACTCCACCCAAATCCAAACCCTAACCCCACTCAACTTCAAAACCTAGCCCTAGTTCCAGTTCCGGTGGAGAATATGATTATTCGGCGAAGCGAAGCAACCAAACGACCAGAAAAATTAAAGAAAAGCAATTGAATTTAGGGTTTCGAGAACTTACAGTCCGTCCAATCGACCGCCGGAGATGAAGCGAAGCGAAGTTCCCTGAGACTACCGAGGGTAGTCTGAGAGACTGAGAGAGAGAGAGAGTTACGGCGGAGAGAGAGACTCCACGAGGTACAAGTAAAGGGTCTAAAGAGACTAAAGCGGGCGATTGAGAGTTAAAATTACGTTTTTGTACCTAGGTCGAACACGAATCCAACCCCTGTGCTGGGTCGTCTTGTCGGGTCAAGTCGACATGTCTGGATACCGATTTACTTGTTCTTGAAGAGTATTGTTGCCCTCTAAACCCACTTATCACATTTAATTTACACACGTGGATATTGTGTGTTGTAAGTGATTTTTTTGTAATCTTTTTTATAAGAAGTTACTTAAAACATTTACTTATTACACTTTTTTTTTTTTTTTTGAAAGGCTTATTACACTTATTTTACATCAATTAATATTGTTTGTTTTAAATGATTTTTTTCTTTTTTTTAAGTGATTGATATATGAAATCACTTGACACTTCTTTATTCATACATACAAACGGCATATAACAGGTCTAGACCCAAAAGTATGAATTTTTCAAAGAGTAATGTTATATATTTTTATTTTATTTTCTAAAAGTTAATGTGACTTTTAAAATCACTATTTAATCAAGTGTTCATACTCGATCTAATGATAATTTTTAACACCACATCAATTTTGAAGGATAAAAAGATTATATATATTCAGAATAAATACGGCGGAGAGAATAAACAAATATCGATAAACAACCATCAACAAAGGCATACCCTCCTTTGTTTTTTTTCAAAAAAAGTACACATACTTCCATTAAACTAAACTATTAAATTATATATGAAAAAAGTACTATGAGATGATGATAATACATCAGCTTCATAAGGGCCTTGTTTGTTAAACAACACCAAATTCTCTCACATTCTCCCACATTCCATCACACTATTCACTTCATTTTTTTCAAAAGAAATATATCAAATCATTCATTTTTTATATCACATCATTTACTCTTTATTACTATTCAAATAAAAAAAATTACTACAAAACAAAATTTTTCACTTTTCAATACCACTTTTTCATTTTTTCATATCAATCATTATTATTATTATTATTATTATTATTATTAAGGATGAACAGTACCGTGGAATAAACAGTGCGGTGGGGAGTTTTGGTGTTGTTTAACAAACACCACCGAGATAATATATATAATGCAACGGAGCTAACATAATATTTTCAAATGCTACTAAAAATTTGGAATATACCTTATTAATTTGTTTTACAAAAAGATAAAAGAGTTTTCCTAATTTTTTTTAAAAAGACAAAAATATCTTTGAAAAATAAAAAGGAAAAAAAAAAAAAAAAAAAAAAACAGTGGGCCTGTCACAAATTTTTATAATTTTTTTTTATTAAGAATATTTTTATCATTTGAGAGACATTGCAGCTTTTTTTTTTTCCTCATTCAGGACTTCCTTACTAAACGGTATGTCGGTTATAATCATTCTCACATTGAATGCCAATGAAGATACCAAAATACAAGACAACTTTTTACAGTACTTGTCCAGTCCAAAATACAAGACACAGCACAAAAGTTGCATACCAAAATACATTGAATGCCAATGAAGAGCTTCCATTAGATAAATCACTTATACTCCTACATTTAAATCATATATGGGATTATAAGCCACAAAGATCTGCAATATAGAAAGAAAATGCAGAAATACAATTTTGCTTCCTGAAATTTAGATGGTATTGAACCTTCAAAAGAGTTTTCTTGAATGTTCCTACAAAAACATTCATGAGTAACTGATTGTAAACTGTAATGAAATACATTTCATGAGGAAAATAGAATTATTAAGTAGGTAGTGCATTGAAAACCTAGCATGTCATTCAAGTATGACTGAACAAAAATAAAGAAAAAAGTTCTAATAATATCATCCTACAATGTTTCAAGAGTTAACCTATTTCCTATGAAGTTAGGTACCTGACCAATGAGCTCAGTGTTTGATCCCAACCTGTGACAAACAGAAATATTTCCTCAATAACATAAACATGATCTCAGCTTGTAAATTTTCTTGTTGAAACAGTCGATCATCTTACATTACACACAGGTTCAGTAGATTAGCAAATGTTTGTAGAATCTCACCAACTCCACAAGTATCAGAGTACCTGTTAAGGCCAAAAAAATAAAAAGAAGAAGATAACAAATTCTGTTGCAATTTGATTGTAGTCCCATAACAAATAAAAGTGGTATAGGGTAATGGTCATACAAACATATGAAGTAGGTGGGCCAAACCAGACAGCACGAGCTCAATCGCATTGATGAAGAGATGATACAAAGTTTCCTCTTCCAACCTAACTGGCAAGGCGTGAATGACAATTTCCAAATGAAACACTGCTTGGTCCATTTTCTACTGTTAATAAAAAACAATGCATTACTAGTCCCAGTCCAGGATGCACTCAGCAGCCCATGGCCTTTTCTTGACTGCATAATTTCCAGATTTAAGGTTTAAATTTAGCAGTACGGTTCCCATGTTTGTATGACAAATTTAGCATACGAATTTCGAAATGAAAACAATAGGTTTATAATTACAAATAATCATGTCAAATTGAAGAATGGGTAATTAAAACAATTGCAATAAGGTTCCCATGTGAGTAGCAAATGAATTTCCATTCCAAAATTTCATTGGAACCAATAATATAAAATACAGAGATATTGTACAAAAAATGAACTCTCAACATCAAACAGGATGGCCATTTATGAATAACCAAGAATGAAAACTAATTTGTAATCTCCAATAGATGACAGGATTCAAAACCTAACTTATACCCAATGCAGATTAACTCGACCTACATCTGCAAGTCACTACTGTGTACTCTTAACAAGGCTAATAAACTGAGCTCATAATTAGCTTCATTACCAATAATCAGAACAAGAACACTTCCCCCCGCTAAAACAGTGAAACCGGTATGGATCCCTCAATATGATTTTCCGCCCAACAATTCCACTAACAAACTTGTACACAGAATGGCAATCACCACAAACACGAAGATTCTTGAAAATCCTGATGGGTGAACCTTCTGGAGTGTTGATCAGTCCAAATGCAAGGGCAATTCTCTCACTGTGGTTCCAAAGATTGTGCTCTTTTTGTTCTTCATCTATATCATGCAGTGAATGGGTTATATCAGTAACATAACCTGCTTCTTTTATCATCATCCTAAGCTCTCCCAACTTGGAGTATATCTGTTCAGTCTCTGGATGGGACTGGTCTCCCATCCCAAATGAACTGACCTTATTCTTCAACTTGACCCAACTGCATGCAGGCTTCTTCTTTATGCTATTAGATCCCATTTGCATCCTGACATTCTCTACATCCTCCCATCTCCCAGTAGTTGCACAGACATTTGAATAAAGAACATAAGCTGAGTCATCTGATGGAGCTAACTCAAAAAGACGACCTGCAGCTTTCCTGGCAAGCTCCAAATTGCCATGGATTTTGCATGCAGAGAGCAAGCTCCGCCAGACAAGGTCATTTGCCGGGACTGGCATCTCTTTAATAAAAGTTTCAGCCTCAGCAAGCCTTCCAGATCGTCCAAGAAGATCAATTATGCATACACAATGCTCTATTCCTACTGGGACACCAAATTCTGTAGTCATTGACGCATAGTACGCAAGACCCTCATCCACGAGGCCTACATGACTGCATGCAGATAGGAGACAGACAAATGTGACATGATCAGGTTTTAGCCCCAGTTTTAGCATTTCATGAAAAGTTTCCCTAGCCTTTTGGAAACCCCCATGTCGGGCAAAAGCTGATATCAATATGTTCCATGATAATCGTGACCTGTTGCTTGGTGGGGGAAGTATTCGTAACACGGCATCCATTTCCCCACATTTTCCATACATATCCATCGCAGTATTTAAAACATAATGATCTGAGTCAAACCCAAGTTTAATTGCCAAACCGTGAAGCTGTTGGCCTTCATCCAGTATGGCCAAATTAGAAGTAACAGAAAGAGCCAAAGAGAAGCTGAACTGATCTAAATCTACTGCATTGCGTCTCATTTGTGCAATAAGTCTTAAAGCCTCTTCCCCATGGCCATGATGAGCATTTGCAGCGATTACAGCATTCCATGTGACAGAGTTCTTATCAGCCAAATAACAAAAAATGTAATTACTAGAGTTCAGATCACCACACTTGGCATACATTGTGATTAGGGAATTCTGCACATAACTTTCTGATTCAAATCCTGTCTGAACTACATGTGCATGGATAGGCATCCCATGTTTTAGTAGATTATACATAGTCAAGCAAGCACCAAGAACACTTGCAATGGTGATGTAGTTTGCAGGTACACCATCTTCTCTCATCAACTTAAAAGCTTCTACTGCTTCATTGGATTCTTCATTCTCAGAATGACCACCTATGAGTGCATTCCAACTTATTTCATCTCGCATGGGCATTGTTCGGAATACTTTTTTTGCTTCGACCATCATACCAGACTTTCCATACATGGTAACTAATGCATTGCCTACGATCAAGTTGTCATGTAAACCAGCAAGGTTTACAAGGGCATGAACAATCTTGCCTACAACTAGAAATTCAGGGTCTGAACAGGCAGCCAATACATTTGCAAAAGTCACATGGTTCATCGCTTTTCTCATCCGAATCATTTCAGCAAAAAGTTCTAAGGCATATAGGCATTTCTGATCCTGAACATAGCCTGTCAGCATGGAGTTCCACGAGATTAAATCCTTGTCTGGCATTTTCTGGAACACCAACTCTGCATCCTCAGAACTTCCAGACACAGAATACATATTTATAAGAGTGTTGCATACGCAAACATTTGATTCCAGTCCCATTTTTACTACTAGACCCTGAATTCCTCTGCCCCCCTTCAGATTATCCACAGAACCGCATACTGTTAACAAAGTTGAAACTGTTGTCGAATCTATCTCTTCATGGACTTGACACATCCAGTAAAAATATCTTAATGTTTCTTCACAAAGCCCATTATGTGCATTTGCTGCAATGATTGAATTCCATGAGATTGTGTCATGTTTATCCATGTGATCAAAGACATAGCAGGCTGCCTCCACGCGACCAAAGCTACCAAACATCGATATGAGGGAGTTTTCAACAGAAACATTAGTCTCTAATCCAGACTTTACAACGTGTCCAAGAACTTGATTACCCAACTGTTCATCCCCAAGCATCCCGCAGGAACTAATGACTGTAGCGAGTGTGTTTTCATTGCAACATACACCTTCGCGCCTCATTCGCCGATATATATCTATAGATTGTCCCAAATCTCCATTATCTGAATACCCAACTATCAATGAAGTCCAAGTGACTACGTTCCGCCCAGGTATCTCCTCAAAGTGCTTCACGCCCGAAGAAACTAGGCCATAGGAGCAATAAAAATTCAAAAGAGAAGTTCCCACAAAAACATCAGAAGACAAACCAATCTTAACAACAAAACCATGGAGTTGAAGTCCTTCACATAACATACAATCTGACCTATCACACGCTGTTACCAAACTAGCCATCAGAAACCCACTAGTCTTGACACCATGCCCACACATTTCACGAAAGAATCCAAACGCTTCTGGGTAAAGACCGACTCGAACAAACCCCGACATCATGTTATTCCAAGACGCTTCATTTCTTTCACACATTTTATCGAACATATTCCAAGCACGTTCTATATGACCGAATTTCGAATACATGTTTATTAAAGTATTCGAATGAAATACACTCAAACGCACTAAACCCTTTACGCATAGTCCATGGACTGCTCTCCCCACAATTTCCTGGGTAACATCCGAGAAACCCTTTTGAATGATACTCGCGATTTCCGGGTTCGGGTGGTATGAGAGGAATGAGAAGCCATGGTTTGTGGGCTCTTCTGTGCATGGGAAGGAAATGGACACTGGCTTGAAGTGGTTTAGGACCGAAAAAGAGTATGTACAAGTGGTTGTGGGGAGTTTGAGAGCTGGAGAGAGTTTTCTGCAGCACCTAGCCAGCTTTGGCGACTTTTCCTGGATGTCGATGCCCTTGTTTATAAGGTCGCTGCTCTCTTCTTAATTATATGGCGGAGATAAGGTTGAACTAGCAAGTAGGGGAGTCAATGCGCCCGCCAACCATTAAACGTTATAACCGTTAACCGTCTAATCATCTAACCATTATAACCGTTTAACCGTCTAACCGCTAACAGCTATAACCACTTAGCGGTTAACAGTTAGCGGTTATAGGGTTTACTAACCGTAACCGCTGACCGCTTTTTATATACTATATTTTTATAATTATAATTATAATAATATTTATATATATATAACATAATCAAATGATCATTAATGATTAAATCACATTTTTGTTTTAGATAATTAAATCATAATTTGAGTATTAATATATTATCACTATAATTTATATTATTATATTACATGATCAATTAATCATAAAATCATTTGATTATATAATAACAAATTATACATACATATTCATAAGTCATAAGTTATAAGTATGCAAATTCATATTAATACAATAATGAACAATTAAGTATCTATAGACTTAATTCCAATGTATATTATCAACTTATAAGTCTATATATGTTATAAATTAGAATTATACATTATACATATATGCAATTATGCATATTAAATAATATAAATGTAAAAGATCAATACGTAATTATATGATTTAATAACAATTCAAATACTTATTAAAATTAATAATATTATTAATGTACAATGATAATGTGATTCGTATAATATCAAATTAATTAATTGACATTGGATTAAACAATCTATTGCTTATAACCATAATTGAAGTATTATAGTATTATCATTATAATTTATATGATTATATAATAATAAATTATTCATATATAATATTTATATATATAATATGTTTGTAACTTTGTAATAATATATGATATGTTATGTAATAATATATTTATATATATATATGATATGTTAACAACAAGTAACATAATTATTAATTAGTTTGTAGTTACATATTAACTAGTTTTGTAAGCACTTATATCATACATTCTTATTATAATATTTTGTAATTTATTGTATATTAAGTAATTATGCATATTGAATAATATAAATGTATAAGATCAATACTTAATCATATGATTCAATGACAATTCAAATATTTTATTTAAGTTAATCATATAATTAATGTACAATGATAATGTGATTTGTAAAATATTAAATTAAGTAATTAATATTGGATTCATTAAACAATGTGTTACTTCTAACCACAATTAAATCAAAATATTATTAGATACATCATACATTCATACTATGATACTAAGATAGGTAAATTTATAAATGGTCTCACTCTTTATGAAATTATTGTCATATTTACTTATAAACTTTTTTTAATTGAACTTATTATCTAATGGTAATGCTCAAACTCATAAGTCCTAAATTTTTAATGATCTAATAGTCATACACTCATACTTAAATTATATGATCATATTATCTCACAAATCACAATTTATATTAATATAATAAAATTATCTTAGATCTAAGAATATAAGATAATGTGATATATGTTTTATAAGTATAACTATAGTAATAAAAGCCCAAAAAAGCCTAAAAAGGCCAAGAAAAAGCCCAATTTTTTAAAAAAGGTTAGTGGGCGGTTATTTATTTTACTAACCGCTAACCGCGCGGCTAACCGCTAACCTTTAGGCGGTTAGCGGTTGCGGTTGGTAATATCTACTAATCGCTAGGGCGGTTATGGTTAGCGGTTATTGTCACTAACCGCTAACCGTAACCGCATTGACACCCCTACTAGCAAGAATAATCGGACACCCAAACATGAAGAAAGGGTACGTTTGGTTTGTGCGATTTTATTTTATTTTTAAAATTTTTTATTGTTTTGTATTATTTTCAAAATTATGAATATCAAAAAAAAAAAAAAGTTTTGAAATTATTTTTGAATGTGAGAATTTAAAAAANAAAAAAAAAAAAAAAAAAAAAAACAAATTATACACAAACGTACAGTTCCAACCATTGAGAGACACTTTAAGGTCTAAGATTTAAAGGGTGATCCACCTCTCAAGGGCGGAACTAGAACGTTAAGTGTAAGGGAACAAATTTTTTTTAAAAAAAAAAATCTTAGGGGTGCAAAAATTAATTTTTAAAGGTATATTTAATTTTTTTTGGGACCACCCTATGGCTTGTGGGGCCCAACAAAGAGTGGTATTTTTCTTATTATTTGATTAGATTCAAATTTTTGTAAAGCATAGATATAGATATAGATCAAAGACACATAATCTCATCTTAAAAATATAATATGTTATATCAAAGCACGGTTTGTAGATGCCCTATGCTTTTGGTATATTGAATCTATGCATGGTTGTTTATATCCATGGCATGTTGCAAGTTAAGACCAATAATAACAAGAAAATAAGTTTTTGCAAATTTTCTTCTTTGAATCTTGTTGATCGGAGAATTTGTTTATGTGGGTTATTGTCATATTGACGGATACCCAAGGTTGGGTTGTGACGGAATGAGATTCATACAACTCTTTTTGAATAAGAGAGACCACTATAGCTCATTTCGGATATGAAAAACCACAATAGAGAATATTGTAGAAGGTCATTGAAGACATCAACTCTTCGCTTGATAGTGACGCCAACAAAATTTAATTAAAAAAAAACAACCAATTCCAAGCTCGAATTGAACTCTGATAAACCCATGTGTAAAATAATCTCATATATATAGAGAAAATACATGCATCCTTCCTAAGCAGACTGCAAATCAGTAGATTCAAAGCAAAAACAAAACTAAACGAAGGGGAATGGGCCAGTGCTACACTTTCCTGCTACTTTCGGATTTTCCAGTTATGAGATGTACGTGGTGCACTTGCAATGCCCTCATAGTAACGGGATTCAAGCTTTCGGTCGTTCCAGGACTTCACAAAATCCGAGAAATGTTCATGTGCAGACTTGGAGGAAAGATCAGAGAAAAATATGTTTTTCTCTTCTTTCAACCAGGTAGCAAACTCATTATTCTTTGAGAAATAGTCATCATTGGACAGCTCTTGGACATCAAGCTTCTTGCAAAATAATAATAATAATAATAATAAAAGAAAATCAGGGAATGGATTCCTTCACCACCAAACACTAGAAGGTACACAATCACCTAGTAGAAATAAAACATGAAAGTTCCATACTCCAGCAATTCCTTCAATTGTCCAAACCACAATAGCCTTCTAAAGAATAACGTTTAAAATGGTAAACAAATGATACTATAAATAAATAAACTTTTTAGTCCTTCCTTCTATGCCTTAAAAAATCCAACATGCAAATTATAAGTTTGATGGTCTGCATTAAAGATGGTCTCAATTAATGAAGTGAGGAAGAAAAATGCATAGGTTCGACAACAGCTGTCTGCTCCCATTTTATTGCCAGGCCAACAGAAATTCCAAACCAGGTCGAATATGAGTATTTGAGTGCTGCTTTCATTAGGACCTTTTATCATCCAATTCACCTAAAGTGGTGAACAGTGGACAAGTTCATTAACTCCATCTACGGGTTCTCAAACAATTTTGTCTGTAACTCAACAACTAATTGCAACTATTCTTAAATATACTACAATAATAGATAGCATGATACTATTGATACTGTGCAATGTGAATGAAGTAGCAAAGTTCTGGTATCTTAAATTGCATCATAAGTTAAAAAGTACATATAGCAAACACTCTAATTTTCAAGTTTTCTATGTATCCCACTCTATAATCTAAACTCCAGATTCATTTTAATTGAATCTTGGTGGCTAAAATTAGTGATTACCAATAACAGCAAGAGTTCCAAAATTTCAAATTAAATTGACTTGGTATCAGACATTCTTAACAAACATTATATGATACTGAATTGAAGAAAAAGGGAGGAGGGGGTGTTCGCTGTACATTGTGAATAAGAATTTGTTGTGTCTATGGAGACACTTTTCACCAGCTTTATATCTGGAGTTTGGGATCTTAATGAGAGGTAGAAGAGAAGATTGAACGAAATAATTTCAACAGTATAGGAAGCAGTAAATAAAAATCAATTAATTAATACAACATGGAAAGATGTCAAACATCAAAGTTGATCATACTGATAAGTAAGAGGACTTACCAAGTGGCGATCACTTCTGTGATGTTTACTTTTGTGCTTATCCTTTGACTTCTTTTCTGAGGCAATAATGACAAGTCAATAGGATAAAAATTTGTCAATAAGAACCTTAAATACTACTGGATAAGGCATGAGTAACCATTAAGGACTTCTATAATTTGGCACAAATGGATAGGAATAATTGACGTACCAAAGAATACATACGAGGTAACTACCAAATAATAGGAATTAATAAATCATGCCAAAAGAAACTAGAAAGGTCTTTCTCTCCCCTCTTAAACCTAGGCATCACTAACATGAATGATTTGATGGAAGAGTCAATCATGTAAGGACTACAATTCATACAATACAACACAAAAATAAAAAGCATTTTCTAAATCAGGTTGTTGATCCCCCACCAACAATGCAAAACAATGAACAATTTAAACCAGCACAAACATAACAAAGATTCCGATACATGGGTTGCTAGTTAAGCATATTAAAAATTTGTGGAATTCAATTATATAGAAATTGGTTGCATTTAATAATCAAAACAACTGTTGGTCAGTTAGCATCTTTGGAAATGAACATATAGATCAGTTAAAATAAGAAAACAGTCTCTGAACCAACTTCATCTCTAGAAAACAAATAATTAAAGAAAAACACTATTTCCTTAAGATTCAGTAAATGATCAAGGCAAATAGCAATAATTGGGCCCATGATTGAATACAGAAAGAATATTTGACTGATTAATAGGCCTATTGGTACCTTCAGATCAGAAACCATGCATCAGTTAAAATGCAAAGAGATGGTTTCCTTCTTCAATATAAACTAATATATTACTATTGAACCATGACTTTCTGAATGCACAATTAAGACTTCAATATTGAAAAGCATACACCTGATCTTCAAGTCCTGAAAAGAGACTGTCTTTTTCTTTTTTTTTTCTTCTTCTCCTTTCTAATCAGATCATATCATTATGTATTTAACTTTAACATAAGATTTCAAAAATCATATTATGTTTCTTCCTCTTACTCGTCTATTTTAGTTTTAATCGTAAAATCTCTATCAATATCTACTTTCTAGTTACCAATGGGTGAAGTGCTGAGCATAGGCCATTCAAAAGAGAAATAAAAGTATCCAAATTCAAATAAGGATAATCAGCCCAACCAAAATGTTAGAATCTAGGACACATATGAACATGTCCAGCAGAGCCTTTTTTTAAACAAGTAGCACTAGAACATAGAACACAAATTCAGCAAACAATATCCATGGCAGCCAANAAAAAAAAAAAAAAAAAACATAAGATTTCAAAAATCATATTATGTTTCTTCGTCTTACTCGTCTATTTTAGTTTTAATCGTAAAATCTCTATCAATCTCTACTTTCTAGTTACCAATGGGTGAAGGACAGAGCATAGGCCATTCAAAAGAGATATAAAAGTATCCAACTTCAAATAAAGATAATCAGCCCAACCAAAATGTTAGAATCTAGGACACATATGAACATGTCCAGCAGAGCCTTTTTTTAAACAAGTAGCACTAGAACATAGAACACAAATTCAGCAAACAATATCCATGGCAGCCAACTCTGTGTGCTAGTGTTCTCAGGGGCTAACATTTCCATGCCAAATCTACTATCACCTTATTCTGCTTTTCTTTTCTTCATTCAATACAACCTAAACAACTTTTGGAAACTCCAAGTTGGAATGCAATACATTATGCAATATTTATGACTAATTTGAATTTCCTTGAGAAGACCAAACTAAACAAGTTTAACCCAATAGCTTTGCTCTGCCTCCATT
The DNA here is from genome assembly GCA_006937295.1 of Carpinus fangiana. Lineage (NCBI taxonomy): Eukaryota > Viridiplantae > Streptophyta > Magnoliopsida > Fagales > Betulaceae > Carpinus > Carpinus fangiana. The sequence goes on from CM017324.1 coordinate 20,619,446, forward strand.
AAGAATTCTTGAATATATAAAATGGGCAGCGTCACATCAACACTAATAAAAGCAGCCATTATAAGACATTTAAATTGATATGTAAAAATACACAACTGTACCCAATTCTCTTACTTAGTTTTAACCTAGAATTCAAGTAATGGGTACTGCTAAACTTGCTAATCACAACAATACCCAATTCAGATTAGATAGTGTGCTCTTAATCAAGGTAATCCTGGTTGAGTTTTAGTTGTTTTAGCATGTTGGGCTCTGTTCCGGTGGTTCTGTGTGGCGGTGTTGGTATGGGGTGGGATCGTAGATGGTCAGTGGAGTCAAAAGAATTCAAATTTACGCTTAAGGACAGTTCGCCGGTGCTGACAATCCAGGAGGANAGACGAAGAGGTGTGCAGCGGGCTGTCAACCTGAGGAAAAAAGAACAAGTTTGGCTTGCTAGAATATTTGGTGAGTTGGTTGCCGTGGAGGACTCTCGGGTATTCAGGGATCAAACTGTGCCAGGATTTCCGCAGGTGCTGGCTCAGAAGTGTGGTAATAGAAACAGGCAGTTCTTGGTGCTAGAAGAGTATAACGGTAGGGGGAAATGCGGGTCTGTTTTTGTGCCAAAAGGAAGAGACAGACAAGGATGTAATCGGTTTTTTGAGGAGCTCCGGAATGTCCTCCAATTTTCTGCTCTCAGCTGGGAAATCCCGAAGGAAAAAAGGAAATTTTCAGAGATTTTGATTGATACGACGAAGGAGGGTCAGAAGAAGCCGATGGCAGTTCCGGCTAACTCTCAGGGGAAGCTGATGGCGGTTCCGGTGAATTCCCAGGGGAAGCCGATGGCGGTTCAGGCGAAGGGCGATCCTTCTTTCTCTGACAGCACTAATAAATGCTTGAGTGTGGCAGAAGGTAAGGAAAAGATCGTGGGAGAGGGTACTTCAAAGATCGTGGGAGAGTGTACTTCCTGCTGTGAGGGCTGCATGTTGGCAGGCGGGAGAAACTTTCTTCTAGAACAGCTTGAAGCGCTGCACGTGGAGTTTAGTAAATAGCTTAGGCAGCTGAAAATATGCAAGTGCTGTCCTCAGCACTGTGGATAGGGGGGTGATGGGCCAAGAACGCAGGAAACAAATAACGAGGCCCAAGTTGCTTTTGTGGACTTGGATAAGAGCCTGGAGGAGATTCCTTGGTCTGTCAAGGAAAAAAAGAAGCATAAGGGTAGTGAAAAGGGCCTGCTGCCACGGCCCAACAGTTCGTGGGTTGCAGGCAGGAATGGGTTCGGGCCTGTGGGCTTCAGGAAGGTTATGGGCTCGGTCGTGCACGAAGGGGGACCGATTGGGCTGGCTGAGAGTTTGCGTCAGAAAATGCAGCCCGTTTCACGTACCTCGGAGGCCTCTGTTCAGCCAGAGTCTTCCCTCACCGGGAGGCGTACATGACGGATGACTTAACTTTGGCAAATCTCTCTCTTACTTCGACAGATGTCGACGGAGCGAGTCTGGGTCAGAAAGTGCAGCCCCCTTCGCATAACTCGGAGGCCTGTGCTCAGCTGGAGCCTTCTCCCACCGGGCTTCGTACCATGACGGACGACGTAGCTCCGGCAAATACTTTCAGGGTTTCAATGGACGTCGATAGACATCGAAGCTCCGGCAGACTCTCGACCGATCCTGCTGCGGCTGAGGTGTCCGCGAGTGTCACAGGTGTTTACCGGCGGAGGGAAGGGTCGACGACTACGCGGGTGAAAAATCCTCAGCTCTGTGCGATGACTTCAGCTCTGTGCGAAGGACTTCGAGTAGGTCTGGGTCAGAAAGGACTTGAAGAAGGACTTCAGTCTGGGTCAGAAAGGACCTCGAGCAGGTCTGGGTTGACGATTTCAGCTCTGTACGATAACAGGGAGAAGCAGACCTGCAACGCGCAGGCCTCTGGCTTGACAGGAGGTGACGTTTCAAGGGGTGGGATGGAGGAGAGTGTGGCGAAGGTGACGGCAGTTGACTCTGGGCATGGTCTGAAATCGGTGGAGTCTCTGGGTGAGTCCTCTTCGTGTCACTTTGATAGTGGAGTGGTGAATGATGAGTTGGAGGTTTCCCCTATTATGAAAGAGATGCCGCTCGTGATGGAAGTTAGCACAGTTGCGGGTCTTTCTTGTGATGGGCAGGAAGGGTTGAAAGAGGAGTGTTTTAAGCAGATTTTAGCTGAAAAGTATGGGATAGGGGAATTAATTTACACTCCACAGTTCAGCGAGAGGAAGAGAGTCCTGGTCGAGAGAGGGTTAACTGCAGTGTTTATGAAGCATAAAATCATCTCATGGAACGTCAGAGGCTTAAATGAGAGGAATAAGCGTCTAAGGATTAGCAACCTTCTTAGGCTTTAGCAACCTTTGAGGTGAGATCTTATTATCAGGTTCTGTCGTCCCATGGGCCCAGTTCTTTCCCTTGGAAAGGTATTTGGAGGACGAAGGCTCCGCCTACAGTGGCGTTCTTTGCTTGGACGGCTACTAGAGGTAAGATTCTCACCATTGATAATCTCCGTCGGAGAGGCATGATAGTGGTTAATAGATGCTGGCTTTGTGAGGCGGAGGGAGAGTCGGTGGATCATCTTTTCATTCATTGCGAAGTGACGAATGCACTGTGGAACGTCATCCTCAGCCGATTGGGTCTTAGTTGGGTTATGCCGAGTTCGGTTAAGGAGTTGATGGCTTGCTGGTGTTCCGAGGGGCGTACAAGGAGTGCGGTGGTTTGGAAGATGATTCCTCTATGCCTTTTGTGGTGTATTTGGAGGGAACGTAATGCTAGATGTTTTGAAGACTCAGCGAGGTCGTTTGAGGAAATTGTGTATTATTTTCTCTTTACTCTTTACACTTGGACGGCCGGTTGGCTTGATCCGCTTGTTATTAGCTTTTCGGATTTTCTTTCTCGCCTATCTTCTCCCTCTTAGGCTTCCCTTTGTATACGTCATGTGTACTATGGGTTGCGCCCCTTTTGCGCTTTTTTAATATATTTTGACTTATCAAAAAAAAAAAACCTTCTTAGGCTTTGGAAGGTGGACATTGTTTGCCTTCAGGAGACTAAGATGGAGAGTATTTCGAAGAGTTGTGTGCAGAGTTTGTGGGACTGCCCTTATATGAATTGGTGTCGTGTGGACGCAAGGGGAGCTTCAGGTGGTATTCTTATTATTTGGGATCGCAGGGCGGTGTCCAGAATTGATTCTTGTATGGGCAGATATGTGGTGGCTTGCTTGTTTAGGAATGTGGAGGATGGCTTGGTGTGGGCTTTTGCGGGTGTGTATGGCCAGAATAGAGATCAGTTCCATTGGCGGCTGTGGGAGGAATTAGCGGGGTTGATGAGTCTTTGGGAAGTGCCGTGGTGTATTGGGGGAGATTTCAATGTCACTCTTCATTTTGATGAAAGGTTAGGGGGGGCTGCCCATAGGTTTGTAGTTTCTGATTTTGCGGACTTTGTTGCGGAGCAGGGTCTTATGGACCTTCCTTTGGCAGGCAGGGAGTCCACTTGGTCTAATAGTTCGTCATGGTCCAGATTAGATCGTTTTTTGGTCTCTCCTGAGTGGGACTTTAGCTACCCGGATCTTATGCAGAAGAAGCTTCTTAGGGTGTGCTCGGATCATGCGCCCATTTTGCTTGATAGAGGCGGTCTGCAGACTGGTAAGAGATCTTTTAAGTTTTAAAATATGTGGCTTAAAGAGGAGGGTTTTGTGGAAAAAGTCAGGATATGGTGGGACTCGTTTCATTTTTTCGAGACTCTTAGCTATGTGCTAGCCAAAAAGATTAGAGCTCTTAAGTGGGAGATCAAGAGATGGAATTTGGAGGAGTTTGGTGACGTGGGGGCGAAGAATAAAGCCAGATGTGTGGAGTTGAAGATGCTGGATAGAACTGAGGAAGGAAGACAATTAACGGAGGAGGAGAAGGCGAGAAGGAGACGAATTTCTAGAGAGGTTGAAGCTTCTATTCTCCAAGAGGAGATTTGCTGGAGACAAAAATCAAGGATTAGGTGGTTAAAGGAGAGGGACGAGTGTACCAAGTTCTTTCACTTGGTGGCAAATGCAAATCGAAGAAATAGTTCTATCGACTCCTTGATTGTGAATGGTGCTCCTACTTCGGATCCTGCACTTATTAGTGATCACATAGTTAGCTTTTATGATTCTTTGTTCACAGAGCCCCTCAGTTGGAGACCGCGGTTGGACAACCTTGAGTTAGATATGCTTTCTGATTCCGAGGCCGCAAGTTTGGAAGATCCGTTTGAAGAAAGGGAGGTGTGGGAGGTGATCAAAGGCATGGATAAAGATAAGGCTCCAGGCCCGGATGGGTTTTCTATGGCTTTCTACTAGGATTGTTGGGGTGTGATCAAGGGGGACTTTATGACGGTTTTCTCTGAGTTTCATGCTCAAGGTAATTTTGTTAAAAGCATTAATTCCACTTTCATTGCTCTCATTCCAAAGGTTCATGGTGCTAAGGAAATCAAGGACTTTCGTCCTATTAGTCTTGTGTGTGGGATTTACAAGATTATTGCTAAGGTGTTGGCTAATAGAATGAGAAGAGTTATGGAGAGGGTCATCTCTAAGCCTCAAAATGCTTTCGTCAAAGGTAGACAAATTTTGGATTCGATTCTCATCGCGAATGAATGTTTGGATAGCCGGATTAAATCTAGGGAACCGGGAGTGTTGTGTAAGCTGGATATAGAAAAGGCTTATGACTATGTGGATTGGAATTTTCTTCTCTACTTATTGAAAAGATGCGGTTTTGGGGGAGATGGTTCGTGGATTAAGCATTGTATCTCATTAGTTCAGTTCTCAGTTTTGATTAATGGTTCCCCATCCGGTTTTTTTGGTAGCTCGCGGGGGGTGAGACAAGGTGATCCACTTTCTCCGTTCTTATTTGTCTTGGTCATGGAGGCCTTCAGTAGGATGATTAGTGCTATCTACTCTAGGGGGCTGATTTCGGGCTTCTCTATGGGCACTAGGGAGGTTGATCGAGTTGAAGTCTCTCATCTTTTATTTGTTGATGATACTCTGGTTTTTTGTGGGATTGATGCTAGCCAAATTAGCTACATGGGTGCTCTCCTTGTTTGTTTTGAAGCGGTCTCTGGGCTCAAGGTGAACTTGTCTAAGTCTACTTTGGTTCCGGTTGGTTCTTTGGATGATGTAGATTAGTTGGCTGGTCATCTGGGTTGTGGTACTACTGAGCTGCCTTTGAAGTACTTGGGTTTACCTTTAGGGGCTTCGTTTAAACTTAAGGCCATGTGGAGGGATTTGGAGGACCTGATGGCTCGGTGATTGGCTCCTTGGAAACGTTTGTACCTCTCAAAAGGGGGAAGGGTTGCGTTGATTAAAAGCACCCTTTCCAACTTGCCTACTTATTTGCTATCCTTGTTTCCTATTCCGGCAGATGTGGCTAAGCGTATTGAGAAGATTCAATGAGATTTTCTTTGGAGGGGGTTGAATGAAGAGGCCAAGATTCACTTGGTTGACTGGGACACAGTGTGTTCTCCCATATCTGAAAGTGGGTTAGGAATTCGGAAGGTGAGAAAATTCAATCAAGCCGTGTTGGGTAAATGGCTATGGTGGTATGCGCATGAGGAGGGTGCTTGATGGAAATCGACTTTGGTGGCTAAGTATGGATCTACCTGGGGAGGTTGGCGCACTTGTGATATTACTGAGGCTCATGGGGTGGGGCTTTGGAAGTTTATATGTATGGGGTGGCAAAATATTAAGAGGCATGTTAGATTTGACCCTAGGGTTGGATCCAAGATCATGGGAGGATGTTTGGTGTGGAGAGAGTTCTCTCAAAGATACTTTTCCTGGGTTGTTTAGCATTGCCAGACTTAAGGAGGCGACTATTGCGGATAATGTGGAGCGTTCCAACGGTGTCATCCAGTGGAACATTGTTTTTACTCGACTTATTCATGATTGGGAGGTGGAGATTCTGGCCTCGTTGTATAGTTGCTTATATTCTTTTAAGTTTGGAGGTCATTTGGAGGACAAGTTGAGGTGAATTCCTTCAAGAAAAGGCTCTTTTGAGGTGAGCACTTTCTATCGGGTTCTCTCTCCGATGGGGTCCAGTCCCTTTCCTTGGAAAGGCATTTGGAGGACCAAGGCCCGCCTAGAGTGGCGTTTTCTGCTTAGACGGCTGCGAGGAGTAAGATTCTCATCATTGACAATCTTCGTCGGAGAGGCATGATCGTGGTTAATAGATGTTGGTTATGTGAGTCGGATGGAGAGTTAGTGGATCATCTCCTTCTTCACTGCGAAGTGGCGAATGCCATGTGGAACACCATTTTTAGCCGGTTTGGGTTGTGTTGGGTTATGCCTGGTTCGGTTAGGGAGTTATTCGCTTGCTGGTGGATGGGGGGCCGCACGAGAGTGCTGTGGTTTGGAAGATGATTCCTCTGTTCTGATGTGGTGTATTTGGAGGGAACGTAATGCTAGATGTTTTGAAGACACAGCGCGGTCTTTTGAGGAAATCTTTCGTTATTTCCTTTTTACTCTTTATACTTGGACTGCGGGCTGGCTTGCTCTGCGTGTTATTAGTTTTCATGATTTCCTTTCTCGTTTCTCTTCTCCCTCTTAGGCTCTCTTTTATATACTTCATGTGTACTTAGGGTTGCACCCCTCTGCGTTTTATATATATTTTTTGACTTACCAAAAAAAAAATTCCATATTAAACTAATAAAAATATTTAATTTTGTCATGATCAATGTTATTAACATACTAAAATACCAACATAATTAATCTAAGATTTATGAAATGCAAATTAAAACCTTTGTCAGAATGGCGCCGCTTGGAGTCCTTGAGGGATTTCTTGTCCGTTCGCTTCTCTTTCTTATCACTCTTCCTGCTCTTCCTCTCCCCATCCTCTTCTGCTCTCAGTCTCTTGCTTTTTCCCTCGTCTGTAGTTCCGCAAGCAATAAAAGTAATTACAACAAAGTCCCCAAAAATAAAAAATAAAAAAAAATAATGGCTTCCTCAGCTACTAGACAGGGTACCTTCTGAGCCAGAAGAATATGAATTTCTCTTCTTGCTCTTTTTCTCCTCCGACTTCCTATCGCTTCCCATTTTGTACTTTTTAGAGAGAAATTTGGGTAATTTGGCGGTCCAAAGGAGATGGCGTTTTGGTATGGTCCGTAAGGAGGGTGAGTATCAACGAAGGGTGCGTTTGGCCAGCAAAGCGATTTCAATTAAAATCCCAAAAGTGACGCCGTTTGGGATTGCGTGTTCTGCCACGTCTGAGATTAGCGTTTGACCTTATCTCACCAGAGAAAACACACAGGGAAGCGACAAAAAGGATGACTGAGAGAAAAGAGCTTGAAAGAGAAGATTTTTTATATTATGAAATTATGAAAATAAGTTTTCTTTTTCTACTGTCAGCAGAATTGTGGAAAATTTATTTCCAAATGCTACATTTTGAAATGACAATACGTTCGTGTTAAAGTAAATATAATTTTTTTTTCTCTTCGATTATTTTTATTTTATTTTATCTATCGCACGAAGAGAAAAAGGAGAATAACTTCTGATTTATAAAACGTAATTTTCAACAAATTGAGTTATTTATTTAGACCATTACTCCTTGATCTAATTTTTTTATTTTTAATATTATCTAATTGAAATGAAATGTTAGGGACTAAAAACACCTGATATTAAATCCAACAGACCGACACTCCCATTTGATTTTCAAAATAACCATTTCTAAGAAGAATTTATGAAAAGGAATAGACAATTTTCCAAAAATATCTTATTTTTATTAAAAAAAAATTCTTCAAAAACAAATGTTGGATGTGGGTGGTAACATTTCTTCAAAAACAAATGTTGGCTGAAGAATTCTTCAAAAATTCTTCAGCCACCACCTATAGCAAAACCAAGGGTGGCACAACTCATGCCACCCTCCAATGGCAACAAGGGTGGTCTTAACCATCCCCAATTCACATAAGGAGTAGCCATTGTCACTCCCGACAACACATCTTTGCCACTCTCAATTTTTTTTACTAGAGGTGGTCTTGGCCAACGGACCATATTGAACAAGTACATCTCATGTAAGTAAAAATGGCCGCATGAGATAATATGTTGGTAAACCAAATCGAACCGTTAATAGTTAAAATTTAATATTTTATCAAATCCAACGATTGAAAATTTGAAGACCGAAATTTAACCTAAAATTATCATCCTGGAATCTCACTCAGACCTTCTCCATTTCATTTTTCCGTTGCTGGATTTCCGAAAGAGGGTAGCTGGCTGACAAGGGGATGGCAAGAGAAAGATGATGGTCGTCAGACCTCGATTAGTGAGCAACGCGGTAATTAAGAAGAAGGTAGCTGGCTGACAAGGAGATGACGAGAGAGAGAGAGATGATGGTCATCAGACCTCGGTAGTGAGCAACGCGGTAATTACAAGTTTTTTTTTTTATTTTTTAAGATGATGGTCGTCAGACCTCGATCAGTGAGCAACACAATAATTAAGAAGAGGGTAGATGGCTGACAAGAAGATGATGAGATAGAGAGAGAGATGATGGTCGTCAGACTTCGGTAGTGAGCAACACGGTAATTACAAGTTTTTTTTTTTTTTTCTAAGGCCTAACAACAGTGACACTGAGAGTGGTGCGACCACCACAAGGTTTGCTATAGATAGCCAACAGTCAGCCACCCATACATTCAACAATTTTATTTTTAGAAAATTGAAAATTTTTGTTTTATAGTAAACTTTTTATTTGAATAGTAATAAAAAAAATTATTAACGTGATAAAAAAATAAGAGTTTCTTTGGGATTGTATTAAAAAATTTAAAAAGTATTTTTAATACATAAAAAGTTGTGATAACCTGCTTGGTAAAAATCTTAAAAAAACTCTTTTTTAAAAAAATAAAAAATTGCTATAAAAAAAGTCCAAAACTTAGTTTTGGAAAAGTTTGAAAATGAAGTTTTATTTTCTTTCAGGCTTTTATTTATAAACAAAAGCTCTATTTTCAAACAATATTCCAAACATGCTTTAAGAATGTTGAAGAGCTTAAAAAATTTTTATTTTTGACAAGTGACAAGTCTATTGCCAAACGAGATCAAAGCCCCTACACGATTAAACAACATACCAGCAAAGACAGCCAACGATCCCAAAACCATAATTTCTAAATTAAATTTCTCTAACAAATTTCAGCCAAAAAAGTAGTCATTTTAAATCATTGAAGTATCTTAAATTGCCACCGGTTCACCAAGGTTTTTCTTCACAGGTCTCTACAAACAAAATGGATAAATGAATAGCAGAATTAGCAAGCGTCAAACTCAACCATAAACTGCCATCAACCACAAGTTTCCTCGACGTTAATTCCATCTCAAACTGTTCAAATACAAGCAACAACACACAGGTACCCTATTTTTGTGATCAACAACAAAATAGACCAGAACCAAAGAAAAAATAATCTACACGAGCACTGAAACCCGATTTCAACTAAATTCACACAAGAATGAAGTACACCAGAGACAGACTAACATAACAAATATAAAATTCCCTAAACGGGAGAGTTAACAATACACCCGAGAAAAAGAATGAATGTAATTAGTATAGAAATGTTACAAAGCAGTATTAAAAAGTGAGAAAAAAAAAAAATTTGCAGTAAATTTTTTTTATTTGAATAGTAATAAAAAGTAAATTATGTAATATAAAAAACGAATTATGTAATATAAAAAATGAGACAATGAGTTTTTTGAAAAAAGAGATTAATAGTATTAGGGGGTGGGAGGATATTTAGCAAACACCCTCTAAATCTATGCAGCACTGATGAGAAGTATAAAACTCCACAAACCAGAGAATTAACAACAAAACACATACAAACCCAAGTTCCAAAAATCCAAATCATTTCTCAGACAAACATAAATTCTACTTAATTGTTCATTTCACTTCTAGAGATAGATTTAGGGTCATGTTCTGCTGGGCCTGGTTCACCATTGAAAGTAAATCCACAACATAAAATTCCCCAAACAGAAGAACAAACAACACAACAGATGCAAACCCAAGTTGCAAAACATTCAAATTGTTTCTTAGGAAAACCTAAACCCTACTTAATCGTTCATTTCAATTCTAGAGATTTAAAAGCAAGCATATTTTGGTGGGGCTGGTTCACCATTGAAACTAAATCCACAAGAAGTACACCAGAGGTAGACTAATACATATCTATGCAGCACTGACCAGAAGTATAAAATTCCCCAAACCAGAGAATTAAAATTACAACAGACACAACCCCAACTCACAAAACATTCAAATTGTTTCTTAGGCAAATACTTAATCGTTCACTTCACTTCTAGAGATTAAAAGCGAATTGAGTCAAATGATCAATCACTTAGCAAGCACGTTCTGCTGGGTCTGGTTCTCCTGCTGCTGTTGATAGTTCAGAGGCCTCCTGAACAGCATGATGTGCGGCTCGGGGCGATGAATCGCATAGTGCACCCACCCTCGGCTCTGCTGAACCCCAATCGCACGCCATTCATTCTATACACAAGAAAAAATTTACAGAAATAAAAATAAATTCAAAGCATTCACACGTCCAATTCAAAGTATTTATGTCTTCCAAAGAAAACGAAAATTACATACATCAAACACTTCAATACCTTTTCGCTTATAGGGGATAGACAAACTCAAATCAAATAGAAAATCAAAACAATATTAGCTGACTAAACATTTCAAAAAAAAACATCAGAAACACTAATTGCTTACTTCAGAGAGGAGGCGATTCTTGGGAAGCAGTTTCGCCGTTTCAGGAGGAAGCACCACATGCCTGAAAGAACAATCAGATACCCCCCCAAAAAAAAAAAAAATCACAATATTTCATCAATAAAAACGGAAAGAAAGAAAATTGATGAAGGGAAATGAAGGGGGAAATGGGTACCTGTACTCGTAAGTGTCGTCGAAGTACTTCTCGGAGTACTGGATCTGACCCATTTCTCGACCACTAGGGTTCGATTCTTCGCAACTCGATCTGCGAAAATTACATAGATTCGGTAAAAGGGAAATGAAACTCCTACCCAAAACGTTTGATGGAAATACAGAGAGAGATCAAAAAATAGACTTACAGAGAGAGGACGAGAAATCAAATTCGACTCAGAGAGAGAGAGAGAGTATGAAGGGGCAGAATGTAAATTTGCTTCCTGAAAAGGATGTTTGATGGAGTATTTCTAAATAGGGATTCGTGTTTTTTGAATTTCAAAATTTCGAAATTTAGCGCTTTTGAGTTTGTCGATGAGTCTAGAAATCGTTTAAACGATTGGTTTAGTAAGATTTAAAAAACATTTCAAAAAGTGATAATCTAACGGTATGATTGAATCAAACGCGTGAACATTTTTTTTTTTTTTTTTAATATAGGCAAATAATAATATTTATGGAGAAATAAAATAGAAGGGTTGTTTTCTAATTTTCAACCCTAGATACTGTTTGTATTTGGTAAATAAAAAATAATAATAATGATTGGTATAGAAAAATGAAAAAAATAATATTAAAAAGTGAAAAAAAAAATTTGTAATGATTTTTTATTAAAAAATTTAATAATAAAAAGTAAATTATGTTATATAAAACATGTGAATGTTTGAATGTTAATATTTTTGTAAAAAGATGTGGGTGCGTTTGGTAAAGGCTTTTGGCAAAAGCAAAGGCAATTCATCAAACTCTTTTGGTTTTTCAACGTTCTTTTACTTTTTATATCATATCAATAACTTTTTATTATTATTCAAATAAAAAAAATCATCATAAAACAAAATTTTTGCTTTTTTACTTTTTTTTTTAAATTTTAAAAAGACATTATTATTTATTTTTTCACATCAATTAAGGTTGGCAATTTAATCCGTGACACGTGAACCCGATACGAACATGACACGTAAAATTCGGGTTAGGGTTGATCTTAAACGGATTTGGGTCGTGTTAGTAAACAGGTCGTGTCGTGTCAACCTGTCTGGTTTGCAGTTTGACACATTTGACCTTATAAACGGGTAACACGATACGATTACAACCCTTTTTAAAAAAATATTTTTACTGTAAATGACACGTGTTTCAATATAATTGGTACTCCCGTAGCACATTAACAGATTTTGTCAACTTTTCTAATTGTATAAACTTATTTGATTTTTTTACTTGTCTCAAATAGGGGTGTAAGAAATTACCGGGAAACTGGAAACCGGGGACCCCGTTCCGGTTTGAAAAATTCAAAAACCGGGTACCCCGGTTCCGGTACCTGATTTTTACCAAGAACCGAGGTACCCATACTAGTTAATAATATTTATATTTTATTAAAATTATATATTATTATTTTAGGCACTTAGGTGTATGTTTTTTTACCTTAGTTCTCCTAAACCCAGCTCTCACTCACACACGCCGCCTCCTCCTTCCTTCTCCATTTTGGAATTTTTGATTTTCTCATATCTTCCTCAGTTCTTAATTTCACTTCTCTGAACGATTTGATGATTTTTGAAACTTGCGTAATATTGTGTTTGTAATATGTTTATGAACTATTTTTATTGTAAGGGGTATTTATTTTGGTTGATAGATTATTTAAATGCTTGTTTTTTGGTAGATTTTTTTGTAGTAAGGGGTATTTCTTGTTCATGTTGGTTTCTTGGTTTGTTTAAATATTTGTTTTTATTGTTTTAATGTTTTATAAGGCCAATATAGGCAAAAACACTATTTTTTTTAGGATTTGTGAGCTTTTTTAGGTTGTTTTTTAAAATTATTTGGAATAATTACAACAACGCCCTTTTAATTTAAACTAAAAGGCTAATATATATATTTTTAAAAATGGGCAAACTCTATGCAAAAAATGGGCTTATTTTAGGCATAATACCTAAAATAAGCCCAAAAAGTAATTTTCTTAAAAAACTAGTTATTGGAGGATCGGGTACAACTGAAACTAGCCAGTAACCGGGACCCCGGTAAACCTGCTTTACTGGGGTCCCAGTTTCAATTCTGGTTTCCCAAATCAAGGAATTGGGATAACCCAGCTCCAATTTTCGATTTTGGCAAAAAATTGAAAAGCCGGACCGAATTGACACCCCTACCCTCAAAAGAGTATTTACTCATTTTTTAAATATACATATATAAAAAAAACAATTTGTCACTACTACAAAACCAAATGAGACAATTTAACAATTTTCTCCTATTTGTTCTTAATTTTACAAACCCCATTGGCAAGCACACCCGTGGGCCCGTCCTTTTACGACCCGACTAAAACGTGGGCCGACCCAATTGAACCTTTTGTGAATATTCGAAGCCTTTTCAGTTGTCACACAAAAAAGAAAAAAGGAAAATAGAAAACCTTTCTTCTCCAACAAGAAATCTGAAATCTCCGATTGCATTTGCTGTCACTTCTCTCTCATTGACATTTTTCTTTTGCGTTTCTGCCATCCTCTTGCCATCGTCTCACGATTTTCGCTTCAATATGCAGTCAAGCGGTTCCTACATATTTACATTTAGGGTATGACACTTTCCCCGAATCCCACCCATCGAATATGAATCCCACTCGCGCCCACACGCGCCGGATGAGGTTCCCATCGAATTTCGCGCCACAGAGTGCCTGAAAATAAGAAAATCCAGCGGCAATGACGATCGTCAGGTGTCCGTCGCGCAAGCGCGATCTCGCACGCGATCAAAAACCTTCTGGGTCCCCAAACGCGTGGCTCTGTTGTGCGATGGTGGCGCTCGCATGTTATCCTTACTTTCGGAGGTGGGTGCCCCCGCAGAGCATCAGGAAGCGTTATCGCGAGATATCTCATCGGCTGCCGCCGCTCGATCTGTCGGGATGGGAACGTCGCCGATCGTGGTAATCTTTCAACACACCACGCTTGTGGTTGTGGATGATGATGATGATGAGTCCGATGAGATGGATATGGGTTTGAGGGAGTCCATGGCGGAAGATGTGGCGAGGCCCATCCCGGCCACTCGATCTGCGATTGAGGGATTGAAGAAGGTAACCTTTGACGATGGGCTTCGGTAGTGCATTATTTGCACGGAAGAATTTGAGGGTGGGCTCGAACTCACGCGGCTGCCGTGCTCCCATGTCTATCATGGAGATTGCATTGTCAAGTGGCTGGAGAAGAGTCACCGCTGTCCCCTCTGCCGCTACCCATTGCCCCATGTTCGGTGAGATGGGGAAGGATTTTAATTTCTTGCTCAGTTTTTTTTTTTTTGGTTTCTTATTTAGGGTTTCATTTTTTATTAATTTTTTTGGTACGGATATATATTTTTTTCCTCTCAATTTTTTGTTTGTTTACTAGGGTTTCGTCTTCATTTTTGTTCTTTTTAATGATTAGTTGTTATTAGTTCTTTGTAAACGACAATTTTGCTGTTGGATTCAAAGTGAGTCCCAAATTATTTGAACTATCTAATAAAATCGTACAGTTTTCCAGAAAGTTCAAGATTTTGTGTTTGTTGCAATTTGCAGTTGAGTCTTATTATTGTTTGTCTTTGAATAATATAACATGTACTTCCATGCATTCATAAGTCTAATCCCTCACTGTGTCTATGCATTTCAACCGGTCTGTGTTCTTGATTTTCTGTTCTCAATTTTCTGTTGATTCTTTTTCTTGTGTATAAAGCAAACTTAGCAATTGCATTTTCATAACAAAACTTAGCACACCCTCTCTTTTTCTTGCTATCTATACTTACATTTGACTTTAATTGACATTTTTTACTGTAAAATTATAGACATATGTCTAGGTATTTGAATGGGTTTTTTCACAAGACTACCTTCAAACCAGATGTTGTCTTTTTAGTAAATAAAAGGGTAGGTACTCTGTGTTTGCCTTATGCTTTTAATAAAACTTGATTATTACTTATCAAAAAAATAAATAAATAAAGCAAGCTAGATGCTTTCATCTTTCCTGTTGTGAAAAAGCATTGGCAGTTCCAAAAAAAGCCTGAAATGATCAGGTATTGTAGATATGATCGATTCTTATTCTTACAGTTTGGATAATCTACATAATATACCAAATGGGCTGTAGATGCTCATTAATAATAGAGCACTATGTAGATTTACATGCTATGGACATAATAGTACACTATTGTAATTTCTAGCCTCTTATTTGTTGGACTGCTTAATGATGAAAGGGGACAGGTTATCATTGTATGAACCTTGCTATATGAATCTAAATATTTATTCGACATTTTAGTTTTATTATATTCTATTTAAAACGCTTGAAGTTTATTGATTGATATGAGAATAAGTTCAAAATGCCTTAATTTTTTTTTGTCTCTGGAAAAAGAGTGGCTTCCTTTGGTAGTTAGCTACTTTGTCTCAGCTGCATTTAATCACTTTCATAAACACTGCATGATGCGCGGACCCAACTATTCAATCAACTACACAATTTTTTTAATGGGACCCACACCTGTGTGACTCAGGATGCATTCACAGCAATTCTTTTAGCATAATCCACATCAATTCTTTGATTGTGCGAGAGAAACTTAGTTTAGAATTGGCCTATGCGTAGAAACTACTGGTTTGTAATTATGTGGGGTTGGACATTTTATAATTATTGGACTGGGTGAATGTCCATAAATTTTTGAAGGGTACACACCTGAAACAATAATTTGGTTGACCTTAAAGTAACAAGTTATTTCAAAATCTTTTATCTGGACCTTGTCATGAAGGGTACACACCTGAAACAATAATTTGGTTGACCTTAAAGTAACAAGTTATTTCAAAATCTTTTATCTGGACCTTGTCATGTACAGTAGCAGAAATATCAGATATTTCTCCAAGTTAGGGAATTCCATGTACTTATCAAAAAAGTTATGGTGTCCCATTTAAGTTTTTTGTGTGTACTATGTTCTTGGTATGACCATGTGGGTATCCTTAAAAAAAATTGTGGTATTTTTAGTACGGATAATGTTCCTTTAAATTTAAAATATTCAGTCTCTCTCATAATTTTTGAAAAACTTATCAAAAATATTCCTTTTGTGGGTGTGCTTTGGGGTTTCTTCTTGTACGGTTTTTTCTTCTCTTTTTCCTTTTATCTCCTTATTACTTATCAATTTTTTTTTTTTTGAAAAACTTATAATTTTATGTAACTGAATTGCCCACGGTAAATAATTTGAAATTTTATAAAAAAGATGAAAGACAGGTGGAACAACAGTTTAAATAAAAGAAGGAAAAAATTCAAAAGAAAAAGAAGAGATAGGAACATGTAGATTCATATATTTATCTTCTTATACATTGTCAACAAGTTTAGTGGCCATAGCATTTGTCACAATATCTTTAGCATATCCTGATATCACAAAAAATTATCCAATATGGAACTTTTCTGTTGTTTTGAATTTCCTTGTCCAAAGGTGTTATTATCTGTGTAAGCAGGTTTGGGTTAATAAATTAAAGATTGTAGTAGACCTAATATGATAGTGTAAGTAGATTCGGGTTGATAAATTAAAGATTATAGTAGACCTAATATGATACATGAAAAGCAACTCTAAAATTTTATTTCTTACTTCACTGGTTTAATTTCTAAGTAAATGAATTATCTCATTAATGTTTTAGAATATTGTGGATGCTTGCTTTCAGAACCATCCCTCCTGCCCTCCTAAAGTTACCAATCACCTAAGATTTTTGTCTGTCAATAATATGTGATTTTGTTTTATTTTAGGTTCAAAAGATACACTCTCTCACACCAAATATTGGAGTTGTTTACAGGTTTGCTTTCTGTGTGCTTCTTTGGAATTTTGAAGGTTTAACTTTTCATTCTTTGATTCTTGTTAACGAGCATTGTTGCGTCACATTTATTTGGAGGTAGTTGTAAATTTAATGTCTCATGGCTTTGATATAACCGTTATTTTTCAAGTTATTCAGTAAGAACTCAGAGATTTTGTTTTTTTGATAAGTAATTAAAATTTCATTAAAAGCACAAGGAAGTATACAAGAGAAGCCACCTAGTTAGTAGGAGCAAAAATAACAAGAAAATTATGATAGCTAATCACCAAAGGAAAAACAAAAGCACCTGTCCAAAGATACAGGGTGTTGAAAAATAAAGACTTAAATCTCATACTATGATCCCTAAGTTAAAAGCTTCAGCTTAGAATGTGCCTAATAAGCTGGATCTTTGTTAGTAAAATTAGTTAGTTCATTCCCTGTATGCTTTGTATTTGTTGTAAAAGTTTATTTTGCTAAAAAGGGCATGCAGTATACCACGGTGCCGAATCGTTAACATATTAGAGCTTGAAGATTAGTGAAATGTGATGTAAACACTCAATATGAAGTAATGCAGTGTGATGTTGACTTTACGACTCAACCATCATTGGATCTGGCTTTATTTATTAAAGACACCTCTAAAGGATGAAGTGTTTCTGTCAGCCACTAAACTACAATTCTGTGGACAAATAATCAGTATCTGGTTCAGTTAAGGAAGATGGGAATGCACATTAGGTTAACTGGAGAAGGTTGAAGACTTGAAAACTGAGTTCATGAAGAGTTTCCTTGAACATAGTTAACATGGCTGTGGTTATAGCGTTTTATTGCACTTATTTGCATGTTTTCCTCGCCTGTATGTCTTCTATCAAATTAATGTACATTTTGAGTAGAAGGATTTAATTTTGTTTACTGCTTATCTTACTAAATCGGTTGCATGTTTTTGTATACTGCAAAGGTTGTAAATTGTGTAATAATGTCATGATTGTAGGAACCAATACCTGTCACGCAACTTGTAAAGGAAATTGCAGCTGTTATGCAGGAGTTCACTCAGTCTAGGTAATCAACATATCCTTTTGTATGATACCAAATGTGTTAGATCATTTTTAGAGTTATAATGAAAGATAGATATGAGTATTAGGAGTCTGGAAAATTAAATGAGCCCTCTTAGGTTACTTTTGGATTCTTTGTTATCTGAATCCAAATGGTTTATAAAGCAGCATTTGTATTTATTGATTTTTTTTTTATTCATTACTTTTTTCTTAATGTAATGAACCTTAAGAGTTCCTAAGGATTCCCCTGCCCTGGTTTCCCATATTTGAATAGAAAAAAAAAAGGCCTAAGGTGCTATGCATATGGGAAGCATTGCTTCCAAATTTACAACCTTAAGAGTTTTGTAATGCTTTCTCTGCTCAGAATGGAGCAAGTGACCCTGCATAAGCATGATGCCATTTTTTTTGGGTACAGAGATCTATATGTTTGGCTTTTTCCAGAGCCATCGTGTCTGAACTTTTAACCATAACTTTTACATTGTAGGTTGGAGTTACCTATTTTGACAAGGAAAGAAAAGAATGCAAAACTTTGAGCAATCTGAAAGTTACTTTTTCCCCCCCTGCAAACTTGTACAAATTGAATGCTTGAAAAACCTGCACTTTTACTGTCATTAAATTTGGGAAATTTGGTTGTTGGCTCCTCTGTCCCTGTCTTTCTCATTCCTGTGTCAAGTAAACAGCTACGCTTGCTTTTGTTGCAAGAAATGGTAGTATGGTTGATAAGGTCTGAAAACTGTTTCAAGTGTCTGAACTAGGGTACCATATTCATTCATTTTATTTTTTTCTATAATTATTGTATTTCAATATGATTGATACTTTCCTTTTCTTTGTAGTGGTGTAAGGCCTTTTGGAGTATCTCTGCTGGTTGCTGGTTGTTGGGTTTGATGACAATGGAGTGCAATTGTACTAGGTAGTTCATTCCTTAGATTATGACTTTGATTCACCTCTTATCGTAAGGTTGGCCAAGTTTGAATTGATTGTAGTTGGATCCCAAATGCTAAGGGTTTTTTTTTTTTTTTCCTTAATTTAATTTGAAATAACTCCAATTCTTTTCCGTCTTCACAAAATCAGCATTTCTGACTGGACTATGTAATAATAGGTGCACCTCTGATACTTGTTGGCATGTGGAAGCACTTTTCCCCCCTGAATTTATAAAAATTCTTCTCTTTCCCTTGTTCCAATTGCCAATGTAGTTTCACTCCTTAGATTATTATTTTGATTGACCTCTTGTCATAAGGTTGGCTGAGTTTGAATTTGGTTGTAGGTGGGTTGCAATTGCATAGTAATTTTTTTGGAGGGTTTCTTGTTTCTCTGGTTTTTTTTTCTTTCTTAAATAATTTCAAATACCTCCGAATCGTGTCCATCTTCTCAAATTCAGCATTCTGGTTAGCTGGAAATCTGAAATTTCCACTCAGGTGTTAGCATCAAAAGATGAGGTATAACTATGATGAAAATAAAATTATTTCTTTTTCTTTTACTACTGGTATGTAAATTATTTATGCTAATATTGATTATTATTTTATATTTTTCTCTAGGTGAATCTGTCGGGTTTGTATTTCTCATGGAAAGCCTTGGCAATGGGGAAGAATGTCTCAAATGCAAAAACTTTCCTAGAGAAGAGGTATTTGGATTTGAATTTTGTCGCCACTTGCATTTTAAGTCAGTTTAAGTTTTTGCTCTTAATGTAGATTCTTTATGTTCTTAATATTTACAATAAACTGAGTTCTAGAAGATGTTAATCCTTTCACATGCACTCAGGTTGTAATGTTATATTTCTTTGTTATGATTGCATAATTTGGATAAAGAAGGGACTAGTAGCCTACTACTAGGTAGACTCTTACACTGTTGAATTGGTGTTATTTTTTTGATAAGTAATTTAATCTTATTAAAGCGCATATGTAGTACACAAGAG
Organism: Carpinus fangiana; assembly: GCA_006937295.1. Lineage (NCBI taxonomy): Eukaryota > Viridiplantae > Streptophyta > Magnoliopsida > Fagales > Betulaceae > Carpinus > Carpinus fangiana. The sequence continues at coordinate 20,639,023 of CM017324.1, forward strand.
AAACATTCACTTAAAGAGAAGAGGACTCTAAATGGCTTTGGCGCCATGTGCGTAATAGAGAGGCTTGATGGAAAGTGGTGATGGACTCTAAATATGGCAGTTCATGGAGTGGGTGGTGTTCTAATGAGCCTTTTGGAGCGTTTGGGGTGGGGCTATGGAAGAATATTAGGAGGGGTAAGGAGTCGGAGAAATTTTTCAAGTTACATTAGATTTGAGGTAGGAGATGGCTCAAAGATTAGATTTTGGCATGGTATGTGGCGTGGGGATATGGCTTTTTAGGAAGCCTTTCCAGATTTATTTGGTATTTCTTGCGCAAAGGAAGCCTTTGTTGCAACTTGGGGATTTCTGGTGGTTCTACTTATCAACAAAAATGATTTTTGGTGGTTCTATTTAGTGGAATGTGAGCTTTGCTAGAACGACTCATGATTGGGAGGTGGATGTCTTTGCCTCATTCTTAAGGGTGTTTTATTCAGCTAGAGTGAGATGAGAAAGTGTAGATAAGCTTTGGTGGGTCCCCTCCAACAGAATTTAATTAATGAGTACATGATCTTTTTTTGTTTCTATCTATGCAACCAATATTCTTTTAGCATAATAACAACTATAAAAATGCTCTCAAAGGGGCAATATCCTTAAAATCTCATAAATTCTTTAACTTATTTCAGAATACATTTACAATGTATGCTGCTTCCTTGTCATGAGTAATTTCAGAGTGACGACATAAGCTTTTTCCTCTTCTTCTTTAGTTGCCTTCTTTCTGCAAAAAAAATCTCAATCTATTATACTGTCTATCCTCATTGACTTCTGATTTTCTGATGGTTCTTAGTCCTTAATGATTCTCTAGTCATGACCTTTTTAAATTGTGTTAATAAAGTAATTCTCTTGTGCATTGCTTTTGGCCGAGGGAATTGGATCCTCTTCCGTTCATTTGAATTGAAGAGTATTCAATTAGTTATATTTGAGGATATTTTATCCTTTCACTTTTTAAGGGGACAAAAATAACCTTCAAATATAACTAACTAGATATTTTTCAGTTTAAATCAACTGGAGATGATCCTAATTTTTTGCAGAGTACTAATCCCAGCTGAGATTGATGATTATTGACCTAAAGTGGAGTAGCTTGCTAGTTGCTATTGCCAGATAGCTATGAAGAGAGATTATTTATCAAATTTATGTTGCGTTTTCTTGAACAATTTGATGTACACTAATTTGTTGTTAATTGGTAGACTAATTTGATGTACACCAATTGAATTGTGCATTTACAAGCTTAATCTTTTTCTTTGTGTTAAAATAATTCTAGTTAATTCAATATTGATAATTTGATCTGAGTTCTTATGATTTATACTAAATACTAAATTTGATTGAGATGGGTAAGAGCTGAAGTTTAAAAGATAAGAACACTATTTCTTCGGTGAACCAAGATGTTCAACAAAGTATTTAATTATTTCCACTTCAAAATTGGATATCAAATTCTGTTGTTTTAAAGATACTTGGTATGGTTTATAATTTTTAAGCTGTGCACCTTAGCAGTAAAATCAAAATTTCTGTAGCATTGTCTTCTTTTCTATATTTTGAGAAAATGCTCTAGTGATTTTCGAGGTTTTATCATGTATCAAATTACTGTTTTAAGATTTAAAATTTATCTAATAACTCATTGAGGATTGCTCCGTTATTAATAATTCTCTCTATACTCCTTTTGTTAACTTTTTTTATTGTGATAAGTGATACATGGCCATTAGACTATGTCATGTCCTATAGAAAGGTAGTACATGTGTGGTGCCTGAGTTAATATAGCATGATACTTGATTTCGAACATAGATGATATGCATCCTTCTATGATAAAAGGTTGATATTAAAAAAAAAAAAAAAAAAAATCAAATTTTAATATTAATACAAGCAACTATGTGAACAACTTCAAATTTGAGCCTTATACAAGTTGCTCATAAGTCTAACCGAGTCGAGTTGAGTTTGTTTTGTTTAATATTCGAGCTAGTATTTGGGTTCACGAAACATCTCATTTAATAATTGAGACGAGATTATGTGAGCCAAGTTCAAGCTCGTTCACAAGGGCTTCGCTCAACACCCCTAGTTGTCTCGAAATGTTTGATGCTCCCCACGGTTGAACTACACATCATGAATCTGATTTCTTAGCAACTACCTGGCCAAATTGCTGGCAATTCAGGCAGCTAATAGCACATACCAGCCCAGGACCTACTTGAGCAAGTAAGTCCATAAAAATTCCCTCATACTTGTTGCTCATATCGCTAACAATTTGAAAAGACAAGTACACTAGATCTCAATCCACAAATTACACTCTTATTGTCATAAACACGCAACATTTAAATGTATCACCTTGAGTGCATATCCCTCACACAAAGCTCATTGCTACCATGAAATCATGGCAATGTCATAATTAAATGAGCAAATGTAATGGGTTTTTCTTGAATTTATGTATATTTTTGGTGATTTGTAATGGATATGCAATTGAAAGGGATACTTAGTAAGATAATGGATGTATAATATTGATGCACTATATTGAAATGACGAGCATTTTGAGATGCTCAATCTCCATAGCTCCTCTTTCACTGTTGATCATCATTGATATGGGCTCAACACAACAATTACAACTAAAACGCAAGCTTTGATTTTTCTAGCAATATGTAAAACAATAGTAAAAATAGTTAAAAACGAACTTAAAATAGTGTTCATTCATTGGCTAGTATAAAACGCCAAAAAAATTTGAAATTTATCGATGTTTTGTAAACACTAAAAAATTCTGAATATGTAAGTGTTTTATAAACTTCAATATCATCTAAATATATCATTTTATTAGGGCATGGAGTCAACCATGTTGTCCGGGAATAATATACCAAAGTTTGTTATAAAACACAGGTAAAATGCTTTATAAAAAATTGTGTAAATACCAGTGTTTTATCCAAATTTAGCGGCATTTTCTCAAACCTTTAATTTAATAACGCTAATTGATGTAATTTAGTTATATTAATCACTAACACTTATGGTATATTTTGTAAGCAAGACTCGAATCTTTCTACATGGACGCTTTGTATTCAACCGTTGAAATCACCTTTTAACATTCCTTGTCAACAACAACTAGTTATCTCTGCTTGCTATCCCTAAATTGTATGAATGATAGATTGCAGAGTTAGTTTTGATAGTTGGTTGAGTAGTACAACTCACCTCTCAAATGATAGGAATATGATCGACAAATGTGGCGTGGAGTCCACCACATTCAATCCACAATTATTTTCTTTTAGCCGTGTAGGTCCAACATTGTTTCCTGAATGATCAAAATATGGTGCTGACAAAGTACCTTAGCACAATTTGTCAAATGTTTTGATGGAATTTGAATGTATGGACTATTTTTTTTTTTTTTACGTACATTAAGGACCTCTAAATTCATTTTAATATCATAAAGAGGTAATTGCAATTCAGGTTACATTTTTTCCTAAATATAATAATACATATAACGAATCCCTAGTCTAGAAAAGGATTCACTATATTTGAAAATGGAAAAGATATATTTGCATAAAGTTGAAGAACTCAAAATTTGTTAGACTAATTAAATCAACCCTCATTTCCATTTTGACTAGTTGCCCCTATGTGTTTGATGCTCACCATGGTTAACTAAATGTCATGGATTTGATTTTTCAGCAATTAATTGGCTGGATTGTTAGCAATTCGGATAGCTAATACTAATAGCACATGCTACTTGGAGACCTACACGAGGAAGTAGGACACATAAGAATCCCTTCATATTTGCGGCTTGTATTGCTAATAATTTAAACAGGTAAGTACACCAGATCTCAATCCACACATCAGACTCGTATAGTCAAAAACACCCAACTTTGAAATGTATCTCCTTGTGTACATATTCCTCACGTAAAGCTCATTGCTACCTTGAAATCATGGCAATGTCAGAATTACAAGAGCAAATGTGATGGATTTTTCTTTGGATTTATGTATATTTTTGGTGATTTGTAATGGATGTGCAATTGAAAGAAATATTTGGTAAGATAGTGGATGTATAATACTGATGCAATATATTGAAATCATCGTGAATCCATTTGAATCCATTTCTGTTCGATGTGAGCAATCTTGTGCCATTCTTTTCCTTTCTTTTAACTTGCCATTTTCTAGTCAACAAAGGACAGTTGGAGATTTTTAGAATAGAAAGAGAGGCAGGTAACTCCTTGTCTGGCATGTGCTTGAGCTTAGGACAGTTAAAGACCTCTAGCTCTTTAAGAGCATGGAGGCTTTGAAGCCCATTCTTGTCAACGATTTCAAATTTGGGAAGTAAAAAATGGAAAGATAGGTCAGACCGGTGGGCAGCAATTGCGCCTTTGGGAAGGACACCACATCTTCATGATTTTCACCGATTGACAAGCTGAATCGTATGTCAAATGAGAAGCTAAACCTCAAAAAAAATGATTGACAGAAATTAGAAAAAAAAAAAAATGAAAACTTTTTTACTCGTTTTTCTGGTCAATCGAAAATGTTATCGTTTTGAGCAAAATTTTTGATTCTATCAAAACAAACAGAGAAAGAAAGAAAAAAAGAAAAAACCATAACTTTTATTTAAATTTATTTTGTATTTTTCAATTAGGGTGATACTATATATGCATCAATATTCTTCATCAAACGGTTGTGTTGCTGCGGTCTCATCCATATCTTCTAGCACATGTACCCTATTTGAAGATTAATTGTAAAGGGAAAATTCACTTTACCCCCTGAAGTTTTAGGAGTTTTTCAATTCAAACGTCAATGTTTAAAAATTGACAATGTACCTCCTAATGTTTCAAAAAATTTTAATTCAGACCATTCGTTATTAATTTCTGTCTAATTGGACGGAAATTAAAAAAAAAAAGCATTGAGGGTAATTATGTAATTTCATAGATTTCCGTCCAATTTGACGGAAATTAGTAACAAAATGCTTGAATTGAAATTTTTTGAAACATTAAGGGGGTATATTGCTAATTCTGAAACATTATGGTTCGAATTAAAAAACCCTTGAAACTTTAGGGGTAAAGTAAATTTAACCCCTAATTATAATTTTATCCTTCACTTCCCTTTCTATTTCCCTTTCATGAATCGGATTGAATCCAATTACCCAACAAAAAAAGATGTCACCAATTGGATAAATCCAAACTTCTTTCTCCAACTTAGAAGATTCCTCCATGATAGATACCCCAAGAAAAAAAAAAAAAAAAAAGAAGAAAAAAAGAGAGAACAAAACGGGTCATATTTGATCCAAATAACCCCTACTTCTTAGTGCAATAATAGCGTGAAGCCATACGAAGGACACATCTCCTTCGCCAGCGGTATGCCAAGATTCATTGTTGTGCAACTCAGACATCAATCGTTGTCGAGTAAGAGTATCCACATCAAGTTATGCAAAATTTAGTTAAATTTAACTTTTAAAATGTAATTTTTTAAATATAGCTAGTTACTTTTTAAGGCTACCAAATAGCAAACTCTTTAAATATTTATCTACTTTAACTAAATATTATTTTTTATTGTAAAACCAAACTATTTTAACTACCATGAAACTCTTTATTTTATAATCACAACCTATAGGGCTGGCAATTTTGACACAACCTGACACAAAATTACCGAGTTTGGGTAACCTATTAACACCAAAACAGCATCCTTTTGGAGGGATAATTTGCCTGCGAAATCTCATTCTCTATTTGCTTAGAAAAAAAATATTGTTCTCTCTGACTGTTACGCCGCCCCTTTCTTTCTCTCACTCTCTCTTGCTCTTGCTTTGATTTTGTTGAAGAAATACCGAAGGCAAGAGAAGCACACCAAGATCGGTTGTATATCCATCGATTTGTTGACTGTTGTACATCCACCGTCATCCATGCACCACCAGCAAAAGTGAACAGTGCATCGTGAGTTTCACTCTCTTGTCTGTAGACCGTAAACTCTAGTCTTTAATGCGATTTATGCTTTGAGATTTGGGGCTTTTCTAAAAGAAATAGCCGTAGGAATGGTGAAACCATTTTTGTTGGCTTTAAAATGGTAGTGGGGAAATAGCCTTTAAAATTGTTTTTACTTTGGTGTATTTAATTGATAGTAAAACTCACAAGAATATTGCTCTAAAAAAAAAGACAATTCAATTATAAACAAGAATATTGCTTTAATTGGTTTGCAGCACTCAACTAAGTCCTTATTGTGGTTGGTGTGTTTTCAAGAAATCCTTCAAGATAACTAATTCACTAAAAGTCTAAAAGGTACTCATTCTTCTTAGACACTGCTAGTTATTTAATTGTACTTAGTTTATTTTGCAAGCAGTTTAAATTATTATTGTGTTTGGTGTGTTTTCAAGAAATCCTTCAAGATAACTAATTCACTAAAAGCCTAAAAGGTGCTCATTCTTCTTAGACATTGCTAGTAATTTGATTGTGCTTAGTTTATTTTGCAAGCAGTTTAAATTATTATGTGTTTGTGACATCGTTAGATAAAGATTTTTAATAGTTATTTTGTTTTTTGTTGTTGGGTAATTTGATGAGTTTGATTTGCTTTGTGATACATATATTGTGGTATAATTTATTTTTTTGATTGTATTTACCATATTATAATAAAATTATAATACATAAAGAGAAAAACAATTATTATCATTATGTTTTATTATTTTTTTGCGCTCCTAGTAACTCTAATTCCTAGATCCGCCATTGCTTTTTTCATTTGGCGATGGATAGGGTGATGAAATTGGCGTCGGGGAGGCCGGTGGTAATCTTTAGCAAGAGCTCTTGCTACATGTGCCACATCGTAAAGACCATTTTCAGCGAGTTTGGGGTGAACCCTGCAGTGTACGAGCTAGACGAGATTCCTAGAGGGAGGGACATTGAGCAGGTGCTTGCAGGGCTTGGACGGAGCCCCAGCGTGCCGGCGGTCTTCATCGGCGATGAACTCGTGGGTGGAAGCAATGAGGTCATGAGCCTCCACCTCAAGCGCTTCTTGATTCCAATGCTGAAGCGCATCGGAGCTAACGATTAAGATAATTTATGTGGCTAACAGTTTTCCCTGTAATGTTACATATTATAGATCTTTGTGCAATAATTTTCTTTTTGTAGGGCAGTTTGACTGAAAATGCCATGTAATAAGAGCACATAATCGTGTGAGATATAGGGCTGGAGCAAGGAAAATATTTTAATTGTAGTAGGAGTTTTATTTGTCAAATAATAATAATAATAAATTAATAATACATCTTCTTCAAGAGATGATGTCTTAGGGGTTTAGGAGTCCTTTGAGTTGTTTTGCATTAGAAGTCCATCATATGTTTAGGGCGTATAAGTTTTGAGTCTATTTAAACCAACTCCTTTAATAAAGTTTGGTTGGAAGAAAACCAATGAAATCGCAAGGTCCAATCAAGGCAAATTTGATCACCTACAGATTGTCCAATTCTGTTTCACTCGGCCATTCAATCACTGCGTGGAAATCTACAAATATGAGTCACCTCCCATAGCCAATTTTAATTTCCAACAATAAAATGTTAAAAAGATAATTTTGAGAGCAATTATCATGAACAACTTTGTATCACTTGATTTCCTAAGAGAATTTGTTGAATGTACAAAGGTAGATCAAGTATGTTCTGCTGCTACTGATAGTTCAGATCCATCCTGAAGAGCATGATGTATGTATGGCTCAGGGAGATGAATAGTNCAGCCTTATATGTAGCCCCTAGCGGCAACCCCAAATATTTCATGGGCAAACTTGCCACTCTACACCCAAGATATGCAGCCAAGGTCCCAACATTTCCCACTTCTCCTACAGCCACCAATTCTGATTTTCCAAGATTTACTTTCAGCCCCGAAACAGCCTCAAAGCATATAAGAATAAGACGCACATACCGAATTTGCTCCGGACACGCTTCACAGAAAATCAACGTATCATCGGCAAAAAGAGAATGAGAAACCACCAAATCTGAAGACACCCTTTCTCCCACAGAAAAACCTGCTATCAAACCATGCTCAACAGTCGCATTCACCATCCTACTCAAAGCCTCCATGACCAACACAAACAATAATGGTGATAACGGGTCCCCTTGCCGTATTCCCCTTGAACTGTTAAAGAATCCTTCCGGGGAACCATTTACTAATATTGAGAACCTAACCGAAGATATACACCACTCTATCCATTCCCTCCATCTCTCTCCAAACCCACATCTTTTCAACAAATACAACAAGAAACTCCAATTGACATGGTCATATGCTTTTTCCAAGTCCAACTTACAGATCACGCCTGGCATACCGGAACGCAAACGAGCATCCAAACATTCATTTGCTATAAGCACCGAATCTAGTATTTGACGACCCCCAATAAAAGCATTTTGAGAATAGGAAATGAGCTTGCCCAAAACTGTCTTCAATCGATTGGCCAGCACCTTGGATACAATTTTATACATTCCTCCCACCAAACTAATAGGCCGAAAATCCTTCATTTCCACCGCTTCCGCCTTCTTTGGAACCAATGACACAAAAGTAACATTCAAGCTCTTCACTAATTGCCGTCTTCGATAAAATTCAGAGAACACAGCCATGACATCTTGTTTCACCACCACCCAACAAGATTGGAAAAAAGCCATAGTGAACCCATCCGGTCCCCGTGCCTTGTCCCCATCCATACCCTTCACCACTTCCCAAACCTCCATTTCCTCAAACTCTCTTTCCAACCACCTTTTCTCTTCCTCATCAATGGACGAAAAGACTTGATTGTCCATTCTAGGACGCCAATTGCTTCGCTCCGTATATAGTTTTTGATAAAACTGTACAATATGCTCTTTTACCTCATTCGGATCTTGGGACATAACACCATCAATACATAAAGTCTCTACACGATTATTCCTGCGATGAGAATTGGCCACCTTATGAAAGAAACGAGTATTACTATCCCCCTCCTTAAGCCAAAGTGCTCTTGATTTTTGACGCCAATGAATTTCCTCAGACAACAAAGTATTCTCCAACTCTCTAGACATATCCGCCATTTTCACCTTTTCGTCCTCCATTAATCCCCTATTCTCTGCCACAACATCCATCTCATTTATACCTAGCAACAACTCTTTTTTTTTCTTCCCAATATCACCAAATACCTCCTCATTCCATTTTTTCAGATCCATCTTGAGAGTTTTCAACTTATTAGCCAAAACAAAGGAAGGTAATCCTTCAAATGAATATGAGTCCCACCAAGATTTTACCTTATCCACAAAGCCGTCATACTTTAACCACATATTCTCAAATTTAAAATGCTTCTTTCCACCTCTAGAATCCCCACATTCTAACATCAAGGGAAAGTGATCGGACCCTAACCGTGGCAACCTTCTTTGTACCACTTCCGGATAGTAATCCTCCCAACTCGGCGAAAGTAAGAACCGATCAATTCTTGACCATATCTCATCTTCTTGATTGTTAGACCAAGTGAAAAGGCCCCCAGCCAATGGAATATCCACCAACCCTTGTTCGGCTATAAAATCCGAAAACTCCATCATGGCTGTAGAATAGTTTGAATCACTCGACCGCTCACTAGGAAAACGAACTATATTAAAATCACCCCCTATACACCATGGAACCTCCCACACACTCATCAAACCAGCCAACTCGTCCCAAAGGTCCCTCCTCTCCACATCATCATTCGGTCCATACACCCCCCCAAAAGCCCATTCAAAGTGATCCTCCACATTTTTGAAAGAACATGCAAGTGTGTAGCACCCCATATTTTCCTCCCTTTTCTCAACCACCCTCCTATCCCACATCAATAACATACCCCCCGACGCCCCCACAGCTCCCCTATAAATCCAGTCCACATGCTGCCCTCCCCATAAACTAAGTACCACCTCCCGAGTAATAACACCCATCTTAGTCTCAATCAAACATACAACATCCGCTTTCCATTCTTTTAAAAGACCCCTTATTCGTAACCTTTTCTTGAAGGCATTCAGCCCTCTTACGTTCCATGCTATGATTTTTGGCTTCATATAACACCAAATCTGCCCTTCCCTCTTCCCTTACCTTGCTGAACATCTGCCACACCCCTATCATAGTTTACATAGCAATCAAAACCTCGAGAACTGGTGTATTTATCTCCCTCCTCTACTGCTGGCTGCTGTCTAGCATTCACAATATCCTCCACCAGCACTTTCAGCTTCTTTTCCTCCTCCTCGCAAGTTATTCCCATTTTCGGAAAAAACTCCATACAACTATCCACAATTTCAGAATTACCCACCCCCAGACACTCCTCATTTTCCATCCTGAACTCACCTGACCTATCCCCAGCAGACGACCCAACCCCATCAAATAAATTCTCCTTTTCGACATCAACAGACTCAAATGCTGAATTAGTGGTCTCTGGTATATTATTCATGCAGTTATCCTCCCTCATCACACTCACCTGTGTATTCTGTTTCTCCAACACATCACTTTTTATCTTCTCCGGCACTGTCGGTGGCGTATGGCGCATCTGTCGGACTTCAATCGAGCTCCGGCGAGTGATCATTGACTCCCGCCGATTGTCTAGCATCTGACCCATACCCTGGCCGGCCTCATGAGACTTCCCTGACGCCTTTCCCACCTCCCTCGAACTTCCCCCACCAATCGCTGCTCTTTTCTCCATCGCCGGACCTCCCTCCCTCGCCGGCGTTAGCTTTTCCGTGAGTTCCAAGCCGTGGTTTGTATCCCCATCACTAATAAACTCTACCGCATCACATCGCCTGACCTCCGGTGACACCTTCGACCCCTCCGGCGACCTCTCCGGCCTAGTCTGTGCACTCCGAGACATCCTCGCCGCTTTCCTCATGGCTACCGCCCGATACCTCTTCCTGTAATACGTTTTCGAGCAGCAGGGCCGTGGCCTATTAGGCCTCAACCCATTATCACTTTGGCCCAACTGTATTGGATCCCCATTAGTCATTTGTTTAGAGCCCATTCTGCCTATCCCTTTCTCCCTACAGCCCATACCTCCCATTTGATCGAGAATATCGATCTTTCCTTTAATGTCTTCCAGCATATCCCTCATATTTCTCATATTATTGACTCCTTCATTTATCATCGCTAGAAATTCTTCCCATTTTAGCTCAACATGATTCTCGGACTCCAGCTCCTTCTCCTTTCCTTTCTCAGATTTTTCAACGGTTGCCTTAGTAAATTCTGCTGCTGAATTTACCATCTTGCCCTCCTCCCTTTTCTCGGTACCGGTCTCGGAACTCTTCCCCTCCACCACAGCAGCAAAACTCCGGCCAGGAACCACCGTCCGCGTCTGTACTGTTTCTTTCTTCACCTCCTTGTCCCTCGTCTGATTCAAATAATTCACCAGTCGCCCCAATTGCACTATGCAATGTTTCCAGCCCAGCCCTTCACGCCCCTCCGGTATTACGACAAAACTGCGTCTTCCTCCTCGGCCATACTCAGTTATCTCCATAAATTTCCCATATTTGTTCATCCTTTTCTGCAAAAACATAACCGAATTTCCCAACCGATGATCCCTACATGCACCAATTCCGGTTGTTTCCAACATCAACTCATTCATCATCTTCAGCAACCAAACCAGTCGCACTTCTCCCAAATACACCGTACTTAAATTCAGTCTTCCCCACTCCGTTAACTTGATGTTCCGACTTCCATCTCCTAATCGTAGCTCGTATGATTTGGTTTCCACGTAAAAATATCCCACATATCCCATCTTGTCGATCACCTTAATGAAAAACGAACACTGCAATTGCCTGAAAAACTAATCTGAAACTCACACGCTCCGGCAATACTCCTCACGCGCCAGTAGACTAGAGAGCATTTTCATGCTGACGTGGCGAGAGCATTAGTAATACTCAGATCCATCCTGAAGAGCATGATGTATGTATGGCTCAGGGAGATGAATAGTTCAGAGGCATGTTGAAAAATCTTTTTCATGTACTCAAAGCAGACGAAAAATGCATACATACATCAATCACTACCACAAATCAAATCAAATAAACTACATACATACATCAATCCCCTATCTCTATGAATACGAAGGATTATAAGAACTAAAATTTTTCATGTTGTCACTTAAAACACATATATAAAAAACTAGAAACATATGTTATGAATAGAGACAAACATGAAGATAAAAAGAGACAAATATTAATATAGTTTTCTTCAAAATCCAGATGCCTCCTTGATGATGAAACCCTTGAAGAATATCAAATTCTTTGGACAATGAAACCATACTTCAATGGAACACTCTGTTTTAGCTATCTCAGCATAAGAAAGCTTAGGACTAAACTATCCATCATGCTCATTCATAGGGTCATAACAAACAACTTTTAAGTTGTAAGTACTAAGAGTTGCTTCTATATGGAGTGTGGCGTGTGGGAAGCTGAATCTGAAAACACTACGTCAAACAACCCTTTTTTAAAGCCAAGAACATGAAAATAGGAAACAAAAGAGAAACTCTCTCTCAAGTATTCTTATTCACAAAACTGAACTACAATAACAACTAGGCGGTCAAGCCAGTCTCATTGTGCTTGAAAAGAATTTAAGGTTCAAAGCAGAAAGTAGAACTACAAAGTAGTCTTTACTAAAAACTATCACAACTTCACTTGAGCCAATGTTGCGCAAGGGCGGTATGAATTTTTTGTCCTATGATTAGTCACATTCTTGCTTGAGCCAAGGTCAAGCAGAGGTTACACAAGATTTGTCTCTTGTAGAATAAAAAATTCCCACTCCAGAAGCCTTCTTCCTTCACTCAAAATCCTCCATGAGCGCATTTGCAAGTTGGGCTGCAATACTTCTCTATTTTCAAGAAATTTTCGGGGTACTCCCAACACCTGAGACCCAATAATTCAACATGTGGGGACTGACCTGTAACACCAATAATTCAATACGGTAATCTACTGATTAACCTGCAATACAAAAAGATGTACATATAAATCTTAAGTTCTTTGCACTCTCCAACCCCAATCAGAAAGTGGAAAAATACGTACCTCATCTTGGTCATGGTCTAATAAAACCAAATTCTTGTCCATATTGATTCAGCTTCATCAGCCGATGGTATGACATGGTTTCTCAGTAATCCTACACTAGTAAATGTACATACTAATCTCAAGTTGTTTTATCTGCCAAACCACAAACAGAATGTGGGAAAAACATGTACCTCATCTTGGTCTAATAAATCCATATTTTGTTCATATTGATTCATCTTTCATCAGCCGCTGGCAGCACATGGTTACTAATAAACGTTCATCAAGTTAGAATAGGTGCCACCATCCAAAAAAGAAAAAGAAAATCTCATCAATAGATGAAAAAATACCATTTTAGCTGACACAACTAATAGGTTGCTAAAATATTAGGAGACCCCACCAAAGTCTTCGCATCATAACTCCAAGAAAGAAACAGGGTGGTAGAACTGCAAACAGGGAACAGTACACGTAATTTGGTATCTAAACAAACAAACTAGAAATGCAAAGCATTTCAACATACGACTTGAAAAGTCAAGATGTGAACTGAATATAAACTACCTGGTAACATAAACTAATTGTGCAACGACCAAAATTACTGATGAAATTATGGCCTATGGAAGCATCAAGATCAACAATGATTAAAAATATGTCAAGTTAACAATGTAAATTTAAAGTTAATAACACAAAAAATAAATAACAAGGATAAAAAGTCAATCACAAGACATATAATGACAAGGAGTAATCAATGGAAGGCCCTTAAGTTTCAATTACAGATTGCTAAGAAGGCATACAATCATCAGGTATAGCTGCCATTTGGTCTTAGAAGCATAGCAACATTTTTATTTTTATTTTTTATTTTACCTTTTTTAAGATTCATATTCAAAAAAGTTCAAGTCCAAAAGTAAATAAAGGAGCATCCATGGTATAAAAAAATTAACCCAACTTGTGTCCACTAAACAGTGATAAATCAATTGGGAGAATAAGACATATTGCCCATTTCATGAATATATAGACGACAAGACAAGAAGATACATAGATAAAAAATTCATAAGGGAATAAGTTAACAATGTCCTCATAAAAAATGGCTGCAAATAAAATTTTATTCAAATAAGTTAACAAATAAACAACAAAGTCTAGCAAAAAAGTTCAAAAAATAAAAACTAAAAATGTTAATACACAAAAACAAGCAAATATGGCCCCTAGTCATATCACAGGATACTAGTCAATGAACAAAACATGTTGTGTAATCACTTGAAGGCCCTAAAGACGACATATAATCATCAAATATTGCTACAATTTGGTCTTAGATGCATTGGACCATTTTCTCTTCCGATTCACACACAAAAAGGTTTAGGCCAGAAGAAACTTTAATGGCAAGAATAGTGACTATAGAACCTGGATAATGCACGTCCACCAAAGTCAACCTCTGTTCTACTGGATCAACTACAGCAACCCTTCTAGATGGCACAACATTAGCATCACACTCTAAAAGTTATTTTCCTTTTGGAACACATTCTTGCAATATCTACAGTACCACAGGGAACATTTGGAAGATGCCAGAAATCACTCTGCAAATGGCCAAAATAACTAACATCATAATTGCAACTGAAGCAAAATTTGAAAAGGTGCATAAACATAAGACAATACACAAAATTTGATATGCGTTTCCACTTTACTGGATTCAGTTTATAGTTAATACATGAAAACCCATGGTAGTATAAACCAAATGGGGTTGATGTTGTGCCTTTCCAACAACTACTTTCCAGACTCATTGACTTTAGGCACTGAATGAGATACCCAAAGATACAGTAAAAGTGGTAGAGACATGGAAAAGAGCAGAAAAGTGGACAATAATGATTCTCCATTGAGTTCTCAATAATTTGTGGCAGTGACATGAGAGAGACTCAAATGCTCAGTTCTGGCATAGTGAAGAATTAACTAGTGGGCAGAGCATTCTGTTTCGAAGAAATACTCTCATGTGCTCACTCTCAAATGCTCACGCCTTGATGTGACAGTGAAAACTACCATTTGATGCTACAGGTACTTTCATTTGTTATTTATTTAATTATGATTTTTACTGCCACGTTATAGAGTGAGTACATGAGAGTATGTCTAACACTCCTCTTCTGTTTTATCAGAGATTGGAATCAAAGAAACCTAAACAAAGAGGGTAAATATATTGACGAATTAGTATGTTGAAATTTTATGTACCTAACTGTAAAAGTTTTTTTTTTACTGAAAATTGGGGACTCGGGATAGACTTTTAGCTTATTTAATCAATTCGTCATCAATCAATGTCTGTTTGACTTGAGCAATCTTCTGCCATTCTATTATGGCATATAGAATAGATAGGAACTCCCTTAACTTTAGCACCAGCTATTTGAGACTCCTTTAACTCCACACTTGATTTACGTAGTGGTATCGAATTCCCATTGTTAGCTTTAGGAAGATTATCTGTAAGCCACTAAACAGATAAAACATCATGTAATGTAAAACTAAACAACTTCTTGGTCAATCAGAATCAAAGTTTATGGGAAAGATTATATTTTGAACAATTTGATTATGTATGAGCAACCATTGAAGATACAGAGCAAACTGTGAAGTTTTGCAATAAAAATCAACCAAATGTATTGATGAAATAAATCAAATAAGCAGAAAAACTGGGTGTACAAGGCCAATCATTCACTTACTTGTCTTTCTATTCTCACAAAAATTTAAAACCAAAAAAAGGAATTTACGATGCAAGTTCGCATGCTCTTGTGACAAATTTAACATAGAACTCTTCTTAAGAGAACAATACCCAGAACTTATATCCAAAAACATTCACTAATTTCTTCCAACTACCCTTTCTTTCAAGTAGCTTCAGGCTTACATATAGTTGAAATTGTATCTATTGCTAGATCTAAAACCAATTCAACGGTTACAAAGTAGTATAAGAGTAGATTAAATTATTAATAATATTCCAGGATATGTCATAAGCAAAGATTTCTCCATCCTTGGAAGGAACTTCTGAAACACGAGAGAAACCATGATTATTACTTATGGGGTTCACCATACCTCAAAGCTAGCAAAAGCTTGAAGGTTGATGACAATGGCAATGATGATCCATTGTATATCCTTGTTAGTACCAAGCCCAACTCCTTCCCTCTATCTGGCAAAAGGATCAGTTTCCCACATCACATGTACCTGTAACATATACCCAAAAGGTGAAGTAAAAGGCAAGTAGAGAGTCCCCCTATTTGTGTGCTCAAAAAACAGATGGAAAGAAAGAAAAAAACAGCACCCTAGAAATTAAAGATATATTGATGAATACTCCTGTTTCTGTTTTATCAAAGATATGATTCCAAGAAACCTAAAACAGAGAGGGTAAATACGTTGATGAATTAGTATGTTGAAAATGTATGTACCTAACTGTAGAAGCTGATAATGTGCCGAAAATTGGGACTCTTCCTGGACTTAGACCATCCTTTTTCCCTCTTTTACGTTGCCACTGTTTTTTCAACAAAGGACATTCCCATATCCGAAGAATAGATAGGGAGACCAGCAACCCCTATTCAACAAAGGATCACCATATGGTAATGCTTCTTCTTATTAAGCTGCAACTCAAAAAAAATGTACATATTAATCTCAACTTCTATGATCTCCCAAACCCCAAACAGAATGTGGGAAAAACATGTACCTCACCTTGGTCTGATAAAACCAAATTTTGTCCACATTGATTGAGCTTCATCAGCCGTTCGCAGCACATGGTTTTGAATGCAAGTAATCCTACACTACCAGCATTTATCAATTTAGAATAGGTGCCACCATCCAAAAAAGAAGAAGAAAAAAAAAGCATCCCATGAATGGATGAAAATTACCTGCCCATGATAATTAGTGTTTGTTGCTACTAGAGGGAGCTCTACCACTTCCTGCCCAAATATTATTGAACATTTCAGTTGAGACAACTGATTGGTTGCATCATTGCCTTTTTTAATTGCTAAGTTACACACAAAACCGGTGGAGCTTGAACCTATGACCTCACCCTCCACCTTGCTACAAAGAGAGGAAGTATCATTTAAGCTAAAGTTCATTGGTAACGAGCTGCATTATCAGGTATGTAATACATGAAAATGCATTGATATTATGTGAGATTATGCATCTGTTGTACCCTGCACAATTAATGATGTAACGAGTTATCTCATTGTCGAAACTAACTTCATACGATTTGATCTTGCAGATGCTTACTACAAAGGAAATCAACTATTTTTTTTTTTACATGTAATGTAAAATCACTTGTATACTAACATATAAATTAACAATCTGTCACTTGAAAAATGGCAACATACTTTGAAGCAGCTATCTAGTGTCATATGAAGAGGCCAATTCCAATTCAGAACTCACCATCTTATATCAATGTTAGCCTTCATACAACATTGTAAATATTTTTTTGGCAATTTGTGGTGGATAAATATTGTTAATATTTGTAGTTCAAATAAATAAAAATTTAATTCTAGAGGCAAATAGAATTCCAAAATATGACAGGAAAAATTTCTCACCCTAAGGTCTTCCATATGGTGATCCTTCAAGCAGCCAATATGATATTCCTTTGCAAATTAAGGAAACAATACACGTAATTAGGTATGTAAAAAAGCAAACTAGAAATGAATATAAACTGCTGCTAACAGAACAATTTGACAATCACTCACATGGAAAATGGTAATAGCCTTTGAAAGCAACTGTCTAGTTTCAAATTTTATTTTATTTTATTTTTTAATATGAAAATGGGGAAAAGTCTAGTTTCATAAGAAGAGGTCAATTTTCAAGTAAGAACCCTCCATCTTGTTGAACATTAGCCTCCTTACATGATTTAGAAGTGATTATGGAAGCTTTTGTTCTCTGCGAAATACCAAATTCTCCAAAGCACAATGAATTTGGTACAATCTGTGCAATAGAACCACTTCCTTTTTGGAAATTTCTGTTGGATGAGTCTTGTTAACATTTGCAGCTCCAATAAACAGAAAAGTAATTCTGGTGGCAACAGAACAGCAAAAAATAAAAGAAAAAGTTGTCACCCCTTAGTCTTACATATTGTGTCCTTCAAACAGTCAACGTCATATTCCTTTTCACACTGAGGGAACAATAAATTGCCCATTCACAAGAACACTTACAATAAATTGAAGTGGAACGAAAAATTCACAGAAAAAAAGAAAAGAAATATAAACAACACATAAGTGAAAAAGTTAATAATGTCTACTTTTAAATCGAATAATGCGTACCCATCATTAGCATCAGCTGTTTGAGCAAGGCTAGCTTGAGAATCTTGTAAGCACTCCACACAAGATTTACATGGTAGCAGCAAATTCCCATTGTCAGTTTCAGGAAGATGTCTGCAATTCATTAAACAGCCAAAGCATCACATTTTCTTTCAAAAGAGAAGTTATACATATGAACTTTATAGCATAACAAGCATGATGCACAAGATACCTTTGCAATTCAGACTGATGGTAGATTTATTTGAAGAGGAACAACCATGGAATTTCAGACAAACTCTTCTAGTGGTCCAACGAAGCATTTACACATTCATTCATGAGATTACAGAGAATGTTCTCCTTCTACAGCCAACATAAAAATAAGCACACATGCAATGATCCACAAACAATCTAATGGGTCTTCTAAAACCATAATCTAAAATAGCATCAAGTACCCACTTCAACTCCTCTGCATTTGCCACTAAAATATAATATCCCACTACTTTCAATCACACCTTGCAGCACGGTATCTCTAGGGACTCTAGCCTACAATACAAAGAGACATAATCAATATTCATTTATATGTATATATGTATGTGTACTGCCCATAAAGTAAAGAATCCACCATTAGTTGGGTGTCCCTATAAAGTTGGAAAGCACTGGACCTGGTACCATTTGAGACAATTGATTGGCTGCATTTAACAGAATAATATATCATTTCTACAAATAATACAAATAGGTGCCTCTCTTATTACTTTTTTGCATCCCTGTGTTCCTCGGATACAATTCGATGCTTCTACGGCCAAATCACACTTTATGTAAAGCCTTCAATGGCTTCCTTATTAAAACATAAGCATAAATTATTTCTTTATTCTTCATAATTTATTATCTGGTAAAACACTGCCCGACATATAGGCCCTACCAAAAAATAGGCCTCATGTATTTCTTCCTTAAAAACAATTAAATAATTATAACACAAAGAAAAAAAGAAGTATTTTATAAAGCACTGATGGAATGAAGTATGGGATCAAAATGCTCCTAGAGCATAAAAATTAAATAGAAACCAGACAAGTATTTTAAATAATGTCATTTCCTTTAAGAGAAAATAAGAGTCACAGTCTAAAGCAAGTTGCTGTAAAAAAGGAATTTACAATGCAAGTTCACATGCTGTTATGGCCTATGGAAGCATCAAGATCAACAATGATTGAAAATCTGTCAACCACCCAATGATTTGAAACACTTATATATGATGCCCAATCAACATGAGTTTCTGACTCTGACTGGCTCACATGCTCAGTAAAAGTAAATAAAATCAATCTCAAGCAGAAACAAATTTACCTGGCAGTTGCAGCAAGCACAAGAGATGAGACCAACAATTTCTGCCCACAACATAATATCACTACTCAGAAAAGAAAATCCAACATATCAGTACTCAGTTGCATCAAATTCCCATTGTCCTGTAATTCATTAAACAGCCAAAACGTCACATTTTCTTTATTTAAACAAAAACAAAGAACATATATACGCTGATGAACTTTATAACATAACAAACATGATGCAAAACAAACCTCTGCAATTCAGAATGATGCAGTAGATTTCTTTGAAGAGGAACAACCATAGAATTTCAGACAAACTCTTCTAGCAGTCCAACGAAGCATTTACACATGCATTCATGACAGTGCAAAGAATGTTCTCCTTCTCCAGGAAAATATACGCTAGTAAATAGTTTTTGCACTTTCCACATGCAGCTCGAATAACACATAACAACCTACAGCCAACATAAAAACACCTCCTCCGCATTTGCCACAAACACACAACATCCCAGTACTTTCAATCACACCTTGCAGCCCGGTGTCTCCAGGGACTCTAGCCTACAATTCAAAGAGACATAATCAATATTCATATATATATATGTGAACTACTGATAAAGAAAACAATCACCATTAAAAAAATTACCCGCACCTCTTAGTCAATAGAAAATGTCACCATTAAAGGAAACACCATTGATAACATACCAGCAAGTCAACAGATTATAATTCAATTTCTCATCTCAACAGTTTGATTTGAAGGTATCATAACTAGTACTAGCTTGCAATTGGTTTAGTGCTGGCTGTAATTAGACATCCTACACTTCCAATGATTAGACATAACTATAGATGGCGAGAATAATGATTGTAGTATTCACATCCACTAAAGTCAAAATCTGGAGTTTGACAGTAAGAATGCATCGCTTGCCATAACATTAACATCATGCTCTGCACCTTTTTCTTTTTGGAGGACATTCTGACAATATTTACAGTACCGAGTACCACTAGAAATCATCGGTAGAGGAACACACTCTGCAATTGACCCAAATAATAAACATCATAAATGCAACTCAACCAAACTGAAGCAAGTTGACTAACAAAATTAACCCAACTTGTGTCCACTACAAGATCAATTAGAAGAATAAGAAATATTGTCCATTCACAAGAACAGTTACAATAAACCAAAGAGCATACAACTGGTTTTTATTATTATTATTATTATTAGATCGATATTATAATCCTAATGGTTTTGCCAAATTTATTTTGTTAAAAAGATAATTCAAAAAAAAGAAGAAGTTACGATACATATAATTGCGATTCAAAACACAATGAGTGTTCATCCATGTATAGATAGATGACAGGACAAAGAGATAAATAGATAAGCAGTTCATATGGCAATAAGTTAAGAATGTCCTGACAAGTTTCGACTTTTGAATTCTTTCTAGTCTACCAAATATAGTTAATGAGCCAAGCCCAGTTGTTTATTCTGTTAGTATGAGATGTCAATGCGGTGACATAAAAAATTAATTAAAATAAGCCAAGCACAACATTATGCACACCCAATAACATGCATATCCAATAACAAGGAAACTATAATTTGATTCATCTAATAATTTTTGTTGTAAGTAATCAAAATTTGAATCATTTTATACTTACCTCACAACATGAAGACATCAATTTGAATCATTTTGAATTCTTTCTAGTCTCCCAATTAAATATCAAAGAGTTTGAAGTCAATGAGCTGAGCCCAATTGCTTATTCTATTAGTATGAGGTTATGCACAAAATGTGAAATGTGTCTCTGGATTTATTAGATTCATTTTTTAGTTAATACATGGTAGTATAAGCCCAATGAGATTCGTCTTTCCAACAACTACTTTCTAGAGTCAATGACTTTAGGAACTGAATGAGAAACCCAAAGATACAATAAATAAATGTGGAAGACATGAGAAGAGCAGCAAATTGGACACACATGATTCTAGTGCAATTTTTTTTTTTTTCAAGTGGATGCGGGGTGAGATTATTGTTCTCCTTTGGTAGCTAGCCTTTATGCTCCAATGGAGTTGCTTGCTGTAAATCCTTTCTCGAAGAAAAAAAAAATATACAGAATTATGTTAAGCCATCTCTCAATTTATAGAAACTGCCTTTGATTGCTTAATAATGCACCTGCTGATGGCTAAGCATCATAAAAAAGATAAATAGCCATATAACCTATGCTCATGAGGTTAGGCATTGTTGGGGCAATTTTTGGGTTGGAACAAGCTACCTCAAAAGTCATTGTACAGCTGAGCTGAAATAGGGCCCCAGTGTGAGAATTGTGTGCCTGTAAAAGATAGAACGTGTCAGAGGGTCCTCGGCCAGAGCCGAAGACACTCCGATGCTTATGTTAGTATGCATATTCTTTGGAGTGAGAAAGAAGATGAAGAGAATGGTCACTGATTCTCTCAAGAACCAGCTTACAAAGACCATTCCAGAGAAAGAACCTGAGAAAGGGAGAAGAAAAATCCAATCAAGAAGAAGCCCATTCACCTCCCTTTCCTTTCTCTATTTATGGGTGTTAGCCCACGCGTGTCCACAGAGTGTGTGTTGGCACTTTGCTTGTGTCAAAAATGAGTGGGACTCACAAGTGTATGTTGGCATCAATGGCAATGGTTCTCAACAGCAAAGTTTATCTTTCCAATCTTGCAATACACAACTTCTTCAAACAACAAAAAAACTAACCTAAGTGAAAAGTATGTGCACATCCATCACAGCACAAAAGATCCCCTCCATACCATCATTTTAATTAGTCGACAATTTACAACCTTTTGACAGGGAATATAAACACAAGGAAAAAAAGAAGAAAAAAAAAAAGAAGAAGAAGCCCAACTCACATAAAGAAAGAAATTAAAATGGAAAGCTAATACAACTTATTTCTTGTCATAGACCCTATACCAGTCCTGAAGCTCTCCAATTCTGTCTCCTCTCAAGTCCACACGTTCTTCTTCTCTGCACTTTAGCAGTGGCCCCAGTGTTTCACTTGGAAGATATGTCTGCAAAAATATAAATGCAGCAACTTGTTACTTTAGATGCAGTTCACATTCTTATTAAGAATCCTCCTGAATAAAAAAATTAAAAAAAAAGGAGCCTTTTTCTAATAATAAATTAAGGATATTTTTGTACAAGAATATAGAAAAAATCAAGTAAACAGAAGGTGTACGCAAACTCCACCTAAATTTACAATCTAAAATCTGTAAGGGAAAGAAAATCTGGAAATGAAAAGGCACTAGAGCTCTCTAGAACAGTCATCTAATCATACAAAAATTTTAAAAACATAGTCTTTTAGGAGGTCTATACCAAATGACTCGTGTAAGATCATTTTTAGTTTGCTTAAAAAATTAAAATAAATAAATAAAAAGAAGAAGAAGAGAAGCCTATTTTACATGTTACACCCTACACATTCATGTGTTCCTCGGTAGTCTGTGTACTTGTGAACATACTGCAAATAATAAGATTTTGCATGAGGCAAACTTAAAATGTCAACTGAAAAATAAAATAAAAATTCATTTTCGTTCCACTCATAACACAACATACAACTTCAAATCAAGCATTATAAAAACATGTTACAGAATTATAAGTAAGGTAACAACTATCTTCACATGCCCCATAACTACTAGTACAACAATAGCATTATGTACCACAAGCAAGTGCCAATGATTCCATATTGAAAAACAGGGCAAAAACTCAATGCCATGAACACAACAGCTTGGCCATTCTAATTTATCTCTATGTTCCTCTTTTCATGAAGCAAAGTGCAATAAAATCTGTTTTGAGAGAGAAGCAATTCTATGATCCAATTCTGAGTTTTAGAACCATAATGAAGGTGAAGTTTAAACAACTAGTGCAGTAATTTGAGAGAGAAGCAATTCATGCACCCTGCCTCAATATTATTATATGCGGAAACCCCGAACGGCCCAAATTTAAGAAAACCTTAGACACACCATAATCCATTTGAGCCTAACACCTATCTCATCACCACTCTACACACTTAAAACAATTGTGCAAAGGCCCAGGACAGAACCTATACTTGTAATTTCCAAATACAACCTCAACTCCATGATAGGCCTATAGATAATGTTTGAACTCCATCTTTCCTATGTATGTGTATTTGTCTATTCATGAATTTGTCTACCAACGGTATTTCTTTTAGTAAATAGTATGTTAATTCAATATGTGATAAAATGTAACAAATTATGGTCATAACAAGCTTTACGGTTCAAGATAACATAACATATAACCACAATCTACCCAGCAATGCCAGAAAAAGGTCATTCAGGTGACATAACATATAACCACAATAGCAGGAAATAAACTCTAAGACTGCATACCCTTCACGAGCATCCATCAGCTGTTAGACACGGCTAACTTGAGATTCTTTCAAGCACTCCAAAAAAACACTTATGCTGATGAACTTTAAAACCTATCAAACATGATGCAAAAGAAACTTCTGCAGTTCTCCCTGAAGAAAATCTAGTCTGTTCCTCCCCCAACTCCTTAACTCCATTGGGAAAGAGGATCGATTGCCCACATCAGATGTACACACTAATTTCAATAAACAAAAGGCCAATTAAAAGAAAAATGTTAATACACTGTTTGGTTGCCCAAAGCATTGAATTTTGCACTCCATACGCAATTCTGTTGGTGCACGATTCCCTTAAGTTCAACACTTTGTCAAATCTTAACAATGAAAATCATTATTTCAGGTATTTTTGTTCTGAAAACATTTATGGAAAGTTTCTAAAATTTGAAGTAATGCCTGTTTGGTACTTGTTTGGCATTTGAAATAAAAAGCCTCGCTTTTGAATTTTGATTTGTGCATTCTATTAAAAAGCAAATCAATCAATCTTAGAGAGAGAGAGAGAGAGAGAGAAAGAGAGAACTCTTGAAGACCACCATTGGAGTCTTATCATTCCTTCTGGTAGGGACTCTAGTGCATTAAATCCTTCAATTTTGATCTTCTGCATTCCAGTTGGCAATTCCTTTAACAACATCTCATTACAATAGCTTAGTTCACAAATAGCAGGAGTCCTCGGGAGTGATTTTTTGTCAAATAATCAAACTTCGGAAAAAATTTTGTAATTTTCCAAAAACACATATTTGTGAGCTGCATTGCGTATGTTATGAAGGATTTTAAAAGACTGATATCAATATTTGAAAAAGATCTGCTTAGATTGCAATGCAAGTGAATGTGTGAAATTTGTATTATTTTAAATCCTTCAAATCCTTTGCATTTGCCTGAAAAACACAATATCCTATTTGCTGCCCGGCATATAACCGATAGACATACAGTACAAAGACATATTACCCGCACCTCTAAGTCAACAGATAATGTCACCATCTAAGTCAACATTTCGATAATTGAAGGTATCAGAAACAACACCAGCTTCCAATTGATTCAATGCCGGCTAGATATCAGGAAGCCTGTCATTTTGTCACCAAAAATCAAGTCAGCCACCTTAACAAGGATCACATGTACAGTACCCACAAGAAACTCGTCAGCTATCATTGATTACCTTTCCCATGTAGCAGCTTTCAGGAGAAAAGGTATTGAATGGTACACCCAACTTCCACAAAGAAGAGAAAGAAACAGGCTGTCCTTTCCACCATAGTCCCACAAAACCATCCTTCTCGTCCATTCTCGTCTCCCAATTACTATCGTACTTCCTCAACAGAGCTGGAGCACCATCCATGGTATCCTCTCCAAACGCCTCTCCAACAAACCCCACGCCTCTCATTCTTTCACACCACTTTTCTTTCCCTTCATTCATGTCTCCCGTGTTCGTCAAAGCCTTGGCTGCCTCTACTTCCATCAGTCTCCTCTGTTTGTTTACATGATTTTATCCCAAGCATATGACACTGGTTATTCACAATAAAAAGTGACCCTATAAACAAGGAATTGAGAATTAACGGTAAAATCAAGATTTATAGAAAGACAAATCATGAGAACATACCAATTCTCGATGGAGTTGTCGATAATTCTGGGCTGTGACCTGACTCAACTGCTGCTTATGTACATGAAGAAATGGAAGTAGTCGGTTTCTGCTTCAAATCAGATTAGGAAATAGTTAATTTTTAAAGGTTTGATTATGTATGAGCAACCAAAAAAAAAACAGAGCATGTCAAAAATCAAAAAAAGCAGAGAAATATCCAGAACAGAGGAGAAGAAATGAAGGAGAAAGAAGAAGAGGAAAGGAAGAAGAGAAGTTCCTCATTTGCAAATCATTCTCGTAGTGTTTACATGTGAAAGAAAGAAACTTATATATGAGCTTACAATCAAATAACTGAAGCTGTAAACCAACTTAACAACTTGAACAATATCTAACTAAACTAACTAACTTATAAACAGAAAAGTTAAGTTATTTAGTTTATACCAAACCGAGAAGAATTAATATATCGTTCAAGTGGTGAAATGGGTGGAGCATTCTGTTTTATCAAAGATAGCAACTAAGCATATTAAAACCAGAGAGAATAAATCATATAATATAAGACAAATTAGGTGGTTGAAAAGTGCACGTACCAAAATTGAGGACTAGACAGAGTTTTCGCTTATTCAATTAATTTGTAATCAATCCGTATCCGTTCGACGTGAGCAATCTTGCGCCATTCTTTTCCTTTTTTACTTTGCAACTTTTTCTTCAACAAAGGACAATTGCTGATTTCTAGAATAGAAAGGGAGGGAGGCAGCCCCTGTTCCGGCATACAATTGAGCTTAGGGCAGTTCTTGATCCACAATTTTTGAAGAGCATTGAGGTGTTGAAGCCCTTTCTTGTCCAAAGATTTCAAATTTGGAAAGTAACATATTCCAAGGAAGGTCACACTGGTGGGCAGCAACTGCTCCTCTGGGAAAGACTCCACATCTTCAGATTTGCCTTTGATTATAATATTTCTAAGAAAAGGGAGGTTCTGCAAACCACATCCCATGTGAAAAGGGATCGTAATTGCTTTCAGATTGGATGGCAACCCCCCTTCAGGAAACGACTCAACTTTTGGACAATCCTGTATCTCCAAATCCTCAAGACACAGAAAGAGTTCGTGCATTTTGTCAGGAAGTGATCTCAAACTACCACAACCCGAAACCCAAAACCTTGTGAGTTTGGGGGCACGCAATCCTCCTTTTGGAAAAGAAACAAAATTATCGCAATAGTGGATATCAATCTCCAAGGTGACTAATTCATGTTCATAATTTTCTGGAACTGTAAGAGATTCCAAATTGCTACACCCCGAGATTTCGATGCTCATAAGATTTGGGAATAAATCTAATGGAATGGACTTCACAGAATCACAATCCCACAACGACAGTTTTTCAAGGGATGAATAGTCCAAGTTTGTTGGGAGCTCTAACTTCTTACATAATTGAATGTCAAGGGATTTTAATGTAGAGGGAAGACCATCCTTAGGAAGGGACACAAGTGAGTCACAGCAACAGATCACCAACTCTTGAAGACCGCCGTTGGAGTCTATCATTCCCTTGGGTAGGAACTCTAGTGCATCAAATCCTTTAATGCTGAGCTTCTGCAGTCTAGGTGGCCATTCATTTAACAAAACCCCATTACAATTATCAAGACTCAAATTACGTAAAGCAGGAGTCCTTGGGAGTGGAGCCACCAGTTGCTGACAATCATCAATACGAAATATGGCAATTTCTAAAGAAGGAAGATGGACAGGCAACCCTCCTGTGAGTTTATGGCAATTTCTAATATAAAGCTCTTCAAGTTTAGGAAAGCCTACACCCTCATTTTCGTCACCAAAATAATTCCATTCCCCCCAGTTCCACATATTCTCGAACTTAAGAAATTTGAGGGCACCAAATGGCTTAGAGGAAGAAGAACCGCTACCAAAAAACTCACGACCCACTGTAACAACTTCACTAAATCCAACAACACAGAGTTTTTGAAGAGAGCGTAGCAGCCCAAGGGGTGGCAAATTGTTGCAATACTTACAATTTTGTAGCTCAAGAGATGCTACATTAGAGAATGAAGGATGCCCTACCCAATGTGAAAAACTTTTACCACCGTAGTATCTAATAGTGAGGCTTTCCAAGCTTGTATGGGGCAGTACACTTCCCTGACTTTCTGAAAAATTAGTATCAGCATTCCATTCCAATACCAATTCTTTGAGCTCCTTTTTATCCCTCAAGCTTGCATTCAGAGCATCACTAGGAGATTCAACATTTTGGAGCTCGAATATAGAAAGTGATCCCTGAAGATTTGTAAAATTTCCTAACTCTCCAATGGAAGTGCCACTACCTTTGCCGACGAAAAATTTAGTCAACGTCTGTAGGCATTTTAATCTACCCAAATGTTTCGGCGTCTCTTTTATGTCAGTTTCGGTAATATCAAGATGACGTAAACTAATGAGTTTCCACATATCTCTCGGCAATACAACAAGCTCTCGACAATGTGATAGTCTCAATGTTTGCAAATTGCACAACTCACATATAGAATCAGGTAGTCTTTGAACTTTAGTGAAAGAGAGATCCAAGTAACGTAGGTGTTTAAGTTTGCCAATCGACTCTGGCAATTCAGTAAAGTATGTATACTTGGACAGAGAAAGCAGCCGTAAGCATCTTAGTTTTGGAAGTAAATTATGTACCACTTTTTTAGTCAAGTGGTAGCCGGGCCAATTATAACCTGACATATCCAAATGTAGGAAAGTGCGCAACCTCTTAGCTTTGTGAATGGTCTCAAACTTCTTCAAGCTATGAAAATCTTGTTTGAAAAAATAGGACAAGTGGCGAGTATTGTTTACTATCTCATGAGAACAACCATTCTCCAACCTTGAAATAAATTGTCCAGATATAGATTTTGCTAAATCGCTCACGAGATCATGCATTACAAAACATGACTTGTCGTCACTTGATTTTTGGAATAATGATCTTGATTCTAGAGTGAGGAAATACTCATTACCAACTTGTTTCATTGTTTTGTTTTTCGATTGCTGTAGGAAACCTTCTGCCATCCATAACAAGATTAATTGATCTTTTTTGAAAGCATAATCCTTTGGGAATACTGAAAAACAGGGCAAATCGTGATACATATATATATACTGAAAGCATAATGTACCACAAGCAAGTGCCAATGATTCCATATTGAAAAACAGGGCAAAAACTCAATACCATGAACACAACAGCTTGGCCATTCTAATTTATCTCTATGATCCTCTTTTTATGAAGCAAAGTGCAACAAAATCTGTTTTGAGAGAAGCAATTCTATGATCCAATTCTGAGTTTTAGAACCATAATGAAGGTGAAGTTCAAACAACTAGTGCGGTAATTTAAGAGAGAAGCAATTCATGCACCTTGCCTCAATATTATTATATGTGGAAAACCCCAAACGGCCCAAATTTAAGAAAACCTTAGACACACCATAATCAATTGGAGCCTAACACCTATCTCATCACCACTCTACACTTAAACTAACTGTGCCAAGGCCCAGGACAGAACCTATACTTGTAATTTCCAAACACAACCTCAACTCCATGATGGGCCTATAGATAATGCTTGAACTCCATCTTTCCTATATATGTATGTGTATCTACCATAAATGCTAACCAATAGCTTTATTTCATGAATTTGTACATGTTGCTAGTAAATAATATGTTAATTCAATATGTTAATAAATGTAACAAATTATGGTCATAACAAGGTTTACGGTTCATGATAACATGACATATAACCACATTCTACCTAGCAATGCCAGAAAAAGGTCATTCAGGTGACATAACATATAACCACAATAGCAAGAAATAAACTCTAAGAATGCATACCCTTCACGAGCATCAGATGTTAAGCGAGGCTAACTTGAGATTCTTTTAAGCACTCCACACATGACGGCATCAAATTCCCATTGTCAGTTTTAGGAAGATGTCCTGTAATTCATTACAACAGCCAAAATGTCACATTTTTTTGAAAAAAAAAATAAAAAAAATACACCTATGCTGATGAACTTTAAAAACTATCAAACATGATGCAAAAGAAACCTCTGCAATTTAGACCAGTGGTAGATATCTTTAGATTCAGACAAACTCTTTCAGCATTCTAACAAAGCATTTGCACATGCATTCATGACATTATAGAGAGTGTTCCCATTCTCCAGCTAAATATACTCCAGTAAATGTTTATTTGCATTGGCCACATGAAGCTCCAGAAAGGAAGGCAAAACTACCTACAACCATCATAGAAATGAGCACACATGAAATTATTCACAGAACAAACCAATGCACGACCTATTTGTAACATATATATCAATCTGATAAGATCAGCTTAGATTACAATGCAAGTGAATGTGTGAAATTTGTATTCTTTTAAATCCTTCAAATCCTTTGCATTTTCCTTAAAAACACAATATCCTATTTGCAGCCCGGCCTGTGTAGGGATACTAGCCTACAGTACAAAGACATAACCAATACTCTTATATATGTATGTATACGAATGATAAAGAAAAAAACCACCATTGAAAACTTACCCGTGCCTCTTAGTCAACAAATAATGTCACCATCTAAGTCTAGCTTCTGTTTCTCATCTTAACATTTTGATAGTTGAAGGTATCAGAAACAACACTAGCTTCCAATTGGTTCAATGCCGGCTAGATATCAGGAAGCCTGTCATTTTGTCACCAAAAATCAAGTCAGCCACCTTAACAAGGATCACATGTACAGTACCCACAAGAAACTCGTTAGCTATCATTGATTACCTTTTCCCATGTAGCAGCTTTCAGGAGAAAAGGTATTGAATGGTACACCCAACTTCCACGAAGGGAAAGAAACAGACTGCCCTTTCCACCATAGTCCCACAAAACCATCCGTCTCTTCCATTCTCGTCTCCCAATTACTATCGTACTTCCTCAACAGAGCTGGATCACCATCAATGGCATCCTCTCCAAACACTACTCCTAAAAACAACAGTACCCCTTTGGTGAGAACTGGGGAGGAGAGATCAAGGCAAAGACACAGTTCAAGCCTTCAAGAAGACTTTGAGGCCATGTTATTAATATCATTGCCAATGGACATTACAAGGAAGCTAGAAAGCATATTCTAAAATTACTAATTTCAGAGAAAAAAAAAAAAAAACCAATTTTTCCTTGAAATTTTAATAACATTGCATAAAAATTGGATGACCATATGGTTGATTACGATGAAATAACTCTATAGATTAGTAGCCAACATGCTTGACATAAACAAAAGAACTAAAAGAATAAAAAGAACATGAGTAAAGAATGGTTAAAGATGAATACATTCCTCACTTCATACCAAAACACCAATTCAATTACATTAATCTTATCTAAACACATATCCATAAAATGAAACTCATTCACAGCAAAAGCCAATCGCATTCACATATTACCATGAATCATAACAGGAAATGCCTCAAAATCTCTAGCAACTAAACCAGCAAAACCGACTTCCAAAGTCAAAAACATCCAAACACCCATTTATAAGAAAAGTTAAGCAGTTCCTGCAAGGAGTTAGGCAATGATTGAAGGTACAATCAACTCTTTGAACCATTTAGGTAGAAAAAAAAAACTAGGTGAAAAATAGAGAAAGAGGAAATTAGAACATAACTATCCATGATGCTGATTCATAGGGTCATAACAAACAAATAGTTCAATCATACTGCATAAAATGATTGGCAAAGAGTGTAGTGAAACTAAAACCAAAATTACTATCCAAAAATTATAAGAAACGAAATTACTACTAGACAATAGGTTGCCCAATACACAATCCACAATCCACAAGTAAAGCCAAAACCTCAATAACAGATCTTTACAAAACATTTTGGCTTCCCAGAGGAAACTTTTAATCTTCCGAAGGCCATAAGGGGCAGAAAATATAAGATACTAGAAATTTACAATCAATGAGAGCGTTGTCACTATTTTACTTCAATCATAATTCAAACTCTTCCATATCATCAATTCGTCACCCCACATGTTCTAAGTAATCAAACAAAACAACTCATTAGACACGACTCACTTCTTTCTTTACACAGTTCACATTTTTACTAAACAATATAAATCTCTGCTTGTTTGCCTGTTACATGTAGAAATGATAAGAAAAAAAATAAAAATCAAGGATCTTAGATCCATCACCAACCAAAATCAACTGAACCCTACAATTGTTAGGCGCAATAATACAACACAAGACATAACATCTATAGAAGATAAACAAATCACTTTCTATTCCATTTGGCTACCGAAAAATCATGAGAGACCACAAAAACAACCAAAACCCTTCAATACACAATAAAGTTAATGAGACAAAAAATAATACCATATGAAACGTCAAAAGAATAAAATTCTTGATACATAGCAGTAAGCAAATATTGCCCACAGTTTTATCACAAGAAACTAGTCAATCACAAAACATGTAACAAGGAGTAATCACTGGAAGGCTCTTAAGTTTCAATTACGTTGACAAAGAAACTAAAGTGGAAAGCTAAGACAACTTGTTTCCTGTCAAATTTTGAAATTCCTTTCTAGACTTTGGGTGGACTTGGTCCACAGAGGTCTTGCCAATTGATTTTGGACATCAATTGCAGGACCTCTGTGGAGCCAACACCACATAATTTGACCCCAACCACCCAAATGATTTGAAACACTTGTATATGATGTCCAATCAGGATGAGTTTTTGACTCTAAGTGGCTCACCTGCTCAGTAAATGTAAATAAAATCAATCTCAAGCAAAAACAAATTTACCTCGCAGTTGTAGCAAGCACAAGAGATGAGACCAACAATTTCTGCCCACAACATAATATCACTACTCAAAAAAGAAAATACAACATATCACAACCCAGTTGCATCAAATTCCCATTGTTTGTTTCAGGAGGTTGTCCTGTAATTCATTAAACAGCCAAAACATCACATTTTCTTTATTTAAACAAAAACAAAGAACTTATGTTGATGAACTTTATAACATAACAAACACAATGCAAAACAAACCTCTGTAATTTAGAATGATGCGGCAGATTTCTTTGAAGAGGAACAACCATAGAATTTCAGACAAACTCTTCTAGCAGTCCAACAAAGCATTTACACATGCATTCATGACAGTAGAAAGAATGTTCTCCTTCTCCAGGAAAATATACACTAGTAAATAGTTTTTGCACTTCCACATGCAGCTCGAACAACACATAACCTACAGCCAACATAAAAACACCTCCTCTGCATTTGCCACAAACAATCTAATGGGTCTTCTACAACTCCTCTGCATTTGCCACAAAACCACAATATCCCACTACTTTCAATGACACCTTGCAGCCTGGTTTCTCCAGGGACTCTAGCCTACAAAACAAAGAGACATAATCAATATTCATACATGTGTGTGTGTGTGTGTGAACTACCGATAAAGAAAATAAGCACCATTAAAAAAATTACCTGCACCTCTTAGTCGATAGAAAATGTTGCCATCAAAAACCAGCTTCAGTTTCTCATTTCAACATTTGATAATTGAAGGTATCAGAAACAGCACTAGCTTCCAATCGGTTCAATGCCAGTTAGATATGAGGAAAACTGCCATATTTTACCATAAAACAAGTGAGTCACCTTAACAATTATCAAGCAGTAGCCACAAGAAAATCCTTTTCTATCATTGATTACCTTTTTCCTTATAGCTGCTTTGAGGAGTAAAGGTATTGAATGGTAATTCAAAGCGTACACTTCCAAGAAAAGGAAAAGAAACCAAAATTTCCCCGTTTTGTTGATTTTGTAGCACACTTTTACAAGGTTCATAGGTTTCCACTGATCTTTCAGTACCTATTCATGCGTAACAGATTGAAGTGGAAAACCTACACAAGCGTGCAAATAAAGATAACTTAGTTTATGCAAGTGCTAAGCTGGTTTCTAATTAATGCAAGTGCTAAGCTGGTTTATAATCAACTGCAGATGTTTTTTGACAGAATTAAAAGCATGCATTAAAAAATAGCAAACTAGGCTTCGTCTGTTTCCATGTACCCATTCATGGATCTTTTAAAGTAAATTCAACTTAATTTGCGTTATTAGATGACTTTCTTTTCACGTAGATAATTTTTAAGTTGTTCACCAATAGCTATCAATCTCGCCAACATATTTGTATGATTAATCAGTACCAAAGTTTAGGGGAAATGGATTTGAAGTTAAAAGGGATGCAAAAATTGAAGTAGTCGGTTTCTGCTTCAAATCAGATTAGGAAATAGTTCATTTTTAAGGGTTTGATTATGTAGGAGCAACCAAAAAAAAAAAAAAACAGAGCATGTCAAAAATCAAAGAAAGCAGAGAAATATCCAGAACAGAGGAGAAGAATTTTTTTTTTTTTGATAAGTCATAAAGATGTTTTATTAAATTAACAGAACAGAGGAGAAGAAATGAAGGAGAAAGAAGAAGAGAAGTTCCTCATTTGCAAATCATTCTCGTAGTGTTTACATGTGAAAGAAAGAAGCTTATATATGAGCTTACAATCAAATAACTGAAGCTGTAAACCAACTTAACAACTTGAACTATATCTAACTAAACTAATTAACTCATAAACAAAAAAGTTAGTTATAGCAAACCGAGAAGAATTAATCAAATATGCAAAATAATATATCGTTCAAGTGGTGAAGTGGGTGGAGCATTCTGTTTTATCAAAGATAGCAACTAAACATATTAAAACCATATAAGACAAATTAGGTGGTTGAAAAGTGCACGTACCAAAATTGGGGACTAGACAGACTTTTCGCTTATTGAATCCATTCATAATCAATCTCTATATGTTCAACGTGAGCAATCTTGCGCCATTCTTTTCCTTTTTTACTTTGCAACTTTTTCTTCAACAAAGGACATTTGCGGATTTCTAGAATAGAAAGGGAGGGAGGCAGCCCCTGTTCCGGCATACTATTGAGCTTAGGACATTCATCGATTTCTAGAATAGAAAGGGAGGGAGGCAGCCCCTGTTCCGGCATACAATTGAGCTTAGGGCAGTTATTGATCCACAAATTTTCAAGAGCATTGAGGTGTTGAAGCCCTTTCTTGCCCAGAGATTTCAAATTTGGAAAGTACCATATTCCAAGGAAGGTCAGATTGGTGGGCAGGAACTGCTCCTCTGGGAAAGACTGCACATCTTCAGAATTGCCAAAGATTATAATATTTGTAAGAAAAGGGAGGTTCTGCAAACCCCATCGCATATAAAAAGGGATCCTAATTGCTCTCAGATTGGATGGCAACCCCCCTTCAGGAAACGACTCAACTTTTGGACACTTATCTATTATGAAACAATCAAGAGACGGAAGGAGTATGTGCATTTTGTCAGGAAGTGATCTCAACCTGCCACAACCCTTAACCACAAACCTTGTGAGTTTGGGGGCACGCAATACTCCTTTTGGAAAAGATACAAAATTATCGCAAAGTTGGATTTCAAGAATCTCCAAGGTGACTAAATCATGTTCATAATTTTCTGGAGCTGTAAGAGATTCCAAATTGCTACACGAAGAGATTTGGATGTTCATAAGATTTGGGAATAAATCTAATGGAATGGACTTCACAGAATCACAACTCCTCAACAACAGTTTTTCAAGGGATGAATACTCAAAGCTTGTCTGGAGCTCTAACTTCATACATCTATGAATCTCAAGGGATTTTAATGTAGAGGGAAAACCATCCTTAGGAAGGGACACAAGTGAGGAACACCTCTCAATCACCAACTCTTGAAGACTGCCATTGGATTTTATCATTCCCTCGGGAAGGGACACAAGTGAGCCACAACCACAGATACGGAGGGTTTTTAATGTAGATGGAAGGCCATCCTTTGGAAAGGACACAAGTGAGGAACACCTCTCGATCACCATCTCTTGAAGACCACCATTGGAGTCTATCATTCCCTCGGGAAAGGACACAAGTGAGCCACAATCATTGATGCGGAGGGTTTTTAATGTAGAGGGAAGGCCATCCTTAGGAAGGGACACAAGTGAGGAACAACTACTGATCACCAACTCTTGAAGACCGTCATTAGATTTTATCATTCCCTCCGGAAAGGACACAAGTGAGCCATAATCACGGATG
Organism: Carpinus fangiana; assembly: GCA_006937295.1. Classification (NCBI taxonomy): domain Eukaryota; kingdom Viridiplantae; phylum Streptophyta; class Magnoliopsida; order Fagales; family Betulaceae; genus Carpinus; species Carpinus fangiana. Next base: position 20,674,550 of record CM017324.1, read on the forward strand.
TGGAGGGTTTTTAATGTAGAGGGAAGGCCATCCTTTGGAAGGAACATAAGTGAAGAACACTTAACGATCGACAACTCTTGAAGACTGCCATTGGAGTCTATCAATCCCTTCGGTAGGGACTCAATTCTTTCAATATTGAGCTTCTGCATTCCAGTTGGCAATTCATCAAACAAAACCTCTTTACAATCGCGCACCCACAAATCACGTAAAGCAGGCATCCTTGAGAGTGAAGCCACCAATTGCTGACATTTAGAAATATAAAGCTTGGCTAAAGAAGGAAGATGGGCGGGCAACCCTCCAGTTAGCTTAGGGCACCCTATAATTTCAAGATTTTCAAGTTGAGGAAAACTTATGCCCTCATTTTCGTCACCAATAGAAATCCATTTTTCCCATTTCTTCATATTCTGGAACCTAAGAACTTTAAGGGCCCCAAATGGCTTAAATGAAGAAGAACCGCTGCCACAAAACTCACCACCCACCGTAACAACTTCATCAAACCCAAAAATAGAGAGGTTCTGCAGAGAGGGTAACTGCCCAAGGGGTGGCAAACTACTGCAATACTTACAGTATTGTAGATCAAGAGATGCTAGTTTAGAGAATGAAGGAAGTCCTATCCAATCTGAAAGACTTTTACCAGCATAGTATTTGATAGTGAGGATTTTCAAATTTGTATGGGGTCGGAGCCCATCAAGTACAATTCTCTGACTTTCTTGAACATGAGTTTCAACATTCCAATGTAATACCAACTCTTCTAGGTGAGTTTTGTCACATAGAGCATCAGTGGGAGATTCAACATTTTGGAGCTTTAAAATGGCAAGTGGTCCCCGAAGATTTACAAGTTTCCCTAACTCTCTAATGCACGACCCACTACCTTTGCTAACAATAAATTTAGTCAATGTTTGGAGGCATTTTAATCTACCCAAATGTATCGGCATCTCTTCAATGCTAGTTATGGAAATATCAAGATGGCGTAAACTAATGAGTTTCCATATATCTCTCGGCAATACAACAAGCTTTCGACAATGTGATAGCCTCAATGTTTGCAAATTACACAACTCGCATATAGAATCAGGCAGTCTTTGAACTTCAGTGAAAGAGAGATCCAAGTAACGTAGGTGTTTAAGTTTACCAATTGAATCTGGCAATTCAGTAATGTTATCGTACTTGGATAGAGAAAGCAGTCGTAAGCATCTTAGTGTCGGCAGTAAATCATGTACTACTTTTTTACTCAAGTGGTAGCAAGCCCTATCCCTGCCTAATATATCTAAATGTAGGAAAGTGCGCAACCTCTTAGCTTTGTCAATGGTCTCAAACTTCTTCAATCTATGAAAATCTTGTTTGAAAAAATAGGACAAGTGGCGAGTATTGTTTACTAGCTCCTGAGAACAACCATCCTCCAACCTTGAAATAAATTGTCCAGATATAGATTTTGCTAAATCGCTCACGAGATCATGCATTACAAAACATGACTTGTCGTCACTTGATTTTTGGAATAATGATCTTGATTCTAGATTGAGGAAATACTCATTCCCAACTTCTTCCATTGTTTTGTCTTTAGGTTGCGGTAGGAAACCTTCCGCCATCCATAACAAGATTAACTGGTCTTTTTTGAAAGCATAATCCTTTGGGAATACTGAACAATAAGCAAAGCATTGCTTTATATGTGAAGGGAGATATTTGTAACTTAACCTTAGAGCTGGAAGAATACCCATCTCATCAATTGGCAAATCCCATAATTCATTACTCAATATCTTATTCCATTCATCAACATCCGGTTTAGATCTTAATAGAGCACCAATTGCCTTGACTGCTAACGGAAGGCCTCCACACTTTTCCATGATTTTTCTACCTACTACTTTAAACTCTCCATCTGCATCAGAGTTGCCAACATGGAATGCATGTTTTGCAAATAGTGACCAACAATCTTCTTCTGGTAACTCCTTTAAATGATGAGACATTGTAGTAGCACGCATGGCTAATGCAACACTATCATTACGTGTTGTTACTAGGACCTTACTTCCTAGTGCCCCAGATTTGAAGGGTTTACATAGATCCTCCCATTCACCATACTTCTCATTCCAAACATCATCTAAAACAAGGAGAAATTTCTTCCCCATTAAACACTCCTTTAATTGAAGTTGAAGTTGATTTAGATCCGTGACAAAACAAGGTGACAAAGTTACTGCCTCCAAAATTGTTTTTGTTATCTTGAACACGTTAAATTCTTCGGAAACACAAACCCATGCTTTAAGGTTAAATTGCTCATTCACCTTGTCGTGATTGTATACAATCTGAGCAAGGGTGGTCTTGCCAATCCCCCCCATGCCGACTATGGCAATCACACACATCTCATTGTTCTTGGCATCATCTAAGAGCAACATTTTAATGATTTCTTCCTTTTCATCATTCCTACCACAAATATCGGATTCTTCAACTAAAGAAGTCGTGGTGGATCTTTCTGACGATTTTCCTCCAATACCTTCTCGTAGACCTAGAAGATCCTTTTGTCGTGCCAGATCATCTAGTCTTTCAAGTACTTTTTTTATCTTTTGTTCTATCTCCTTTACAAAAGAATTATGAAAAGCAGAGAAGGGCTTTAGTACCTTGCTTGCAGTGGTTTGAAATTCAGCATCCAACTCACTTCGCAATGATTCAGTGGCAACCTCATCCAAGACATCTTCTGCATCGTAGATTGCATCTTTCAACTCATCAAGCCAGTCTTTCACGACGGGCTTTGTAACTTGCAACTCCTCCGCGTCCTCAAGCACTGCAACGAAGGTCAGGAAAGTTGTCTTCAACTTTTTGAGCAGTCCATCGGAGAGTCTTCGTCGTCGAAAGAAATCAACAAACTCCCCAGATGCCATTCTTTCGAAAAACACTTGAAGGAAGGGAGAGAGAAAAATGGTTGCAATCTCAGCCATGTTTTCTTGTTTGGAAATCAAAGGAATTGAAGGAAGGGGAATGCAAGTAGCAGAGAAAAATCAGAGAGCAAGCTGCGTTTGGCTTTAACAAGGAGGAAGTAGACTTAACTATTGGAGTGATGGAGCATCTACCCTTCCATGCAATATGGTCCATTTTTTCTTTTCCTTTTCTTTTTTCGTTGGGAAATTAAAAAGGATAATGGTTGAGTTGAGAGCCAAATCTCGCATCTACCCTTCACCTATTTTGTGATGTTTTGAGTAAAACTTTTCTCTATGTTAGCTAGAGACTTAATTGGTTAAACTATATTTTTAGAAATTGTGTTTTTATTAACTGCATTTTCTGAACCCTATTAAAATGATGAATTATGTTAGATATCACGCCAATCAATAAAATAACGGCATTTGTCATTCTCAATTAAAATATATATATATTAAAATAAAAATTAATTTTCTTTTAAGAAAATTAATTTTTAGTTTTTTATTATTTTTATTTTTATTTTTTAAAAGTATAAGGGCATAATTGGAATATAATAAAAAATGTGACCTTTTTGAGAGAATTTGGTAGTTTGATAGACTAGTTTAGCACATTTCAAACATCATTGGAATTTTTTTTAAAAATAAATAAATAAAACGGCTTATAATTGAAGGGTATTTTTTATATTTTTTTCGATTTTGAAATTAGAGGTGAATTATAAATACATAGTTTAAACTTGTGATTTCTACTCCAATATCATGTTAAATCACTATTTACTTTAAAAATTTAAACTTATAAAAAAAATATAAATTTAATTATTTAATTTATATTCCAAAAGTCACTTCTGCCTAAACCCTAATATGACCATCAAAGAAGCAAAAGGATCAGGTAAGAATGAAGAACCATCGAGTGGTAAAGTTGACAACTAAGTTTATTTTTTAGGCATCTTAATCGATCAATCATTCAAGCACAAGTGTCATCAATTGTTCTATTTTGTACGATAAAATGTGCAAAAGCTATCGGTTTAATAATAATTTTAACTAAGGAAATCATGTAATAATTTATAGAAATAAACATTAAAAATAATCATCTAGATTTTAACATACCCAAAAGAGAATAAATTTGAAGCTCGGGCCAATGGAAAAAGATATTCTCAATTTCAAATGAAATGGAGAGTATCAAATTAGTGTATTTTAGATTGGCAAAATTGTTCAAAAAATTAAAATGACAATTTTACCCCTCTAAAAATCACTAACGGTATATTATTCATTTTATGTGAAATATAATTGAGAAGATCCTAATTATTTGACGAATTAATTTGAATTATTAATGCTTTATGATTAAAACTAAAAGAGCAATTAAACCATTTGGTTTTTCCATTAATATGTGGGTATTTTGGACTTTCACCCATCACTCTCAGGCAATCTCTTTAGTCTGATAGCTTTGGATTCCGTTTGGTGGATTGAATAAGGCCGGTCCAGCTGTGGTGGAATCCACATCATGAAAGAAAAAGAAGAAAGAATAACTACCATAAGCCCACCACCAAAAGAAGGAAAAAGAAGACAAAAAATAAAGGAAAAGGCAAACCAAACATGAAAGAAAGAAACTTCATGGGTATTGCCTTTGAAATAATATAATATTTTGTTATTATTTTGTTTAAAGCATACGCAGACTTAATCATTTCACGAAGATAAAATTTTTGAAACACTACACAATATTTATTTTGTTTTTTTTTTAAAAAATTATCTGTTCTTGTAAAACGCCAGAAAATAGTTAAAAACAAAGTTAAAATAGGGGTGCTCATTTATTGGCATGTATAAAACGCCCTCCAAAAGATTAAAATTAATCAGTGTTTTGTTAGTGCCAAAGAAAATATGAATATTTCAGTGTTTTATAAACTCTGGCATCTTCTAATTAAATATATTGTTTTATCAGGGCATGGAGCCAACCATGTTCTCTGGCCCTGGAATCATATACCAAAGTTTGTTATAAAGCGCCAGTAAAGCGATTTATAAAACGTCGTCTAAATACCATCGTTCTGTCCGAATTTATCAGTGTTTGCTAAATCTTTCAATTTAAAGACACTAATTGATGTAATTTAGAGGCAACGACCATGCTGAGGACCAGATTATATATGCAACTTATGCCGCCGATAAAATAAAAAATGCACCCATAAAATCTTACGTATTATTATATTCTTTTATATTGTTTCGTTGTGATAAGGAAAAATTATATTTTCGTGCAGAGAAATAATGCTATACTTAATTTTTTTTTTTCTTTCTAAAATTAAAGTTGATTTTAAAATAATGTATCACCTACTCATGAAATAGTAACACATAATTTGAAAACCGACAAAAAAAAACAATTAAAGTGTAGCACTTGAGGCTTGAACAAGATAATTTGCACAATTATTGATGGAGGATATGTCTGCAGAGCACCTGTAGATTGTCCATAAAATTTCTCTTTCTTTCTTGTTGTCATGTTTGTTTGCTTTCTCTTTTTCTTTCGATTAACGGCCTTATAATCATGCACGTGGATGCATGTGTGGCTGCTTTATATCAAAACTACAATAGTTTTTTTTAAAAAAATCAATGATTGAAGTTACACTACCTGAATTTACTTCATTAAGGCCAAGTTTATTAGCCGCGACATTACTATCACTACTAATAGTCGACGTTAATACAAGAAAAATATAATTATTTTAGCGTTGACTTTTTCAATTTGTGACTTTTTCAATGTTTATAGGTTTTTACTGAACAATACTATATTAATCACTCACATTTATGATCATTTTTTTTAATATAGGACTTACACTTGTATATTCATCCCTTCAAATCACCTTCTATTGCTCCTTGCCTCCAATAGCTAATCATCGCTGCTTGCCTACAACTAAATTGTATGAATGGCAGATTGCAGAGCTAGCTCTGATAGTTGTTGAGTATTACAACTCATCTCTCAAATTTTCTCTCTCAAATGATATGAATTAAAGATTGACAAATATTGGTTACTTTTTCATTTATTCAGTTTGATTTAATGACATGATGTGGCGTGGAGTCCACTACAATTGGCCACATTCAATCTATAATTAATTTCTGGCTCTGTTTGGCAAAGGCCAAAAATGACTCCATATTATTTCTTGAAAAATTCAACGTACGTCTCAATATTTTTACTTTTTATATTACATCAATCATTTTTTTACTATTATTCAAACAATAAAAATCATTACCTAGAAATTTTTTTTTAACTTTTTGATACAAAACTTTTTTTATTTTTTTCTCGTCAATCAACTTATGATGATACAGTAAAATTGCCAAAAGCCTTTTCATGCCCCTGTAGTGGACTCCACTCCATATCTCGCTAATAAATCAAAGAACAAGGAAAGCAGAAAACATTTCCTTAAGGAATAGGTCCTTATAAGTCAGGAATCCGCACTTGTTTTGAATGTGGACATGAAAGAAAGAAACTTGATGGATCAATAATTGTGCAAGTGGACATGAAAGCCGTTGTCAATGAATGAATTCTACCTTTTATTATTATTATAAACATTTCATGTTGCCGCTTAAACACACACACAAAAACAAAAAGACAGAGTAGAACACCCTTCCTCAAAGAAAAAAAGAAGGAAAAAGTTTAGGGCGATTTTCAATTCGACCTCCAATATTTCAATTTTTGCAATGCACCCCTCAAACTTTCAAATTTTTGCAATTCGATCAATTTTATTCCAAAATTCCCATATTGCTCATAATTTTATTTTTATTTTTTTTAAAAAAAATGAGGGTGCAAAACTGGCCAAATGGCCAAGAGGGGGCTATGCCACCATGAATTTTTAAAAATTTTTAATAAAAGAAAAATTAGGGGCAATATGGAAAGTTTGGGAAAAAGTTGATCAAATTGCAAAAATTTGGAAGTTTGGGGAGGTGCATTGCAAAAATTGAAACATTGGAGGTCGAATTGAAAATCGCCCCAAACTAACTATCCGTACCAAGTACCGTCCTTCGTTAGCTTCTCATGTTACTAATAAAGGCTTACTAAACTGATGTGTAGCTCATTCATTGACCACCAAAAGAAGGAAAAATAAAACAAAAAATAAAGGCAAACCAAACATGAAAGAAAGAATGAAACTTCATGGACATTGCCTTTGAAAAATAGTCTTATAACAATATAAAATTTTGTTATTATTTTGTTTAAAGCATACACAAACTTGTTAAGGCGTTGGCTGTGCTTTGATTTGATTATAATAACCCAAAATATTTCATGTTTTCACTTAAAAAAAAAAAAAAGACAGAGCAGAGCACCCTGCTTCCAAGAAAAAAACAAATGCTCAACATTTTCTTCATTTTTAAGGCCCTGTTTGATAACCCGTTTGAGTTTGTACTGTACAGTGCAATCGCACTGTACAGTACGATATGTTTGACCGCGTCTAAGTTTGAAAAACGCAGGTCAGTTATAACATTACGTTTTTACCCTTATTTTTCTGGGTTTCCTTCAGCGTGGTTTGTTCCACCTTCGTTTGTTCAACACGGTTTCGATTCAAAAAGGTCCCGCACACGATCTCCACAGTGTAGGACCTCAGACCCGGCTTTGGTTTCGGGGACGGCGAGGGCTTCGATTTCGGATCAGATGGGGTGGCATTCTCGGTAATTATAGGTGTCTCTGGGGGCGTTTGCTCCATAACCGGTAGACCCTCAAACTCGTCCTCGTCCCAGTACTCGAAGCTTGGCGGTGAGCGGGAGCTTGGAGTCGGAGTTGGATTCGGAATCGGATCCGATGGAGTGGTCTGGGTGGGTTCGGGATCAGAGTGGGTCAGTGGAGAGGATCGAAGAGAGCCGGTGTAGAGAATATTGGCATCGGAATCGATTTCTGTATCGGGATCGGCGTCTTCCGAGTCAAAGCCTTCGAAGTGAGAATCGGCGAGTACGAGGGAGCGAGAGAGATGGGAAATGAAAAGGTTGAGGAGTGAGAGGAGAGCGACGAAGTGCAAGAGAGAGGAGGGGAAGAGGAGTCGCTTAGCCATGGCTACGTAGAGAAATGAATATTGGGTGGGATCTTTTTGGCGTGAGACTTGCAGAGAAACGGAAACCATGGATTAAGAGAAAGAGAACAAGAACAAGAACAAGAGGGGTATTTCGGTGATGTTAGATTGCATTTATTAAGAAAAAGACAAAAATGAACAGTATAAACCCAAACAGTAACAAAACAAATCGGTTGTCAAACACCACCAAAGATAGAGAGACAAATATTATTAGTTTCCTTAATAGCCTATCAGAATCTTGGGAAAAATGAAACAATATTTCAATGGAACGCTCTGTTTTGGAATGTAAACCAAAAACAGCTAGAAGTAGCAAATTTGAAATAGTAATTAGGAGAGAATAGAGATGGCTTTGGATTCGTTTGGTGGATTGAATGTGGTGGACTCCACGCCCCATCATCTCATTCAATGAATCAAAGGAAAGTGATTTAACACTTTCATCATTTCACACCCATCTCCCTAAATAAATCAAAGAAATCAAAGAAAAAGGAAAGCAGGAAACATTCAACATGATAAATTTATATTCGTTTTAGTGTTAACTTTAGAAAGATGAAAGGAAAGGAAGTCATAATATTCTAGTTTTGATATAAAGCATCACACATCCACATGATAATAAGGCCCTATGACCTAAAGAAAAAGAGAAAGCAAACCAAACATGAAAAAAAAAAAGAAAAAGAAAAAAAACAGAAAAAGAAAAAGAATAAGGAGGAAATTTAATGGGTATTGCCTTTAAAAATGAAAGATGGCGATCTACAACCGACATAGCCTCAATCAAGAATTTTATAAGTAGACGTCAAAGTCTTACATTATGTAACACCTTAATTTCATATTGAGAAGATAAGGAGAAGCTCACATTGAGTGGGTAGTTTATAAAAGATAATTTATGTGGCCAACATTTTTCCCGGTAATGTTACACATTATAGATCTTTTTTCAATGATTTTCCTTTTGTAGGGCAGTTTGACTTAAAATGCCATGTAATAAGAACACATAATCGTTGTAGTCCTGTAGATATAGAGCTGGAACAAGGAAATATTTTCATTATACTAGGAATTTAGTCCAAATAAATGAACACGTGTAACATGTTGATGTTTTTAATAATAGGTATCGGGTGTAAAAATCAGTGATGTGGTGTACTGGGGCATTCGAGGAACATCAGCAACACAGATTGCAATAAAAATTGATTGTAGTTCCAAGAATCCTTGCACTGCGATTCGACTCGGAAACGTGAATTTTTTGACTTGACCGAAGGATTATATCCATGTGAATTATATACCCTATCTCTATAAATACGAAAGATTATAAGAAGTACAAAGTTTTCATGCTGTCACTTAAACACATACATAAAAAGGAGAGAAACATATGTTATGAATAGAGAGAAAAAGTGCTCAACCTTTAATTTTCTTTATTTTTAAGATAAAAGGAGACAAATATTAGAGTTTTCTTCAAAATCCAGATGGCTCCTTGATGATGAAACTGTTGAAGAGTATCAAATTCTTTGGACAATGAATCAATACTCCAATGGAAATCTCTGTTTTGGTATCTAAAGCAAAACAGCCAGATACTCTTGTCAAAATAATTTCTCATATGAATATAGGAAACAAAAGAGAGAAACTCTCTCAAGCATTCTTATTCATAAAGCTGATCGAACAACAATGACATCTAGGCGATCAAGCTGGTCTTGTTGTGCTTAAATAAACACTAAAAGTAAAATTACAGAAATAGTCTTTATTAAAAACTGTTAGCAACTTCACTCGAGCCATTGTTGTGCAGGAATCGTACGAATTTTCTGTCTTATGATTAGTCACATTCTTGCTTGAGCCAAGGTCGAGCAGAGGTTACACATGATTTGTATCCAGCAAAATCCTACAACTAAATTATATGAATGGCAGATTGCAGAGCTAGCTCTTATAGTTGGTTGAGTAGTACAACTCACCTCTCAAATTTTCTCTTTCAAATGATATGAATTAAAGATTGACAAATATTGGTTACTTTTTCATTTATTCAAATTGATTTAATGACATGATGTGGCATGGAGTTCACACAGTTGGCCACATTCAATCCACAATTAATTCCAAGCTCTGTAATTGGCAAAGGCCAAAAATGACTCCATATTATTTCTCAAAAAAATCAACATACATCTCAGCATTCTTATTTTTATATTACATCAATCATTTTTTTACAATTATTCAAACAAAAAAAATCATTATGTACAAAACATTTTTTTTACTTTTTTATGCCAAACATTCTTTTTTTTTTTCTTCACATTAATCAATTTATAATACAGTAAAAATGCCAAAAGCCTTTGCATACCCTTGTAGTGGACTCCACTCCATCTCACTAATAAATCAAAGAACAAGGAAAGCAGTAAACATTTCTTTAAGGAATGGGTCCTTAAGTCAGGAATCCAAACTTGTTTCGAATGTGGACATGAAAGCCAAACATGAAAGAAAGAAAGAAAGAAAGTTGATGGATCAATAATTGTGCAAGTGGACATGAAAGCCGTTGTCAATGAATGAACTACCTTTTATTATTATTATTATTATTATCTCTTATAACAGTAGAAAATTTGTTATTATTTAATCTAATTATAAGAACCCAAAACATTTCATGTTGTACTCAAACACACACACACAACAACAACAACAACAACAACAACAACAACAACAGCGACAACAATAAAATGAACTCCCTTCCTCAAAGAAAAAAAGAGCACTACCTTTTCTTCATTTTTAAGATAAAGAGAGAAATATTATGTCTTTTAGTGAGCCAATGATTTTTAGCACAACAATGATATATTAACCGGTCACACTTTTTATATATTTCTAATATAAGACTTTATCCTTTTAGACACTTACACATTATACTTAACATATTATTAGTTTCCTTGGTAGCCTACAAGAATCTTAGGGATAATGAAACAGTATTTCAATGAAACACTCTGTTTTTAGCTTATGTCAAATAGTAATTAGGAATGTGGGCAATTGAATGTGGATTCCCTATGTCTTCGGATTCCTTTGGTGAATTGAATGTGGGCAATTGTGGTGGACTCCACGCCCCATCATCTCATTTGTTGAATCAAAGGAATAAAAGACAAGAGGAAACTAATATTTGAAAGGTGACTTTCACTCCGCTAGCAGCTAGTCATGTCATGATTTAGTCTTTCAGATCAAGCTGTGTTTTCTACCATTTTATGACCCTCTCTACCCCAAAAGGATCCTCTCCATTTGAAAGTAAAGGGAGAGGAACCGGTTAGGCAAAACAAGAGGATAAAATAGTCTAAAAATAATTGAAAAGACCATTTTGCCCTCCTATATTGTCCTAACCTAGCAACCACGCCAACCCTGTGTGCCCGAGCATTGGCTCCTAACATTTTATAAATATTTTCTATTAAACTTCAAATTCTCACCATAGTCTTATTATTGTAGTTTTGATATAAAGTGGTTCTCTAAATTTGATAAATTAAATTTTTCTTCTTAAATTTAGCTTTTGATATAAAGTATCCCATGCAATAATAAGGATGTTAATTGCCCTATCACAGAAAGAAAAAGAGAAAGCAAACGCTGAAAAGTTTTAGAACTTGTATATTCAAAAGTTTGCATTTTACAGTACAAGACAGTAGTATATATATACAAGACTTGACCTATCGCAGCACCAACTTAACCAAATATAGAATCACAGAACAGAATCAATATATTAGAAGCAAATGTTCTAACATATTTCCTTGTTATGCAAGTCATCCAATGGTTGTGCTTCTTTCCTTCTAAAATAGGTCAGACTTGATGTTGTATGATTGTGAAATGGATCTCCGCATGCTGTAATGAGTGATCGTGAGAGATACTGGATCTTTCCATATTGGTTCTAAGGGTTAACGCAGTTGCTGATCTAGTTGGCATGTGTCTGCGCTCAAGCGCATTGGACTTGTGCTATATCCTTCGCGGGCCTGCATGTTTGAGCTTGAGCACACAGGACTTGCGCTCGAACCCTTTTGGGCTTGATATACTTTAACAAACGCAACATGAAAAAAAAAAAAAAAAAAAAAAAAAAAAATTCATGGGTATTGCCTTTGAAAATGAGAGACAACAATTTAGAAGTGCACAACCAACATATCCTCAATCAATAATTTTGTAAGTGGACGTCAAAGTCTTTATGTATGGATGGATCATGGATGGATGAATTAAATTATATAACACCCCGATCTCTCCAATCGCATATTGAGAAGATAAGGAGTATCTTACATAAAATGGGTAGTTTATAAAGATATTTTATGTGGCTAATGGTTTTTCCTGTAATGTATCTTTGGTCAATAATTTTTCCTTTGTTGACATTTAATAAGAACACATAATCGTGGGAGATATAGAGCTGGAACAAGGAAAGTATTTTAATTATAGTAGGAGTTTTATTTGTCAAAGAAAAAAAAAAATTACATCTTCAAGAGATGATGTCTTAGGGGCTTAGGAGTCCTTGCCTGAGTCCTTCCTTGAGTTGTTTTGCATTAGAAGTCCATCATATTTTAGGGGTTATAAGTTGGTTGTCCGTCTATTTAATCCAAATCCTTGAATAAATTTCTAACACCAAGTTTCAGTTTGGTTGGAGGAAAACCAATGAAATCGTAAAGTCCAACCAAGGCAAATTTGATCACTTACACGTTGTCCAATTCTGTTTCACTCGGCCAATCAGTCACTGCATGGAAATATACAAATTTATTACCTCCCATAAGCAATTTTCATTTCCAACAATCAAAATGTTAAAAAGATAAGTTCCTAAGAGCAATTTTCTATCACTTGATTTCCTAAGAGAATTTGTTAAATGTACAAAGGTATATCAAGTATGTTCTGCTGCTACTGATAGTTCAGATGCATCCTGAAGAGCATGATTATGTATGGCTCAGGGGAATGAATAGTTCAGAGGAATGAGGAAAAATCTCATGAAATAAAAGAGGAAAATAATTTTTTCATGTACTCCAAACAAGATGAAAAATACATATATACATCAATCCCCTATCTCTATGAATACGAAGGATTATAAGAACTAAAAAACTAGAAACATATGTTATGAACAGAGAGAAAATGCCCTGCCTCGAAGAAGAAATTGCTCAAGCTTTTCTTGATTTTTAAGATAAAAAGAGACAAATGTTAATATAGTTTTCTTCAAATCCAGATGCCTCCTTGATGATGAAACCCTTGACGAGTATCAAATTCTTTGGACAAAGAAACCATACTTCAATGGAACATTCTGTTTTAGCTATCTCAGCAAAAGAAAGCTTAGGACTAAACTATCCATTATTCTCGTTCATAGGGTCATAACAAACAACTTTTAAGTTGTAAGTACTAAGAGTTGCTTCTATATGGAGTGTGGCATGTGGGAAGTTGAATCTGAAAACACTACATCAAACAACCCTTTTATAAAGCCAAGAATATGAAAATAAGAAACAAAAGAGAAACTCTCTCTCAAGTATTCTTATTCACAAAACTGAACTACAATAACAACTAGGCGGTCAAGCCAGTCTCATTGTGCTTGAAAAGAATTTAAGGTTCAAAGCGGAAAGTAGAACTACAAAATAGTCTTTACTAAAACTATCACAATTTCACTTGAGCCAATGTTGTGCGAGGGCCGTATGAATTTTCTGTCCTATGATTAGTCACATTCTTGCTCAAGCCAAGGTCAAGCAGAGGTTACACATGATTTGTCTCTTCCTTCACTCAAGATCCTCCATGAGCGCATTTGCAAGTTGGGCTGCAATACTTCTCCATTTTTAAGAAATTTTCGGGGTACTCCCAACACTTGAGACCCAATAATTCAACATGCGGGAACTGACTTGCAGCACCAATAATTCAATACGGTAATGTTTCTCTTACTGATAACCTGCAATTCAAAAAGATATACATATAAATCTTAAGTTCTTCGCACTCTCAAACACCAATCAGAATGTGGAAAAATGCGTACCTCATCTTGGTCATGGTCTAATAAAACCAAATTTTTGTCCATATTGATTCAGCTTCATCAGCCGATGGTATGACGTAGTTTCTCAGTACTCCTACACTAGTAAATGTACATATTAATCTCAAGTTGTTTGATCTGCCAAACCACAAACAGAATGTGGGAAAAACATGTACCTCATCTTGGTCTAATAAATCCACATTTTGTCCATATTGATTCAGCTTCATCAGCCGCTGGCAGCACATGGTTGCATATAAACAAGGAGACATCGCCCCATATATTCGTTTTGCAAAGCCAATTAAGCTATCATAACTCCAAGAAAGCAAACAGGGCGGTAGAACTGCAAACAGGGAAAAGTACACGTAATTTGGTATCTAAACAAACAAACTGGAAATGCAAACAGGGAAAAGTACATAGGACTTGAAAAGTCATGACGTGAACTGAATAAACTACCTGGTAACAGAAATTAATTGTGCAACGACAAAAATTTCTGCTGAAATTATGGCCTATGGAAGCATTAAGATCAACAATGATTAAAAATCTGTCAAGTTGACAATGTAAATTTAAAGTTAATAAGACAAAAAATAAATAACAAGGATAAAAATTCAATCACAAAACGTATAATGACAAGGAGTAATCACTAGAACCTTACACGCTTGTTGACCTCCTGATGAAAGTGATCTAAGTTTGACTTTTCCTGCACAATAGAGAAAAGAATAGGATCGAAGAGACTGGGGGTGAGCCGGCGGGGACACTCCGATGCCTAAGTCAGTGTATGCTTTTGAGATAATGAGGAAACAACAGAAGCTTTAAGAGTGCTAGAGTTGCGTTACCCGAACATGTGGAGGTGACTTGCATTATATAGGCATTGAGTGATTGTTCCCTTGTCAATGACTGACTCTTCCCTGATTTTCTGCGAGGCAGTTTGTTATCAGGGATTTGGGTAGTTATCCATATCAAGATCTAACGAGATCAAGATAGGATTTGGTTGTTATAGCGTCTTAAATTTTGAATGCTTGTAGATAATATATCTGATCTCGCATTTTTAGGTACTTGGCGTTTGAATGGGACGGATAAGATAGGATCTTTGAATTTAATCTCCTGATCCTTAGCTTTTCGGGCTTCGGAAGCCTTAAGCTTAAAGTATTGATGGTATATGGTGATCGAGGTCCGAGGCGGTTCTCGGATGATCGAGGCCTGAGGCCTTCTTGCCTGTTCGAGGCGTTCTCGGGTGCTCGAGGCCTGCCTGGGCTCTCGAGGCTCGAGACGCTCTTGGGCTCTCGAGCCTTGAGATGCTCTTGGGCTTTGAGAACATGGGCCTTCATTGGGCCCAGTACAGGTCAGAATGGTCCTGCGGGGTTGATTCATGACCCAACAAGTTTCAATTACAGAATGCTAAGATGGCATACAATCATCAAGTATAGCTTATCTATTTTTTAACCTTTTTTAAGATTCATATTCAAAAAAAGTTTTAAGTCCAGAAGTAAATAAAGGAGCATCCATGGTATGAAAAAATTTAACCCAACTTGTGTCTACTAAACAGTGATCAATCAATTAGGAGAATAAGAAATATTGCCCATTTCTTTTAGTAGACGACATGACAAGAAGATATATAGATAAAAAATGGTTGCAAAGAAAAGTTAATCTTCCCAATCTTGCACTGCACACCTTTTTTATCATGAAAAGCCCCTTCACATCCATCACAGCACAAAAGATCCCCTCCATCTTCACAATTTACAACCTTTTCACAGGGAATATAAACATCATGGAGAGACACTCTGTTAGGTGTAAGCTGCACACACACACACACACACAAAAAAAAGGGTCCAACTTACATTAAGAGAGAAACTTAAGTGGAATTTTGAAATTCCTTTCCAGACTTTGGGTGGACCTGGTCCACAGAGGTCTTGCCAACTGATTTTGGACATTAATTGCAGGACCAGCATGAGTTTCTGACTCTGAGCGGCTCACCTGCTCACTAAATGTAAAAAAAATCAATCTCAAGAAAAAATTAATTAGGTGGTGAAGTGGTGAAGTGGTGAAGTGGGGTGGAGCATTCTGTTTTATCAAATATAGCAACAAAGCATATTAAAACAGAGAGGGCAAATCGTATAAGAGTAATTAGGTGGTTGAAAAGTGCACTTACCAGAATTGGGCACCCTTGCTAGACAGACTTTTCGCTTATTCAATCAACTCGCCATCAATCTTGCACCATTCCTTTCCTTTTTTACTTTGCAACTTTTTCTCCAACAAAGGACAATTGCAGATTGATAGAATAGAAAGGGAGGGAGGCAGCCCCTGTTCTGGCATACAATTGAGCTTAGGGCAGTTCCAGATACACAATTCTTCAAGAGCATTGAGTTGTTGAAACATTGAATGCTACATTTGTTATTTATCCAATTATGATTTTCACTGCCATACTATAGAGTGAATACTTGGGAATGAATACTCCTCCTCTGTTTTATCAAAGATAGGAATCAAAGAAAGCTAAAACAAAGAGGGTAAATATGTTGATGAATTAGTATGTTGAAAATTTATGTACCTAACTGTAAAAGCTGATGTACCGAAAATTGGGACTCTACCTGGACTATTAGCTTATTCACTCGACGTGAGAAATCTTAGGCCATCCTTTTTTCCTCTTTTCCTCTTTTACATTGCCATTGTTTCTTCAACAAAGGACATTCCCATATCTGAAGAATAGAAAGGGAGCAACCCCTATTCAACAATGGATCACCATATGGTAATGCTTCTTCTACTTACTAAGCTGCAACAACCAAAAAAAAAAATGTAAATATTAATCTCAACTTCTTAGATCTCCCAAACCCCAAACAGAAAGTGGGAAAAACTTGTACCTCACCATGGTCTAATAAAATCAAATTTTGTCCATATTGATTCAGCTTCATCAGCCTTTGGTGGCGCATGGTTTTGAATGCAAGTAAGCAAGGACTGAAAGTAATCCTACACTAACAGCATTCATCAATTTAGAATAGGTGCCACCATCCAAAAAAGAAAAAAGAAAAGGCATCCCATCAATGGATGAAAATTACTTGCCCATGATAATTAATGTTTGTTTCTACTAGAGGGAGCTCTACCACTTCTTGCCCAAATATTATTGAACATTTCAGTTGAGACAACTGATTGGCTGCATCATCACCTTTTTTAATTGCTAAGTTACACACGCAACCGGTGGAGCTTGAACCTATGACCTCACCCTCCACCTTGCTACAAAGAGAGGAAGTATCATTTGAGATAAAGTTCATTGGTAACTAGCAACATTATCAAGTATGTATTACATGAAAATGCATTGATACTACGTGAGAATATGCATCTATTGTACCCTGCACAATTAATGATGTAATGGGTTATCTTATTGTCGAAACTAACTTCATATGATTTGATCTTGCAGATGCTTACTATAATGGAAATCAATTTTTAAAGAATATTATATATATATTGTAGTTTTGATATAAATTAACCAGGCCGGCCGGGCGTTAATGGCCTACCTACCACCGAAAGAAAGAGGAAACGAACAAATCACAAAAAGAAAGAGAAAACTTGAAAGAAGGAGAAAAATATATAGAAGTGCTCAACCGACATATCTTCGATCAATAAAATTGTAGTGCAAGTAGACATGAAAGTCGTTATGAATATTGGAAGAACACTACCAAATACCAATTAATGATCTCTCCAGCAATAATTTTTCTTTGGTTAGTTAGGCGGTTTGACTTAAAATACAATGTAATAAGACCAAATAATCATGCGAGATATATGTTGTGACAAGATAATTTTTCCATATCGCAATGAAGAATAAAAGAATATAATAAAATAACTCAATCAGACAAGATATTAAGATTTACATAATTTGGCATAATAAGTTTACATCAATTCACAGAGGGTGACGACTAAGAGACAATTTCACTATAAAAAATTAGTGTACAAATAGTAACAGGAAAAAAAAAACCATTCGAAACTCAAAGGCCCATTACACTTAAAACTGACTTTCACACACAAAATAGAATTTTGACAAAAGTGAAATCTCTTTAATTCTCTGTACGAGGGATGCATGAAGTTTCTGTGCTATGATCATTAGTCACATTCTTGCTCATGCAAGGTGAGTAAAAGTTACACATGATTTGCTCCAGCATAATGGAAAATTCCCACTCCAAAATCCTTCTTCCTTCACTCAAGATCTGTCAATTTGGGTTTAATTCTGCTAACAAGATCCTCCATGAGGCCATTCGCAAGTTGGGGCTGCATTACTTCTCCATTTTCACAAAAATTTTGTGGTACTTGCAACACTACCTGAGCACCAACAATCAAACATGACTTCTAGCAATGTTCTTCCCCGGAAGATCACCATATGGTAATGGTTATTGCACTTATTAAGCTGTAACAACAACAAAAAAATGTACATATTAATCTCAAGTTCTTTGATCTGCCAAGTCCCAAACATAATGTGGGAAAAGCATGTACCTCATCTTTGTCTAATAAATCCACATTTTGTCCATATTGATTCCGCGTCATCAGCCGCTGGCAGAACATGGTTTCTCCATGCATGTAAACAAGGATACTAATAGACGTTCATCAATTTAGAATGGGTGCCACCATCCAAAAAATTGAAGGCCAGAAGTAAATAATGAAGCATGTATGGTATAGAAACTATTGATTGTAGGAATAATGATTATAGAACTCACATAATGCACATCCACTAAAGTCAAAATCTGGAGTTTTGATAGTAAGAATGCATCGCTTGGTTATCTGTTCTTCAGGATCAAGTCCAGCATCCCTTCCAGCTTCCACAACATGATCAATGATGGGGAAATGATCAAAGTACAAGTATCCAAATGATCTAATAAGTGAACAAAGAAAGATAAATATAATAAAAAACGGAGAGCAAGAGAAATCAAATGCAAGTCAGAGAGAGATAATGGGAGAGGAAGTGAATAGGGATTATAAATGTAAAACAGAATAGAGATAATGGGAGGCTCTCAATGCAAGAAAACAACATTCACCAATTCAGAAAATGGTCCCACCATCCAAAAAGAAATCCTTGATACATTTTGATCTTCTAGATGCTTGCTATAATGGAAAATCACAAGTATTTCTAACATACCAATTGAGAATCACCCACATGGAAAATGGTATTTTTACATACAAAAGCCACTTCTGTTTTGGCAATAGAACTGCAAGATATAATTTGGCATGAAAAACACCTCACTATTTGAAATTAATAAGACAACAAATAAACACCCAGAAACACCATCTAGAAAAAGAGTTCAAAAAATAAAAAATAAAATTGTTGATACACAAAAACAAGCAAATATGGCCTTAAGACAACATACAAGCATCAGATATTGCTACGATTTAGTCCTAGATGCATAGGAACATTTTCTCTTTGAATTCACACACAAAAAGGTTCAAGCCAGAAGAAAATAATGAAGCATCAAATATCTACAAACTTTAATGGAAAGCATAGAACTTGGATAATGCACGTCCACCAAAGTCAACCTCTGTTCTATAGGATCAACTACAGCAATCCTTCCAGATGCCACAACATTAGCATCACACTCTATAAGTTCTTTTTTCCTTTTGGAACACATTCTTGCAATATCTACAGTACCCTAGGGGGAAAATTTGGATGAGGCCAGAAATCACTCTGCAAATGGCCAAAATACCTAGCATCATAAATGCAACTAAAGCCAAATTTGAGAAGGTACATAAGCATAAGACAATACACAAAATTTGAAATGCGTTTACGCTTTACTAGATTCAGTTTATACTTTATAGTTAATACATGAAAACCCATGGTAGTATAAACCAAATGGGATTGATGTTGTGCCTTTCCAACAACTACTTTCCAGACTCATTGACTTTAGGTGCTGAATGAGAAACCCAAAGATACAGTAAAAGTGGTAGAGACATGGAAAAAGCAGAAGAGTGGACAATAATTATTCTATACTGAGTCCTCAATAATTTGCACTCAACTGCTCAGTTCTGGCATAGTGAAGTAAATGAAGAATTAACCAGTGGACAGAGCATTCTGTTTTGGAGAAATGCTCACTCTTTGACATGACAGTAAAAATAACCATTGAATGCTACATGTACATTCATTTGTTATTTATTCAATTATGATTTTTACTGCCACATTATAGAGTGAGTACTTGAGAGTATGTCAACACTCCTCTTCTGTTTTATCAAAGATTGGAATCAAAGAAACCTAAAACAAAGAGGGTAAATATATTGATGAATTAGTATGTTGAAAATTTATGAACCTAACTGTAAAAGCTGATATTGTACCGAAAATTGGGGACTCGGGCAAGACTTTTAGCTTATTTAATCAGTTTGTCATCAATCCATGTCTGTTTGGCGTGAGCAATCTTCTGCCATTCTATTATGGCATGTAGAATACATAGGGACTCCTTTTACTCTAGCACCAGCTATTTGAGACTCCTTTAACTCCACACTTGATTTACATAGTGGTATCGAATTCCCATTGTTAGCTTTAGGAAGATGATCTGTAAGCCATTAAACAGATAAAACATCATGTAATGCAAAACTAACAACTTCTCGGTCAATCAGAATCAAAGTTTATGGGAAAGATTATATTTTGAACAATTTGATTATGAATGAGAAACCATTGAAGATACAGAGCAAACTGTGAAGTTTTGCAATAAAAATCAACCAAACGTAATGATGAAATGAATCAAATAAATATGCAGAAAAACTAGGTGTACAAGGCCGATCATTCACTTACTTATCTATCTTTCTATTCTCACAAAAATTTAAAACCAAAAAAAGGAATTTACAATGCAAGTTTGCATGCTCTTGTGACAAATTTAACATAGAACTCTTCTTAAGAGAACAATACCTAGAACTTATATCCAAAAACATTCACTACTTTCTTCCAACTACCCTTTCTTTCAAGTAGCTTCAGGCTACATATAGTTGAAATTGTATCTATTGCTAGATCTAAAGCCAATTCAACGGTTACAAAGTAGAATAAGAGTAGATTAAGTTATTAATAATATTCCAGGGTATGTCATAAGCAAAGATTTCTCTATCTTTGGTGTTGTGACAAATGTAAATCCAAGATCACTAAAGAAATAGAAAATGCAGAATAGAAAAAACAGCACAGCCACACAAAGACACCAAGATTTAAGTGGTTCGGCAAAATATGCCTACATCCACTGGCGGAGACAATCCAGGAGAATTTCACTATCAAAAGGTGGAGTACAAAGTGTGGTACAAATAAAACCACTCAAACCCAAAAGCCCCAATACACCCAATCTCACAAATACACAAAAGAGAATTAAAATACAAAAGAGAAAATATTCTCTAAAATTCTCTAAGCATAAAAGCACTACAAAAGTGAGATCAAACCGATGTAAAATGGGTGTATGAATCTCTGCAACAAAGTCTCTCTTCTTCCTCAAACGGAGCTGCTCTCTGTCTCTATTCTTCTCCCTGTTTCTAGCAAAATAGCCGAATGGCTATATTAGTTCAAAGGCCAAGCTTCTTCTAGAAGCCAAGTTAAAAGCTGCTGCCTTCCTTTTATTAATGGCCGGATGAATGTCTCTCAACCAACAAGGGTAGGTGACAAAGCTTCTAGAAAAACTTAATGAAAGAGAGATATAGTCATGCGTGTGAGAGAAACACAAATCAGAAAATTTGGGGGGCCCACGGTAAGACTTGTGAAAAACAAGTCATAACTCTACATTTGGAAGGAACTTCTGAAACACAAGAGAAACCATGATTATTACTCATGGGGTTCACCATACCTCAAAGCTCGCAAAAGCTTGAAAGTTGATGACAATGGCGATGATGATCCATTGTATATCCTTGTTAGTACCAAGCCCAACTCCTTCCCTCCATCTGGCAAGAGGATCAGTTTCCCACATCACATGTACCTGCAAAATATACCCAAAAGGTGAAGTAAAAGGCAAGTAGAGTGTCCCCCTATTTGTGTGCTCAGAAAACAGATGGAAAGAAAAAAAACAGCACCCTAGAAATTAAAGATATATTGATGAATACTCCTCTTTCTGTTTTATCAAAGATAGGAATCAAAGAAACCTAAAGCAGAGAGGGTAAATATATTGATGAATTAGTATGTTGAAAATGTATGTACCTAACTGTAGAAGCTGATGATGTGCCGAAAATTGAGACTCTTCCTGGACTTTTAGCTTATTCAATCGACGTGAGCAATCTTAGGCCATCCTTTTTTCCTCTTTTCCTCTTTTACGTTGCCACTGTTTCTTCAACAAAGGACATTCCCATATCCGAAGAATAGATAGGGAGACCAGCGACCCCTATTCAACAAAGGATCACCATATGGTAATACTTCTACTTATTAAGCTACAACTCAAAAAAAAATGTACATATTAATCTCAACTTCTTTGTTCTCCCAAACCCCAAACAGAATGTGGGAAAAACTTGTACCTCACCTTGGTCTAATAAAACCGAATTTTGTCCATATTGATTCAGCTTCATCAGCCGTTGGCAGCACATGGTTTTGAATGCAAGTAAACAAGGACTGAAAGTAATACTACACTAACAGCATTCATCAATTTAGAATAGGTGCCAACATCCAAAAAAAAAAAAAAAAAGCATCCCATGAATGGATGAAAATTACCTGCCCATGATAACTAGTGTTTGTTGCTACTAGAGGGAGCTCTACCACTTCCTGCCCAAATATTATTGAACATTTCAGTTGAGACAATTGATTGGTTGCATCATCGCCTTTTTTAATTGCTAACTTACACACACAACCGGTGGAGCTTGAACCTACAACCTCACCCTCCACCTTGCTACGAAGAGAGGAAATATCATTTGAGCTAAAGTTCATTGGTAACTAGCTGCATTACCAGGTATGTAATACATGAAAATGTATTGATACTATGTGAGAATAGCAACTGTTGTACCCTGTACAATTAATGATGTAACGAGTTATCTCATTGTCGAAACTAACTTCATATGATTTGATCTTGCAGATGCTTACTATAAAGGAAATCAATTATTATTTTTTTTACATGTAATGTAAAATCACTTGTATACTAGCATATATAGAAATTAACAATCTGTCACTTGAAAAATGGCAACATACTTTGAAAGCAACTATCTAGTTTCATATGAAGAGGCCAATTCCAATTCAGAACTCACCATCTTATATCAATGTTAGACTTCTTACATCATTCAAAAGTGCTTCTAAATTGAAAAATGTGTTAGTGGTGGGGCCACATCTTAAATTGGTGAAGTTGGGGACTCTTGCAAGCGAAAGAGCAAAAGGTACCAGTCTCAGGAGGTATTGCTTGATTTTGAGTTTCAAGAAGTGTTTCATATCTTAGTAATTCCGCCTGAAACTCATCAAAGGAAAGCGATTTTTCTTGAACAGCAAATGAAAAGTCTACTGACTATGAAGTACCTGTTAACATAAAATAATTGTACAAGGACCAAAATTTTTCTGCTGAAATTTTGGCCTATGGAAGCATCAAGATCAACAACGATTGAAAATCTGTCAACCACCCAAATGATTTGAAACACTTATATATGATGCCCAATCAGCATGAGTTTCTAACTCTGACTGGCTCACTTGCTTAGTAAATGTAAATAAAATCAATCTCAAGCTGTAACAAATTTACCTCACTGTTGCAGCAAGCACAAGAGACGAGACCAGCAATTTCTGCCCACAACATAATATCACTACTCAGAAAAGAAAATCCAACATATCAGTACTCAGTTGCATCAAATTCCCATTGTCAGTTTCAGGCAGATGTCCTGTAATTCATTAAACAGCCAAAACGTCACATTTTCTTTATTTAAACAAAAACAAAGAACTTATATATGCTGATGAACTTTATAACATAACAAACAAGATGCAAAACAAACCTCTGCAATTCAGAATGATGCGGTAGATTTCTTTGAAGAGGAACAACCATAGAATTTCAGACAAACTCTTATAGCAGTCCAACGAAGCATTTACACATGCATTCATGACTGTACAAAGAATGGTCTCCTTCTCTAGGAAAATATATGCTAGTAAATAGTTTTTGCACTTTCCACATGCAGCTCGAACAACACATAACAACCTACAGCAAACATAAAAACACCTCCTCTGCATTTGCCACAAACAATCTAATGGGTCTTCTACAACTCCTCTGTATTTGCCACAAAAACCACAATATCCCACTACTTTCAATCACACATTGCAGCCCGGTTTCTCCAAGGACTCTAGCCTACAAAACAAAGAGACATAATCAATATTCATATATATATGTGTGTGTGTGTGTGTGTGTGTGAAC
Source organism: Carpinus fangiana (assembly GCA_006937295.1). NCBI lineage: Eukaryota > Viridiplantae > Streptophyta > Magnoliopsida > Fagales > Betulaceae > Carpinus > Carpinus fangiana. The sequence goes on from CM017324.1 coordinate 20,698,707, forward strand.
TACTGATAAAGAAAACAATCACCATTAAAAAAATTACCCGCACCTCTTAGTCAATAGAAAACGTTGCCATCTAAAACCAGCTTCAGTTTCTCATTTCAATATTTGATAATTGAAGGTATCAAAAATAGCACTAGCTTCCAATTGGTTCAATGCCGGCTAGATATCATCAAAACTGCCATTGTTTACCATAAATCAAGTGAGTCACTTTAACAATGATCAAGCAATAGTCACAAGAAAATCCTTTTCTATCATTGATTACCTTTTTCCTTATAGCTGCTTTGAGGAGAAAAGGTATTGAATGGTAATTCAAAGTGTACACTTCCAAGAAAAGAAAAAGAAACCAAAATTTCCCCGTTTTGTTGATTTTGTAGCACACTTTTACAAGGTTCATAGGTTCCCACTGAACTTTTAGTACCTATTCATGCATAACAGATTGAAGTGGAAAACCTACACAAACGTGCAAATAAAGATAACTTAGTTTATCGTAGAGGTAAATGTCTGAATCCAATCAAACAATTAATGCAAGTGCTAAGCTGGTTTCTAATCAGCTACAGATGTTTTTTGACAGAAATAAAAGCATGCATTAAAAAATAGCAAACTAGGCTTCATCTGTTTCCAAGTACCCATTCATGAATCTTTTAAAGTAAATTCAACTTAATTTGCATTATTAGATGACTTTCTTTTCACGTAGATAATTTTTAATAGTTATGAATCTCGCCAACACAGGACAACCGCACAACATGTTTGTATGCTTAATCGGTACCAAGGTTTAGGGGAAATGGATTTGAAGTTATAGTTCATTTGTTTCTATGCAAAAATGGAAGTAGTCGGTTTCTGCTTCAAATCAGATTAGGAAATAGTTCATTTTGAAGGGTTTGATTATGTATGAGCAACCAAAAAAAAAAAAAAAAATAGAGCAAACCGAGAAGAATTAATCAAATATGCGAAAGAATATATCGTTCAAGTGGTGAAATGGGTGGAGCATTCTGTTTTATCAAAGATAGCAACTAAGCATATTAAAACCATATAAGACAAATTAGGTTGTTGAAAAGTGCACGTACCAAAATTGGGGACTATACAGACTTTTCGCTTATTCCTCATATTTGTCATCAATCTGTATCTGTTCGAGGTGAGCAATCTTGCGCCATTCTTTTCCTTTTTTACTTTGTAACTTTTTATTCAACAAAGGACATTCTTCGATTTCTAGAATAGAAAGGGAGGGAGGTAGCCCCTGTTCCGGCATACAATTGAGCTTAGGGCATTGATAGATACTCAATCTTTTAAGTGCATTTAGGTGTTGAAGCCCTTTATTGTCCAAAGATTTCAAATTTGGAAAGAACCATATTCCAAGGAAGGTCACACTGGTGGGCAGCAACTGCTCCTCTGGGAAAGACTCCACATCTTCAGATTTACCATAGATTATAATATCTGTAAGAAAAGGGAGGTTCTGCAAACCCCCTCCCATAAGAAAAGGGATCCTAATTGCTTTCAGATTGGATGGCAACCCCCCTTCAGGAAACGACTCAACTTTTGGACAATCTTCTATTAGGAAAAAATCAAGAGACGGAAGGAGTATGTGCATTTTGTCAGGAAGTGATCTCAAACTGCCACAACCCGAAACCCAAAACCTTGTGAGTTTGGGGGCACGCAATCCTCCCTTTGGGAAAGAAACAAAATTATTGCAATAATGGATTGCAATCTCCATGGTGACTAAATCATGTTCATAATTTTCTGGAACTGTAAGAGATTCCAAATTGCTACACCACCAGATATTGATGTTCATAAGATTTGGGAATAAATCTAATGGAATGGACTTCACAGAATCACAATGCTTCAACCGCATTTTTTCAAGGGATGAATAGTCAAATTTTGTTGGGAGCTCTAACTTCCTACACCAATAAATCTCAAGGGATTTTAATGTAGATGGAAGACCATCCTTAGGAAGGGACACAAGTGAGGAACACCTATAGATCGCCAACTCTTGAAGACCGCCGTTGGAGTCTATCATTCCCTTGGGTAGGAACTCTAGTGTATCAAATCCTCCAATGCTGAGCTTCTGCATTCCAGGTGGCCATTCGTTTAACAAAAGCCCATTACAATCATGCAGCCTCAAATTACGTAAAGCAGGAGTCCTTGGGAGTGGAGCCACCAGTTGCGGACAATTATAAATATTAAGTATGGCCAAAGAAGTTAGATGGACCGGCAACCCTCCGGTTAGCTTAGGGCAGTTCATAATCTCTAGCTCTTCAAGTTTAGGAAAACCTACACCCTCATTTTCGTCACCAAAATAATTCCATTCCCCCCACTTCCACATATTCTCGAACTTGAGAAATTTGAGGGCGCCAAATGGCTTAGACGAAGAAGAGCCGCTACCAAAAAACTCACGACCCACTATAACAACTTCACTAAACCCAACAACATAGAGTTTCTGCAGAGAGTGTAGCTGCCCAAGGGGTGGCAAATTGTTGCAATACTTACAATTTTGCAGCTCAATAGATGCTACATTAGAGAATGAAGGATGCCCTACCCAATCTGAAAAACTTTTACCACCGTAGTATCTAATAGTGAGGCTTTTCAAGCTTGTATGGGGCAGGAGATTATCAAGTACACTTCTCTGACTTTCCGAAAAATTAGTATCAGCATTCCATTCCAATACCAATTCTTTGAGCTCCTTTTTATCCCTCAAGTTTGCATTCAGAGCATCACTAGGAGATTCAACATTTTGGAGCTCGAATATAGAAAGTGATCCCTGAAGATTTGTAAAATTTCCTAACTCTCCAATGGAAGTCCCACCACCTTTGCCGACAAAAAATTCAGTCAACGTCTGGAGGCATTTTAATCTACCCAAATGTATCGGCATCTCTTTTATGCCAGTTTCGGAAATATCAAGATGACGTAAACTAATGAGTTTCCAAATATCTCTCGGCAATACAACAAGCTCTTCACAATTTGATAATCTCAATGTTTGCAAATTGCACAACTCGCATATAGAATCAGGCAGTCTTTGAACTTTAGTGAAAGAGAGATCCAAGTAACGTAGGTGTTTAAGTTTGCCAATTGATTCTGGCAATTCAGTAAAGTACGTATACTTGGACAGAGAAAGCACCCGTAAGCATCTTAGTGTTGGAAGTAAATCATGTACTACTTTTTTACTCAAGCAGTAGTCGGGCCAATCATAACCTGACATATCTAAATGTAAGAAAGTGCGCAACCTCTTAGCTTTGTGAATGGTCTCAAACTTCTTCAAGCTATGAAAATTTTGTTTGAAAAAATAGGACAAGTGGTGAGTATTGTTTACTATCTCGTGAGAACAACTATCCTCCAACCTTGAAATAAATTGTCCAGATATAGATTTTGCTAAATCGCTCACGAGATCATGCATTACAAAACATGACTTGTCGTCATTGGATTTTTGGAATAATGATCTTGATTCTAGAGTGAGGAAATGCTCATTACCAAGTTCTTCCATTGTTCTATTTTTGGGTTGTTGTAGGAAACCTTCTGCCATCCATAACAAGATTAATTGATCTTTTTTGAAAGCATAATCCTTTGGGAATATTGAACAATAAGCAAAGCATTGCTTTATATGTGAAGGGAGATATTTGTAACTTAACCTTAGAGCTGGAAGAATACCCATCTCATCAATTGGCAAATCCCATAATTCACTATTCAATATCTTATTCCATTCATCAACATCCGGTTTAGATCTTAATAGAGCACCAATTGCCTTGACTGCTAACGGAAGGCCTCCACACTTTCCCATGATTTTTCTACCTACTACTTCGAACTCTCCATGTGCATTAGAGTTGCCAACATGGAATGCATATTTTGCAAATAGTGACCAACAATCTTCTTCTGGTAACTCCTTTAAATGATGAGACATTGTAGTAGCACGCATGACTAATGCAACACTATCATTACGTGTTGTTACTAGGACCTTACTTCCTAGTGCCCCAAATTTGAAGGGTTTACATAGATCCTCCCATTCAGCATACTTCTCATTCCAAACATCATCTAAAACAAGGAGAAATTTCTTCCCCATTAAACACTCCTTTAATTTAAGTTGAAGTTGATTTAAATCCGTGACAGAACAAGGTGACAAAGTTACCGCCTCCAAAATTGTTTTTGTTACCTTGAACACGTTAAATTCTTCCGAAACACAAACCCATGCTTTAAGGTTAAATTGCTCATTCACCTTGTCATGATTGTATACAATCTGAGCAAGGGTGGTCTTGCCAATCCCCCCCATGCCGACTATGGCAATCACACCCATCTCATTGTTGTTGGCATCATCCGAGAGCAACATTTTAATGATTTCTTCCTTTTCATCATTCCTACCGCAAATACCGGATTCTTCAACTAAAGAAGTCGTGGAGGATCGTTCTGATGATTTTCCTCCAATACCTTCTCGTAGACCTAGAAGATCCTTTTGTCGTGCCAGATAATCTAGTCTTTCAAGTACTTCTTTTATCTTTTGCTCTATCTCCTTTACAACAGAATTATGGAAAGCAGAGAAGGACTTTCGTACCTTGCTTGCAGTGGATTGAAATTGAGCATCCAACTCGCTTCGCAAGGCTTGAGTAGCAATCTCATCCAAGACGTGCTCTGCATCATAGACTGCATCTTTCAGCTCATCAAGCCACTTTTTCACTACAGGCTTTGTAACTTGCACTTCTTCAGCGTCTTCAAGCACTGCAACGAAGGTCATGAATGATGTCTCCAACTTCTTGAGGAGTCCATTGGAGAGTTTTCGATGCCGAAAGAACTCAATGAACTCACCAGATGCCATTCTTTCGAAAAAAGCTTGGAGGAAGGGAGAGATAAAAATGGTTGCAATCTCAGCCATGTTTTCTTGTTTGGAAATCAAAGGAAATGAAAGAAGGGGAATGCAAGTAGCAGAGCAAAAACAGAGAGGAAGCTGCTTTTTTCTTTAACAAGGAAGAAGTGGACTTAAAAAGCTTGACTTCTCTTTAGAATTGAACGTGCCATCTACCATTCCATGCGATACGGTGCACTTTTTTTTTTCGGTTTTTTTTTTTTCACCCGTCAGGCAATCTCTTTAGAGATAGCTTTGGATTCGGTTTGGTGGATTGAATAAGGCCGGCCAGTTGTGTTGGAATCCACATCATCAAAGAAAAAGAAGAAAGAATAACTATCAGAACAGAAGCCTACCACCATAACAAGGAAAAATAAGACAAAAAATAAAGGAAAAGGCAAACCAAACATGAAAGAAAGAAACTTCATGGATATTGCCTTTGAAATAATATAATATTTTGTTTAAAGCATGCACAGACTTGTTAAGGCGTTGGCTGTGATTTGATTTGATAATAGTTTATATATCTCACGTTAATAATTTTTTAAAAGTTGGTTCTCAAATGATGTGTCATCATCCTATGAAATTTATTATTTTAAAAAATGTATCACCTACTCATAAAATGGTAACACAAAATTTGAAAACCAACTCTTAAAAAAAAAAAATTAAAAAGTGTAGCACTTCTCTCACAACATATATCCTGGACGATTATTTTGTCGTAGTTATTATTGTTCTCCTCCTTAGGCTTGAACAAGATAATTATTTCAAGTCCACTTGCACAATTATTGATCGAGGATATATATGTCGGTTGAGCACTTGTAGATTGCCGTTCCTCATTTTCTAAGGCAATGCCCATGAAATTTCTCTCTTTCTTTCATATTTGGTTTGCTTTTTGTTTGTTTGCTTTCTCTTTTTCTTTAGGTGGTAGGCCATATAATGTGGATGTGTACTGCTTTATATCCAAACTTGTAGTCAATATGTTTCTTGCATTTGAATTAGGGTCTGTTTGGGATTGCGTTTGAAATGCCTAAAAGTGCTTTTAACACTCAAAAAGTCCGTTTGAAGAAAAAAAATACTCGTTTAGTAAAAAAAATTAAAAGCGTTTTTAAAGGTCAAAAAAATGGGAATAGGATCCTCTCAATTTCAACTCAAATGGAGAGTATCCATTTAATGTAAAATGAGGGGTAGTATTGTCTTAATATTAAAGTTGAAAGACTAAATTTACAATATTATCTCTTATTTTATACTAAATGGGTATTATCGATTCATTTCATTTGAAATTGAGAGGATCCTATATTCCCAAAAAATGAAGCTTTTGTCAAAAAACGTTTTTTTTTTTACTTAAAAGCTCTATTTCTCAAACAGACTTTTAATAGTTTGAGATTGTATTTGAATGGTTGGAGTTTTAAATATTGTTCATTTTTTTCTAAATATAATATAAATATAACCAATTCCTAGTTTTTTTTTTTTTTTTACATGTCCACATAAGAGAGGGATGAGAATTCGAACTAGTAACCTCCACTTTATTAAATGTGGACCCAACCGATTGAACTATATATATATATATTCACTACACTTGAAAATGGAAAAGATATATTTGCATAATTAATATCGATCGATCACCATCTTCTTGCTTATAATAATCCAACTATTTATTATTTAATGTCTGTTCATTGGTTTGTGAGTTTTGGGATTCCGTTGGTCGGCCACTTAGAATTAATCCTCGCAAATCACAATGCCATTCAACACAAATTAACATGCACTAGCATATTCTTCATTATAATATGATCCTCACCTAATTTCTCACCTAATATCGGCCGGCATCTTCTTGCTTATAATATATTTAGACATATATATAGATCGAGAGCTTATCTTCTCGAGTAAATTTACTCTGAAAAAAATAATAGTATTGAAATTTAAAATCAAAGTTCTCAAATCTGAACCCTTAATTCTATTAATTCACCTCATTTAAATTAAATATTATATTTATTAGGCATCGTCTTCTTGTATAGACTTTAATTAAGAAATATTTAAAGATTTGAAGTCACCCAGCTTTGTGATAATACCAAAAGAGTATGATTTATTTGGAGTCCACCAGAATTAAAATTCAATCCACCGACGGTATCCAACACTATCGATCGATCTCTTTTCATTAACATATATATATATATATATATATCTAAAGCCAATTAAGGCCATATATAATACTCTATAGAAATGTCTCCATGTTTACGTGCCAAAGAAAAAATAATAATAAAAATAAATAAATAAATAAATAAAAATACTAGTGGAGCGCCTTGCTCTTTTTCTTGACTGTATCGGCCACCATGGTCTATCACGGGTCCATCACTCCAACAGACCTTCCTTTTGGCTGTATGATGAATTATATAACTCAACTTCTTCATTTTGTTGGAACGGTTTTTCGACGGGATGAACACCGTACTTACAAAATAATAATAAACTAAAAGGAAAATAAAATAAGCACAAGAGCTTCTTGGTGAAAATATGCACACCCTAACAAAGAATAGCTCCGATATTTAAGTCAGTCATTGCCTCACTAAAATAATTAAAAAAAAAATTATATTGTTAAAAATTTGTAATTTTCATAACGATTATATTTTTGAAATTTTTTACGACTTAGAACCTAACAGACGGTGACGGCGAGATTTGAAATGAAGACATGCACTCGGAATAGTGAGTCTGCATATATATATAGGAGGGTTTTAGGATATTTTTTAACGCTAGTCTCATGGTTATGGCATGCACATAAATGTAATTGAGAGATCAATACAACGATCATGTTCGCAATGGACATCCAAATTTTTCCGGCCTAGTAATGGGGCACAGACACTACTAGCTAGTCAGCTGAAATGAAAACATTTAGGCATAAAATGATAAAAATCTTTGTGTTTTTAGAATAATGCTACAGCTTCTTCTTATGTCTCTTCAAGAATGATGTATATAACTCTTAAAATCATCATTAGACTTATAATTGATTACTATTAAATTTTGATCAAACTGTAATTATAAGCCATCTCGATTTTAGAAGGGCACAAAAATAATATAAGAATGACTTATGAAATTACTCGGATTTTTTGTTATGTTTTGGATATTATATTTGGATAGGAATCATATCTGCAACTGATTTTTTTGGGTATGTTTTCGAAAATTCATTCAACGTGCGCATATTAGGGAAGAGGAGAATTATGGGGAATTAGGATTTGGAAGAAATGGATCGAAGAGGGGCAGTGAGTGCAAAAATGAATAAAATAGAATTGAAGATTAATATTTAAAAAAATAGAGTGTAGTATAGAGAATTCATTGGTGTGTAAAAAAAAATAGTAGTTAAAGAATAGCTGTTTTGGCTATTATTGGTGGAGATGTTGTAAAATCAGGAAAAATATGCTTAAGCTCTCCGAATTAAAATCATTTTCTTTTTATTTGTACATCCAAGATACCAAGTGTGACAACATTTAGAATCGCGAAATTATTATTGTTTGACAAAAAAAGCTTTCTAAAACGGATGGAAAAGTGTTTTGGTGCATTGCACGTGACTACTTTGATGAATTGTTTCTAACAAGCCTAGCCTAATACGATTATTAACATAATTAAGCATCTTCTTGATTATAATATATGATCCTCACCTAGCTTCTAACCGAATACCGGCATCTTCTTGCTTATAATTAAGTATTTTGCAAGTGGAAACAAACTATATATTTAATTAACGTCTGGTCGTTGGTTTTTGAGTTTTGGATTCCGTTGGTCGGCCAGTTGTGTTTGAACTCCTCACAAATCACAATATATAATCCATTAAACAAATTTAAGTGGGAATGCTTTAATATTCTACATGAATTATTGTTTTTGAAAATGAGAGACAGCAATCTACAATTGACATAGCCTCAATCAATAATTTTGTAAGTGGATATCAAAGTCCTTATGAATGGATGAATTACATTATGTAACAGTTCGATCCCATATTGAGAAGATAAATAGTAGTTTATAAAGATAACGTTTTTTCCCGTAATGTTATGCATTATAGATCTTTGTTGAATAGAATAGAAAAAAATATATATATATCTTCTTCAAGAGATGATGTCTTAGTGGTTTAGGAGTCCTTCTTTGAGTTGTTTTGCATTAGAAGTCCATCATATGTTAGGGCTTATAAGTTGCAAGTCTATTTAAATCAAATCCTTGAATATATTTCTAACACCATCAAGTTTCAGTTTGGTTGGAGGAAAACCAATCAGGCTGATTTGAGTGCAAATTGTCCAATTTTGTTTCACTTGGCCAATCAATCACTGCATGGAAATCTACAAATTTTATTGCCTCGAATACGAATCACCTCCCATAAGCAATTTTCATTTCTAACAAGCAAAGTGTTAAAAAGATAATTTTAAGAGCAAGTATCATGAACAACTTTCTATGATCACTTGATTTCTTGAGAGAATTTGCTTGAATATACAAGATAGATCAAGTATGTGGGGGTGGAAACAATACTTCAATGGAACACCCTGCTTTAGCTATCTCACAGGGCCGGCTCAGGGGCTAGGTCGCCTAGGGCCCCCAAATAATAAGGCCCAAAAATTTTTTTAGTAAGGCCCCAAAATTTTTTAAATAAGGCCCAAAATAATTTTTAATTTTATTTTAACTTAAGGGCTAATTTTTTTTTAAATAAGGCCCAAATTTTTTTTTCCATAAAACTTAAGACCTCTAAAATAAGGCCCCAATATAATAAGCTCATAGTAAAATAAGACCAATTTATCCAAAAATAATAATAATAATAAGCCCCCCCCTTTTTTTTTTGTCTTTTTCCCTCACACTAATCTAAAAAAGTAAAAAGAGTCATTCTCTCTCTCTCTCCTATGTCTGAGTGTCGGCGAAGTCCATTTCTCCCATTTGAGCTCTCTCTCTCTCTCTCTCTCCTTCCTCTTCTTCCTTTTCTTCTCTTCTTTTTTCCTCTCCGTTACAGAATGTTCAAAAGTCAGAATCCAATCTCCACCGTTGACAATGAAGATTCATGTATCGTTAACATTTGTGTCAATTTTCAGCTCAATTAGACCACAAACGCTCATCGATCGGATGTATTTTATTTGGTGAGTTTTGACAATTTTTAGCTCAATCCCTTGCCGATTTCTAACAATTTTTTTGGTAAGTTTTTTTGAAACCAAAAATTCTAAACATACACTCACAAGATACATTAATATTAATATAGATTTATTACTATAAAAATTAGAAGTTACAGTAAGATACATTAAGAACTCTAAATATAATAATATTAAAAAAAAATTATTTAATTAAAAAAAAATTATTTAATTAATATTTAAATATTAAAAAAATAAGGCCTCGTTTAGAAGTTTCGCCTAAGGCCCCGAAAAGTATTGAGCCGGCCCTACTATCTCAGTAGAATAAATATTAAGACTGAACTATCCTTCATGCTCATTCATAATCATAAGGTCATAACAAACAACTTGTATAGGGTTCTGCTAGAGACAAATCTTGTATACGCCACACAAGATTTTTCTCTAGCAGAATCAAAAAATTTCACTCCATAAGCCTTCTCCTTCACTCAAGATCCTCAATGAGCCCATTTTCAAGTTGGGCTGCATCACTTCTCAATTTTCAAAAAAGGTATGTTGTACTCCCAATGCTGGAGTGCCAATAATTCAACATGCGAGGACTGACTTGCAGCGTTGTTGTTTCTTAGAAGATCACCAATAATTCAATATGGTAATGTTTCTTGTACGTATCAAGCTGCAACACAAAAAGATGTACATATTAATCTCAACTTCTTTGCGCTCCTAAACCCCGAATAGAATGTGGAAAGAACATGTACCTCATCTTGGTCTAATAAAACCAAAACTTGTCCATATTGATTTAGCTTCATCAGCGGTTGGCAGCAAATGCTTCTGAATGCAAATAAACAAGGACTGAAAGTGCTGCTACACTAACGTCATTCATCAATTTAGAATAGGTGCCACCATCAAAACAAGATTAAAGAAAGATCCCGTCAATTGATGAAAATTACTTGTCCTTGATAATTAGTATTTGTTGCTACTAGAGGGAGCTCTACCAGTTCCTGGCCAAATATTATGGAACATTTCAGCCAACACAACTGATTAGTTGCATCATCTTCCTTTTTTTAAAAAAAAAAATAAAAAATAAAAAATAAAAAATTTGTAAGTTATGCATGCATCCAGTGGAGCTTGAACCTACCGACCTCATCCTCCACCCTGCTACAAAGAGAAAGAGTATCATTTGAGCTAAAGTTCATTGGTAACTAGTTACATCTTCTGGTATGTAATACAAGTATTGTAAAACAGTATATGATAAAAATATGGGGTAATTACTTTTTTCCCTCCATGAATTATGACTCATTTTCACTTTCTTCCAATGAACTACCATCCCTACTGTCCGACCTCATGAATTACCATTTTGTGCTCAAAACTCCCCTTACATCAGTCAAAGGTGTTTACTCAGGAGGTCTACTCGTCACTTTGCCCCCATGAACTACAACTCATTGTCACTTTGTCCCCATAAATAATAACACATTGTCACTTTGCCTCTATGAACTACAACGCATTGTCACTTTGACCGTTTGAGTTAACGCCTTTGATTGTCGGAAGGGGATCTTGGGTACAAAATGGTAATTCATGGGGGTCGAGTAGTAGGATTGGTAGTTCATGGGAAAAAAGTGAAAATGCATCGTAGTTCATAGGGGAAAAGGTAATTACCCCTAAAAATATCATACAGTTTAAAGGATGTAAGGCATGAAAATGCATTGATACTATGTGAGAATATGCATATGTTGTACACTGCACAATTAATGATGTAACGAGTTATCTCATTGTCAAAACAAACTTCATACGATTTGATCTAGTAGATGCTTGCTATAATGGAAATCAATTTTTATTTTTTATTTTTTATTTTATTTTTACATGTAATAGAAAATCACTTGTATGCTAACATAGCAATTAACAATCTCTCACATGAAAAGTGGCAACATACTCTCAAAGCAACTATCTACTTTCATATGAAGAACCCTCCATCTTATATCAATGTTAGCCTCTTTAAAACATCTAGAGGAGAGTTTGGAAACTTTAGATCTCTGCAAACTTCAAAATTTTACAAAGCAGAATGAATTCTGTTGCAATCCGTGCAACAAAACCACTTATGTTAACATTTGTAGTTCAAATAAATCGAAGAGTAATTCTAGTGGCAATAGAGCTGCAAAATATAACAGGAAAAAAATTCTCACCCTAAGGTGCTCCAAATGGTGATCCTTCAAACAACCAATATGATATTCCTTTGCACATTGAGGGAACAATACGCGTAATTAGGTATCTAAACAAACAAACTGGAAATGCATGCATAGCATTTCAAACATACGACTTGACAAAAAATAATTGTACTTACTGCTGCAATGGCCTATGCAAGCATCATTATCAACAACGATTAAAAATTGGTCAAGTTGATGATGTAAATTTAAAGTTAATAACATACACAAAAAAATAATAATAATAAAATAAAACACCAACAAACACCATAGATATATCACAAGAAACTAGTCAATCACAAAACATATATAACAAGGAGTAATCATTGGAAGGTTTCAAGGACTACTGAGATGGCATACAATCATCTAGCATAGCTACAATTTGGTCTTAGATGCATAGCAACCTTTTTTTAGGATTCTTATACAAAACATTTAAGGTATAGAAAGTATTGATGGCAGGAATAATGATTATAGAACTCACATGATTAACAATGCATCGCTTGGCTATCTGTTCTTCAGGGTCAAGTCCGGCATCCCTTCTATCTGCGACAACATTAACATTATGCTTTACGCATTTTTCTTTTTGGAAGACATTCTGGTGATATTTACAGTACCGAGTAACACGGAAAATTGTCGGCAAAGGAACACACTTTGGACCCTATAAACAATTGCTTATGTCCGAAATAATGAAGTAAATTAGGTGCATGGTTGAAAAGTGTTGTACCTAGCTAGCTGCAAATGCTGAAATTTACCGAAATTGGGGAACCTTGCTAGACTTCTTGCCGATTCAATCAAATCATCATCAATCCATTTCTATTCAAAGATTTCAAATTTGGAAAGTTAGAAATGGAAAGAAAGGTCAGAGTGGTGGGCAGCAACCTCGCCTCTGGGAAGTACTCCACATCTTCATGTCTTGTTCCACCGATTGACAAAGCTGTAAGAATGGGGAGGTTCTACCCATCCCATCCGACTCACGCAATTGGTGGAGCAATTAAAAAAAGTATTTCTAATTGCTAAGTTACACACGCAACCGGTGGGGCTTGGACCTACGACCTCATCCTCCACCTTGCTACAAAGAGAGGAAGTATCATTTGAGCTAAAAGTTCATTGGTAACTAGCTGCATTATCAAGTATGTAATACATGAAAATGCATTGATGCTATAAGATAATATGCATTTGTTGTACCCTGCACAATTAATGATGTAACAAGTTATCGTATTGTCAAAACTAGCTTCATACGATTTGATCTAGTAGATGTTTGCTATAATGGAAACCAATTTTATTTATTTTTTACATGTAATGGAAAATCACTTGTATATTAACATAGAAATTAACAATTTTGTCACATGAAAAATGGCAACATACTCTGAAAGTAACTATCTAGTTTCATATGAAGAGGCCAATTCCAATTCAGAACTCATCATCTTATATCAAACGAGGTCAGATTTTTAAGTGTTTTTGAAAACATTCATAAGTGCTTCTGAAAACTTTTCATCTCCACGAACTACACAATTTTACAAGTAGAATGAATTCTATTTGCAACCTGTGCCCAAAAAAAAAAAAAAAAAACCACTTCTGTTTTGGCAATTCGTGGTGGATAAATATTGTTAATATTTGTAGTTCACATAAATAAAAAAGTAACGGGTAATTACCCTTTTACCCCTACAAAATACAGTGTTTTGACACTTTTCCTCAATGAATTACCAACTATGACACTTGACCCATCAAACTACTATCTTATGACACTTTTCCCCATTCCGTTAGTCAAAGAGGTTAAAACTAAAGGTTAACACGATCATGTGACTTCACGTGCCATTTTATTTTATTTTTCCTTCCACTTTTGCCCTCAATTTAGGAGGGTATAAGTGTCTTGCATTTACCAAATTTGGACTCCAAAAATTTGATAGATGATCAACTTTTTTTCTTTCCCTTATGGTGCAGCTCTAGCTGAAGCTTCTATAATCGTGAGGGAGCATACGCCATTGACTAATCTGTTTATGTGCCTGTGGTTTAATGAGGTTGTCCGTTTCACTTCATGGGATCAGCTAAGTTTCCCATATGTAGTATGTACTATGGCGGCTAATCAAAGTCCTCAAGAATGTCAATATGGTCCCCAAGAGGTAGCTCAATCGGGGTGGGACCACATCTAATAAAACGGAGATCACTAGTTCGAATCCCTCCCAGGCTCTCCCCTTTTGTGTGGATATATATGTCAAAAATTTAAATAAAAAAAATTATAAAAAAAATTAAAAAAAATTAAAAAAAAAATAAAAAAAACGTCAACATGTTCCCTCACCCTGTCTGTCTGCACCGGCAAAGATCTTGTCAATAGTATGGGCCACATAAGTAAGGCCAAGTCGTTTGATAACTCGACTCTTAAGTGTTGTACTATTCAACATGTTCCTAGAGCATCCGGGCTTAAGAGGAAATTGGCTGTGTCACCATTCCTTTTTGTTCATCTTATTAAATGCTTTATTGGCGGCATTCTTTCTACCAAAAACTTATTTCTTTCCCCAAACCTAGCATCATCGGCCGGAAAAATACCGGAAAAAAACTCCAAAACAGAAAAAATCAACAAAACCAGAAAAAAACAAAAAAAACAAAAACAAAAACAAAACAAAACAAAACAAAACCCAAACTCTAAATCCTTTCTAGCAAAATAAAATCAAAACAGCAAATTTAAAACCAAAACCAAACCAGCACAGCAAACCCAAACCATCGGTGCTGGATAAACCCAAACCACTGGCCAGCCATGGGTAACCATCTCCGGCCCTATTTTTTGCGAAATTCAGTTTCAAAAATCAATTCTAATGCCTCAAAAATCAATTCTAATGCCTCAACACTCGATTCTAATGCCTAAAAACTTATTTTGGATTCAAAACTAAAACCTAGAAGGGAAGGTTAACCCTTTTTGGGATTTTGTCATCCTAAAATTGGAGCTATTTTATCACCCTAAAAGTCGCCAGAACCATGTGAAAACCAAAGCAAAAAACCAAAAAATCATACCCAAACCGGAGCAAATCCATCAGAAAAAACAAAAAAAAAAAACTCACCGGAGCAAGACCCACAGCCGGCGAGACCCAGGCCGTGGGTCTCGGTGGCCGGCCAGATCTAGGCCGGCTGTGGGTCCATTGCGCCTGCACCGTGGGTCTGCAGACCCAAGTCTTCTTCCTTCTCTTCCTTTTTTCTCTTCTCTTCCTTCTCTTCTTTCTCTTTTCTTCCTTCTTTTAGATGAAAATCAGCTGTGGGAGGGTTTATATTGTTTTTTGCAATTTTTCTTCTTTATGTGAGGTGTCATGCTTTTAGTGGGTGCTGCAAAACCCATCTTTTGTAGATAGAGCGTATAGTAGGTTTTCCCTTCACTTTATTGTTTTATAATGGAAAATATAAGAGATTCTAATTGAGTAATTCTAGAAGTCCCTCTTGTGTCCCTTCAAAAATGATATGACTCTTAAAATTATCATTTGATCAAAATCCTATAATAATCAATCACAAGTATAATAGTGATTAAGAGCCATATCATCTTGGAAGGACACAAGAGTGACACAAAAGGGATTTGTAACATTACTCGTCCTAATTTGAATTTGAAATGGTAGATCAATTGGTTGAAGATGGTACCTCAAAAAATATTTGATTATATATATATTATATAAAAAATCAAATATTTTTTTTATATGAATTAATAGTAAGAGATATGAAATCAAATACGATTTGAATCAATTGAAATATAATTTGAATGCATCCCATTACAATCTAAACAAAATTCTATAACCTGACTGTTGGATGGGCACAATAGGAATAAAAGAATAGTGACTAAATCGATGAAAAAGTCATGGACTTCAGGTTACAGAAACAACACACGTGTCACAATAATGGCAATTTGCTTTGGCCTTAAGCCAGCTAGAATCCCGCGCCAAAACTAAACCGACTTTGTGTAGGACTAAAGGATTAGATCTTTCCACCGCCTCGACCGACTATAAATAGCCCCGCCCTCATATTTCATCCCTCCAAATTCTCGCTGCTTCCTCGTGGTAGGTATTGAAGATCGCTCGCACTCGCAAGGAATATTTCTCTTTCTGAGAAATTAGGATTTCTTTCTGTGCGCTATTGATTCCGTCGGTAAAATTCGAGCTCGCTTTCAGGTTTTCTTACAATACGTTTGTGATCGATTTCAGGGAACGTTTGATTTTGATGCATATCCCGTAGAAGATTTCCGTCATCTTTGTTTACAGATTTGGTTTTCTTCAAATATGTTGTTGATCGCTTACAGGGAAGACCTTCTCGTTATAAATTAGGGATTCTTTCATTGCGCTAGTAAAGGCTTTCAAGAAAGGTTTTCTTGCAATACCTCCTTGCAATACCTCCTTGTTTCTGTTTTAGGTTTTGATGCATCTTAGTCATAGAATTGTCTATAGCCAATAGAAGATTCCTTCCTATCATCTTTGCCACAGATTGGGTTTTTATTCCAATACGTTGTTCATCGCTTGCAGGAAAGATTTTGGTTTTCTTCATTACAAATTAGGTGTTCTTTCTCCTACGTTGGTGAGTTCTTCCAATACTTTGTTCAACTTTACGGTGGTCATCACTTTCAGGGTTAGGTTTAGATATACAAATTTGCAGTTTCTTCAAATACTTTGTTAATTGGAAGATTTTCTTGGTTACATGTTAGGGCTTTATTAATGCGTTAGTGAACCGTGAGTGCTTATGGGAAGGTCTTCTACACAACTTAGGGTTTTGAAGATGATGGTGATCGGTTTTTTGGGAGGATCTTTTTTGTGTTAGGTGATGTATAGGTACTTGCTTCTTATCATCTTTGGTTTTTCTTCCGGAAAAAAAAAAAAAAATTGTTGATTTTCTTCGAGACAGATTAGGATAGTGATTGCTTTCAAGGGAGGTTTGCTTCATAGGGTTTTCTATCAAGAGCTTGGTGATCACTTTCAGGGAAGATCTTCTTCGTGTGAGGTTTTGATGCATCGCTTCTTGAACCATCATCTATGTTACCAATTTGGGTCTTCCACGGTTTGTCAAGGGAGAATTGATGTCAGATGGTATAAGGATTTACTTTTGTTTCTTGCTTATGCGTCTTAATGCTATGAAGAAAAGTTAGGGTTTCATAGTTATTTGGAAATATACTCTATATTGTTTGATTATGTCTGGTCTGACTATTCTTGCAAGTCTGAAAAGGTCCGTGAAGGATTTGGTGCTAACATATCTACAAGGACGGCGTAAATATTGATTGGGGCTTTCTTGTTTTCTTGGTCCACAGAGTTTGATATGGCAATAAGTTTTCTTTTCCAGTCATTGTTTCTTCTGCTTGTTTTATTTTTTCTTTGTTCTTGTTTTAATGCGGCTGCTTGTGATTTCTTTTCTCAGGCATTATGTTCCAAGGAGATCATCAATTCTAGA
This sequence comes from Carpinus fangiana, assembly GCA_006937295.1. Taxonomy (NCBI): domain Eukaryota; kingdom Viridiplantae; phylum Streptophyta; class Magnoliopsida; order Fagales; family Betulaceae; genus Carpinus; species Carpinus fangiana. Next base: position 20,716,199 of record CM017324.1, read on the forward strand.
ATGAAGTTAAGACTGTCCCTTCGTCATATTCTTGTGTTTCTATTGTTGTTTGATTCCTGTGGGCAGTAACGAGCATGTGCCCTTTGGACTTCAATTTCTGCGCAAAATCATCTTTGGACACTTAAAACACAGGTTTTTGCTTTTAACATCTTGTGATTGTCATTAGTCGTTTGAGATTTGGATTGATTTAAGTTATATTACCAGACTTGTGTAACTATTCAGTAATCTCATATTAATGCTTAATATATTACACAAAGTTAGTCTGCGGGTGCCTTACATGTCAACTGGGTCTACAATCTAAAGTTCTTCCAGTTCTGGGCGTATATTTGAAGACCAAGTAATATACATAGCTTCTTTTGCCGGTGATGTCTGTTTCACGGTTTTGTGACGTGTAGTTTCTAATTTTGTAAAGTTTTTTGGGATTTTGATGAGGAAGTTGTTTGAAAATATGTTCTATTCACAGGTGGAGGTTATGATTTGAGTTTTCTCGTGTTTGAGCAAGAGTTTCTGAAGTTGGTCTTTCTGTGGAAATTAGTGATTTTTTTTTTTTTTTTTCCCTCTCTATTCCACGTGTTTTTTAGATGTCTGCTATATGCTGTTCTCTCATACATTTCTGTATTCCTTGTTTTGATTTATTTTATAGATTTTGCTGCGAATTTGCTTTTTACAACTTTGGGTTCTTACAAAGATGGCAGAGAGATTGATTGGGGCTTTCTTTTTCTTGGTCCATAGAGTTTGATGTGGCAATAAGTTCTCTTTACCTGTCAATTTTTTAGTAATTCTTTTTGCTTGTTCTATTTTTTCTTTGTTCTTGTTATAATGTTGTGGCCTGTGACTACTTATCTTAGGCATTTTGTTCCAAGGGGATCCTCAGTTCTAGAATGAAGTTGGGCTGTCCCTTTGTCCTCCAGCTGCGTTTCTATTGGTATATTAGTCGACTCATGGGTTTGAATAACCAGTATGTGGCCTTTTGACTTATATTTCTGCACAAAACCATCTTTGGACAGTAAAAACACAGGTTTTTGCTTTTTCCTCTTGTGATCGACATTTGGTGTTTTGAGATTTGGATTGATATAAGTTACATTGCCGGACTTGTGTCACTAATTGGTAATCTCAGGTTAATGCTCATTACATTACACAAAGTTAGTCCATGGGTGTCTTACTTGTCAACCAGGTCTGCAATCTAAAGTTTTTCCAATTCTAGGCGGATATTTGAAGATCGAGTAACATAGCTTCTTTTGCCGGTGATGTTTGTTTCATGGTTTTGTGAGTTGTAGTTTCCTATTTGTGAAGTTTTTTGGGATATTGATGAGGAAGTTGTTTGGAAATGAACAGGTGGAGGTTATGATTTGGGTTTTATTGTGATTGAGCAAGAGTTTTTGAAGTTGGTCTTTTTGCGGAAATTAGTGAAATTTTTTTTCCCCCGCTTTATTCTGCTATACACTGTTCTCTCAGACATTTCTCTATTCCTTGTTTTGATTTATTTTATAGATTTTGCTGCGAATTGGCCTTTTACAACTTTGGGTTCTTGCAAAGTTGGCTTGACGGTATTGGTATTGTTATCAGTTTGTTTTTATTTTTTAAATCAGCATAAATGCTTTATCTTTATGGTTTGCTGGCTCTGCTATCATAAGTTTAGAAATTTCAGTTGCTTGGTATTTGACACTTGGTGCTTCGATTGCATGTATTTCAAGTTGGGTTTGTGCATTTTTTTTAGGAAAAGCAGAGGTGCTCAGCATGTTTGTTCTGGTTGTTGATTCTACTTGCATCTAATTGCACTTTTCACATATTTGAAAACTCAAATTTTCAGTTTGATCATTTAGTTGCGACTTTTATGCAGATTGGAGCTTTGATCAGCATTGCCATTTATTATCATTTGGATTGTGCAAGACGGTTGTATGATTTTGTTGATTGTGTGTTATTGATTCTTTGTTTAACTATTCTTGTAAGTGTGAAGAATTTGGTGCTAATATATCTACAAAGATGGCAGAGAGATTGATTGGGACTTCCTTTTTCTTGGTAAATGGAGTTTGATGTGTCAATAAGTTCTCTTTCCCTGTCACTTTTTGAGTAATTCTTTTTGCTTGTTCTATTTTTTCTTTGTTCTTGTTTTAATGTTGTGGCCTATGACTGCTTATCTTAGGCATTATGTTCCAAGGGGATCCTCAATTCTAGAATGAAGTTAGGCTTTCCCTTCATCCTCCTGCTGTGTTTCTATTGGTATACTAGACTCCTGGGTGTAAATAACCAGTATGTGGCCTTTGGACTTCTATTTCTGCACAAAACCATATTGGGACAGTAAAAACACAGGTTTTTGCTTTTCCATCTTGTGATTGACATTTGGTGTTTTGAGATTTGGATTGATATAAGTTACATTGTTGGACTTGTGTCACTAATTGGTAATCTCAGGTTAATGCTCATTAAATTACCCAGAAAGTTGTGGGTATGTCAACCAGGTCTACAATCAAAAGTTTTTACAGTACTGTGCAGATTCTTAAGCACAGAGTAACATATGCTTTTGCTGGTGATGTTGTTTCTTGGTGGTGTTATGTATAATTTCCTATTTCATGAAGTTTTTGGGATAACTAATGTGGAAGATGTTTGAATGCTGATTTGTTCACAGGTGGAGGTTGGGATCTAGGCTTTCTCGAGTTTGAGCAATAGAGTTTGTGAATTTGGACTTTCTGCGAAAATGAGTGAAACGCTTTTCTTTTTCCCTCTTTATTTCACTTATTGTTTAGAAGTATGCTATATGCTGTTCTCTCAGACATGTACCTATTCCTTGTCTTCTTCGTGCTGGGTTTCCATGCATTGCTAGTGGAAGATTTCTTTATCTTTATTGCGAATTTGTTGTTTCTTCCAATACTTTGTGATTGTTGTTAGGGCTTCTTTTTCAATGATTGTGAATGCTTTAGGGGAAAGGTTGTCTTCTTCACAAATTAGGGTTTCTTTCGAAGCAGTGTTGGGTTTCAGGGAAGATCTTCTTCGTGTTAGGTTTTGATGCATTGTTGCTGGAATTTATAACTACAGTTTTTTAGCTTCTTCCAACACTTTGTTAATTGTTTGCTGGGAGGAATTTCTTGGTTATGTGTTAGGACTTCTGATATGGTGGTGAATGCTTCAGGGAAGGTTTTCTTCTTGCAAGGGTTTCTTTGAAGATGCTAATGATCGATTTCATCGAGATTCTTCTTTGTGTTAGGTGATGCATCGCTACTTGATTCCCATCATTTTTTGTTTTTCTGCCAAAAACGTTTTGTGGATCGCTTGCAGGGTAGATTTTCTTTGTCACAGATTAGGGTTCTTTCAATACGTAAGTGATTTTGCTTTCAGAGGTGGTTTACTTCATAGAGTCAAGACTTTCATGATTGCTTTCGGAGAAGATCTTTGTGTTACGTTTTGGTACATCACTACTTGATCTATCATCTTTGTGACGAATTTATTCCGAAAATTTTACTTTGATTGCTTGCAAGGAGGATTTTACTCTTCATAGATTGGGGGTTGTTTTGATATTCAATTATTGCTTCATGGGGCTTTTCTTCATCACAACGTCTGATGTCACCTTTCAGGGAAGATCTTCTTTGTGTTATGTTTGGATTCATTGCTGCTAGGGAATTACCGTCATGCTTGTAACAAATTTGGTTCTGCCCAATATTTTGTTTATCATTTGCCAGCTAAGATCGCTACTGGTTGTGTTGATTGATCTCGGGGAGAATCTTTTTTGTTAAAGATTAAGACTTTCTTTCAATATGGTGGGTATCACTTTTGCGTGATACTGTTTGTCGAAATAGAATTTATTTGAGGCAGTAACTTGTACTTTTGCTTCTTGCTTATGCATTCGAATGCTATGGAGGGGAGTTAATATGTTTGAAGAATCTGGTGCTAATAGGAGAGGAGATTTTGATTGGGGCTTTCTTGTACTTGGTCAACAGAGTTTGTTGTGGTGATAAGTTCTCTTTTCCCCTCATTTTTTTATGGAATTCGTTCTGCGTGTGTTAATGCTGTGCCCTGTGATAGCTTTTCTTAGGCATTGTGTTCCAAGGGGATAATGAATCTAGAATGAACTTGGACCGTCACTTCATCCTCCTGTTGATATTTTCTTTGACTCCTGGGGGCAAATAACCAGAACATTGCTGGATTTGTGTAACTATTTGGTAATCTCAGATTGCTGCTCATTACACAACACAAAGTAATTCAGTGGGTGCCTTGTTCAACTAGGTTTGCAATCTCAAGTTTTTCCACTTCTGGGCAGAAATTATATGCTTCAATATATGCCAAGTGATGTTGTTTCATGTTTTTGTGAAGGTTTTTCTATTTCATGGAGGAGCATAAATGTGTAACTGTTTTATCTTTATGGTTGGCTGGCTTGGTTATTATGAATTTAGAAATTTCCAATTGCTTCTTATTTAACACTTGATGCTTGGATAGCATTTCAGGTAGCATTTGCGCAATTTTTGTGAACTTCAGCAATACTCGGCATGTTTGTCCTGTTTCTTGTTTCTTCCATCATCTTGTTTCTTCCAACATCTTAAAATTTTCAGTTCAATCATTTTGTGTTGGGACTTCTTATGCCAGATTGGAGCTTTGTTCAACATATTGTAATTTATCATTTGGCTGTTGTCTGATATAAAGATGCCTGCTGTAATCATTGTTTCTCTCTGAATGCTGTAAAGTATAGGTTTTTGTTTACTTTATCTTTTTATATATTATGATTTGGGGGTTCAAATTTTGGTGGGTGTTTCTTTGTTTGTGGACAGTTTGGGTATGTACTGGTTTTATGATTCGTTGTGTCCAGTTTCTGCAATTATGGAATGCACAGGAAGAACTTTGATTGAGGCTTTCTTGCATTATGGAGTGATGTTTTGATTCGGACCTATATGGATAAGCTCTCTTTTGTCTCCTTTTTATGTTCTTTCTATCTGTAATATCACAAGAATAACCTTTTTGCTTGTACAATTTCTTTTCTTAACACTTCATCTTGAATCTATATTTCTTAAAGCTTTGTTATGGCTTGCAGGGAAGTTTTTTTAATTAGATGTTCTTTTAATACGATGGTGAGAAATTAGGGTTTCCTTCAAGATGGTAGTGTACTCTTTCAGGGAAGCTCTTCTTAGTGCTCTAGATTTCGATGCATTGCTAGTGGATGATTTCTATAATATGTATTACATATTTTTAGTTTCTTCAAGTACTTTGTTGATCGTCGTGGGGAAGTTGTGTGTTACAAATTAGGTCTTCTTTTTCTATGTTGGTGAATGCTTCAAGGAATGTTTTCTTCACAAATTAGGCTTTCTTTTAAGACGATGGTGGTTGCTTTCATAAGTTCTTCGTGTTAGGTTTCAATGCATTAGTGGTGAAAGATTAATATATTACAAATTTATAGTTTGTTCCTATACTTTTATAATTGTTTGCTAGGAATATTGTCTTGGTTACATATTAGAGCTTCTTCTAATACATTGGTGGATGCTTCACATACTAGGGTTTGTTTGAAGACAGTGATCAATTTCACGGAGGATCTTCCTTGTGTTAGGTGAGGAATCGCTACTTGATTCCCATCATCTTTGGGTTTGCTGCCAAAATATTTTTGTTGATCGGTTGCAGTTCATCACAGATTAGGGTTCTTTCAATACGTTAGTGATTTCTTTCTGAGGAGGTTCACTTTGTAGGGTCTTTCAAGATGATCATGATTGCTTTCAATATGATGTTAATCTTTCACAGCTAAGATCGCTACAAATTGTGTTGATTGTTCTCGAGCAGAATCTCCTTTGTTAAAGATTAAGATTTCTTTCAACATGGAGAGTAAAGGGTGGACTTTTGCTTCTTTCTTATGTGTCCTAATTCTATGGAGAGGAGTTATGGTATAGTTATTTGGAAATATATTATATTGTTTGATTTTGTCCTTTGATTATCGGTTTCACTACTCTTTTTTTTGAAGTGTGAAAAATTTGGTGCTAATATATCTACTGGGAGAGGAGATTTTGATTGGGGCTTTCTTGTACCTGGTCAACCGAGTTTGATGTGGCAATAAGTTTTCTTTTCCTTCCCTTTTTATAAGGAATTCTTTCTGCCTGTTAAATTTTTATTTGGTTCTTGCTTTAATGTTGTGGCATGTGGCTGCTTTTCTTAGACATTATGTTCCAAGGGGATCAGGAATTCTGGAATGAAGTTAGGCTCCCTTTGTCTTGGTGTCGTGTTTCTATTGGTATTTTAGTTCGACTCCTTGGGGCGAATAACCAGTCTGTGGCCTTTGGACTTCAATTTCTGTGCAAAATCATCTTTGGACAGTAAAAGCACCAGTTTTGCTTCATCTTCTTGTGGTTGACATTAGGCTTTTCGAGAATTGGGTCAACTTAAAGTTACATTGCTGGACTTGTCTCTAATCGGTGGTAATCTCAGATTAATGCTCATTACATTACTCAAAGTAAGTCAGTGGGTGTCAACTAGGTCTGCAATCTATAGTTTTTAACATTGCTTCTTTTGCCTGTGATGTTTGTTTCATGGTTTTGTGTCGTGTAGTTTCCTATTTCATGAAGTTTTGTCGGATCACAAAGTAAGTCAGTGGGTGTCAACCAGGTCTGCAATCTATAGTTTTTCCAATTCTGGGTGGATATTTGAAGACTGAGTAACATTGCTTCTTTTGCCTGTGATGTTTGTTTCATGGCTTTGTGTCATGTAGTTTCTTATTTTATGAAGTTTTTTGGGATATTGATGAGGTAGTTGTTTGAAAATATGCTGATGATTTGTTCACAGGTGGAGGATATGATTTAGGCTTTCTCGTGATTGTGCAGTTGGTCTTTCTGCAGAAATTATTGAAATGCCTTTTTCCCCTCTTTAGTTCTCGTGAATCAGTGAAATGCCTGTTCTTAGATTGATTTATAAAATGTCACATTGCTTATGCTTCTGATTAGTAGGACAAGAAGAGGAGGGTTTTTTTTTTTAAAAAAAAAATTTTTATTATGCATTTTGTACGAGGGGCAATTGACTGAGAAACTGAAACAGTAATTTTTGTTAAGTTCATCAAAAAATTAGAAAATTGAAAGTGGTATATGCATCCCAAGATTTAAACCCATTTCGAGGTATTCTTGCACGACTCAACATGTTTGTCCTGGTTCTTGCTTCTACCAGCATCTACTCGTACTTTTCCTAGCTTCTTCTTTAGTTTTAAAATTATTAAATTGTTTTCGTGTTGCATGCAACTTCTCACACAGAAGGCAGAATGGAGCATAGGTTTAGGGTCAAGAGTTGTGGACGTCTTCTATGTTCTTGGACGGTTCAGGCCTGTAGCAGTTTTGTGATTTGTGGTTTGCAGTCGCTGCAATTATGATATTTAAAGAATTTGATGTTGATATGTCTACATGAATTTTGATTTGGGTTTTCTTAATGCTGCTGCTGGTGTGGAACATCTAGAACTTAGCCCCTGATTTCTGTGGATTATCATCTTTGGGCAGCGAAAGAACCGTGGAAGTAACCTCTTTTTCTAGATTTGTTTTAATCTCTGCATGGTATGAGATTGTTGCCTGATCAAATTCCAAGTCGAAGAGAGTGAATTGATGCGAGTTAATGCCTTCAATGTTCTATACAGATATTTGAGCTCCAAGTAACATCTGACTCCATATGTTGCTGATGATGAGGGATGTGATTTGGGCTTTCTGATGTTCGAGCAATGGAGTTTGTGAATTCTCAATCTTTTTCTCGTATTTGGTCTGTAAAGCCTGCAGAATTAAGTGAGCGGTTTTCTCTCTAATAAACAATGGAGTTTCACATTCTTAGTTCATGGTTGCTGAGAGGTTTCACTATATGCTGTTCTATAAACATGATCCACTACTTGTTTCTTTTACTTGATAAAATCTGGCGAGCGATGACCTTTTGCAGCTCTTTGGCATTGTCTTTGGTATTCAATGGAACTGTTATTGTTTGTACCAGCAGCTTGTTAGGATATCAAGTTGGTTTGCTCATTTCGTGTTGCAACTTATGCAGATTGGAGAGTCAGTGTTGTGATTCATTGATCTGGCAGTTGTGTAAGAGTTGCAGGCTCTAAGAGATGGGATTCCAGAGTAATGATTTTATCTCCAGTGTTATTGGATCGTTTGGGCATATAGTATTTTTATGATTTATGGTATCCAATTACTTAAATTTTGATATTTGAAGAGGTTAATGTTAATATGTATACAGGAAGTATCTTTATTAGTGTGTTTTTTGTACTAGGGAGTTGTATTGGCACTTTGGCGAGAAGCTGTACTTCTCTTCCTAATATTACAGGTATAATAAGGATAATCATTGTGGTTTTTGGCGTCCAACTGCATTTTTTAACCTTTGGCTTTTGACAGGTTTATCTAAGAGCAAGCAAATAGGGTCTGTTTGGTAAACTCCTAACAATTAGTCTCAAGAGGAAAAAAAATGTGAATGGATTTTTGAATAATCGGCTCCAACCACAAATACGCTATTTATAGGCAGTTGTTTATGACAGTTGCATTCTTAAATAAATGTAGCCTTTTTGGTTCACATTCTTATGTGTTGTGCTGATTAGTCTAAGTCCCCTTTCTAATCTGGGAATGAGTGTTCTCGAATTTTTTCTTGTGCCTTGTACTTTCTTTCTCTCACGACTTTCCTTGCATTAAGATGTTCTTACCCACTGCCAATGACAAAATAAAGATGTATTACTGATTATGATTAGCTGAAGCTCAAGGCAAACCTTTTGGTGGAATAATCTCCAGCACTGATTAATTTGATTAATTCAGTTGTGCAGCTTTAGCAGAAGCTCTGTTCCTTCGATCAGTTAGTTAATCTCTCCATATGTTCTATGGTGGTGGTTGAAGTTGCATAGGAACATTAATATATTATTATTCCACTTCTTCATTGTTAGAGCATGAATTACGGCTATCAGCGTTTCCGTTTCTTTATTGATCTCTTAGTAAATACTTTGTAGGTAGCTTTGGTCTTCAACTACTCCTTACAGATATCATGGTCCTTCTCGAGTAATCCCACAAGATAGAGCATTATACAAGGAATAATTACTCTCTACTTGAAAATAATGGCACAAGTCCTATCATGGTCCTACTCAAGTAATCTTACTAAGATGGAGCATTATATAGGGAATAATTACACACTATTTGAAAATAATGGCACAAGTCCGTTACATGGAAAATAGTTGCATCTCTACGAGATCTCACATAAAAGAAAAGACACTCATGCTCAAATATGTACTCTTTGTTTAAAAACTTTTCATTCAGTCTATTCTCAAACAATATACTGATTTAAGTATCAGAGTGTCCTCGATCCTCCCGAAAATCGTTGGTTTTTTAGTAACTATTTTATTTATTTTGTAGGTAGCTTATAGTTAGTCCAACCATCGAAAAATTGCTTCAACACTGGATGGTCTAGATGGTGGTCAGCGTCAATTCTTGGCTGTGGTGACTAGCCGGGAGAGGGATAAATGTACCGTTTTGAGGTAGAGAGAAAGAGTGAAAATTTTGAAAATGAAATGAAAACACGTGCGAAATCCTTATGGGTTTTGAATTTTTTATTTTTATTTTTATAATTTTTTTTTAATGTGCTGGACCATGGTTTGTTAACCAGGACACCTCATCAACGTGCGGATAGTTTGCTGAAACGTTGCTTCTCCTTAGCATTACTCTAAAAAATTTCTTTTAAAAAGTATTGTTCACATGTATATTAAATCCGAACACCTTTTTTTACTCAGAAAAAAAATAATAATAATAATAAATAAAGAGAAGAACTATTTCAAGGATCAAATAATTCTACGAACCTTTTTTTTTTTTTTTTTTTTTGCACATGCACAACTTTTTATCTTCAATTTTCACTTCTTTTCCCCACCGATATTCCTTTTTTTTTTAATTTATTAATTTATTTAATTTTTCTATGTGAATCCAAGACTCGAAAGGCACAAATAAAGAAATGGCGAAATCGAGCACAGATGACGAGGAGCCGAGGCAAGCATGTGAGGCTGCAATCAAGGGAACAAAGCAGAAGATCGTGATGTCGATCCACGTGTCCAAGAGCCAAGGGATCTAGGGCAAGTCCATTAATCTGGGCCGTCGGATGGCCAAGCCCAAGGTTCTCACTCTGCGTAGTACTACCATTTCTTGCTCTTGGGCTACATGATTATCCTCATCTATCAGTTTCATCTCAATTTAAGATGTGAATTTTGTCCCATTTGACTTGAATGCGATTAATTTCAATTCTTTTGAGTTTGTGTCATTGGGGAATGTTGAAATCGAAAATGTGGTTCATTGTAAATTTAAATTGGTGCCACATAGTGTTCACCCAAAAGTGGTGATTAATCATTTAGATGTTTCCTAATAATATATATATATATATATATAATAAAATTGTAAGGTTGTTATTGCTGGAATAATTTTGACAGAAAAGAAAATCTAGATTTTGTTACTGTGGTCTCTACATGGTCAAAAATGTTGTTGCAACAATGATATTGACGAGGAATTGGTAGGATGGGTAGGAAAGTGCTTGACATTCCAAGATATGAGTGAAGGTATAACTTTGTTGCCTTTACTCATATTATCAAAACCATAAGGCTGTGATTGTAAGGATGGCAAAGATATCCCTAGTTCATACTAAATCGAAGCACTTGGGAGGCATAAGTTGATTGAAGCAAGCACTTTAAGATTACATGCTACTTGCAAGTTTAGGACCCATGAGGCTGGCTCTGCCAACTTCTAGGCTTTTGTGATCTAACAAAACTATGCAGTTTGGAAAAACAGAATAAGCATTGGTGACAGAAGGCAGTGTTACTTCCTATCCACTCAAATAAAAATTTGAAAAGAGAGGATAGTTTGTGTCAAAAGTGAGTTGTGCATTACTTCCTATCTATTTTTGATTCTGTAAATATTTCCATTCATCTTTTTAATTTAACTTTTTGAGGAAATTGCTTGCATTTGCAGCCTGCAAAATTGTACAAGTTAAAGCATCTTTTTAATTTAACTTTTTGCTTGCATTTGAAGAGAGTGAGTTAGTTGATGCAAGTTAATGCAAGTTTATGCCTTCAATGTTCTATACAGATATTTGAGCTCCAAGTAACATCTGACTCTTAATGCTGATGAAGAGGGGTGTGATTTGGGCTTTCTGATGTTTGTGCGAATTCTCACACAAGGCAGCCATGGCTGGCTCTGTCCCTGTACATCCAACAACAGCACACTGTAAGGCTCCACCTCGCAGCCCGTGGCAAGATCAGATGCTGAAGCATTCATCTTTCATCGCACGCTCACAGAGGGACCTGAGAACACTTTTCGGGTCGTGGAAAAAGCCCAGAGCTTCATAGTTCCTGTCGAAGAGTTTGCTCACTGAGCAATCAATATCATAAAACTGACCTTCGACACGTCAGAGTACTCTGGCAGGCTGGCAGCTCTAGTGTCGAGGCCAAGCATGTTGCTCATAAGGACAGAGAACAACTCACTGTGGTGGGCGGGACAGTGCCTTTTGCCTTTGCACGTTGGCTTGTTGTTTTTGCTCAGACGACCATCTGACGTGGATGCATCCTACCGGGTAAAACTTCAACTTCGATTTCCAAATCGAGTATAGACAATACCAGGATGATGATTCATAGATCTAAATCCTGGAATGTTACTATCTTGCTTAATTTTTTTTGTTTGCAGTATATTTATATTTCTTTCTTGACCGGAAGAAGTCCAAAATGTAAAAGGATTTCAAAGGAGGCTCAAGGGCTCTTTGTAGAACATATATAATTAAGACCAAATGAGTTATAGCTCACTGTTGCGACATTCATGAAAGTAGCTCAATATTAATCTTTTTTTGAGTTGACAGATTGAAATTCCTGAAATTTGGATGCCCAAATTTTATTGATATAGCCTAATTTCATAAGACTTTCATAGGAGAACAATATCTCGTTAGCAAAACAATATTAAATGAGTTTGACATGGTAATTCTAATGGTCAGGCAAACTGTTTTGGAATGTTAATTCATATGATGACATCTCCTCATCAAGCCTAGTTACTACTTCTGTCGGAGTTGCTGTTGGGTTCCCTTAATGGCTTTTTTTATTTTTTATTTTTTTTTTTACCTATAATTCTTTTACTGCATGTGATTAAAGCCAAACCAAATGTGCAATGCAAAAAAATGCTTCTTTATCTCAAAATTACTGAATTTACGCTGTTTCTTTATCTCAAAATACTTGAAAAATGCCACATATTAAAATTGTGACATGTTATCAATGCAATCAAAAAGAATTTTATCTTGAAAATGCTTATTGTTCACTTTTGTAAAGACACTTCTTTTTCAGAAAATCAAAAAACATTTTTTTGTTCAAGGCCTTTTTATAGCATAAAGAGTAAGAATCTGATAAAAAAAAATACTCGATTCTCAATTATAACATGTCACATTTTTAATATGTAGCATTTTTTAAGGAACGGCCTAAATTTTGTGATTTGAAAACCTACTTTTTTAAAAAAAAATTGTAGGAAATCTATAGTTCAACCCCATACAGCTGTACGTCCAGCCCCAAAACGCCAACTGAAACGCAAGGCAATACAACATAAAATACAATACTAATCTAATAGATCCATTAAAGGCCCACTACCTAATAGATCCATTAAAAGCCCACTGAGCTAATAAACCCATTAAAGGCCCACTATATTATATCCCTTACATCTCCAAGAGCTAGCTCAATCGGCTGGGACTACGCTTAATATTGAAGCGGAGGTCACTAATACGAATCTCCCTCCCTCGTGTGGACATGTCAAAAAAACAAGAAAACAAAAAGTTGCACAAACACTTCTTTAAACCCTCCAAACTTTGGAGACTTGATTCAACCAACATCAGTTAATAATTATCCCCAATATTACTCCCAATCAAAAATATGGAGACAGCTAATTAATGGTATGCATTTCCCTCTAAGAAAAAAAAAATAAAAATAATCAAGGATCTTAGATCCATCACCAACAACCAAAATCTCTATGTTGTGACAGTACATCAAAGATATTACCAAAGCACATGCAATAAGTATCCTTGTCTAAGTGTAATTCAAGTTAGACCATTCTAATAATGTGAGTCTAAGATTTATTTATTTATTTTGGGATATGTAAATAGCTCACACTCCATTTTGCCCAGAGGCCAATCTCTTACCAAGTTT
>CM017324.1:20732387-20756969 GCA_006937295.1 Carpinus fangiana
GTTAATGGTATGTCCGAACATGGCCTTGCGGAGCAAAAATATGCTTCCTGGAATTCATATCCGGACATGCTAGCACCATGTCCGGACATGGCCTGCAGTGGGGAGAAAACAACATTCTGGAAATGCTGTCCAGCCTTCATCAATAGCTTCGATCGATGGGTGTTGTGGTCCGATTGAGCTGAAATTTTGCAGGAACGTTCATGACACATGAATCTACATTATGAACGGTGGAGATTTGATTCTGAACATTCTATATTAATGTTTGAGCTTGTGTACAGTAACCTCTGCATTTTGGAACTGAATTAAGCCAACATAAGAACTAACAGGATGTGTATTAACGATAAGAAGAAGAAGAAGAAGAAATGCCATTGATAACATCCCAGCAAGTCAACAAATAATGTCACCATCCAAATCCAGCTTCAATTTCTCATCTTAATAGTTTGATAATTGAAGGTATGAGAACTAGTACTAGCTTGCAATTGGTTTAGTACTGGCTGTAACTAGACATCCTCCCATTCCGTTACCATAATCAACTCATCCACCTTAACACAATCATAAAATAGCCACAATAAAATCCTCTACTGCCATTGATTACCTTTTCCCATGTAGCAGCTTTCAGGAGATCAGGTACTGAATGGTAATTCAGAACCTACACTTCCAACAAAAGATAAAGAAACCAAAATGCCCATGATGTCGATTTGGCACAATACTTTCACAAGGTCCATAGGTCTCCATTGAACTTTTAGTACCTATGCATCAAAAAATAGCTAAACATCTTAATCAACTAAGAAAAAACAACACATGCATAGTAAATTGAAACATAAGATCTACACACATATGCATAAGATGATATCAATAGTTTATACATAGTGCTTTTCACACATCCTGGCACAATAGTGCATCAATCCAAGTTTATGGTAGTGCTAAAGCCCAAGAGTCGAGGGATCTGGGGCAAGTTCAGCAAGCTAGGCCGTCGGATGGCCAAGCCTAGGGTTCTCACTCTGCGTAACTACTTCTTGCTCTTGGGCTACGTGATTATCCTCATCTATTAGTTTTATCTCAATTTAAGATGTGAATTTTGTCCCGTTTGACTTGAATACAATTAATTTCAATTCTTTTGAGCTTGTGTCGTTGGGGAATGTTGAAATCGAAAATGCGGTTCATTGTAAATTTAAATTGGTGCCACATAGAGTTCACCTAGAAGTGGTGATTAATCATTTAGATGTTTCCTAATAATAAAATAATTATATATATATATATATATAATAAAATTGTAAGCTTCTTATTGCTGGAATAATTTTGACAGAAAAGAAAATCTAGATTTTGTTACCGTGGTCTCTACATAGTTAAAAATGTTGTTGCAACAATGGTATTGACGAGGAATTGATAGGATGGGTGGGAAACGGCCAATATTTGAATAATTATACTACGTTTCTCTCTCTTGTTTAGAGAGAGAAGCTTTGAACCGCCTCCTTAGTGGATTTTCCCTGCCGCCTTGTGTGGCTTTGCCGGGGAGGAGGGAAAGGCTTTGCCTTTACTTCTCTCCCCTCCTCGTCTCAGAGTTTTCCTTGTTTCCTTGCAGGTTTTGTTTAGTTTTTTTCTCCGTTTTTGTCGTTCGTCTTGTCCGTTTGTTGCTCTTCCAACATCTCTGTCCATCCCGCCGTCCTGTCTGATGTCCATTCTGCTGTCCAGCCCACAATCCATTCCACCCAGCCCGTCGTCCTTTGCTCTTAGTTTCGTCCAGCCCGCTGCCATTCTGTCCATCGCCGTTCAGCCTATCGCTCTTTGTTGTGGATCTGGTTTGTGGGGTTTTAGATTGGGTTTTTTCAAAACCCGATGTATTCTCCCATGTCGTTTTCGTAGTCAATCAAGCCCTTCCTTCTTCATCACCGGCTTCCCAGCTTCCCTTCTTCGCCAGTCGATCCTCGATCCGTTCTCAGCTCGCCGGCACCCATTATGTTCTTCGCCAATGCTGGCCTTACCTCGCCCTTGCCAATGTTTTGGGGTGTTTTTGTTGCTCTGTGGGTCTTTGGTTTTATCTTTTGCTTTTTGCTTTTTGTTTTGTTGTTATTGTATCTTCTGTTGTTGCTTTTATTTCCATGTATTTTTTGTGTATTTTATTTCGGTTATGTTTTCTTGTCTTGCTGTTGTCCGTTGCTATAGTGGTCTTGAGTGGGTTCTCCTTTGCAGTTGTGGTTATTAGTTTCTCTAACAGTAAAACTTGCCTAAGTTTTCATGCTGCCATCAAGTGTCTCTCCTCTACTGCTCTGGTGAAGGTCGTGCTAAAGATGAAGATGAAGTTTGTTCTGTTGTTTTTCTGTTTTTGTTTGGTATTTGCCTTTGTAATGCACCTTACTGTGCACATGTAGTTCGATGGGCTGCTTCTTCGAACGTATTCGGAGAAGCATTCCCAACCTTGATGTAACCCTTTCCTTAATTGCTTAGGAAAAACAAAAAAAGAAGAAGATAGGATGGGTGGGAAAGTGCTTGACATTCCAAGATATGAGTGAAGGTATAACTTTGTTGCCTTTACTCATATCAAAACCATAAGGCTGTGATTGTAATTTGGAATTATAAGTGTCAAATGCTAAACAAATAAATATCACAGTTTATGCGGAATTAATGGATATTTATATCTAAGCAAGCAATCACCAAAATATGAAAAATCAAACACAAAGATTTTGATGACGAAGAGGAAACCTTTTAGAAACAGATCTAAAAGTAAAACCTCTCCGGGGCAGCCAAACCCAGAAAATCACTATCAAAAGATTATTCAGAGATTACAGACACTAGAAACACTTACAAACCGATGTAAGACATTAACTCTGTAAGATTGACAAGCCTCCAACTCATCTCCTCGCTCACAATCTTCTTCAACGTGATTCTCCTTTACCGGACCCTTCCAATAGACTTCTCAATTACGATCACAATCAAATTAACAAAGATCCTCTAAGAGGAACAACAAGGCTCACAATATTTCTCTCTAAGCACAGCCTCTTACGAACTCTCTGGGGGTGAAAATTCGTACATCTCTATTTCTATAGAGATGTATTTATAATAGCCTCGCAATCCCTAGACCTAGGACACAGTTTGAAATCATTCAAAACTGTTACAGGTATGGAATGTCTAGACAGGTTAATGGGATGTCCGGACATGGCCTTGCGGAGCAAAAATATGCTTCCTGAAATTTGTGTCCGGACACCCTAGCATCATGTCCGGACATGGCCTGCAGAGGGAGAAAATTGCATTCTGGAAATGCTGTCCAGTCTTGATCAACAGCTCCGATCGATAAGCTTTTTGGTCTGATTGAGCTGAAACTTTGCAAGCATATTCATGACACGTGAATCCTCATTGTGAATGGTGAAGATCGGATTCGAATCACTCTATACTAGTGTTTGAGCCCATGTACAGTAACCTCTGTATTTTGGAGCCGAATTGAGCCAACAAAAAAACTAACAATAAGGATGGCACAGATATCCCTAGTCCATGCTAAATCGAAGCACTTTGGGAGGCATAATTTGATTGAAGCAAGCACTTTAAGATTACATGCTACTGGAATGCTTTAGGGCAGAAGTTAATCTCACCCAAGGAAATTTTACTCTAGGTAATCATCAATACTAACCAAAGAGAAATTTAGAATTTGCAAAAGTTTCAATATATGTAGTTAACGTGACTGTATAAATAGGTGTGATTTGGCATTTCCATCTTTATGTTCTTGTTGTTTAAAGTACTCCCAAGCTTCTTTAGGGTTTGCTTGTGTTCTGTACTATATAAATATATATATGAAGAAAAAAAATAATCGTAAGTCTTGTATATACATACTCCCTCACATGCGTGCACATAGAGATATTTAATCTACCACATGTTAAAATGATCCACAAGTTTCATTTATGGCATTTGATTTGTGTGGCGTTGTTAATGAATGTGTGTGGATAGTGCAGCAAATCGAAAGGTCAGCGGATAAAAGCTTTTCTTCGAGAGTTGAAATATTCCATTGGAGGTGTTCTTGAGGTAATTTTCAAATTTACTTTGATTTAATTCATTACAGAACTGTTCAAAATGTTTTTGAATTCTGTTAAATATATTATGAATATATTATGGAGCGGAAGAATGTTAGAATGGTGCGGAGAAGAGAAGAGCGGAAGAGAGAGTGGAAGCATAAACACACAATAGACTACATTGTATTGTGTTGAGATAATATAGAATGGATACAATAGCCTCCTTATATAGGAGGGAGAAAGGAACATTGGCTCCCAATCTTACCAATGTGGGACAAGCCCCACATATACCCTAACAAATTCTGATATCCTAAAATGGATATAGGCATAGCAATATGATCACAAGCCTCACCAAAGCCCAATATACATGTGATCATTGCTGACCACAACCTGTCTGCTGGTTCTGCCAACTTCTAGACTTTTGTGATCTAACAAAATTATGTACTTTGGAAAAAGAGAATAAGCATTGGTGACAGAAGGCATTGTCAAAAGTGAGTTGTGCATTACTTCCTATCTATTTTGATTCTGTAAATATTTCCAATCATCTTTTTAATTTAACTTTTTGAGGAAATTGCTTGCATTTGCAGCCTGCAAAATTGTACAAGTTAAAGCATCTTTTTAATTTAACTTTTTGCTTGCATTTGAAGAGAGTGAATTAGTTGATGCAAGTTAATGCAAGTTTATGCCTTCAATGTTCTATACAGATATTTGAGCTCCAAGTAACATCTGACTCTTAATGCTGATGATGAGGGGTGTGATTTGGGCTTTCTGATGTTTGTGTGAATTCTCACACAAGGCAGCCATGGCTGGCTCTGTCCCTGTACATCCAACAACAGCACACTGTAAGGCTCCACCTCGTAGCCCGTGGCAAGATCAGATGCTGAAGCATTCATCTTTCATCGCACGCCCATGGAGGGACCTGAGAGCACTTTTCAGGTGGTGGGAAAAGCCTGGAGCTTCATAGTTCCTGTCGAAGAGTTTGCTCACTCAGCATTTAATATCATTCAACTAACCTTTGACGCGTCAGAGTACTCTGGCAGGCTGGTAGCTCTAGTGTCGAGGCCAAGCATGTTGCTCATAAGGACAGAGAACAACTCACTGTGGTGGGCAGGACTGTGCTTTTTGCCTTTGCACGTTGGCTTGCTGTTTTTTTCTCAGACGACCATCTGACGTGGATGCATCCTACCGCGTAAAACTTCAACTTAAATTTCCAAATCGAGTACAGACAATGCCAGGATGATGATTCATAGATCTAAATTCCGGAATGTTATTATCTTGCTTAATTTTTTTGTTTACAGTATATTTATATTTCTTTCTTGACTGGAAGAAGTCCAAAATGTAAAAGCATTTCAAAGGAGGCTCAAGGGCTCTTTGTAGAACATATATAATTAAGACCATATGAGTTATAGCTCACTGTTGCGACATTCATGAAAGTTGCTCAATATTAATCTTTTTTTATGTTGATAGATAGAAATTCCTGAAATTTGGATGCCCAAATTTTATTGATATAGCCTAATTTCATAAGACTTTCATAGGAGAACAACAATACCTCGTAAGCAAAACAGTATTAAATGAGTTTGACATGGTCAGTCCGCCACATGGAAAGCAATTGCATCTCTACGAAGTCTCCCATAAAAGAAAAGACACTTATGCTCATATACACACTCTTTATCCAAAAACTTTTTTATTCAGTTTATTCTCAAATAATATATTGAATTAAGCATCGGAGTGTCCACAGTCCTCTCGGGGATCGGCTGATTTTCGGTAAGCATTTTCTATATTTTGTAGAAAGTCCATAAGTGGTTTAGCTGTCGAAAAAATTGCTTCAATTTCGATCCAAATTTCTCAATAAGGGGGATATAAAGACACATACCCCAACCTTTCTTCGATCATAAGGAGCAAGACATTATAAAATGGTGAAGTTCCACATACCCCCTAATCCTGCCACCCAATTGACATTGTCCCTCCAAACTTTTAATTGTAACTCGAGACCAACCTTTAAGTGGGATAGTCTCTAGCATTGATTGATTTAGTTGTGCATCTCTAGCAGAAGCTCTATTCCATGCATTAGCTAATCTCTCCATATGTTCTGTGGTAGATGAAATTGTGTTGGAACATCAATATGTTACTATTCCACTTCTTCATTGTTAGATCATGGTTATAGCTATCAACGTTTCCTTTCCTTTATTGATCTCTTAGCAAATATTTTGTAAGCGGCTTTGGTCTTCAACTGCTCTTTACAGATATCATGGTCCTACTCAAGCAATCCAACTAAGATAGAGCATTATACAGGGAATAATTACTAACTACTTGAAAATAATGGTACTAAGTCCACTACATGCAAAATAATTGCATCTCTACGAAGTCTTCCATAAAAGAAAAGATACCCATGCTCATACACTCTTTGTCTAAAAACTTTTTTATTTAGTTTATTCTCAAACAATATACGGAATTAGGCATCGAAGTGTCCGTAGTCCTCCTGGGAATCGACAGATTTTCGGTAAGCATTTTCTATATTTTGCAGGAAGTCCATAACTGGTTCAACTATCGAAAAAATTGCTTCAATTCTGATCCAAATTTCTCAATAAGGGGAATGTAAAGACACACACCCCAACCTTTTTCGGATTTTAAGGAGCAAAACATTATAAATTGGGGAAGGTTCACATACTTCCCTCAAACTATCAGTTAGTTGACAATGTCCCCCCAAACATTTAATTGTAGCTCGAGACCAACCTTTAGGTGGAATAGTCTCCAGCATTGATTTATTCAGTTGTGCAGCTTTAGCAGAAGCTTTGTTCCTTGGATCAGCTAATCTCTCCATATGTTTTGTGGTGGTTGAGATTGCATAGGAACATTAATATGTTACTATTCCACTTCTTCATTGTTAGAGCATGGTTACGGCAATCAACATTTTCTTTCCTTTATTGATCTCTGAGCAAATACTTTGTAGGCAGCTTTGGTCTTCAACTGCTCTTTACAGATATCATGATCCTACTCAAGCAATCCCATTAAGATCATTATAAAGGGAATAATTACTCACTACTTGAAAATAATGGCGCTAAGTCCACTACATGGAAAATAATTGCATCTCTACAAAGTCTCCCATAAAAGAAAAAACACTCATGCTCATACGCACCATTTATCCAAAAACGTTTTTATTCAGTTTATTCTCAAACAATATACTGACTTAAGTATCGGATTGTCCCCGATCCTCTCGGGGATCGGCGGATTTTCAGTAAGCACTTTCTATATTTTGCAGGAAGTCCATGAGTGGTCCAGCTGTCGAAAAAATTGCTTTAATTCTGATCCATATTTCTCAATAAGGGGGGGGATGTAAAGACACATACCCAAACCTTTCTTGGATCATAAGGAGCAAAACATTATAAAATGGTGACGATCCGCATACCCCCCTCAAACTACTACTCAATTGACATTGTCCTTCCAAACTTTTTATTGTAGCTCGAGACCAACCTTTAGGTGGAATAGTCTCCAGCATTGATTGATTGAATTGTGCGTCTCTAGCAGAAGCTTTGTTCCTTGGATCAGCTAATCTACCATAAAAGAAAAGACACTCATGCTCATACGCACTCTTTATCCAAAAACTTTTTTATTCAGTTTATTTTCAAACAATATACTAACTTAAGCATCAGTGTGTCAGCCCATACAGCTGTACGTCCAACCCCAAAACGAAGCAATTACAACTAAAACGCAAGGCAATACAAGATAGAATACAATACTAACCTAATAGATCCATTAAAGACCCACTACCTAATAGATCCATTAAAAGCCCACTAAGCTAAGAAACTCATTAAAGGCCCACTATATTATCTCACTTACATAATGAAAGTAGTTGCACATACGCTTCTTTAAACCCATTATCCAAACTTTGGGGAATGGGATCCTTTCCAATCCAAATGGACTAGAGGGTATCCAGTTTATGTTGAGGATCTCTTTAAAGAGATCCAACAGCCCCAAAGATGCCACATGTCTTATCTAATAAATATATATATATATGTATATATCACTTAATATTTTAAAAAATAAAAAATAATTGATTGATTTTTTTTTTGTTTTTTTGTTTTTGACATGGCCCTTGGGGTGGCCGGACCACCCCCAAGGGCCACCATTTGGCCATGAAGCCACCCCCAGGCCTGCCGGTTCGGCCACCCCCAACCGGCCAAACAATTTTTTTTAAAAAAAATTGATTTGGTTGTTGGGGGTGGCTGGTCCACCCCCAAGAGTATCCTTGTCTAAGTGTAACTCAGGTTAGACCATTCCAATAATGTGAGTCTAATATTTATTTATTTATTTTGGGATATGTAAATAGCTCACACTCCATTTTGCCTAGAGGCCAATCTCTTACCAATTCTGCAAAACCAGTCAGGCTAGTGAACTCAAATGGCAAAATCAAGATTGACCTTGTACAATGTTAATTTAACCAAACATTGTGACTATACGTATCAATTACCCTTAAACCAGTTGGGTCAGTTGGGTCTGGCACAATTAACCTATCTTTTTTAAGATAACTTGTTTAGAGTAGTAGCAGCAACTTCCTTTATATTTTCTTTAAATTTAGGGAATCAAACTACTTTTTACTTCTATATTCAAATAAACTTTATAATAGCTTCCATTTTTCTTTCCCAATACCATTCAAATATTCTTTAAATATCCTTTCAAACAAATGATAGGAGAAAGTGAGAGGAAAGAGAAAGCATTTAAATATTCTTTTAAATAAATGGTAAGAGGGAAAAAAAAAAAAAAAGAGTAAAGAGAAAACTTTTTTATATTAAAATAATGTTCAAGGAAGCAAAAGTGCTACCCTAGATTTAAGGTAGCACTTTTAATTCCATTGGTGTCCGCTTAGTTTAAGGAACATGAAGGGAGTTTATTGTAGGTGGTTTTCTAGGAGTTTGTCTTACATTTAGAAAGGGAATGAGATTTAGGAAAACTGTTCTTAGTGCTCTAAATTGATGAAGAGATTGGCATAACAACACAACTATAGTTTGTATTGTAGTCAAGATGATCTACTAAAAAATCACATTGGAAATCCATTACATCAACTATTCATTTATTTGGATGTGTATTAACGATAATAAATAAATAAATAAGAAAAAAAAAAAAAAGTAAAGGAAACGCCATTGATAACATCCCAGCAAGTCAACTGAGAATGTCACCATCCAAATCCAGCTTCAATTTCTCATCTTAACAGTTTGATAATTGAAGGTATGAGAGCTAGTACTAGCTTGCAATTGGTTTAGTGCTGGCTGTAATTAGACATCCTCCCATTCCGTTACCATAATCAACTCATCCACCTTAACACAATCATACAATAGCCACAATAAAATCCTCTGCTACCATTGATTACCTTTTCCCATGTAGCTGCTTTCAAAAGATTAGGTACTGAATGGTAATTCAGAACCTACACTTCCAACAAAAGAAAAAGAAACCGAAATGCCCATGATGTCGATTTGGCACAATACTTTCACAAGATCCATAGGTACTCTCCATTGAACTTTTAGTACCTATGCATCAAAAAATAGCTAAACATCTTAATCAACTAAGAAATTACAATACATGCATTGTAAATTGAAACATAAGATCTACACACATGTGCATCAGATGATATCAATAATTTATGCATAGTGCTTTTCACACATCCTCGCACAGTAGTGCATCAATCCAAGTTTATGGTAGTGCTAATGCAGATTCCAATAAAATATGCTAGCTACTCCACATGCTCTAGCGACAAATTCTAAACATAACTCCTTTGAAAAGAAAAACCCCCAATGGGAGCGAGTAAAATGGAGATTAATAGAAACAAAAACCATGGGGATCAACCTTGCTGATTCAAAGCATCCCCAATTTCATATGGATTTCTAAAATTTGAATTAATGCCTGTTTGGTACTTGTAAAAACATTTAAAATAAAAATAAATAAATAAAAAGCCTCACTTTTGAATTTTGATTTGTGCCATTCTATTAAAAAGCAAAGCAATCAATCTTCGAGAGAGAGAGAGATTACTTGTTTTCAATCGACATTTGAGGGGTGCGACAAAGGCTGCTTGGGGAACTCTTGCTAGACTTTTAGCTTATTCAATCAATTCCAAACCAATCAATATCTGTTGGACGTGAGCAATCTTGCGCCATTCTTTTCCTTTTTTACTTCGCCACTTTTTCTTCAACAAAGGACAGTCGTTGATTTGTAGAATAGAAAGGGAGGTAGGCAACCCCTGTTCTGGCCTGTACTTGAGCTTAGGGCAGTTCTTGATCTCCAGGTTTTCAAGGGCAGTGAGCCGTTGAAGCCCGTTCTTGTACAAATATTTCAAATTTGGAAAGTAAGAGATAGAAAGAGAGGTCAGACTAGTGGGCAACAATTGCGCCTATGGGAAGGACACCACATCAATATACTAATATATGCAAGGCGACTATGATTATTGACAACAAATTTTGTCAATGTTTGGAGGCATTTTAATCTACTGAGTTCTATTGCCATCTCTTTTATGCCAGTTTCGATAATATCAAGATGACACAAATTAACGAGTTTCCACAAATTTCTTGGCAATTCAACAAGATATTCACGCAATGTGATAATCTTAATGTTTATAAATTGCACAACTTACATATGGAATCAGGCAATTTTTGAACACTAGTGGAAGAGAGATCCAAGAGATGTAGATATTTAAATTTGCCAATTGAATTAGGCTAGTCAGTAATGTTCCCATAGTTCAACATAGAGAAAGCACCCGCAAGCATCTTAGTGTTGGCAATAAATCATGTACTACTTTTCTGGTCAAGTGGTAGTAACTAAACATATTTAAATGTAGAAAAGTGTGCAACCTCTTAGCCTTGTGAAGGGTCTTAAACTTCTTCAAGCTATGAAAATATTGTTTCGAAAAATAGGACAAGTGGCAAGTATTGTTTACAATCTCGTGAGAACAATCACCCTCCGGACCTTAAAATGAATTGTTTAGATATAGATTTTGCTAAATCGCTCACAAGATCATGCATTACAAAACATGACTTGTCATCACTTGACTTTTGGAATAATGATATTGATTCTAGAGTGAGGAAATACTCATTGCCAACTTCTTTCATCGTTTTGTTTTTGGGTTGTGGTAAGAAAGCATCCACCGTCCATAACAAGATTAATTGATCTTTTTTGAAAGCATAATCCTTTGAGAATATTGAACAATAAGCAAAGCATCACGTTAAATGTGAAAAGAGATATTTGTAACTTAATCTTAGAGCTAGAAAAAAGCTCATATTATCCATCACCAAATCCCATAATTCACTATTCAATATCTTATCTCATTCATCAATATCCGGTTTAGATCTCAAAAAGAAGTCAACAAACTACCCGGATGCCATTCTTTCTAAAAACACTTGGAGAAAGGGAGAGAGAAATACGGTTGCTACCTCAGCCATGTCTTCTTCTTTGGAAATCAAAGGAAATGAAGGAAGGCGAAGAGTCAGCAAAATCAGATAGATAGGAAGCTGTGTCTTATATCCATCGTACAGGGAGGAAAGGCCTATTCGAGTGATGGACGCACCCGGGGCAGTACCCACGTGACGTTATACACCTTCTCTGTGGTGGAGTCACAAGAGGCCATTCGGTAAAAAAATTTCTAGTAAGTTTTTATTTTTTGTTTAAATAGTAATAACAAATATTAATGTAATAAAAAGAAACGTAGAAACTTAAAAATTAAAAATTTTCAACATTTTGATTTTTAGCGAAGATCAATCTGCCTCACTAGTTGAGTTTGGCAAAAGCAACATTGGCTAAATCATCCATCGCTTTGAGCACTATTAATAGTCTCACCAAAACTAATTTTTAGTTATTTTTGGTAAGGCAATTTGATGAAAATGTTTAGAAACTCTCATTTTCTGCCTAACCAATTTGATGAAAAAAAGAAAAAGAGAAAAGAGGGAGTTGGAGGTGGTTTGGCGAAATTAAATTATCACTTATCTCAAAAGCTTAATTTAATCATTTAATAAAAACTTTAACAAACCACCACATATTGGCTAGAGGGGGTGGCGGAGCACCCCCATTGCATTTTTCATTTTTTTTTCTTTTTTTTTATTTATTTATAATTTTTAGCATAAATGTGTAATTCCAATTGACTTTGACGAAAAAAAATGACCTAAAATTGTACTAAGAGAGTTAATTGTTACATACATAGTGATTTTTTTGTCAAATAATCAAACTTAGAAACTAATTTTGCAATTTTCCAAAAAAATTTAAGCGTCTAATAGACTAAACCAAAACACATATTTGAAGACATACACAGTGAATATTTGCAAAAAGGAGGAGTTAGATTCATTACGACTAATATGCTATAATTAAATTAATTGGCATCGATACAAATGAATGAACAGCAATCAAGTCCAAGGTACAACCTAGAATATTTGAACTCTAAATGAAACAACTCTTTTATAAAGACTTGAATAGAAATTTAGGAAACAGCAGAGAAACTCTCTCTGCAGTATTCTTATTGATAAAACTAAATAACAATAACATCTAGGTGGTCAAGCCGGTCTTTTTGTGCTTAAAAACAATTTAGGGTGCAGCGCTAAAAGTAAAATAACAGAAATAGTCTTTATTAAAAAATGTCGCAACTTCACTAGAGCCAATGTTGCAGAAGGGTCGTTCAAAGTTTTTGTCCTATAATTAGTCACATTCTTACTCGAGCCAAGTTCGAGCAGAGGTTACACATGATTTGTCTCTGTCATAATGGCAAATTCCCACTCCATAATAGAAGAATTTGGATATTCTCTGTTTTAATTAACTTACCAAATAACATAGTAGTTACTATTGATGGGAAGAATAATGATTATAGAACTCACACCACAAAAATTTTGAAAGGTGACTTCCACTTAGCCAGCTAGTCATGCCATGATTCAGTCTTTCAGAACTATGCTTTCTACCATTTTATGGCCCTCTTTACCCCTAAAAGGATCCTCTCCATTTCAAAGGAAAGGGAGAGGAACAGGTTAGGTAAAACAAGAGGGTAAAATAGTCTTAAAAAATTTGAAAAGACCATTTTGCCCTCCTATATTGTACTAACCGGATCTCATTCCCTACCTCACCAACCCTGTGTGGGCGAGCATTGGCTCCTAACATTTTATAAATATTTTCTATCAAACTTCAAATTCTCAACATGGTCTTATTATTCTAGTTTTGATATAAATTGGTTCTATAAATTTGATAAATTAGATTTTTTTCCTTAAATTTAGCTTTCGATATAAAGTAGCCCATGCCATAATAAGGATGCTAATGGCCCTATCACCGAAAGAAAAAGAGAAAGCAAACACAACATGAAAAAAGGAAAAAGGCAAAAAAAAAAAAAAAAATCATAGGCATTGCCTTTGAAAATGAGAGACGACAATCTAGAAGTGTACAACCGACATAGCCTCAATCAATAATTTTGTAAGTGGACGTCAAAGTCCTTATGAATGGATGGATCATGGATGGATGAATTAAATTATGCAACACCTCGATCTCTCTGATCGCGTATTGAGAAGATAAAGAGTAGCTCACATAAAATTGGTAGTTTATAAAAATAATTTATGTGGCTAATAATTTTTCCTTTGTTGGGCGGTTTGACTTCAAATGCCATGTAATAAGAACACATAATCTTGGGAGATATAGAGTTGGAACAAGGAAAGTATTTTACTTACGGTAGGAGTTTTATTTGTCAAAAAAAAAAAACAAAATTATTACTTCTTCAAGAGATGATGTCTTAGGGGATTAGGAGTCCTAGCATGAGTCCTTCCTTGAGTTGTTTTGCATTAGAAGTCCATCATATTTTAGGGCTTATAAGTTGGTTGTGAGTCAAGTTTCAGGCTGCTCTCGTGTGTAGAGACTTTCTGAGGTTTTTTTCCTCCTTTCTCTTTCCTGTGTTCCAACCTTGCCTTTCCACTTCCTTCAGCTTTCTCACCTCCATCCCTCCAGCTTTTACTCCCCTCTTTAGAATTCCCCACTCCTCGATGGCCAATATTCCCCAGGAGATAGACCGGTTGATCTCCAAAACCGAGTCTTTTAACTGGTTGGAAAACTCTCCTCAACTCATATCCACCATACTGCAAGGTGATCAACAACCCCCAGCCATCTTAGCTGGTCGTGTTACCTCCCTTCGTACCATCTCCAAAAGCACGGTCAAAGAAAATATCCAGAATGCTTGGCAGTTTCTTAGCTCTCTTTCTTTTGAAGAGATTGGTCCTAACACGTACCTATTTACTTTTGAGAACCAAGATGAACTGAAACGAGTTATGGAACTCTCTCCTTGGAATATTAGAGGTCATCCTCTTGTTCTTAAACACTGGGAAGCAGGCATGACTCTGAATGAGTTAGATTCTCCAAAGGAGATTATTGGGGCCAAGTGCACGACCTACCTTTGGAGCTAATGAACCAGCAAAATGCTCAGATTATTGGTGATCAGATGGGTCAACTGTTGGAGTCTGAAGCCTCAGAAAATCTTAGCCAGCAAAGGAAAACTTGCCTAAGAATAAAGGTACGTATACCTTTAAATCAACCCCTGGCTCCGGGTTTCTACCAAAAGCGTCACAATCAACCTCCTTCATGGGTCCAATTCAGGTATGAAAGATTGTCTGATTTCTGTTTCTCCTGTGGCAGATTGGGCCATTCAGAAATTTACTGCCCTTTCGGAAAAAAAAAAAAACCCAGATGCTATACAGCCCTTTGGACCCAAGATGAAAGCCAAACCCCCACCTTCTCTCAAAATAGAAAATATTCTCCTTTCCCCCAGGCACAAACATAACCTATCCACAAGTTCCTCCATTCATCACCTTACCTCTACCACCATCATCAAACCCCCCCAAGAGAACCCAAATAATAATATGCCAGCTACCCTCCCCAATCCGTGCCCAATGGACATGTCTGAGTCCATTCACCTCTCAACCAACCCAACCAGGCTAACCAGGTTTTCAGACTCACCTAACCCATCAAATCCCTCTTCCTCGAGCCCATCCCCTTGTCTTACCAAGGTACCCAACCCTTCAATCTCACTCAGCACTTTAACTGTACATCAAACTTCCCAAGAAGTAATTGACTCCCTGTCACTTCCTCACTTTTTGCCCAACAATATCATGTCTGATTCCTTGTTGAACACGTACACGTATTCAGCTTCTCCCCCTTCTTTTGAAGTCATGCCTCACTTTTCACAAACTTTATCTCCTGAGTTTATACCAAATCCCCAACTCACACCCCCCTTCAAGTCAATAGTAACTGACATTGAAGACATCTCTGACTTGATGCTGGAGCCCACCAATTGTCCTAATCCCCCTATTTCTTTGACTCCTACTCATGCCAAAGTTCCTGCCACCTCAATTTTGGAAACCAACCTTTCCAAAGCTTCGAATATCATCATCCCCAAATTACCCCCACTCCACTCAAAATTCCCCTGCAAAACAAATATTCGTCCCCACCCCTACCAGCTCACCCCTGCCTTTGCTTCTCTGCGGAAGTGGACCTCCCACTCCCCTGATGAAAACACTTATCCTTCACATCTTCCCCTTGCCCTCACCAACTCCCCCACCCATGTTACTCACCTTCAGATTCTACCCAATGAGGAGGGCGTCTCGTCGCCCCCCTCAATCCCATGAAGATCCTCTCGTGGAACTGCCGTGGGTTTGCCCGTGCTGCGGCAGTTCGTATTCTCAGGGCGATGTGCAGGCTTCATAAGCCTGATGTTATTTTCTTATGTGAGACTAAAGTTAAGATGTTCGACGTGCAAAACCCTCTGGCTCTTTTGGGTTTCCCTTTGCAATTTCAAGTCTCCTCCTCTGGCTCAAAAGGTGGTCTTGTTGTTGCTTGCAAATTTGGCTTTGAAGCTGAACAGGTGGCTCTTAGTAACCACCAGATTTCGTTTTTGGTCCACTCTGATCCTCCCTCTACTTCTTGGCTTGTCACCTGCGCCCATGCCCCTTCTGCTTGGAACGATCGTGGTAATTTTTGGTTTGACGTGGAAAATATAGGCCAACGTTTCAGGGGCCCCTGGCTTTTGATTGGTGACTTCAATGCCATTCTTTCTTCAGCTGAGAAGAAAGGTGGTAGAAATTTTGGCTCTCCTTCTCACAATGTTTTTGTGGATTTTGTTCACTGCAATGGTCTTATTGACCTGGGTTATTCTGGAAACCCCTTTACTTGGAATAATAAGAGGAAAGGTAGACATAACATCAAAGAGCGCCTGGATAGAGGCCTTTCTAACAAAGACTGGATCATGCTTTTCCCAAATGCCCAAGTCAAGCATCTGCCTGCTACTTTTTCTGACCACAACCCTCTCCTTCTGTCCACCGCCAGCAATTGTCCCAACCTCCCCAAGCCTTTCAAGTTCGAAGAGTTCTGGACTAGAGATCTCTCAAGCCATTCAGTTATAGCTAGTGCATAGAGTTGTCCTATTAATGGCTCTGCAGCTTTCTCTTTAAGCCGTAAGATCAAAGCTTCAAAAGCTGCTCTAAAATTATGGAATATCCAACATTTTGGCAACATCCATTATAAGATTAAAAGCCTCCTGGATGAAATCAATTTAGTGCAAAGCTCTCCTTCTTCTTTGGACCTCTCCGCCAAAGAAGAAAGCCTGCAACTAGCTCTCCAAGAAGAATTAATCAGAGAAGAAAGTCTTTGGAAGCAAAAATCTCGAGAGTTATGGCTAACCAGCAAGGACCTGAACACCAAATTTTTTCATGCCTCTACAGCAATCCAACGCAGGTATAACTCTACTATCTCTATTGCAATTGAAAATGGCTCTTTTTTGAATAATAGAAAGGATATTGGGTTACATTTCACAGAATTTTTTTCCAATCTTTTCACCTCTTCTAACCCCTCTTCTGATGGGGAGCTAAACTCTCTTTTCCCTCCTGTGATTTCCCATGATGAAAATACTTCCATCTGTATGATCCCTGAGGAGCCTGAAATTCTTCAAGCCATTTCCCAACTTGGCCTCATAAAGGCCCCAGGCCCTGATGGTTTTACTGGCCTTTTTTATAAAACATACTGGAGTATCATTCGTGTTAGTGTCATCAGTTTTGTGCAGGGTTTCTTCAAGTCTGGTTTTTTGCTCAAAGAATTTAACCACTCCCACATAGCCCTTATTCCTAAATTTGACAATCCCTCTAAAGTCACCCACTTTAGACCTATTAGCCTTACAAATTTCATTTACAAAATCATTTCAAAAATCCTTTCCAATAGGTTTAAGCCTCTCCTGCACAAGATCATTTCCCTTAACCAATCTGCCTTCCTTCAAGGTAGATCAATCCATGACAACTCCATTCTTGCCCATGAAATTTTCCATTCTATGAAAAAGAAGCAAGGCAGGGGAGGTTTGATGGCTCTTAAACTAGATATGGAGAGAGCTTTTGACCGTATGGAATTGAGTTTCCTTTTTAAGGTGCTCTCTTCCTTGGGTTTTAGTTCAAAATGGATCCATATGATTGATCAGTGCATCTCAACGGTCTCTTTTTCAATCCTCCTTGAAGGCTCTCAGTTCAGAAAGTTTGCTCCTAGCAGAGGTTTAAGGCAAGGGGATCCTCTATCCCCGTTCCTCTTCATTCTAGGTTCTGAGGCACTTTCCAGGCTTCTCATCAAAGAAGAGCTGGCTGGTAATCTGCATGGTATTAAAATTTCCAGGAACAGCCTGCCTGTCTCTCACTTGCTGTTTGCTGATGATCTTATGGTTTTTTCTAAGGGTACTGCTAACAAGGCCTCTTGCATTATGAGATGTATTTCAAAGTTCTCTTCCTAGTCAGGGCAACAAGTAAATCTGGATAAGTCCTCTCTATTTTTGAGCAAGAATATTTCCTCGACAATCTCCTCAAGCATTCAAGATATCCTCAATCTTCGCCTAATCCCATCTTCGGCCAAGCATCTAGGTCTCCCTCTCTTTTTCCACAGAAATAAAAGCCTAGCTTTTGAAGACCTCAAGAATAAATTTCTCAACAGAATTTCAGGCTGGAAAGCTAAGATTCTCTCACAAGCAGCCCGCACTACCCTTATAAGAACGGTGGCCAACTCTTTGACTAGCTACTCAATGTCCTTATTTTTGCTGCCTAGAAGCTTTTGTCAGGAAATTGACTCTTGTCTTAGGAAGTTCTGGTGGGGAGTTCCTCTTGATAAGAAGCACAGCCTATGTCTACTTGGCTGGAAAAGAATCTGCTCCCCCAAGAGTGTGGGTGGTCTTGGCCTTAGAACCATGGAAGTCCAGAATACCTCTCTTTTGGCTAAGTTGGGTTGGCAAATCTTAAGCAGTAAGGATTCTTTATGGGTTAAGGCTCTTACTTCCAAATACCTTCATGCCTCCACTTTTCTCTCTGCCCAAGCCTCTCCTTCAGCCTCTTGGCTTTGGAAAGGAATATTGAAGTGCAGCCACATTGTTAGAAAAGGTGCTTGCTGGTCAGTGTCTACTGGAAATGATATTAGCATTTGGGATTCTCCTTGGGTTCCTACCATTGAAAGCTTTAAACCCTCCCCAAACCAAAACCTCCCCTCCCTTCCTAACCTAAATGTTTCTGACCTCATCTCTTATCCTGTTAGGGGCTGGAATTCTCCTCTTATCCATTTTCTTTTTGACCCTCCATCAGCAAATGCCATCCTCTCTATCCACATCCCTCTTTCCCCAACCCCTGATTGTTGGATTTGGTCCCCTTCTTCATCTGGTCAGTTCTCTGTGAAATCAGTCCATGAAGTTGCCTCTTCTAGCTCCCTCTTCAACCCTTCCCCCCTTTCCCCTCCAGATTGGAAGTGTCTTTGGAACTTGAAAGTCCAGCTTAGATTGAAGCACCTCCTTTGGAAGATTACTTGGAATATTCTTCCAGTTAGAACTAACATTTTTAAATTTGCTTCTATTATAGATCCTGAGTTGCTTTGCTGCCCTTTTTGTCTTGGTCCCCTAGAGACTATGCAGCATATTTTTCTGAGTTGCCCTTTTGCAAGACTCTTGTGGTTTAGCTCCAATTGGCTCCTGAGCACTATGGCCTTCTCCTCCCAGCCGATTAAGGTATGGACAAAGGCCTTGCTTCGGCCTCACTCCACTTTGGGCATACATGTGGATGATGTTCATAATTTCCAGATTTCAACCTTGGTGTTACTTGATCACATTTGGATGGCTAGGAATAAACTGATTCATGAAGGGACTCAACCGAATCCTCAAGTAATCCTCAAGCTTGTAAAGTCTACCATTACACATCACCTCTCTGCTTGGAGTGGTGTCTCTGAGTCCATGTTATGGACCCCTCCTCCTTTGGGTTCTTACAAAGTGAATTTTGATGTGGCTATTCGGCCTTATTTTGCTGTGGCAGCAGCTACTCTCAGAAATCATCAAGGGGAGTTCCTTGCTGTAAATTCCCTCAAGCTTCCTTCTATGGAAGCCAATTTGGGTGAGGCCCATGCAGCCTTGCTAGCTGTGAGGTTAGCAGTCTCCTTTGGCTGCCGCTCTCTTGTCATTGAAGGGGATTCTTTGGTTACTATCCTAGCCTTTAATGACCCCTCCTTGTTCTCTGACTGGAGCATTGATCCGGTTCTAGTTGATATCAAAGATCAGCTGCTCTCCATCCCTTCTTGGAAAGCTTTGAAGATTTCAAGGTGTGCAAATTTTGGAGCACACCATGTTGCTAGATGGGCCGCCTCAAACCTTGTGTTTGGGTGCATTCCCACCACTTCTCTTTTTCTTTCTTCAGTTTGTATTAGGAGTGGCAAGGACACTCCTTTGTAATCCCTTTTTCCCTTTTCCTTTATTTGCTTAAGAAAAAAAAAAAAAAAAAAAAGTTGGTTGTGAGTCTATTCAATCCAAATCCTTGAATAAATTTCTAACACCAAGTTTCAGTTTGGTTGGAGGAAAACCAATGAAATCGTCAAGTCCAATCAAGGCAGATTTGATCTGTTACACATTGTCCAATTCTGTTTCACTCGGACAATCAGTCACTGCTTGCAAATCTACAAATTTATTACCTCGAATGAGAGTCACTTCTCTTAAGCAATTTTCATTTCCAACAATCAAAATGTTAAAAAGATAATTTCCTAAGAGAATTTGTATCACTTGATTTCCTAAGAGAATTTGTAGAATGTACAAAGGTAGATCAAGTATGTTCTGCTGCTACTGATAGTTCATATGCATCCTGAAGAGCATGATGTATGTATGTACTCAAAACAAGACGAAAAATACATGCATACATCAATCCCCTATCTCTATGAATACGAAGGATAATAAGAACTAAAATTTTTCATGTTGTCAATTAAACACAAAAAAGTAGAAACATATGTTATGAATAGAGAGAAAATGCCCTGCCTCGAGGGAAAAAAGTGTTCTACCTTTTCTTGATTTTTAAGATAAAAAGAGACAAATATTAATATAGTTTTCTTCCAAATCCAGATGCAACCTTGATGATGAAACCCTTGAAGAGTATCAAATTTTTGAACAATAAAACCGTACTTCAATGGAACACTCTGTTTTAGCTATCTCAGCAGAAGAAAGCTTAGGACTAAACTATCCATCATGCTCATTCATAGAGTCATAAAAAACAACTTTTAAGTTGTAAGTACTAAGAGTTGCTTCCATATGGAGTGTGCCATGTGGGAAGCTGAATCTGAAAATACTACGTCAAACAACCCTTTTATAAAGCCAAGAATATGAAAATAGAAAACAAAAGAGAAACTCTCTCTCAAGTATTCTTATTCACAAAACTGAATTACAATAACAACTTGGCGGTCAAGCCAGTCTCATTGTGCTTGAAAAGAATTTAAGGTCCAACGTGGAAAGTAAAATTACAAGATAGTATTTACTAAAAACTATCACAACTTCACTTGAGCCAATATTGCGCGAGGGTCGTATGAATTTTCTATCCTATGATTAGTCACATTCTTGCTCAAGCAAAGGTCAAGCAGAGGTTACGCATAACTTGTCTCTTGTAAAATAAAAAATTTCCACTCCAGAAGCCTTCTTCCTTCGCTCAAGATCCTTCATGAGCACATTTGCAAGTTAGGCTGCAATACTTCTCCATTTTCAAGAAATTTTTGGGGTACTCCCAACACTTGAGACCCAATAATTCAACATGCGCAAACTGACTTGTAGCACCAATAATTCAATACGGTAATGTTTCTTCTACTGATTAACATTAAAAAGATGTACATATAAATCTTAAGTTCTTTGCACTCTCAAACCCCAATCAAAATGTGGAAAAATGCGTACCTAATCTTGGTCATGGTCTAATAAAACCAAATTTGTGTCCATATTGATTCAACTTCATCAGTCGATGGTATGACATGGTTTCTCAGTAATCCTACACTAGTAAGTAAACGTACATATTAATCTCAAGTTGTTTGATCTTTCAAACCACAAACAGAATGTGGGAAAAACATGTACCTCGTCTTGGCTAATAAATCCACATTTTGTTCATATTGATTCAGCTTCATCAGCCGCTAGCAGCACATTGTTTCTCCATGCATATAAACAAGGATACCAATAAACGTTCATCAAGTTAGAATAGGTGCCACCATCCAAAAAAGAAAAAGAAAATCTCATCAATAGATGAAAAATACCATTTTAGCTGACACAACTAATACAAGGAGACCCCACCAAAGTCTTCGCCCCATATATTCCTTTTGCAAAACCAATTAAGATATCATAACTCCAAGAAAGCAAACAGGGTGGTAGAACTACAAATAGGGAACAATACATGTAATTTGGTATCTAAACAAACAAACTAGAAATGCAAAGAAGTGAGCAATCTTCTACCATTCTTTTCCCTTTTTACTTGGCAACTTTTTCTTCAACAAAGGACAATTGTCAATTGATAGAATAGAAAGGGAGGGAGGCAGCCCCAGTTCCAGCATACAATTGAGCTTAGGGCAATTCTAGATAGGAATGCTACAAGAGCATTGAGGTGTTGAAACATTGAATGCTACATGTAATTTCATTTGTTATTTATCCAATTATGATTTTCATTGCCACGTTATAGAGTGAGTACTTGGGAATGAGTACTCCTCTTCTGTTTTATCAAAGATAGGAATCAAAGAAACCTACAACTGAGAGGGTAAATATATTGATGAATTAGTATGTTGA
This sequence comes from Carpinus fangiana, assembly GCA_006937295.1. NCBI lineage: Eukaryota > Viridiplantae > Streptophyta > Magnoliopsida > Fagales > Betulaceae > Carpinus > Carpinus fangiana. The sequence continues at coordinate 20,754,456 of CM017324.1, forward strand.
AAATGTATGTACCTAACTGTCGAAGCTGATAATGTGCTGAAAATTGGGACATTCCCATATCCAAAGAATAGATAGGGAGACTTCTTTGATATGGTAAGGCTTCTACTTCTTTGATCTCCCAAACCCCAAACAAAATGTGGGAAAAACTTGTTCCTCACCTTGGTCTAGTAAAACCTATTGTTACCGTGCACAACAATGATGAATAATATGGAATGAAAAAAAAAAAAAGAGAGATCAAGAGAGAGTTGAGACACAGATTTAACGTGATTCGGCAATTTGCCTATGTCCACATGAGAGTGCGACTATATTTTTCTATTCAATGATTTAGGATTACAACATAATATATTTATAGGCAAACCCTAATTATAAGTATTTTGGAAAACTCCAAAATGCCCCCCCACAACTTATGTCTCCAAGTCCACATAAACTAATTACACCAAATGGGCCATTAATAAAATATGAGCCACTTGTTCCAACAATCTCTACCTTGGCGAGTATTGACCTCTTTGAAGATAATCAAGTATTGGGCCTCCACCTTGAACTGATAAGTTTGGGAATGCCGCCTCCTCTCCTCTCCTTTCTAGCACCTGGATACATTTGTCAAGGCCCAAGTAATGCTTGAACTTGTCTACGGTAATAGGCTTCGTCAATATGTCCGCTGCATTCTCAGAAGTGTAAATCGTCTCAAGTAACAATTCACTCGTAGCAACCAATTCCCTGATCTTGTGAAACCTCACATCAATGTCCTTGGTTCTTGCATGATACACCTAGTTCTTTGCCAAGTAAATGTCACTCTGACTGTCACAATACAATGGAACTCCAACTTGTTGAACACCCAACTCCCTGACTAACCCTGTAAGCCACAAAGCTTCATTTGCAGCCTTAGCCTCTGCCATGTGCTCTGCCTCAGTCATGGACATCGCAACCTTAGATTGGATCATAGACCTCCAACATATGGGTCCTCCTGCAAGAGTGAACATATAACCTATAGTCGACCTCCTGTTATCCAAATCCCCTGCATAATCTGCATCTACATACTCGATGACTAATAAATCACTTTTCTGTCTAACAAAAGGGATGCCATACTTTGTAGTACATTTCAAGTATCTGAAACTCCATTTAACTGCATCCCAATGCTGTCTCCCCAGATTTTTGATGTACTTGCTCACCACACTGATTGCATGAGCCAAATCTGGCCTGGTACATACCATAGTATACATCAAACACTCCACTGCACTGGCATATGGGACCTTTGACATGTTTTTAGTTTCTTCAACTATCCTTGGACACTGTGAGGTAGACAAATGGAAATGATTCACCAAAGGTGTTAACTGGTTTCGCATTCTACATGCTAAACCTCTCTAACACGTTCTCATATAGCTGGCTTGAGATAGCCACAATCTCTTGGTATCTCTATCCCTACGAATCTCTATCCCAATAATCTTCTTGGCTATGCCCAAGTCCTTCATGTCAAATTTCCAACTCAACAAAACCTTGAGTTTGTTGACCTCCACTATACTCTTTGCTGCAATAAGCATATCATCCACATACAGTAATAGAAAAATAAATGAGCCATCATCAAGGCTCCTCACATATACACAATAGTCTTACTCACATCTCCTGTAACTAATTTTGATAATGTAGGAATCAAATCACTTATACTACTGCCTTGGAGACTGCTTTAGCCCATAAAGTGACTTCTTCAATTTACAAACCAAGTGCTCCATTCTAGGTTGACTAAACCCTTCTGGCTACTCCATGTAAATCTGCTCCTCTAAATCACCATGAAGAAAAGCTCTCTTCACATCCATTTGCTTCAATGCCATGTCATAATGAGCCACTAACGCCAATACCGCTCTGATGGAAGTATGTCTGACCTCTGGAAAAAATATTTTCTCATAATCAATCCCTTTTTGATGTGAATAACCCTTTGCTATTAGGTAAGCCTTGAACTTTTCTCTCCCTTTTTTTGATACTGCTTCCTTTTTCTTGAACACCCATTTAGACCTTATCGCCCCCTTCCTCTTTGGAAGCTCTACCAATTCCTATGTCTGGTTTTTATGCAAAGACTCTATCTCTTCTGCCATAACACCCACCCATTTGCTCTTTTCCTAGCTATTGACAGTCTCTTGAAAAGTAATAGGATCTCCGCTGTTAATGACAAGAGCATAAGAAACCATGTCTTCAAAACTGTACCTGGTTGGTGGTCTGATAGTGCGTCTAGGCCTGTCTGTAGCTATAGTATGATGCTCCTTAACTCTTGAAGTAAAGGCCTTTATACCCTGAGAAGTGTTCTCCTTCACATGAGTTTCTAACTCCACGTATGTAACGCCCCGATATTTAAACTAGCAAATATCGAAGTCATTACGCTGCAACTTTAGAGATATAATTTTACAGCGGAATATGTATATAATTTTTTTCTTTTTCTATGGCCTATGAATAGTTTGCACAACACAATTGAGCTGACTGAAATACCTCAAGGTGATATATTATTTAATGAAAATAGAAATATGG